>OX352297.1:9104746-10304746 GCA_947086415.1 Pammene aurita | reverse complement strand
CTTTGAAAAAATCTTGCAACCAGCGAGCCTATGGGCGTAGTCTTCAACGTGTCTGATAGGATACCTGTCTGGTACTGTGCGAGCGTTGAGAGCGCGGTAATCCCCACAGGGTCTCCAACCATCTTTCTTGGGTGCAAGATGCAAAGCAGAAGCCCACGGTGAGTCGGAACGTCGTGCTGTCCCATCGTTCACCATATCTTCGAACTGTTTCTTGGCTTCTTTCAAACGGTCTGGGGCGAGCCGGCGCGGTCTAGTAAAAACAGGAGGGCCGGGCGTGGTACGTATGTAATGGACGGTGCTATGCTTCACCTCGCGCTGGATGCCGGATGGTTTCGTCAGTTGAGGGTACTTCGATAATAAGTTGTGGTATTCACTGTTGCCAGAGATAGTCTTCACGCTAGATACGTTGCAGTTCATCCGCGTCGCTGCCGAAGTCAGAGTAGTCAGGCTGTCGAGCAATCTATTATTTTGGCAATCAACAAGTAACCCGTAGTGTGACAAAAAGTCGGCTCCGAGTATTGGTTTGTCCACGGTTGCCACCACAAAATTCCAGACAAAATCACGACGTAGCCCCAGGTCTAAATGCAGCTTGATAGTCCCGAAAGTTTGAATCGGTGTGCCGTTGGCAGCGGTGAGGCGGTACTCAGTCGGTCTACCGTTCGGCACGTGTCGACGTGGCAGCACGCAGAGGTCGGATCCAGTGTCGATTAAAAACTGCAGTTTTGTCTTTTTATCAGAAATGAAAAGGCGGCTAGTGGTGTGACAGTCAGTCGCCGCGCCTATTGACTGCCCTTGGCTTTTCCCGTTGTGTAGTTGCACGGGGAGGTGCACTTCTTAGCCTTGTCAGCAAAAATCGCATGGTACCAACACATACCTGGTGTCATACTGCGGCTCCGACCTCTGCTTCTTGATCTACCAGAAGGCTGGCCTCGACGGAATCTCGGACGGCTCCTGCCTTGATTTAACGACAACTGAGCGACTTGGTTACTAAGCTCTTCGATGCGTTGCAACAAACCATCGTAGTTGGAGGTAGATGCAACCTGCAATGGCGCCGTGGGTATGGCCTCACAAAGCTTGTCGGCCAGGTCTGCGAGATTCTCAAGCGTGGCGGAGGACTGTGAAATTAAATATGGTTGGACATTGGCAGGTAATCTATTCATCCACATGGAACGCAAAAACTCGTCGGACACGCCATCGTCAGCAATCGTCATCAAATGCCGTAAAAATTGGGACGGCTTTCGGTCTCCCAGCTCCTGGTTAGACAGCAATTCTCTGATTTGTTGCTCGCAAGAAATGGACAAACACTTGGTCAACTCAGTTTTTAATTTTATATACTTGTCCGTCTTGGGCGGATTTTTGATGAGAGACTTTATTTCTTTTGCGTACCTTTGGTCCAACTGCGCGATGACGGAGAAGAACTTCGTTGAATCATCCTTGATCCCGGATACCCGAAAGTGAGCTTCTGCCTGTCCAAACCAAACCTCCGGATCATCTGCCCAAAATGGAGGTAACCTCAAAGCCACGCGGTCGACAGACCCGGATGCGCCGCCATCTTGCAGTTGCACGGTCGTAAGTCCTCGAACGCCAACGCCCTCGCCCGCGTCTTGCTCCACTGGTAGGTTATCGCCCCCGTCGGCCATCTCGCTATCAACGCCCGACCGTTAAAATTAACAAACGCGTATTTAATCGTAGGTCACCAATATGGGAGTTATAGAGGTGTCTAAATGAAATAAAACTCCACTTTAAAACTTATATTAACGTTACAAAAGTAAACGGCTAAGGCAAAGCGCTAAGAAAGAAAATGCAATTGCAAGTGCGTAAAAGGTAAACAAGCGCGAGCGGGCGATAAGCGACATAGGTCCGGCGTCGATAGCGATCGGAGAGCCTGTGCGCTGGCGGCGATGCGAGTGAGCTCCAGGGGACCCGCCGCAACCCGCGCGTCGCGCATCCGCTGTAGCCAGGAGCAGGTTAGGAGTAGTGATGTGCAACACTCGCGCAAATAGTGTTGCGCCACACACATCTTCTAATTGAAATTTAATCTAGCCTATAGCGTCCCACTGCTGGGCGAATGCCTCCCCTTCTGCTTTTAATACGCATATGTAACACCAAGAAGTGACCACTACTAACCCCATCTAGAAGCGAGTAGAATAACTACTATACCACAACAGAAGTGACCACTACTAACGCCATCCAGAAGCGCGTAGTTACTACACTAGTGACTTGATTCACCTCTAGATGGCGTTGTGCATAGAGTTAGAAGGCGCTAACGGTAGTTCAATGTAGAATCCCTAAGTAGGATTACGAGTTGTTGTAATGTAATGTTGTTGTATGTATGTAGTCGAATGATTAATTTTATTTATATAAAGGAAAAGGGATTAGGAGGGATTATTTGCATTTTGTTGATTACGCTTATTATTTCGTGAGGTTTGCTAAGGTTAATTAGCAGGTTGTTATTATAACAATTATTTAGTGCTAGATAGGTAATATTGTTAGTTATAAGTACTTTTCTAGTATTCTAGGTTTTGTTTATTTAGTTAGATATCTGGGGGCACGGCAGTGCCCCCGCCAAGTCGAGCGTGAAGCAAACACTGCCGTACCATCCTTTACTGGAACCATTTCGCCGCATTTTCAGGCCCCTATTTGAGAACCTCTGGATAAGACCAGAACGCAGAACTTTTCGTCATAATAGTAAGTAAGCTATAATCACATCCTTAAAATCCAAAATTTCAAGTCTGTAGGTCATTTAGTGCCGAAGTTAAGCGAAAGCAAAGTTTCTCATTTATGACACTCACTCATGATCATCAAAATAGAACTAGTACTTCCCATAAACTCAGAGAGCTGAAATTTGGTACAGAGTTAGGGTTTAATGGCCACATAAAGGGAAAACTATAAAAACTAGGATAATCGAAGATCTGGAGTACCTGGTGACCCTGATTAGAAAACAAAATTTGGTCAAAATATTATGCATTGGACTAAGAGTGGCGGTGATACCCGCACACGTCGTTAGATGGCGCTGACTGTCGCTGTCGTCTAAATAAATCAATAAGCCCACGTTTCTACAAAAATAAGTGAAATCCCACCAAAAACATTCTGTAAAAAACTAGCCAAGTCTCGATGGAGCTGGTTGTTTATCTCTAAAAAGTAATGAAATCTAGACAAAGTCGTGCCAAGTCTAAGGTTCCTTACTGCGATTTCTTTATTATTATATATTTAATGTTGTGTGACTTGGCCGTTGAAGGGTACACAAGGGTACAAAACCAGGTGCTCCATGACACCATTGCACCAATCTGTCGCCAGAACCGCTACCCATTTAGGATGGAAAATTGCCACTTGGGAAACGTTGATTCAATAACTGGTTATTGAATCTGGTGTCTGCTGGAGCACCTGGTTTTGTACCCTTGTGTACCCTTCAACGGCCAAATCACACAACATTAACTATAATAATAAAGAAATCGCAGTAAGGAACCTTAGACTTGGCACGACTTTGTCTAGATTTCATTACTTTTTAGAGATAAACAACCAGCTCCATCGAGACTTGGCTAGTTTTTTACAGAATGTTTTTGGTGGGATTAACTTATTCCAGTTAAACCAAAAACTTTAAGGCGTTTTCATCTTTTATTTTCATCGTAACTCAACTACCTTACATGAAGTACAGAATTAAATTTATACTTGTCCATATGTTCAGTGTTTATACATTTAAAATAAACGATTGTTAGTAGTATTTTTTTAACTATCAAAATTGAAGCACAAAGTGCTGCCGGATTTAAATACAGGATTTTTCACCACACCACCTCGAAAACCTTCTCTTTATCCTTTGAAAGCGGAGGAGACAAAGGCATTTTATCTTCATGTGGGGATAGTAATTTGGTACAAGTTTTGAGTTTTTTCTTCACGTTATCTGTCAGGAATAGTCAGAATGGACTTTAAAAGAAGATTTTGAATCATACAATTTTAAAAGCATTCATTTCGCTCAGATTTTTAATATTTTAAAGCAATTAATGTTTGTTCAACCTCTCTTGCCTTCAGGCCCTCGCACGCTCAAGATTCCATTTCTTTGGAATCTTTCGTTGGCTCGGGCCTCAATGACGATGCACGAGAGGTTAAACAATTTAACAACTTTGTTCCCTCGTATAATAAATAATAGAACTATAGCCCACGACAATGAACCTAGTTAGATAAGTCTTCTAAAGGAGATATGTATAATTAGTCACGTCTTTAATGGGAGAACACGAAATGCATTGCTGCAATGCAAAAACGTGGCGGCGTATTTTAATTTTATTATTATAAGTCTCCTAGATTTCCTTTGTTCCTCGAAGCAGGGGAGGGGTAGGGCTACAAACTAATGCGGTGCTGCAAGCCCCTGTGCGTGGCCTTGCCAGTGGCAGCAGCATCAAAAGATTGTAGATGTATGCCAAAACAAAGCGACTATAATACTAAAAACCGGTTTTTTTATTAAAAAATAATAATAATAATACGCCGCCACTTTTATTGCATTGCAGCATCGGCATTTCGTATTCCCCCATTAAAGACGTGACTAATTATATATATCTCATCTAGGAGACTTATCGAACTAGGTTCAGTGTCGTGGGCTCTTAAACTATAACTATTATCAAATAGTGATTGTTCCTATTAGCAAATAGTAAACGGAAGGTACAGTAAGCTGCTGAGTTCATACCTCAGTACTCTTAAAATACGCCCATGGTGTTACGAATAATAATAATAATGTAGTTAAAGTTGGTATGTTGTATTGAGATTGACAGACTTTTTTTAATATTTAGTTTGTCTCTGTTGGTATAGAACCAGACCTATGTAGAGAGAGTAGTTACCGTTTTATATTATTTATTCTCATGTTCTCACAGCAGCCACAAGGCCGACTTAGTCAGTCCGTACTATATTAACTGACGACAGAGGCCACGTTGTTTTCTTCCGATAAAAATATCGGTGTTAGGGAATCCATAAAAAATGAATAAAGTTCCTTTTAAAACAAACAAGGTAAGTGAGATTTTTCTTTTATTTATTGCAAGAGAGCTTTTATTAAATATACTTTTATATTATTTAAAACTGCGCAATGTTTTCGCATTCGAAAGGTCATTGGTTTTGTTATACCAATAATTACATGTCATTAAATTGAGAATTTAAATATTTGCGGAGGCAGTAAACTAATAGCAAATATAACCTGTTCATGTTCAGATAACAATTTTTTTTTCCAGATCCAGTGTATTATAATAGCATGTTGTTTTTTCGGCTCGGCATTCAGCGCATCTCTTTTTGGTGTCGATTTAATAGCACCGTCAAAAGTCGTAAAAACTGGAGTCGGGGCGATGTAAGTACAACCATAATTTATTAAATTAAAATACCAGCAACATAACAATCTCTCAATCTCCCAAACCTTAAATGACAAGTTTGAGCAACGACTAAAATACCTTTTAATGTCAATGTCGCTATATTCAGTAAAAGAATATAGGGACAAACCACGTGCTAAAAAATAACTTACATTGTTTATTATTTTCAAATAACTTATTATTTCAAATTAAAACACTAGACTTTAGTAAATTTGACTTGCGTACATGACGATCTTTTAGAGAAAGCGTTTTATTTTATCAAGTGTAAAATACTATGGTTTTTTTCTTTAAGAAATAAATAAATCTAATCTATAACCTACAATATTTAAAAAATTTTATTTTCTATCAGTATCCTTCTCAAAGACTGAATTATTCGCAGTAATCCTAATCTATCTAATAATAAGGCCTAATTCCATTTTCATTATGGGTCCAAAAGTCGCTAAACATTTTATGTCTCTACAATATAGGTAACAATTTTTCCCCAGATCACAAGTGTTCAAGCCACAGAAAGTACAGAAACCACAATTTACAAACATTCCTTCCGGAGGAAATCAGGTTTCTAATGATTCAAATACCAACAGCAAACCAACTCCTGCAGGATTTAATGAAAAGTAAGTAACTAGTAGTCCGCCTCCAACTGAGAACTCGCGATTTTCTTGCAAACGAGTGACCAATATAACAAGACCCTAATGATGATTTTTTTGAGCCTTCTAGCTCCTTAAACCCCTTGATTGATCATGCTCATGAACGAACTCTCAAAGCTCTACTACAACCCCAACCAATTTCATATAAATTAGAAAAACGTTACTAAAGTTATCGCGCGACAACTATTCAAAATCAAAAAGCCATCGAAATGCACAGACGTCTAGGTAGCCGTGGTTGTTTGAAAGAACTTCACTTCGCTTACGCTCCGCTCGCGAACGAGCTAAGCTAAGCTACTTGTAATTTTAATAATTAGTGAAATTTTTGAGGAATAAAATAACAGCAGACGAAGAAAAATTAAATTACATTTTGATAGGTATTTATTTGACGACGTCACGTTTGATTAACGTTTGGTATTGGCAGAGCATCTGACTTGTATCTTTCGGTAAGTAATATCGGTGCGAGTGAGATGATTTTTGGGTTTTTTTTAAATATGTATTTTCATAGTTTTAATAGATAATATATATATATATGTTAAGTGTTTTATTTTTATTTTAATCTAAAGGCCTCTTTTGTTCGAAGGATGTGACAAGTAATGTACTAGGTACTATACGTATTTATTGTAGTCATAGCGTTGCAGATACATATCGCTAGGTCGCTGCTTTTGTGATGATAAGTAGTTGATAAACGACAAATGTCCTTTTTAAAATTGCCTACTTTCCTACTTATTGTATTGGCTACTTTCCTATTTAGTCCGTCAGTTAGATTATCAAAAAATATTGGACACATATCTTTTTGATTTTGTCAATCAAACAAAAAATGGTGAAGATATAGCCCGTTAAAGTTCCGCGTGACGTCACATTTCTGTACTCTTTTTAGCATAATGTGACGTCACGCGGAACTTTAACGGGCTATATCCGCCGGCTGTATCTTCACCAATTTTTGTTTGATTGACAAAATAAAAAAAATACTTGTCCAATATTTTTTGATAATCTAACTGACGGACTGAATTGAATTATATTTTTTTTACCCAGGAAAGTACCTGTGGCTGTCACGTCAATTTATACAGAGATGTGACTTATTTGAAATACTTGTATTTAAAATACAAATACAAAATGCAAAATACCTATTTCCTATTTTGTATTTAAATACCTTTTTGACAAAAGCATTTTGTATTTTATTTGAAACACTTTTTGGGACCCATTTTGTATTTTGAAAATACATAATACTTTTTTTTTTGTAATTTAATATAATGTTGGTAGAAAGGGTAGGTTTAACAGGTTATAGTTATATTGCTTCTACGTGGGTGATTGGTAGGACAGGACACCGCATAACCAAGGGAAAAAAGGCACCAATTCCAGACGATCTCGTCATTTTGTAACCAGTCGTCTGTTTTGAAATGGAGAGTTAAGATAAGTATAGAAATCATCATCCTCCTAGCGTTTGTCCCAGCTTGGTGAACTAATCACATGAATTGGCATAGACACTAGTTTTTTACAAAAGCGACTACCATCTGACCTTCCAACCCAGAGGAGAAACTACGCCTTATTGAGATTAGTTCCGGTTTCCACGGGATGTTTTCCTTCACTGAAAAGCGACTGATAGATATCAACCGATAATTCGTACATAAGTTCTGAAAATCTCAGTGGTACAAAGTCGGGATTCGATCCCGAGACCTCCAGATTGGAAGTCGGACGTCTTATAGGGGTTTATAAGAATGGAAATCGTATTAAATAGCATTCCATTTTTGTACCGAATTTACATTGCATTGAAACTAAAAAAATTATACATACTTGGAAAGTAAATTCTCTGGAACGGAAATGAATGAATTTGGATCCATAACTCACTATCAGAGCATGAAAAAAAAAACATTTATCTACACTCACATTGTAAGTCCTCTAAAACGTGTTCAAAAACGGTAGGCAATGGCTAGCATTACCACAACCGATTTTACTATGATAAGCTTTTTATGTGTGGCAGTAACGTAATTTTAACTTTACATGCTCAACTATTGATGTGTTATGACTTTTGATAACATAATGTACACCTGCACGCTCCCGCGCGGCCGCCGACACGCGCCCGCGTGACCGCCGGTACACGAGAGTTGGCCATGGCGGTGCAATGGCGGCCATTCTATGGTTTCGGAATACGGCATTTAGGATAAATAATATGAGTGTAGATAAAGCAGTGTATGCAACTGTACGTAATTAGGCCTTAAAACACTCGTGTGATCTTATTATGAAACTCGCCTGCGGCTCGTTTCATAAAGGACTCTTGTTACGTAACAGTTACATAAACTACTATTAATTACATGTATCGAGTGCCGACCCTAAAAAATATTTTAACCATTTACCTACAAAACAAATTAGTGGCACACAAAACTCACCTCTAGTTAAAATTTGATTAACATTTGCTTCATATTTATTGATTTAAATGGCTATGCTATGACTATGACATGATCACGGGCAGACGGACATGACGAGATAAGGATTCCGTTTTCTCCATCTCTTCTAAAAAGCATTTATATTTTTAAAAAGTATTTTGAAAATACCTATTTTGTATTTAGTATTTGAAATACAAATTTGCTAAGTATTTTGTATTTTGCATTTGAAATAGTAAATTATGAAAGTATTTGCATTTTGTATTTAAATACTTTTTCTAAACCATTTTGCACATTGACTTTATATCACATTCTCGAAGCGAATTGGGCCAAATAGGGAACACAATAACATACATTTTGATTTACGAGTACGTTCTCCGTTGGTTTCATTTTGTAATCATAAACTAATCGGATAAAAATATACGGACGAAAACCACTTTATTAGGTTAAATTTTTATCTAAACATTTATCATAATGTTATTTTTACAGGATTAAACCACAAAAACCATCTTCGATTAATAAATTAACCCCGGAAAACAACCAGTTTTCTACCCGCAAGCCAATTAAAGATAGCGAGAAAGTTCCCGGGCTAGCTGAATCTAGTCAGACCACGGATCTTGTACAAGGATCCGACAGTTTCAAACTTGGCTCGGCAGAAAACGTCACTGATTACACTACTACTGAGTCAGTGGACTATGAGGTAAAGTTGTTATCATTTCTTTCAAAAAGTATAAAAAGGATTATGTAAATGCGCTTATATTGTGAATGTATTTGTGTCATATCGGTCGTAGCTGCTCTTCGTCTATATCACAACCGCTTCTTCCAAGCAGTACACCTTCGATTAAAGATCAACCTGCAAAGAAAGAGACGATAATTTCAACCATTCTACTTAAAAATATATATATTAAACTGTTTATTTCGTAAATTATCAAATATACATTAAGTACAAACTTAACTACTATAATCTTAAAATTAAAAAGATTTTTTAGAGTTAAGGAGTCTGTTTTTTTTATAGATAGTTACATTAATACATTATTTAATAGTTTATAGCTTGATAGCAAGTAGGTAATTACAATAATTATTACTTTTTTTTTAATTTCAGTAGATCGCCCTCAATTTTAACATGTGTATGTTTTTGGTTTGCTTACTTGTTCGACCTTTAATTAAGTTTAAGATTTCATCTGAAAATCTATTCAATATGCGCAGTAGTAAACACTTTACTTCAACCGGGTAAAGAAGAATTTGGGTTTTGTTGGCAAGCGTTATTCTATTCCATACACTATATGATATAGTATGGACCGAACTCTTAAAATCCAGTTCCATCCATCCCATGCATGAAACTTTGCTCAAATGTAGCTTGTAACTGTGCAAAAAATTTAAGTGGAAGCCTCGTCCAGTGGATGTCACATACTCGTATCCAAACCAAATTTCAAATCCATGTCAAGTCGCGGTCATGAATGCAAAACTATTAATTAGTAGAACGAATAAATATTACATTCTATAATTTTATATTTAAAAAATGTTGATTTAAATTTCATATTATTTATTCGAAAAGCGAATAAACTGTTCTCAGGCTTTTAAGGCAGTCAAAAACTAGCAAATTCATACAGGATAAGCAATACCCAACTAAAATGATGCAATATTATCAGATTCAATGTTCATCAAAAAAGATTGTAAACAACGTTTAAAATCAATTAAAATCAAAACGTGAACTAATTATGCAATATACGCGCATAAAAAAGTTTACCTAACTGGTTTGGGAATGAGAAACCCTAATATACTCGTACAATTTTTGATGCCTACTGTTGTTGTTTTCATTCTACTCGTACATAAGCCAAGGTTATAAGGGCCTATAAACTACTCCACAGTCTTCGATAATTTAATTCTTAACAGTAAATAAGTACGTATTTTATATTTTCAGGTTGGAGGCCCCCCACCCGCAGTACTGGCATCGCTTCTTGGCAGTGGTTAAAACATGGGCACAAACACTAGTACTTATTTAGTTTATTTTTTAGTGATTACTACTATAAAAACACCTAACTATAATTAGTGTAACACAAGTTCGATACGTTATTAATAATCAATACCAAATTTTGTTTTTGTTTTGTTTAATGTTATTAATTCATTGATGAACATATTTTGCCTTAGATCTGCGTCAAGTATAACATTTATAACAATCACGCCTAACCGAGGATATTTTATGTTAATTTTGGGCCATATTCGAGAGCTTTTCGACTATAATTAGGTGGTTTCACGGTACCTTTTTTATATTACAGGAGCATTTATATCCATTTAAGGAATTACTATGACTATATAACTATATAACAGGTATACTACCTACTAAAAATAATAAACGTTTATGTAACCGCTTGTCACAATTTACACCTACAGGCACATATTATAAGTTTAAATAAAGAAATATTTAAATAATATTTTTATTAATAAGTATTACTACTATATTCATGTTCATTTTATCTATAATGGATTATCAGTTTCCAATTTGTGGTACTAATTGATTATCGAACTTATTATTGTAAAAAAGATGTCAAGTGAAAATCAACTTAAATTACGCGCAAACTATATGAGTATGTAAATAACAGACATAAACATACTTAAAATATATTAACAATAAAAAAAACAACGGGTTACACTCCGGGAGTGCCGGCAGAAGTGTAAACTCCTCCTCCTTTTGACCAACTAACCTGTAAAATATGCCGGACGGACAATTACCGAACGCATCCCTCACTGTCAAGTTGTCAACCGCTAAAATATGTAATATGGCCGACCATTTGTCATTATTAACACTTTTAAATGCAAAATACGCGCCAATCCGAATTTTGCCCATTTATGTTTTCGATTCAAAACTTTTATTTTTTTACGCTTTTTCATTTGAGCATAATTTCATTCGGGTCTACCGTACCTCTCGACGGAATTATTAATATAGATTTATTCGATCAGGTCACGTGTCCGTCTTACGAATTTTCAATCTGACGAATCTGACGGTCACGTGACCTGACGCGAGTTTAACATTTTTTCCCCACCACAAAAAGTGCACAGCGCCGCTAAAGAAGTTTTCTTTTCAAAAAAATATAAACATTTTATTTTCATAGATCGACAGACGTTTTTCATTACTTTCTCCTATGTGAACAGTCAACAAATACTAGGTAAGCAGTGAGACAACACAACAACACATTACTAGAGAAATTGTTTAATCTCGTTTTCTCACAGTAACCATACGTATTGGGTAGGTACTCACATGCACTTGTGATTGTCGTGAAAAATATGTTTATGTTGAGCTTTTTTAAATGTTGCTTATACAGGGCGTCCCACGACTTTGCCACATGGAGGGGAAGTACTTTAAATACTGTAGGTAGGACATTTTACTGAAAGAAGACTTCATTTATATTTTTAAAACAATACAAACTGCATTCAAAGAATTTTCAATAACCGTCTGTCTGAAATCATGTCTGTTGTATGGGAGCCCCCTTGAATATTAATTTTATTATGTTTTTTATTTGTAGTTGTTGTTATAGCGGCAACAGAAATACATCATCTGTGAAAATTTCAACCGTCTATCACGGTTCATGAGATACAGCCTGGTAACAGACGGACAGACAGATACACGGACAGCGGAGTCTTAGTAATAGGGTCCCGTTTTTACCCTTTGGGGACGGAACCCCAGTTATTTTCGCATTTAATAAAATCTTATCAGTGCCTACCATATTTAGGGGGTTCGATTCCAGGTTCAGACAGGCGATAATTTAAAGTTCTTAAAATGTATTGTTTTAAAAATAAAAATGAAGTCTTCTTTCAGTAAAATTTCCTATCTACAGTATTTAAAGTACCCTCCATGTGGCAAAGTCGTGGGACGCCCGGTATTTCACAGTTACTGACTGCACTAATTATTTTAATTACAAAGCAATCATTAAATATACCTACTTCAATATAAGGTCAACGTGGATAACACCGTCATAGGGCCTATTTCGTCCACGAGCGTATACCTACTCCTTTGATTTTCAATCGTAGAAAAAAAGCGATTTGCTTTTGATTGCTGAAACTAAAAGCAGCGATGAAATTTTAAATTTTGTTCGTTATTCGAGAAAAACGGTAATGGACGGAATAGTCTCTATGACGGAATTAGCCACATTGACCCTAAATCTAATGGCTTGTTTGAATACAAATGTAGACGCAAGTTGGAAAATCATCTGGATATGGATAAATAATTAGGAATACTTAACAAGAAACAACAAAACGATCGAAGAAATGTGTTCATGTCAAAGGTACATCATTGTCGGTTGTTAATAGAGTTTACTTCTAAATTATTTTTATGGCAGTAACGCCTTATTGACAACCTACAATGATGTAGCCTTTGACTTGAAAACGACACATATAGGTACGCGGTAGGAAGGTTAAAAAACATCGCTAGTGACTGGTGGGCTTACAAACTTAACGACAGGGTCCGCATTGTTTTGAATATTTTGTGTTTGTGAAAATAATAAACCAGGAAAATGAATAAGGTAAGTCTAAAAAGGTAAAAATGTTAATATATTTTAAAGGAAACTCTTCACTTTTTAAAAGTATGATAAAAATACTGTATTTATTTTGTCCATTTGCGCAGTTATTCTTCTTACTTACCTACTTATACTCTCTGTTGTAATATTTAAATTTAAATCAACGTTTACTATTTATTATTTATAATACGGGTTTTCGTTTTATAATTTCCATGCCTTATTACATAAGTTAACCAGTTATCAAATTTCAGATGATTCAATAGACAGTAAACTGATCGTTATTTACGTGTACTGTCCACTTGACTGCCCTTTGTGAAATTGGTTTACAACAATTCAATTTCTTTATTTATCAACCAACGTAGGTCATTAAACAAATTATAAATAGGTACATAACAAAAAAAAACAAAAAAAATAATAACTTAATTACAATTAAATATGACAAAAAATAATAAGCACATTATATTATATAAAAAATTAAAAATTAATTAATTAAATAGGTAATAATTTAGTAAGAATTATGATTTCAACGGTTTTCTCAATGTTAATTTTTTTCAGGTTCCATTTGTTATAACAACATGTTGGTTATTCGGCTCGGTAAACACTGCTTCTCTGTATGGTGTCGATTTTACAACAAGGGCTAGAGTTGGGAAAGATGGAATCGGAGAAATGTAAGTAAACCCATAATTATAATTAATTTAAATATTTTTAAACCTACTTAACTTTTAACGTGACAGGTATGATAATATTTTTATTAAAGTCATGCAAATACACGTTTTGACATGTATGTATATTGTTATATATATATGTATGTATAGGTAATAAGCTTTAAATTGTTTTTGCTTTATTTTGGAATATAGCTAACTCCGATGGACAATAGTCTGATATATATTTTTTTTAATAAATCGTAGTCTCAACTCTCGTTAGACAGACTATTTGCTAATTAAAAGTTTTGTGGCAATTGGACCAGTTAGGTAGTCGTCGATTGTCGATTGTAAAAAAGAATAAGAAGATATCGGCTCGAATAGGTACAGTCACCGGCAATAGTATCTTTCTACATGAAGGCCGCAAAAATATGTGACACGCTCTTATGGCTCTACGAATAAGAGCGTGTCACATATTTTTGGGGCCTTCATGTAGGAAGATACTATTGCTGGTGACTGTACAGTGTTATTGTGCGTGCGCTCAAATGTTTTAGCTTTAGATTAGTCTCGAATAAGAAGCCTAATTAATTATGGTTATCCAACCAAACAGTTGCTGAACTTTAATGATTTTAAAGTATTTTTCCTCAGATCACAAGATTCACAAGTAATCAAGCCACAACAACAATATTCAAACTTCCATTTTGGAAGGAATAACCTACCTGGCGACTACAACTCTAATGGCGATGAGAACGAAGACTCGTTCAACCCAGTTCCTGTAGGGATATTTGATGCGTAAGTAAACACCATCCATGCTGTCCATGTTACAATCTAGAGACAGTTTTTTTTATAGGCAGATAATTCATACTAATTCTCCAGATCCTTTAAGGGGCATTTAACGTCCACTAAGGCCGTAGGCCACTATTAGCGCCACTGTAAAATTATTGTGATTATTTAAATGAATAGATATTTTTAAAAAACCGGCCAAGAGCGTGTCGGGCCACGCTCAGTGTAGGGTTCCGTAGTTTTCCGTCCGTCACAGTAAGTGTCCCCACTTAAGAGTTTTTGAAAGCACGTCATTTCATTGTGATTTTGTAGAAATTACAGGTACAATAAACACCTGCTTACACGGTTACATTACAAACTTAGTTCAGAAATTATTTTGTTTTTTTTTTCAAAAACTATTGAACCTATTAAGTTCAAAATATTTTTCCTAGAATATTTTTATAAAGTTTTACTTTTGAGATTTTTTTCATATTTTTAAAACTTATGGTTCAAAAGTTAGAGGGGGGGACACATTTTTTTTTACTTCTGGAGCAATTATTTCCGAAAATATTTACATTATCAAAAATTATTTTTCTAAACCCCTATTCATTTTAAAATACCTATCCAACAATAAATCACACGTTAGGGTTGCAATGAAAAAAAAAATCACTCCCCACTTTACGTATAGGGGAGGTACCCTAATAAAACATTTTCTTCCTTTTTTTATTTTACCACTTTGTCGGCGTGAGTGATACATATTAGTACCAAATTTCAGCTTTCTAGTGCTAACGGTCACTGAGATTATCCGCGGACGGACGGACGGACGGGCAAACATGGCGAAACTATAAGGGTTCCTAGTTGACTACGGAACCCTAACTAGTTGACTACGGAACCCTAAAAAGGGTGCATAACGATGTGTTTGATTTTGTATTCAGGTACTCTTTAAATATATCGAGCTAGTTACGATCGATGAGCTCAAAAAACACGGCCGTTTTAACTTTAGCGCAAAAAATACTTATTAATAATTCATTTTTATTTCTTATTGGAACAAAAGCGTAATAGTAATAAAATAAAACAGAATAATCAACACTAGTTACCTAAAACATTACCTATCAAAAAATGTCTCGTTTCAGCTCCCACCTGGTTCAAAAGGCTTAGATATTAATGCAGCGTTTACCGCGTTGCACGGCTAGTAAAATTTGCTGGACCAGGTAGGATCCGGATGGGGGGTCGCACCCCCAAAGATACTTTTAAATTATTTTATCTAAACCCATATCATAAATCATTCTGCGTTCGGAAACTAATTACCACTAAAAACGTATGAAAATTCATTACTACATCGATATAACGGTAACATAATGATAATCCGTCCTCCTTCCCGACCGCCGGCACGCGCCCCCTCGACCGCCGGGACAATCGAGTTGGCCATGGGGGTGCAATGGCGGTCATTCTAATGGTTTCCGAACACGTCATTTAGGATTTATAATTGTGTTTAGATAAAGAGTGTATGCAACTACGTAATTAGGCCTTAAAATATATATTTTAAGGATCCTTATTGCGTAACAGTTACATAAACTACTATTACAATCTAGCAATGACTATGTGGCAGTTTAGTATGTAGTAACATTCTCAACAGAATTAAACCGCATCGACCTGTAAATATTAACACATATACTCAGGAAATCAACCAGTTCTCTGATACCATCCCAATCAAATATGACCATGGACCTGACAGTGATGATTACCATACAGAAACATTGGATTATGAGGTAAATCAATAGTAGGCAATATAATATTAGTATTTTTTTAGTCTACTCATAAACTAACTTAGTGGGACATTAAAAAAAAATGCCTTTTATTATATGCACTTGTACAATGTTTTTCTTTAAAAATATTATTATTACATATCTGTATTTGTATGTTTAAGTTTTATTATACAAATTTGAATTTGTTTATGCATTAGACCCCCTCCTGGGCCGCGATTCGAAAAATAAACACACACACTGGACAGACACAGCTCCAACCTAACTCAACCCAACTCAACTCAACGCTATAAGGACATTGACATTTGCTATTCGAACAGATTTTCATTCAACATTGGTCTCACGTTGGTCTCACATTGGTCACACATTGGTCTCACATTGGTACAATGTGTGACCAATGTGAGACCAATGTTGAATGAAAATCTGTTCGAATAGCAAATATCAATGTCGTTATAGCGTTGAGTTGAGTTGGGTTGGAGCTGTGTCTGTCCAGTGTGTGTGTTTATTTTTCGAATCGAGGCCCTGGGTGAAGACCTCCTCCATCGATTTCCACTTTTTCCTGTCTTTGGCTATATTTAAATTTAGCCAGTTAGGTCCCGCTGTCTTTGTAATGACTTCGTCCCATCTTGTATATGGCCTGCTATTCTATTTCATGTTATCCTGCTTTCCTTACTTACCTACTATCAAGTTTATAGATACAATCGATTTATTGGTGTCAATAACATTTTTTGAAAAGCTTTAGGCTCTTAAGTTCATTTTTATTGCCATGGTTTCATGCGATATTGGGTCATTCGTTTTTTTAGAGTGAATTATCGTTATGTCAAACCCTAAGTATAGTGAGTAATATTGCACCTAGAGTCAAGGGGAAAAAGGATGGTCTTTACAGCACAAGTAAAGGTACGAAATTGTTAATGTTGTTTAAAATTTTGGGGTTACAAACTTATTTGGGCCGTTCTCCTTTCAGTGAAAATTTGATGAAATGAGGGCTTTTCAAGCTTCATTAAAATTATAATGGTAATAAATTTAAACGAAAACTGCGATTGTTTGTTTTCCCGTCGGTAACGAGTTTTGCTGTGCAGTGGTTTTTGAGAAAACGATGTGACAGAGTGGCCCTTTTAACGAGGACGGGGTTCCCAAGTAACACATCAAAGCAGTATAACGGCCGTCTTACAGCATATCTGTATGCTTATAGCAGTTTGAGTTCGTTTTATAGTAGCATTATAAACGTTTATAGTGCTGATATAGGTCTTAAATGGGCACAAATTACCCAGCTTGAGATCCTTTACAGGGCATTTAATAACATCACAGGCGCATTATGTCTGCGCTATTCGCATTATCGTTGTCATGGAAAGTGCCAATCGCATTAAAGAAGCATTAGTACACTCGATGAAGTTGCCAATCGCAATACAAAAGCATTATACTAGCATAAGAGTGTAGTAAAATAAACCTTACGTCAATGCAAAAACGTTTCTAATACCGACGGAACAAATGTTATAATACGTTAATGTTAATGTGTTAATGTTATGAACGTTGTGATTTAACTACTTTGTCTCGCAATATAAAATGGACGAAGACGGTACAAAAAACTGAATGAGTGACACGTCATATTTGTTGACATCGTAACAAAATTTATAAAAGATTTTGACTCTTTTACGTTATTATATCCTGCAAGTATTACTGCGCAATGTAGTTTAGTGTAAATGTGTATATAAGTTTCTTTGTAAATTTTCAAGCGCCTTTGATTTATTGTGGTTTTGCTATAAAATATTATAAAAAAGATATGCGTCAAATAAACAAAACAATTGTGTAATCCTCGTATAGAACGAGTTTTGCATTATTAACATAATAGTGTTGGTTGAGCAGTCTTAAATTGAGTTATTTCATTATTATATAGGTATTTTCCTTGTATAAATAGGTCCGCATGATTTTATTTTTAGGTTATAAATTATTTACAAAATGGCGTTGGTATATATAGACGGAGAGCTAGCCACGTCAGATATGACACAATAAAGAGAGCAACCAAATCCCTCTAGTCAGTTTGGTATACTATGCTTATTTCTAGATCTGAACATCTGGCAGATTTAAAGTGGTTGAGGTCAAAGAATGCAAACCATTTCAAGAAAACAAATCCTAGAGATCTGGGTTTGATGCAATATTATGAGAAACTATACAAATACAATATTAAGAGAAATTATACAAAAGTTTATGTTGGGGGAAAGTAGTGCCAAACGATATATCATTATAATTCATAGTTTGTCGCCTACTGTTTTTGTTTCAGTAATAATACACAATATTTTTTGGTCTAACTTTTTTTATCGATTTTGGACGAGTTTTGATTCGATATTCCAACATATTCACTACAGATAGAATTATAAAGCAAACGACTATCGGTTTTTGAATCTTTTATCTCTATTCTGTAGAGCCAGATCTTGAAATAAATGAGCCGTTATTTTTTTATGATATTTTTAAAATATGGTCTAAAAAAACACTTTTATCGATATTTGAATGGTGTAAAGAATTTTACTTATACGTAATCTACATATTAGGGTTCCTCTTTGATGTCTCTAAAAACTGTAGAGAGATTTAATTTTTTAACTATTTAACACAAAATTGATGACCATAAAACCACTTTCTTAGCCTAAACCGGTTCGACTTTGATGTCGAATATCTCAAAGACAATGAATATTGAAGTAAATATAGGATACTATATTGTTTAAAGCCGTTACTGATAATATGATAAGCTATATAAATCATTAGAAAACTAAGGGAATCAGATCTAAGGTCGTTGGCGCCAGGGAGCCCTTAAAATATAGGCCCTGTCCTTAATAACTGAGACAACTTCGGCAGTTTCTACCTAGTTTGGTATTACTATTTTCCAATTAAAACATTTTGCTAGTCTGTCACTGTGACCTCCACCTATTAAAGGCTGCCAGATGCCAGGATCTAGCTATAAGAATAGTATAGCAATCTAACCAGACGGGTTTCGTTGCTATTATTATTGTGTCATATCTAACGTGGCTAGCTCTTAGTCCAATAGCAGCTCAGTGACCCTTAAAAAAAGCTTATTAATGCCTTCAGCATTACACGTGAATAATTATGCAATTAAACAACATTAAGCATTATATACTACTTAAAATTGCTATTGTAGACCCTAAGGCACTAAAACAGCTAAAAGCTGTATAGGGGCTGTTCATAAATTACGTCATCAATTTTTGATGATTTTTTACCCCCCTCCTCCTAAAATCATTCAACCGTCCCCCTGCCAAATAAAGTGACGTCATTTTAAAAAAATGCGTTTCTACCTTAATTGTAAAATAAAAAACTATTTAGTAGATAATATTTTATAGCATTAAAAGTTTATAGAAAGTCAATTAGAAACACGAATTTCATTCCTTTTTTTACACATTGAAGCACTTTTTAAAGATGCGAGAGATGATGTGATCCACACCGAAGCATTAATGTAGCAAACCAAAACGCAACTGTACAGCATTCAGCTGTACAGTTGCATTTTGGTTCGCTGCACTAAAACGAATGACTAAACAAAAGCATTTACATATGCCATTACACAACCGTTATACAGCGTAAACCATCGTATAATACTATTGTAGAATCTAAAGCACTAAAAACAGCTGATAGCTGTATACCGGATTTACGTGGCATTATAATGGCTAATATTCATGCTCATAAACAGCAGTAAGCATTTATTTATGCTATTATAGAACCTAAGGCACTAAACCACACCGAAGCATTAGTGTAGCAAACCAAAACGTGTTGGATTTAAGATTATTTCATCTAATATTTGTAACATTTTAAGGTATTTAATTGAATCAATCACTAATCATTTTATGAATGTGGGTAAGCGAATAAAACGGGTCGATCAGACCACCTGCGGCACTTGCCGGAGCCGGGTATAAAAGGGACCGCTCACTGACGAGCAGTCACTTGTTATGCTACCAGCGACACGAACAGAGCTAAGTACCTTAATCTGATTGTTTGACTATGTTGTGTACATTTTGTAATTATTTGAGTTGCATTTAAAAAATAAACTATGTATATAAAAATATATAAGTGTTTGTTCACAATCAATTGCAATACATTAATTGTCATTAAAAGTAAATTAAAACGATAAGAGTATATTTACTTTATATCAATAAATACCCTTTAGATAAATGAAATAGCTTTATTATTTATTTCTTGCCTATTTTAATTAAGAAACCATAATTATTTCCTAAAAGAAATCTATTTATTTATATTATTAGTATGTACTTATGAATACTAAACGTAATGGCAATTATTAATTTTATTGTGTCTATCTATCAATAGTGATAACTGAGTAATTTAACAATTATAATAAAACCTATGTTTCCAAATCAATTCAGTTTTCTAATTTGAAATTGACGTTACATAGAATAATAACCGAAATAATTTATTTATAAATTCATCCCATATTTAAAGGGGATATTTTATGTACTATAATAATGGTAAATAGCTATATACACATATCAAAATTAAGTAACGCAACTGTACAGCATTCAGCTGTACAGTTGCATTTTGGTTCGCTGCACTAAAACTAAAGGCTTTAAAAAAGCATTTACATATGCCATTATACAACCGTTATACAGCTCAAAGCATCATATAATGCGTCAAGTTGCTCGGTGAACGTATATAAGAGTTTATACGGTCCTTAAGTTCTAAATAAGTTAACTATTCATATGTTATAATAATGCTTCCTGTGTTACTTGGGTTAAGTTTTACCACTCTGTCACAGTGTTTTGTGGATAAATGTTTATTTTAAATATAATACTAGCGAGAGGAATTCACATATAGTTTTGTATTAATTAGGTAAAATAGATTCCACTTGTTGCGCATACCCAAAAATTACATTTTTATACATTTCCAACCCAACCCATACTTGGGTGAAGGGAAAAGTCACTGTCACTAAAATGGAAAACGACCCATTTGCAGTTGATAAATCAATTGAGATCTATATTGTTCATTCCATATAAGGCTAAATACGTATAAATAATACATAAAATTAGTTGTAAGCGAGCTTTGCTCAAAATAATTATTAATAAGGTTACAGCTTAATTACGATTTAAGTGTGCTTAAAATTTAGTAAGAATAAGTTTAACTACACCTTATTTTTCATCAAGTAGTTTTAAATACTATCTATGGAGCGAGCAATCTATTACTTATGTACTTATTTATCTATGATATAGATGTATGGAGAGAACCATTTTTCAACGGCAAAGTCAAAGTTTGTCCGTCAATCCAATTTTTTTTACTTGACAGCAATCTCCAGTGTCTGTTAAAATTGTGTGATGTACGAAATCCCTCGGGGTGCGAGTCCCACTCGCACTTAGCCGGTTTTTCATGGCATCATTGCACATTGGTGTAACCATTTGTGGATCCATCTTATAAGTAATATTTTATTTTCAGACAACATCAATTGATCCACTAAATCGCGTAGGTGGCCCCCCAGCCGCAGTACTGGCCTCGCTTCTTGGCAGTGGTTAAAACATGGACACAAACACTATCGTCTTTCAGTTTATTCTTAGTAATTACTACTACCACCTAATTATGGTCCACAAGCTCGATACTTAAGTAATAATCAGTACCAATTTTTTTTTTTGTTTTGTTTAATGTTATTCATATTTTCCCTTAGAACTGCGTCATTTAAATAACATTCGATATTAATTTTAGACCATATTTGAAATCTTTTGGATCTATAATCCAAAAGATTTCAATTCAATTTGTTAGTAGGTTTTACGGTAACATTTCATATCGCAAGAGCATTAATATCTATTTTAAGGCATTAGTATGACTCATTAAATTACATAAACCTACTAAATATAATAAACGTTAAATGTAAGCGCTTGTCATAATTTACACCTCTGAGGCACATACTCGTATAAGTTTAAATTATTTTTTTTTCTTGCGGTGTTCCTGAGTTCTTCACAGTTAATTTTTAGTGTTCCGTAGCCAAAATGACAAAAACAGAACCCGTATAGTTTCGTGCAATCTCGGTATTCCGATATATAAAAATACCGAGATCTCGCTAATTTTTTTCAAAATTAATCTTGCACGCTAAATACTCGTAGTGCGCCATCTCGCAAGATTTGCAAGATTTGTGTACGAGAAGTTTTTGAATAGTTTTTAATAGTAAATAAGACATTGAAAGACAGTTTGCAGATGAAAGTTGTTGTTGAAATTGAATTATTGCCAGCCATCCACAGTGTCGTATGTAAATTATAAGGAATTTATTTGTCCGCTAGAAGTATGGAAGTACTTTTTAAAGGCAGAGGCTGGATTGACTGCTTAATGCAAATTTTGCAAATCTGTTCTGAAGACATCAAGCACGTTCTTCTAAAGGCGTATGAACGTATATATATGCCAAGCATATACCACCTCTCTTAATGAGGAATTAAAAATGATTTTAAAGGCTCGTCTACAAGAACGCCCATCACGTGCAACTGGTTCATTATTTTATCAACACCCATATAATAAATCCTCTATTCTGCTAATGACCATCATTATTTTAACCAGTAATGTAACATTACTGTATTGTCTGTTACAGTGTCGTAATGTTTTGAAAATTCATTACCTCATCGATAATCGGTAACGTAATGAAAATTTAGCTCTCCCTCCCCGACCGCCCGCACAATCCAGTTGGTCATGGCGGTGCAATGGCGGTCATTGTAATGGTTCCCGAAGACGTCAGTCAGAATTGATAATATGTGTGTAGGTAACGCAGTGTATGTAAATGTACATAATTAGACATTAAAACACTCGTGCGGTATTATATGCCCTTCGTTATGAAGCAGTCACTACTATGATACTTATTAGGCAAGAAATGAATAATCAGGAGGCGCAAAAGGGTAGCATCTGCAGTCAGTATATCAATGCTTATGGATGACATGATGGCCCGCTACTGCCACTTTACAGCAGCATGGCGAGCACAAAGGATCGGTATAAAAAGTATCCCTACCCGATGCAGCAAATAATTCATACAAGTTCACCAGATACTTTAAGAGGGCTTTAACATGTTCACTAGCGCCACTGGTAAATTATTGTGATTATATCAATTTAACGATAGATATTTAATATACGAGTAAGTACCCTTTGAATACATCGAAATAAATAGTTACGAGTATTACGTTTCTGGATTCATCGATCTATGAGCTCAAAAAACGTCGGTGTCAACTTGAAGACAAAAAATACTTTTAATTTATTTCATAATCTAGCTATGAATATATAGCAGTTTAGTATGTAACATTCTTAACAGGATTAAACCGCATCAACCTTCAAATATTAACAAATCCAATCAGGAAATCAACCAGTTTTATGCTACCCGCGTACCAGTCAAATATGACCGTGGTTCTGATGATTACTCTACATATCATTGGAGTATGAAGTAAAGCAATAGTAGATTATATAATAAGAAAAATAGTCTACACCGTGCCATTTTTGTAAAGGACATGTAATCTTTACTCAAGTTGATGATGTAATTGACACTGTTTTCATACTATTTATGGATATTTAATCGATTTATTGGTGTAAATAAAATTGTAAAGCTTTAGGCTCTGAAGTTTATTTTCGTTGCCATGTTTTAACACGGTAAAATTATCTCCGTGTTGTCATACCATCACAGTTTATTTATATAACAATTATTTGTTTAAAATCATGTTTCTTAGTCAACGTAATCCAAGGATATGGTTATTTGAGCTTCATTTTTAACAATTAATAGGGGAATCAGAACCTATATATATTCCCATAGACCTAGAATCATGAAATTTGGCAAGAAGGAAGGTCTTACAACAGAAGTAAAGGGAAAGGTCCGAAATCGTTAATTCGTTGTTTCATCACATACATAACGGCCTCCTAGCCCAATCGGTAGTGACCCAGCCTACGAAGCCGAGGTCCCGGGTTCGAATCCTGGTACTTAAGGACATTTATTTGTGTGTTTATCTTATCACAGATATTTGTTCCTGAGTTATGGATGTTTTCTATTTATTTAAATATTTATCTATAACTATATATTATATATATCGTCGTCTAGTACCCATAACACAAGCCTTATTGAGCTTACAATGGACCTAGGTCGATTTGTGTAAGATTGTCATAGTATTTATTTATTTATTATCCACAATTTTTTTGCGAGTACTAACTGATTTGCAGTCTGTAATCTAACCGCAATCTACTAGTATAGATTTATAGAGACAACCGTTTTTCGACGGCAAAGTCAAAGTTGTCCCTCAGTCCAATTTTTGTTTTTGTTATTGTTAAAATTGTGTGATGTACGAAACGCTCAGGGCGCGAGTCCGACTCGCACTTGGCCGGTTTTTCATGGTATCATTCATGGCACATTGGTGTATCCAATATCCATTTGTAGATCCATATTATAAGTTTTTAATTTGATTAGGTGGTATACATAGAATAGGTGGTATACATAGAACGAAACGCTCAGGGCGCGAGTCCGACTCGCACTTGGCCGGTTTTTCATGGTATCATTCATGGCACATTGGTGTATCCAATATCCATTTGTAGATCCATATTATAAGTTTTTAATTTGATTAGGTGGTATACATAGAATACTACGAGTATCTATTGAAATAATGACACACATAGTTAAAATTAAAAACTACTTAAAAATAAATTAAAACTAATCTAAACTAAAATACATCTAAATAAGACCCCCGCGGCATCGTGCCAAAGATGCTGGCACCATCTTATAAGTTAAATTTTATATTCAGACGACAATAATTGATTCACTGAATTGCTAGGTGGTTTCCCTCCCGCAGTAGTTAACAGTACAGTACACAGATTAAAAGTAGATTAGGATATTGTTTTGTGATATTAAGTTTTTTTTTCCGCTTTTCTTTACTGTTTTGCAACACCTACTGACTTAGCTTATTTAACACAATTCCACTACCTAAAGGTTGTCTGGGAGAAATCGCTTTTTAGCGATAAGACCGCCTGTTGTTTACCTCTATTCTGACTTTATGCATTTTCTGTACTGGTTTTCTTTTTGAGGTGTTCAATAAAGAGTATTTGTATTGTATTGTATAAAAGATAACATTAAGGCGAGGAGTGAGTGGTATAAAACCCATCAGAGGACAACAAATTATTTGATCTCGTTTTCTCACTGCAGCCGCAGATACCCCAGTCGTCGAGCCTAGCTGAGTTTCTTCTCAGCTAGGCTAGGAGTAGCGAACCAGCCACACAACTCCCATTAGCTCTACCCCCCCCCCCCCCCCTCCCGCACTCACCCAAATCAGGTTGAACTCGCATAAACCGCTCCAGAAGCATGAAGCCCAGTAAAGTACTTGGTTACACGCACTGTGAGGGTCGCGAAAATATAATTGTTGCTTAAATATCACTGACCTACTCTGCTAATCATTGTAATAAAAAGCAATTAGTAAATAACTACCTACTATAATATATATAAATATAACTACTATAATTGAAATATAATTACGTGTTTAAATACAAATGTAGACGCAAGTCGGAAAATCATTATGGATATGGATAATTAGTAGTAACAAAAAAGACAAAACGTTCTAAGAAATATACGTACACGGTAGGAAGGCTAAAGGCTAAAAAGTATCGCTAGTCGCTCGTGAGCTTACAAACTTAACGACAGAGGCCACATTTGTTTAAAATATTTTGTGTTTGTGATAATAATAACCTAGGAAAATGAATACGGTAAGTGTAAACAGTTAAATATATTTTAATACATTAAACGAAAGGGAAACACCTCACTTTTTACAAGTATGATAAAAATCTATTTGTTTCCTTCTATTGCGCAATTTTTCTTCTTCTGTCCGTTGTTTGTTCTATAATTTAATATTTTTTATCTACACTCACATTGTAGGTCCTCTAAAACGTGTTCAAAAACGGTAGGCAATGGCTATCATTACCACAACCGGTTTTACTATGATAAGCTTTTTATCTGTGGCATTAACGTAATTTTAACTTTACATGCTATATATATATATATATTGATACGTTATGAGTTTCAAATTGCGAACATCGAATTTGATAAAATAATGTAAATCCTGTCCTCCTTCCCGACCAATGGCACGCGCCCGCGCGACCGCCGGCACAATCGAGTTGGCCATGGCGGTGCAATGGCGGTCATTCTATGGTTTCCGAACACTTCATTTAGGATATACACTTAATATGAGTGTAGATAAAGCAGTGTATGCAACTGTACGTATTAGGCCTTATTACGTAACAGTTACATAAACAACTATAACCTACGTTAGTATGTTATCTTAAAATATTTAAAAGTGTACCGTTGATTCTAAATAACACAGTCATGTTTTCGATTTCTAAATATCATGCCTTATTATGTTTTACATAAATGGACGAGTTATCAAATTACAAATAATCGAGTAGACGGTAAATTTATAGTTATTTGCATAATATACTGGTTACTGCCCTTTATGAAATTAATTTTGTGATTATAACGGTTTTACAAGCTTTTATTTTTTCAGGTTAATTTAGTAATAATAACATGCTGGTTGTTTGGCTCGGTATCCGGTGCTTCTCTTTTTGGTGTCGATTTCACGGCACCGGCTAGAGTTGGGAAAACCGGAATCAGAGAAATGTAAGTAAACCCTAGGAAACCCATAACACTTTAACTAGTAGTCCGCCTCGAACTCAGAACTCGCGATTTCCTTGCAAACGAAATGACCAATAATATAACAAAGACCCTTATGATGATTTTTTCGCGCGTTTTAGCTCCGTTACCCCTTGGTCGATCCTGCTCATATAAGAACTCTCAAATTATATGTATCTCTGCTACAACCCCAACAAATTTCATGAAGATCAGAAATGCGTTACTAAAGTTATCGCGGAAAAAACTCTCAAAAACAAAAAGCCATCAAAATGCCGAGACGTCCCAGTAGCCAGAAGTTGTTTGTAAGAAATTGCTTCGCTTACGCTCCGGTCGTTCGAATATGTTTTTTGTTAAATTCTGTCTTTGTGACCGGTATAATATGTTTATTAAAATTGACTACATTAAGAGTTTCATACAGAAATAGTTTAATTATGGCAACGGTTAATGGCTTGACAGGTGCGAAGTTTGACCGGTAATAGACGTCGATTGTAAAAAAAAATTAAAGTAGTGTTATCGGCTCCTGTAGGATAGACAAACTGTAAAGTTTTAATAAAAATGTACAATTGTACAGTGCGTGTGCTTTAAAGTTTTATTTTAAATCAATTTATTTACTAATAGAGTACGTACGAAACATAAATTAGATGTCTCTAATAATAATTCTATCATCGTTATGCAACTAAACAGTCACAGAACTTTTATGACTGTAAAATTCTTCCACAGATCACAAGTAATCAAGCCACAACAAAAACAATATTCAAACTTGCCTTTTGGAGGAAATGACCCATTATGTAATGACAATGCCAACAGCAATAAAAACGAAGGATTGTTTTACCCCGGCCCTGTAGCGATATTTGATAGGTAAATAATCCATGTAATTCATTACAATTAGAGATTATCGTTTTTAATACGCAGACACTTCATACAAGTTCATCCAAATTATTTAACAATATAAAGCCTGACCATAAATCAATCCATTAATCATGCGCCATGTTGCGGAATTTCATTGGAACTAATTTCTTACACTGGCAATAATTTTAATGACAGGATGATTATGCATGTGTGAGTGCATAATAGGATGTCACTGTCATTGTGGCAGGTTACTTGAATAATAATAATGTGTCGAATATTAAATAATAATCGACAAAAAATCGAAAAATTGTCCATAGTCAAGAGCGAAACACTGTAAATAGTGTATATAATAAACTGCTGTAAATAATACGCTCGGGAAATGAAACTATTTAGCTGTACAACATTTTAAAATTAACATCAGAGCTGACAGATAAACAAATCAAGATGTCACTATACCATAGAGAATAATACGCTCTATGATTATACTGAACTGTTGCCATATAAATGAGAGTAATAGCGCCCTCTTGACAATAATCATTATATGTCTGGTCAGGCTTTAATAATTTATTCGCTCGGGTGCTCAATTTGAGACCATTCACTTTTTCATTTGCTTTATATCGAAAACCATTTCGAGATAAATGCATGTAGAACATATTTATTATATTGAAATATTATTACAATGGTTAAACTGGAAAGGTGACGTCTTACAGTTAACGCAGCACTGCCACTACAAAAAAAAGAGTAGTCCTGTTTACTTTTTGACTTCTTTAAGACTTTTGCTATTTATAAGTAATTCTGTTATGTTCTGTAACATGTTATTTCTGTTACATTCTTCACAGGATTGATCCACATCAACCTTCAGAGATTAACAAATCTACTCAGGCAACCAACGAGTTTTCTGATACCTGCGCACCAATCAAAGATGACCAAGGATCTGACAGCGAGAAAGTTCCTGAATCAATACCCCAGGAAACTAATCAGAATACTGATACTGGGGTTTCAAACCCTGACTTTTCAGAAACAGGCATTGACGATTACACTACAGAAACGTTGGACTACGAGGTAAAGCAATACTAATATTAGTTTTTTGTACACCTTGACACTGTTGTTAATGACATGTAATTCTTAGTTTAGGGCCTGAAGTTCATTTTTATTGCCATGCTTCAGTGCGATATTAGGTCATTCGTTGATTTTTTTTAAATTCTCCCCGTATTGGCATATCATCATAGCCTATTTGTTAAACCGTTCTTTATTCGGTGGAAACAAAAGAATTGTGTAGATAATTATCAATTTGGTTTCACCTTGTCCATGTTCAATTTAGCTCGATATTAATGCTACTTTTATGATGATTTTAAATAGTGTGTTTACTGTATTTTGTGTCGTATTATTGCACATTATTATATTCATTTGTAGGTCCTTGTAAAAAGTTAAATTTTATTTTCAGACGACAACATTTGAACCAATTGAATCAATAAATCGCATAGGTGGCGCCCCGCCCGCAGTAGTAGCCTCGCTACTTGGTTGAATCAAGGGTATAACACTAAAAATATTTATTTACTTTCTCTAAGTAGTATCAATATGACTAGATTATGATATACAGATGTAGTGAAGAACATTATGTACTCAAATGTTTTATTTTATAAGTATATTTATGTGCATTAATAATTAAAATAATTATTGAAAATAAAAAGAAAATCCTCAATGTTATTTATATTTTCAAGGGTAACCTGTAGCAATCTATATTTATAACACTTTTTTAGAAAATGCACCGTTTGTCGTATGCGTAGAAGTTACGTTGTACGTTGTACAGATTCAATATTGTATTTGAGCAATCAAAGCGTAACCGCTCCCAAATTTGACCAAAGTCAGTATTGTTCTGGATACGGTAGTCCCTTTTCCCATAGCCATGGATTTATATGAAGAGGATCCAATTCTTCGGTCACAAAGTGTTCGTTCGTTTGTTCGATTACGATTTCCTTGCAAACTTTATCGATAATCGAAAAATATATGTGAAATTTATTAGTCCTTCACTAACTTTGTGAAATTACATCTATCACACGCAGAATGCTATGGGAAATGGATTATACTGATTGCTGTACGAGTAATATACGGCAATTTATTCAAAATTACGGAATACGGAAAATACGAAGCGGTCCCGGTCTCCTACATACATGTTTTTGGCACATTTCCGTAATTTTTTTGGATACGACAATAATTTTAGTTTTTCCTTAGAGATACGGAAGATTGCGACTCGAAACACGGCTACCCAAAAATTCGACAGGAACAACACTGCCCTAAGTAGACTGTACCTAATAAAACGATAAGTTTGTAGTGCACTGTGTTTGGGGGCGTCCATTAATCGCGTCATATTGTATAGGGGGGGAGGGAGTCAAGAAAAAATCACCAATGATCACCACAGGGGTATGGACACATATCACGTGTAATTTTTTTGTTTCTCCTTGCTACTGTATTATATTCAATAAAATAAAAGTTATCAACTTTTAAATTAACCAAACTGCCGAAACCAGAGTCAAATTTGCGCGCGGAAATTGGCCTCGCAGTTGGCACTTCAGCGTTGATTTGAGCGGGCGGGGCGTCGCTATGCTTTATGCACGGCGTCTCTTAGATTGATCTCATTTTTGTTAAAATCAATTTCTAATGACGTATTAGCGGAATGCCCGGAAATATCCACGAGGAATCAAGGGAACTCCTGCAACCTTATCAGACGTATAGCGATTTTTTTAAATCTCAAAACAATTGCATTTAAATAGTGCTTTTTAGTGAAATAGAAACTGCTCGTGAAGACCAGAATGGAACTCCTCCACGACAAGGTTTTTTACGTCTTGGGACTAATTGTTATGTATGACTTATGATATGAGATATACTATGGTTGTCAATAATTTTAATGGCATTTGAAATATTATTTTGTGAAGTAGGTTTTTAGGGTTCCGCAGCCAAAATGGCAAAAACGTAACCGGTTTCGTTATGTCCGTCTGTCCGTCCGTATGTCACAGCTATTTTACTCGGAAACTATAAAACATATCTTAATAAAATTTTAACATTTTGCTGAAAAAGATATTTTCATGGGGGACACTCCAGACATGTAACTATTTGTCAAAAAATTACCAAATATCAACGTGTTGCACATCACTCGATAGGTAAAGTATAGGTATTTAAAAATAATTTTAATCAAAAAAGAACCGATTTTCCAAAAGCAAATGCTCGAGCTGCTGTAAAAAATACTCAAATCACTATGGCTGTGCCTATAATAGTTGAAGAGTTCCCTCGATTTCTCCAGGATCCTATCATCAGATCCTGACCTGGTTACAGTGGGACTAACTGTGAATTATACTCTTTAAACCAAAAAAATAATTTTTAAATCGGTCCATACGTCTTTGAATAATCGGTGAACATACAAAAAAAAATAGCAAAAACACCGACGAGTTGATAACCTCCTTCTTCGAAATCTTGATATTGATTGATAATGATTCTGCATTGGTTTTCCTCATTATGACCGTCCTCGTATTTTTACGCTTATTATGAACTTAATGGGAATCCGTGACTTGGAATTCACAAAACATTTACGTACGCCATGTACGAGCCAATGTTATAATTTAATCTTTAAAACCACGTATGCTCGTAATATAATTTTAAACAAAAAAACCATTTCTCTTAGCCTATTCCACCTTTCCAAAAGAAAATGCCCGAGCAACTATAAAAATGCTTATTTCACTTTAGGTGTACCTATATTTGAAGAGTTACCTCGATTTCTCCAGCATCCCATCATCGGATCCTCACCTGATGACAATGGGACCAACTGTGAAGTTTACCCTTTTCAAACAAAACAAGAATTTTCCAAATCGGTCCAGCCGTCTTCTAATAATCGGTGAACATTGTCAACTGACAGCAGTCGAAGGACCCTTTTCGTGACATGTTATTTATTACCTACTCGTACAACCAATAGACTCAAACAAACTTCACCGAAAATATTGCATGACAAATTCGGTTATACTTATATTCATACAATCGTGGTTGTTTCACTTCGAAAACATGGTTTCCACCGTGAGTACGTGAATAGTAATATCTTGACTTTTATATGTAATTATAAAATTAACGCTTATTTGGTAATCTTGCTTACGCTAGTCTTTTAATGAACCGCTCGGTTAGTCCTTTGTGAACAGCGGTTTCGCGGCGTCACATAGGACGGTATCTCAAACGTCAAGATTCTCAATTCGTCGGAATCTTTGTTTTTGCTATTTTTAGGGTTCCGTACCTTGAAAGGAAAAACGGAACCCTTATAGGATCACTTTGTTGTCCGTCTGTCTGTCTGTCTGTCTGTCTGTCTGTCTGTCTGTCTGTCAAGACCATTTTTCTCAGGAACGCGTGGAGGTCTCAAGCTGAAATTTATATCAAATACTGAGGTCTACTGTCCCCTGGAGCTGTGAAAAAATCATACTTCTAAGCCAACGCAATCAAAAGATACAGCCATTTATACCGCAAATTTTCGCTTGCAAGGGAATCAAAACCTGTAACAGGGTACTTCCCGTGAACTAAGAATCTTGAAATTCGGTGCGAAGCAACGTCTTATAGCATAGATAAGGGAAAAATTGCGAAAACCGTAAATTTTTATAATTATTTTACATGATTTTTAAAGTGGGGCATTCCACTCATACAATAGTATGTTATTCAATCAAATACAAACGCTGAAAACATTGAAAAAATAATCAACCCAGCCGGACTTGAACCTGGCATCGATACGCCTTACCGGGGCTCGATCGCTTTACCAATTAAGCTATGGGTTCAGTTACTGAGTTGACGAAATTCTCAATGCCTTCAATCATCTTTTTGCATTTATTTTTACATCGACTTTATAGCAGCCGTAAGCGACATCTAGGTGCTAACTACTAGAGTTAGATACCCTTCCCGCCGACCCTTTTACAAGTGTCACAACGGAAATAATAGATGGCGCTGCTATCAACTCATAATTATTTTACATGATTTTTAAAGTGGGGCATTCCACTCATACAATAGTATGTTATTCAATCAAATACAAACACTGAAAACATTGAAAAAATAATGATTATTTTTTGACTGGGTTGATTATTTTTTCAATGTTTTCAGTGTTTGTATTTGATTGAATAACGTAAATTTTTAGTTACATCATAGAATAAAAATATTTTAATGTTACTACCCCTATATACCTACAGGTTTGTACGGAACCCTCGGTGCGCGAGTCCGACTCGCACTTAGCCGTTTTTTTTTATGTATGTTCACCGATTATTTGAAGACGACTGGACCGAGTTAGAAAAATATTTTTTTGTTTGTTTAAAAGGGTTTACTTGACAGTTGGTCCCATTGTTATCAGGTCAGGATCTGATGATGGGATCTTGGGGAAATCGAGGGAACTCTTCAAACGCTATAGGCACACCTATAGCGATTTAAGTATTTGTTTAAAATTAAACTCTGCCACTTTTTGCGTGCTGATTGTACTCGTAATTCTCGGTATACCACTAATACTACTACTTCTCTGGCTCAGTGACCCAAAACGGATCTTGGCATCAGACATAAGAGAACTCTACCCTATTCTGCGCCAATTCACGCCAATCTGGTACTCCGAGAGCGGACAGATCTTTTAGGGCTTCGTCCCTCCAGCGGTGTCTAGGGCGACCATACGAATGTTTTCCACCCACATACACTCTTCTCACAGCTCGGTCCTCTCCCATCCTCTCCAGGTGTCCAAGCCAGCGGAGTCGTGTGGCTTTGATTTCGCCAATTATTTGGGAATAGAAACTAGCTCCTCTGGCTCCCTATTCTTCCTACGCCTCCAACTTCCATCTTCCAATTCTTCGAATTCTCGGTATTATATGAATTAAATTGCACGCATGTTATGCTAAGCCGCCTGTGGCCGTATTCCAACTTAAAAACACGTATATAGACACGATCCAACTTTAATACAACTTAAATGCATTAACTACGCAATACAGCTAGCGCCTAAACATCTGAATCAGAAATATCTGAATTTGCTTGAAAATTATTCCGACGCAACTCCAATACAACTTCAATATTGGTTTAAGATTGGTTGATTATTGTTTGTGTGTTGGAGTTATGTTTGAGATAGATTGTGTTTTTAATGTGTAGTTTCTGTATTTTAAAATTAGAATACTGGACCATATAACAGCAGCGAACCAAAATGCAACTGTACAGCTGAATGCTGTAGAGTTGTGTTTTGGTTTGCTACTCTAATGCTTCGGTGTGGTTTAGTGCCTTAGGTTCTACAATAGCATAAATAAATGCTTAGTGCTTTTTATGAGCATGAATATTAGCCATTATAATGCCACGTAAATCTGGTATACAGATTTCAGCTGTTTTTAGTGCTTTAGGTTCTACAATAGCATTATATGATGCTTTGCGCTGAATAACGGTTGTATAATGGCATACGTAAATGATTTTGTTTAACCATTAGTTTTAGTGCAGTGAACCAAAATGCAACTGTACAGCATTCAGCTGTACAGTTGCGTTTTGGTTTGCTACACTAATGCTTCGGTGTGGTTTAGTGCCTTAGGTTCTACAATAGCATAAATAAATGCTTAATGCTGTTTAAGAGCATGAATATTAGCCATTATAATACCACGTAAATTCGCTATTCAGCTTTCAGCTATTTTTAATGCCTTAGGGTGTACAATAGCATTTATAAGTAGGTAATACATTCCTATTGCTGTATAATAGCAATAATATAAACCATTATAAAACCAAGTAATTCACTATAAGGGGCTGTTCATAAATTACGTCATTTCAAATGGGGAGGGGGGGTCTGGACCTCGGATGATGGTAGCATGACGTAGGAGAGGGGGGGGGGGGCGGTCATTCCGAAGATCACATCATCTCTCGCATCTTAAAAAAGTGCTTTTCAATGTGTAAAAAAAGGAATGAAATTCGTGTTTCTATAAACTTTTAATGCTATAAAATATTATCTACTAAATAGTTTTTTATTTTACAATTCAGCTACAAACGAATTTTTTTTTTAAATAACGTCACTTTATTTGGCAGGGGGAGGGTTGGATTATTTTAGGGTGGGGGAGGGGATAAAAATCATCAAAAATTGATTACGTAATTTATGAACAGCCCCTATAAAGCTTTTAGCTGTTTTAGTGCCTTAGGGTCTACAATAGCAATTTTAAGTAGTATATAATGCTTAATGTTGTTTAATAGCATAATTATTCACGTGTAATGCTGTAGGCATTAATAAACTTTTTTTAAGGGTCACTGAGCTGCTATTGGACTAAGAGCTAGCCACGTCAGATATGACAGAATAATGAGAGCAACAAAACCCGTCTGGTTAGATTGCTATACTATTCTTATTGCTAGATCCTGGCATCTGGCAGCTTTTAATGAGTGGAGGTCACAGTGACAGACTAGCAAAATGTTTTAATTGGAAAATAGTAAAACCAAACTAGGTAAAAACTGCCGAAGTTGTCTCAGTTATAAAGGACAGGGCCTATATTTTAAGGGTCTCCCTGGCGCCAACGACCTTAGATCTGATTCCCTTAGTTTTCTAATGATTTATATAGCTTATCATATTATCAGTAACGGCTTTAAACAAGTAAATATAGTATCCTATAGTCTGGTCAGCCAACGAACGCACTAGCAATGTACATCAAACAAAAATATAGCAACACTCTAGGGCGAATCGAACAGCAGCATTGCTTCATAGAAAAGCAGCAATGTAAATCGAACCAACATTTTTTTTCAAGTTGGCTGCATTGGCACGGTGCTTTCGTACGTCAGTGTAGTTAGTGGTAATTTCGTAAATTGTAACTGCATTATTAGATAAAATCATTGAAATCCCTGATATATGTACATATAATTATGACTTTTCAATAAATAAGGTGCGAAGAAATTAAAATAACCAAAACATTAAAAGGACTGGAGATTAGAGGTAGAGATCATGCGGTCAAAATACTGCTGAAAGTGTTGAAATCCAGGAACGAAACAAACATAGAATGCTAAAACCATAAGTCCGGCGAGGAAATCGAGTATACATATCTACCAGAAAATACAACTTTTCAGTTTAGAATGGAATCGGGTTAGCTGCATAATCTGTGTACGAATAAAAGTGTAATGCATATTACTTAGTAATACTCCTATTAATTATGATTTCCTTACGTCATTCTGTTATAAGACTATTATTTATTATGTAAAGTGTATTTGTAGTTAATAAACGCACGTGAGATTTTGGTGTTTATTAATTTTATACATAGCTTAAGTATATGAAGGGAAACATTAAAATAATTTGATAAAGTAGCGGGGTGCTCGTTGCTTGTTAAATCTGATGTTTACCGCTTTATCGCTTTGTGACAATATTGAGCACCAGCCTATGCAACAAACGTTCTTTCAGCACCAGTTTTCGCTTTGATTTGTTCGATTTATATACACTGAAAGTTAGAACTTCAAATGATAATTCTATACAAAACTGCATAACCTCAAAGCCATATTTATCATGCAAATTTTATTATCACTGCAGAAGGTAGGTAGTAGGTACCTACATTTATATCTTAGCCTTGTTAGTACATTTATTGAACGGAGGTGGCAGAAATCACATTAATAAATAATAAAATCCGCAACCTGAAACTTAAAAACGTAAGTAAACAAAACTAACTTTTTTTAAATAAACATGTTACATGCCACAGATAAAACACAAAATATGCACAATTTTCGAATTATTCAAAGATAGGTGTTGCCAACTAGCGATCTTTCAAATTTGCCGCGCTTTTCTACTGACAGAAATGGTTTGCCAGACTATATATTTACATCAATATTTATTTATTTATTTATTTTATCTTTATTGCACAATACAAGATGGTACAAATGGCGGACTTAATGCCATAAGGCATTCTCTACCTGTCAACCAACGGGCTAAACAGAAAGGTTAAGTAGGTGCAGGATCCATTAAATATGACAGAATTAATAAGAGCAAAAAAAAAACTAACAATAGATACATATTAAGCTATATTCATAAACTTACACAAATACATATAATAATAAACATACATACATATATTTTAAATACCTTGTGTTTAATATTCATTTTCTTCGAGATATTTGACATCAAAGTCGAACCGGTTTAGGCTAAAAAAGTGGTTTTATGATCATAAATTTTGTGTTAATTATTTTAAAAGTAAAATCTCTCAACAGTTTTTAGAGACATCAAAGAGGAACCCTAATATGTAGATTACGTATATGTAAGATTCTTTACACCATTCGAATATCGACAAAAGTGTTTTTTTAGACCATATTTTTAAAATATCATAAAAAATAACGGCTCATTTATTTCAAGATCCGGCTCTACAGAATGGAGATTAAAGATTCAAGAACCGATAGTCGTTTGCCTTATAATTCTATCTGTAGTGATTTTGTTGGAATATCGACTCAAAAATGCTCAAAAATCGATATTCCATTATAATACACAATATCAAAAATATTGTGTATTATAATGGAAACAAAAACAGTAGGCGACAAACTATGAACTATATTATACATTGTTTGGCACTACTTTCCCCCAACTTAAATTTTGTATAATTTATCTTAATATTGTATAGTATTTGTATAGTTTCTCATAATATTGCATCAAACCCAGATCTCTAGGATTTGTTTTCTTGAAATGGTTTGCATTCTTTGACCTCCACCACTTTAAAGCTGCCAGATGTCCAGATCTAGAAATAAGCGTAGTATACCAAACTGACTAGAGGGGTTTGGTTGCTCTCATTATTGTGTCATATCTGACGTGGCTGGCTCTCCGTCTATATAGACCAACGCCATTTTGTAAATAATTTATAACCTAAAAATAAAATCATGCGGAAATCACAAGGAAAATACCTATATAATAATGAAATAACTTAATTTAAGACTGCTCAACCAACACTATTTTGTTAATAATGCAAAACTCGTTCTATACGAGGATTACACAATTGTTTTGATTGTCAAATAAACGAAACAATTGTGTAATCATATATTTTTATAATATTTTATAGCAAAACCACAATAAATCAAATGCGCGAGAAAATTTTCAATGAAACTTATATACACATTTATAGTAAACTACATTGGGCAGTAATATTTGAAGGATATAATAACGTAAAAGAGTCAAAAACTTTTATAAATTTTGTTACGATGCAAACAAATATGACATGTCACTCATTCAGTTTTTTGTACCGTCTTCGTTCATTGTATATTGCGAGACAAAGTAGTTAAATCACAACGTTCATTGTATTATAACATTTGTTCCGTCGGTATTAGAGACTTTTTGCATTGACGTAAGGTTTATTTTACTACACTCTTATGCTAGTATAATGCTTTTGTATTGCGATTGGCAAGTTAATCGAGAGTACTAATTCTTCTTTACTGCGATTAGCAAGTTTTTTGGCCGTATTAATGCTTCTTTAATGCGGTTGGCAACTTAATAGAGCGTACTAATGCTTCTTTAATGCGATTGGCACTTTCCATGACAACGATACTGCTAATAGCGCAGACATAATGCGCCTGTAATGCTATTAAATAACCTATATAGGATCTCAAGCTGGGTAATTTGTGCCTATTTAAGAGCTATATCAGCACTATAAACGTTTATAATGCTACTATAAAACGAACTCAAAAGCTAAAAGCATACAGATATGCTGTAAGACGGCCGTTATACTGCTTTGAAGTGTTACTTGGGAAATACCGTCTGCTGATACCCTAAATACCATATATTCATGTGACTAGTTTAAGGTCTTTTCAGTAGTATACAGACGGCTGATGATTTTTATTTTATTTGTAATAGCATATAAACTATCATCTGTTTCAACTGGGACGCGATGGTCATTTTATTTTATATGTATTTTATGTGAGAAAATGGCTGCCGTTCCTCAACCCACTCAAGGAACGGCTGCTGACCATCACGAAGCTTGATTATTGACCGCCCTTAACGACTTAAAATTTATCGCTTGGGACACGATGACAAACGGAAATTATTCCTGGTTAACGGCCTAGCAAGCGTATTAAACACCCACAAAAAGTAGGGTAATTTTTCAGAACTAGTACGATTTCTATGCTTATTATTGTTCACTGCTCATATAATTTTTCTACAGTTCTAAACCTTCAGATAAAATGTACTTAGGAAGTAAAACCTTTTTGGCTTACCTACAATCAGTTTCGGTTGGTGTGAAGGAAGTGACGTTTGTCACGTCACGTCACTTTGTAAAGTATTGAAATCTACACAAACGAAACAAACAATCGAGCTTTCGTAAGCGAATTGCGTAAAGGATAATTTAACTCACGGTATGGCAGTAATTTTTTGTTCTATAAGTGACCGCTAGAGGCTCTGCACAAATTCTCCATACAAATAATTTACAGATTCGTGATCGAATCCCGAACTTATTTGTCTGACTTGTGGTAGAGGTACAGATAGAATTATAAAGCAAACGGCTATCGGTTTTTGAATCTTTTATCTCTATTCTGTAGTGCCGGATCTTGAAATAAATGAGCCGTTATTTTTTTATAATATTTTTAAAATATGGTCTAAAAAAGCACTTTTATCGATATTTGAATGGTGTGAAGAATCTTACATATACGTAATCTACATATTAGGGTTCCTCTTTGATGTCTCTAAAAACTGTAGGGAGATTTAATTTTTTAACTATTTAACACAAAATTTATGACCATAAAACCACTTTCTTAGCCTAAACCGGTTCGACTTTGATGTCGAATATCTCGAAGACAATGAATATTGAAGTAAATATAGGATACTATATTGTTTAAAGCCGTTACTGATAATATGATAAGCTATATAAATCATTAGAAAACTAAGGGAATCAGATCTAAGGTCGTTGGCGCCAGGGAGCCCCATAAAATAAGGCCCTGTCCTTTATAACTGAGACAACTTCGGCAGCTTCTACCTAGTTTGGTATTACTATTTTCCAATTAAAAACATTTTGCTAGTCTGTCACTGTGACCTCCACCTATTAAAAGCTGCCAGATGCCAGGATCTAGCTATGAGAAAAGTATAGCAATCTAATCAGACGGGTTTTGTTGCTCTCATTGTTGTGTCATATCTGACGTGGCTAGCTCTTAGTCCAATAGCTGCTCAGTGACCCTTAAAAAAAGCTTATTAATGCCTTCAGCATTACACGTGAATAATTATGCTATTAAACAACATTAAGCAGTATATGCTACTTAAAATTGCTATTGTAGACCCTAAGGCACTAAAACAGCTAAAAGCTGTATAGGGGCTGTTCATAAATTACGTCATCAATTTTTGATGATTTTTTTTACCTCCCTCCTCCTAAAATCATTCAACCGTCCCCCTGCCAAATAAAGTGACGTCATTTAAAAAAAATGCGTTTCTACCTTAATTGTAAAATAAAAAACTATTTAGTAGATAATATTTTATAGCATTAAAAGTTTATAGAAACTCAATTAGAAACACGAATTTCATTCCTTTTTTTACACATTGAAGCACTTTTTAAAGATGCGAGAGATGATGTGATCTTCGGAATGACCGCCCCCCTCCTACGTCATGCTACCATCATCCGACTTCCAGACCCCCCCCCCCATTTAAAATGACGTAATTTATGAACAGCCCCTTATAGTGAATTACTTGGTTTTATAATGGTTTATATTATTGCTATTATACAGCATTAGGAATGTATTACCTACTTATAAATGCTATTGTACACCCTAAGGCATTAAAAATAGCTAAAAGCTGAATAGCGAATTTACGTGGCATTATAATGGCTAATATTCATGCTCTTAAACAGCATTAAGCATTTATTTATGCTATTGTAGAACCTAAGGCACTAAACCACACCGAAGCATTAGTGTAGCAAACCAAAACGCACTTTGGTTCACTGCACTAAAATGAATGGCTAAACAAAAGCTTTTACATATGCCATTATACAACCGTTATACAGCGTAAACCATCATATAATGCTATTGTAGAACCTAAAGCACTAAAAACAGCTGAAAGCTGTATACCGGATTTACGTGGCATTAAAATGGCTAATATTCATGCTCATAAACAGCAGTAACCATTTATTTATCCTATTATAGAACCTAAGGCACTAAACCACACCGAAGCATTAGTGTAGCAAACCAAAACGTGTTGGATTTAAGATTATTTCATCTAATATTTGTAACATTTTAAAGTATTTAATTGACTCAATCACTAATCATTTTATGAATGTGGGTAAGCGAATAAAACGGGTCGATCAGACCACCTGCGGCACTTGCCGGAGCCGGGTATAAAAGGGTCGGTCACTGACGAGCATTCACTTGTTGTGCTACCAGCGACACGAACAGAGCTAAGTACCTTAATCTGATTGTTTGACTATGTTGTGTACATTTTGTAATTATTTGAGTTGCATTTAAAAAATAAACTATGTATATAAAAATATATAAGTGTTTGTTCACAATCAATTGCAATACTTTAATTGTCATTAAAAGTAAATTAAAACGATAAGAGTATATTTACTTTATATCAATAAATACCTTTATTTATTATTTATTTCTTGCCTATTTTAATTAAGAAACCATAATTATTTCCAAACAGAAATATATTTATTTATATTATCAGGATGTACTTATGAATACTAAACGTCAGGCAATTATTAATTTTATTGTGTCTATCTATCAATAGTGATAACTGTGTAATTTAACAATTATAATAAAACCTATGTTTCCAAATCAATTCAGTTTTATAATTTGAAATTGACGTTACATAGAATAACAACCGAAATAATTTATTTATAAATTCATCCCATATTTAAAGGGGATATTATATGTACTATAATAATGGTAAATAGCTATATACACATATCAAAATTAAGTAACGCAACTGTACAGCATTCAGCTGTACAGTTGCATTTTGGTTCGCTGCACTAAAACTAAAGGCTTTAAAAAAGCATTTACATATGCCATTATACAACCGTTATAAAGCTTAAAGCATTATATAATGCTATTGTAGAACCTAAAGCACTTAAGTGCTTTTAAACAGCTGAAAACTGTCCAGTTGCGTTGTGGTTTGCTGCACTTAAGCTAAAGGCTTTACAAAAGCATTTAGATATGCCATTATACAACCGTTATACAGCTCGAAGCATCATATAATGCGTCAAGTTGCTCGGTGAACGTATATAAGAGTTTATACGGTCCTTAAGTTCTAAATAAGTTAACTATTAATATGTTATAATGCTTCCTGTGTTACTTGGGTTAAGTTTTACCACTCTGTCACAGTGTTTTGTGGATAAATGTTTATTTTAAATATAATACTAGCGAGAGGAATTCACAGATAGTTTTGTATTAATTAGGTAAAATAGATTCCACTTATTGCGCATACCCAAAAATTACATTTTTATACATTTCCAACCCAACCCATACTTGGGTGAAGGGAAAAGTCACTGTCACTAAAATGGAAAACGAGCCATTTGCAGTTGATAAATCAATCGAGATCTATATTGTTCATTCCATATAAGGCTAAATACGTATAATACATAAAATTAGTTTTAAGCGAGCTTTGCTCAAAATAATTATTAATAAGGTTACAGCTTAATTACGATTTAAGTGTGCTTAAAATTTAGTAAGAATAAGTTTAACTACACCTTATTTTTCATTAAGTAGTTTTACTATCTATGGAGCGAGCAATCCATTACTTATGTACTTATTTATCTATGATATAGATGTATGGAGAGAACCATTTTTCAACGGCAAAGTCAAAGTTTATCCGTCAATCCAATTTTTTTTACTTGACAGCAATCTCCAGTGTCTGTTAAAATTGTGTGATGTACGAAATCCCTCGGGGCGCGAGTCCCACTCGCACTTAGCCGGTTTTTCATGGCATCATTGCACATTGGTGTAACCATTGGTGGATCCATCTTATAAGTAATATTTTATTTTCAGACAACATCAATTGATCCACTAAATCGCGTAGGTGGTCCCCCAGCCGCAGTACTGGCCTCGCTTCTTGGCAGTGGTTAAAACATGGACACAAACACTATCGTCTTTCAGTTTATTTCTTAGTAATTACTACTACCACCTAATTATGGTCCACAAGCTCGATACTTAAGTAATAATCAGTACCATTTTTTTTTGTTTTGTTTAATGTTATTCATATTTTCCCTTAGAACTGCGTCATTTAAATAACATTCGATATTAATTTTAGACCATATTTGAAATCTTTTGGATCTATAATCCAAAAGATTTCAATTCAATTTGTTAGTAGGTTTTACGGTAACATTTTATATCGCAAGAGCATTAATATCTATTTTAAGGCATTAGTATGACTCATTAAATTACATAAACCTACTAAATATAATAAACGTTAAATGTAAGCGCTTGTCATAATTTACACCTCTGAGGCACATACTCGTATAAGTTTAAATTTTTTTTTTTTCTTGCGGTGTTCCTGAGTTCTTCACAGTTAATTTTTAGTGTTCCGTAGCCAAAATGGCAAAAACAGAACCCGTATAGTTTCGTGCAATCTCGGTATTCCGATATATAAAAATACCGAGATCTCGCTAATTTTTTTCAAAATTAATCTTGCACGCTAAATACTCGTAGTGCGCCATCTCGCAAGATTTGCAAGATTTGTGTACGAGAAGTTTTTGAATAAGTTTTAATAGTAAATAAGACATTGAAAGACAGTTTGCAGACGAAAGTTGTTGTTGAAATTGAATTATTGCCAGCCATCCACAATGTCGTCTAATGTAAATTATAAGGAATTTATTTGTCCGCTAGAAGTATGGAAGTACTTTTTAAAGGCAGAGGCTGGATTGACTGCTTAATGCAAATTTTGCAAATCTGTTCTGAAGACATCAAGCACGTTCTTCTAAAGGCGTATGAACGTATATATATGCCAAGCATATACCACCTCTCTTAATGAGGAATTAAAAATGATTTTAAAGGCTCGTCTACAAGAACGCCCATCACGTGCAACTGGTTCATTATTTTATCAACACCCATATAATAAATCCTCTATTCTGCTATTGACCATCATTATTATAACCAGTAATGTAACATTAGTGTATTGTCTGTTACAGTGTCGTAATAATGTTTTGAAAATTCATTACCTCATCGATAATCGGTAACGTAATGAAAATTTAGCTCTCCCTCCCCGACCGCCCGCACAATCCAGTTGGTCATGGCGGTGCAATGGCGGTCATTGTAATGGTTCCCGAAGACGTCAGTCAGAATTGATAATATGTGTGTAAGTAACGCAGTGTATGTAAATGTACATAATTAGACATTAAAACACTCGTGCGGTATTATATGCCCTTCATTATGAAGCAGTCACTACTATGATACTTATTAGGCAAGAAATGAATAATCAGGAGGCGCAAAAGGGTAGCACCTGCAGTCAGTATATCAATGCTTATGGATGACATGATGGCCCGCTACTGCCATGATACAGCAGCATGGCGAGCACAAAGGATCGGTATAAAAAGTATCCCTACCCGATGCAGCAAATAATTCATACAAGTTCACCAGATACTTTAAGAGGGCTTTAACATGTTCACTAGCGCCACTGGTAAATTATTATGATTATATCAATTTAACGATAGATATTTAATATACGAATAAGTACCCTTTGAATACATCGAAATAAATAGTTACGAGTATTACGTTTCTGGATTCATCGATCTATGAGCTCAAAAAACGTCCGTGTCAACTTGAAGACAAAAAATACTATTAATTTATTTCATAATCTAGCAATGAATATATAGCAGTTTAGTATGTAACATTCTGAACAGGATTAAACCGCATCAACCTTCAAATATCCAATCAGGAAATCAACCAGTTTTATGCTACCCGCGTACCAGTCAAATATGACCGTGGTTCTGATGATTACTCTACATATCATTGGAGTATGAAGTAAAGCAATAGTAGATTATATAATAAGAAAAATAGTCTACACCGTGCCATTTTTGTAAAGGACATGTAATCTTTACTCAAGTTGATGATGTAATTGACACTGTTTTCATACTATTTATGGATATTTAATCGATTTATTGGTGTAAATAAAATTGTAAAGCTTTAGGCTCTGAAGTTTATTTTCGTTGCCATGTTTTAACACGGTAAAATTATCTCCGTGTTGTCATACCATCACAGTTTATTTATATAACAATTATTTGTTTAAAATCATGTTTCTTAGTCAACGTAATCCAAGGATATGGTTATTTGAGCTTCATTTTTAACAATTAACAGGGGAATCAGATCCTATATATATTCCCATAGACCTAGAATCATGAAATTTGGCAAGAAGGAAGGTCTTACAGCAGAAGTAAAGGGAAAGGTCCGAAATCGTTAATTCGTTGTTTCATCACATACATAACGGCCTCCTAGCCCAATCGGTAGTGACCCAGCCTACGAAGCAGGAGGTCCCGGGTTCGAATCCTGGTACTTAAGGACATTTATTTGTGTGTTTATCTTATCACAGATATTTGTTCCTGAGTTATGGCTGTTTTCTATTTATTTACATATTTATCTATAACTATATATTATATATATCATCGTCTAGTACCCATAACACAAGCCTTATTGAGCTTACAATGGGCCTAGGTCGATTTGTGTAAGATTGTCCAATAATATTTATTTATTTATTATCCACAATTTTTTTTGCGAGTACTAACTGATTTGCAGTCTGTAATCTAACCGCAATCTACTAGTATAGATTTATAGAGACAACCGTTTTTCAACGGCAAAGTCAAAGTTGTCCCTCAGTCCAATTTTTCTTTTTGTTATTGTTAAAATTGTGTGATGTACGAGACGCTCAGGGCGCGAGTCCGACTCGCACTTGGCCGGTTTTTCATGGTATCATTCATGGCACATTGTATCCAATATCCATTTGTAGATCCATATTATAAGTTTTTAATTTGATTAGGTGGTATACATAGAATACTACGAGTATCTATTGAAATAATGGCACACAGTTAAAATTAAAAACTACTTAAAAATAAATTAAAACTAATCTGAACTAAAATACATCTAAATAAGACCCCCGCGGCATCGTGCCAAAGATGCTGGCACCATCTTATAAGAAAAAAGCAGCCTCAGCCGCGAAAGCTGAAGACGCCAGTTCAAATCTGGCCTCGGACACCATAGGGTTTGGTCACTTTTTCTGAAGTATATGACATCTATTTTCAATTTATGGTTCAAAAGTTAGAGAGGGGGGGGGACGCATATTTTTTTACTTCTGGAGCGATTATTTCCGAAAATATTTACATTATCGAAAAATGATTTTAGGAAACCCCTATTCATTTTTAAATACCTATCCAATAATATATCACACGTTAGGGTTGAAATGAAAAAAAAATCACTCCCCACTTTACGTATAGGGGAGGTACCCTAATAAAAAAAAAAATCCACTTTTTATTTTACCACTTTGTCGGCGTGATTGATATACATATTAGTACCAAATTTCAGCTTTCTAGTGCTACCGGTCACTGAGATTATCCGCGGACGGACGGACGGACGGACGGACGGGCAGACATCCCAGGTAGCAAACTGACGTCAGCGACGCACAAGCGACGTCATTTTTAGGTCATATTAAGGTCTGTCATTTATTCGCTGAAAACGTACGTTATAGTGACGTCAATTTAAGGTCAGGTTAAAAAGTGGACGTCGTAGTAACGTCAATTAAGGGTCATCATCTGGACGTACCATATTCACCGCAAAGTGGACGTCTTAATAACGTCAATTTTAGGTCAGCATCTGGACGTACCGTATTCGTCGCAAAGTTGACGTCTTAATAACGTTAACTTTGGGTCAGCATCTGGACGTACCGTATTCGTCGCAAAGTGGACGTCTTAATAACGTCCATTTTAGGTAAGCATCTGGACGTACCGTATTCGTCGCAAAGTGGACGTCTTAATAACGTCCATTTTAGGTCAGCATCTGGACGTACCGTATTTATCGCAAAGTGGACGTCTTAATAACGTCAATTTTAGGTCAGCACCTGGACGTACCGTATTCGTCGCAACGTGGGCGTCTTAATAATGTCAATTGAGGGTCAGCATCTGGACGTACCATATTTACCGCAAAATGAACGTCTCAATAACGTCAGTTTAAGGTCATCACCTGTACTATGTACGATGTACAGTAAGACGTACAGTATCCGTCGGCAACGAGAAGTTTTGCTAATGTCAATTTTTGGGATCACTATTAACGGTTAGATGTTTGTGACACGTAAACTATTTCAACAGGAAGTTTTATGTGGCAGTTAATTTACCTATATGCTAGTAAGTTATCCTATACTTTACTCAGGCTTTGTAAATCTTCTTTCTTCGTAAATCTGTCCATTATCATAGCGAATGCTAAGAGAAAATACTAATTAATACATTATAACAAGACTTTATGTAGCCAGTAAGCCAGTACTTATGCATAGGAATTTGAAATTTGAACAGTTTCATATTAGTCGTTAGAGTCTGTCCGAAAGAGAAGTGCCATAGAATGTATGAGCTCCCATATAAACCACGATACATCTATTTCCAGACAAACTCTATAAGTATCCGACCTACTACCGACTTAAAAATAAAGCTTAAATATATATAACGCGTTTCGTTTCTTGATATAAATAAAATTTGTCAATCTTGTAATGTAAAACATTCATGAAGTAAAAAAAACATTTACGTCTTTTTAGTTAACTTCAAAGTTAATACTTATATAAAGTCATTTATTACAGATTTTTTAATGTTATTAAACATCAAAACAAACTGAGCAATGTGATTTTTAAAAACATAATAAATTGGAACGGAACGAAATTCTGTCATTTTGATTGAAGTGACGCTTTGAGTGACGTTGTTTTCCCTCCTTTTTTCTTTGCCTTGCTGCCCGTACTACTAAATAAAAACTTTCAACAAGAACAAAAATGTACTCGGTGATACAGTTTAGTGTAGAAGACGGCGTAAACAATCAGTGGTTCACGCCAAAGTGTTGTGAAGTCTTTTGCCCACCCGTTAAGGGAACTAAAGCGTTTGAAAAGGTTTTGGCTGATGTCAAGACACCAGATGAAAAATGGAAATTATACAGTGTTCAAAGAGTTTTTTGTGATACTGGTACGTATATTTTAATAGTTTTTTTACAAACCACTTTGGCTATGAAAACTAACGAAACAGTTTCGTTTCCTGGTTTCTGGATGCAATATTTCCTGATTTATTCTTCTTCTTCAGCGAGTAAGTATGCGCACACTGTTGGGCATACACGTCTCCAGTTTGATTTCCTGATTTACCGAGAGCTTACTGATGTTGGTGAAAGTTTTCTGTTACTGTGTGACTACTACCTAATATGGGTAATTTTTAAAACTGCTTGGACAAATGTGATAACCTACTAATCAAAGTGGTTGACTGTACAACTTTAGGTTGTTCCAACTAATGAAACTCCATCCTATATTTTTACTAATAACGTGATAACCTTGTTTTAATTGAGTGAGGGATGCATTATGCTGTGTTTCATGTTTGCATGTTGTGTGTTTTTTTTTATTTCATTTGCATGTACCTAAAGATGGCATTGAGAAAGCAAAAAAAACTGGTTGATGAGGATACATCAGAACCAGGTCTTAAACGGAAAAGGGCCAAAAGATATGTTTCTAGCAGCGACGAAGATAATGACAATCCCACCACCTTTGAAAAAAAGACCTTTGAGAAAATACAAAAATTTCAAGCCGCTGGCAGTGTAGGCTTAGGAGATTATAGAGGTGAGTTTTATAGTCAACAGCTGTTATGAAGTAAATCCTGACACATTGCACAACTACTTGTTGCACATGTCAGAATAATAAAGCATAGCATTTCATTCCTAAGATTTATAAGATATCTGTAGTTATTTTTAGTTCATTAACATATTTGCCGCATTCTCATATTCAAAGAACTTTCAGCCAGAGCCCTGTTTGAATATTTTAATGTACTTATTTTTATACCATGGTTCCCTTGGAAATATGATATTATATACAAAGAATATTAAAAGTTCACCTTATATAGGTTAAACCTAAACAATATAGGTTATTTTGTAGAATGCATATTTTACTAGTCATTTTATACAAATATATGATGAATACTGCAATGAAATACTTTGAATTACAATAGGAGACTCAGCATATTAATAAAAAGCTCCAATAAAAAAATTAAGTTGACTGTATATTTAAAAAAGAAACTTCTATGAAAAAACCATTATGTTAATTATTCTCATCACTCTCCCAAAAGGCTACTACTAGGCTACCTAAGTAGTGAGGTGGAAATCACTTACAAATATAAAAAAAAGTTCTATTGTAAAACATGTAGGTGTTATATTGTTGGCCGGTACTCAATGTAACCTTGGTGACAGTGGAATAATATGGTACCATCAAGCTGATCTGATGATGGAGCTGGGATGTAGATACCAGAACATACCTAATGATGAAAAGTGCTTGCTTGGTCGAGTTTCGGCTCATTTGTTTTGTTGTTTAGAATACTTTCTGACAGTACAAGAATAGGTAACATCAAGTACAGTCGGCTAAATATCTTGTGTTAAAAATGTATTTTTTTAGAAAAACATATTTTGATCAATATAGCTAGCTGTACAGTCAACGGCAATAGTATCTTCCTATACAAAGGCCACAAAAATATGTGACTTTGTAGGGTCATAAGAGTGTGTCACATATTTTTGCGGCCTTCGTGTAGGGAGATACTATTGCCGGTGACTGTACCTAACTGCTAACTCTGTTATACATATAGAAGTTTGTCTTGTAGCCAAACTTATCTTTTTCTTAGAACCCTGTTTGGGTATGGATTGTATGGAGAAACTGATGGAATTTTTTTCCTTGTGTGGTTCCAGGCAACTTATATAAGAAAGAAGGAAGAAACAGCTTGAAGCAGGTGGTGCAAGTTATAGTTGTTTAGTAGTAATAAAAATACATAAAATACAATATCTACACACTTAAAACATTGTATGAAGAAAGTTATTTCAAATCTTCACTTTTTTCACATTTGGTCTGATCTGAAATAATTTGCTATTTTACAATTATACATTCTCTTGTTTGTTACAGGTTTCATACGTGAAAACTTGGAGGCAGGGATATTTCCAGCAAAGTGTCTTGGTTGATGAAATTTTGTTTTACACAGTAGTAACAGTAAAACTTCTATGGAAAGAGATCCAACAAAAAGCCTTTTTGCCAACTGCGCCTGCGAGTATGTATCGTAGGTATTCAGCTTGTGACAAGTGCATAGAGGCAGGTGAATGAATATCGCGGCCGCATGATCTATTAAAATGCGTCAGCGCCCACAAGGACCAATGAATCATTTCGTTCGCAGCTTGATGAAGACTATCATGTTGGAGAGTTACCACTTTTACGGTTCCCTATAGATTTCAGAGAACTTGGTATAGATTTGGCTCAGGAAGTACTACAGATTTTTATAAATCATTCAAAATCGGTTTATGGATTACATTTTTTGGTATGCCCCCTAGCCTGTCCATGGCTTTGACCTACATGAATACGGCTGACCGCATGCTCTTTTGCTCAGTTTGGTCCCCTTCTCTCTTACTAATGCTATTAAGATAAGAGAGGAGTAGGACCAATGTGAGCGAGCGAACACGCGGTCAGCCGCCTTCATTAAGGAAGTGTTGCCACCACTTTTACCTACTTCTTCGAAGTTTTAATGTATCTACTTAAAATTGACATGCTTACGGTTGTGTTTTTTTTTAGTTTAGTAGTCCGATAGTGGGCATTAGAGATATAAATGTTATTTTAAGTCATGGCCTCATACATATTAAAACAAAAATTACCTAATTATACTTGTTTTTTTAGTAATAGAAATAAGGTAAACAATCTTGTACCTAGACTAACTAGACAAGTCAAACCTTAGGCTTCAATATATTATAGCAAGTTTTAAGAAGAAATTATATTTTGAGTTGTTATATTTTTTTATGTTGTTATAAACAAATTTCAGGACTGACAATTGAACTTGGCACCCATTTAGATCTCACTTCTTTTGTCGTTGAAGTCAACAACCAAGGCATATATAACTTGGCTCTCATTTCACATTTATGTTTTTGATGGGATTATTGTTATGGGGCTATTGGTTCCCACTGTCCTTTAATGCCTCTAATATAAATTGTACTACTTACATAGCGTTTTTTAGTTTCATCCATAAGTCCTAGAGTTTGTTCAGGGTACGTAGACAAGATGCCTGCTATGCTAAGGGCTAAACTCTTTTCTACTCTTACGCGTAAGAATTTGGAGTCTTGTCTAGGGCGCCTGGCCAATAAGTTAGAACCGTCTTAGAACTTAAATCTAGCACGTCGTTAGTTCACTCAACAGCCAGGTCGGTTCTATTTTTGAACAGACTACCCACCCATCCTAGCTACGAGGAGCATACAAGGGCTGCTATTTATATATCCGGAAACCGGGATTACAATCTTATTAAATAGCATATTTGACCTCCATGGTAAAATTTGAACTTTTTTAAGTACTGGCCGGTATATTTTTTCTTTCTTATTAACGCTCGTGTTTTGTTTTTGACGGGTTTTAAATGTCATCTCGCAGCAAGAATGGAACTCACTCGTGAAAATATTCGTGCTATGATTTATTATGATTTTCGGCGTGGTTTAACGCAACAACAGTGCATAGATCAACTAACTTCAACTTTTGGTGATGAAGCCCCATCTAAAACTACTGTGTATCACTGGTTTAGTGAGTTCAATCGTGGACGTAGTATGCTTACGGACGAAGTTAAGGCAGGTCGCCCGAAATCGGTCGTTGTACAACAAAATATCGAGGCTGTGCGAAAACTTATAATGGACGACCGACATGTTACGTACCGCGAGATAGAGGCGACTCTGGGTATTTCTATGACCAGCATTAATAGCATATTACATAATTATTTGGCTGTAAAAAAAATTTGTTCGCGTTGGATACCCCACAACTTAACAAAAGAGCAAAAAGATGCTCGCGTCGAATGGTGCAATAAAATGTTAAAAAAATATAACCGTGGTGACTCAAAAGCCGTTTATAACATCTATACAGGTGACGAATCCTTGATCTATGCATACGATCCCGAAACGAAGCAACAATCAACGGTATGGGTGTTTCAAAATGAGCCGAACCCTACGAAAGTTACTCGTGCAAAAAGTACATTGAAACAAATGGTGGCCTGCTTCTTCGGTATTAATGGCCATGTAGCTACAGTGCCACTAGAAAACCGTAGAACGGTTAATTCAGAGTGGTACACGACCATTTGCTTACCGGAAGTATTTGAACAAATTCGTAAAACTAACCAGCGACGAAGAATCATTCTTCATCATGACAATGCCAGCTGTCATACGTCACGCGAAACAACTCTATTTTTGGAGGGTCAAAATGTGGAATTAACGGGTCATCCGCCGTACAGCCCTGACTTGGCACCCAACGATTTTTATTTATTTCCAAATATAAAGAATAAATTACGCGGTCAACGATTTTCGACCGCTGAAGATGCTGTCGACGCATTCAAACAACACGTTATGGAGGTACCTCAGGCGGAGTGGCAGAAGTGCTTTAAAAATTGGTTCACGCGAATGCAAAAGTGCATAGATCATCAAGGGGAATACTTTGAAAAACAATAAAACCATTTTCAGCCGTGTACGTTTGTTTGTTTTTTTGTTTCCGGATATATAAGTAGCAATTGCCGTGCTTACGATATCAGCAGTGTGTTTTGAGAGATGTTATTTAAATTTATATAATACTCGCCTTAATAAAATTGAAAATCGCTAACTTCTACTGCTGATATCGTGAACACAGCAGCATAATGCAGCCCCCCTAGGTCCTGACCTGTGCCTATGTCCTAGTAACGCCACAATCAATCCTGTGTGTGACGTTATTCGAACATACTGGCTGCCCTAATATGTACGGCCCAGAAACGTCCGTATGAATTCAGCATATGACGTCTCTCCAACGTCAGTGGCTGCCCTAATATGTACGGCCCAGTAACGTGCCTATGGATTCAGTATATGACGTCACTCCAACGTCAGTGGCTGCCCTAATATTTACGGCCCAGTAACGTCCCTATGAATTCAGTATATGACGTCTCTCTACCGTCAGTGGCTAACCTAATATGTACGGCCCAGTAACGTCCCTATGCATTCAGTATATGACGTCTCTGTAACGTCTGTAAACAGACGTCTTGAGGCTGTGACAAATTGACGTCATCTGCTGGGACCCCCCGACGTCGAGACATGACGTCTCTTACGTCGAGCAGTACCGTAAACGGACGACATAATGACGTATAAATGCTACCTGGGATGGCGAAACTATAAGGGTTCCTAGTTGACTACGGAACCCTAAAAAGACAAAACGTTCTAAGAAATATACGTACACGGTAGGAAGGCTAAAGGCTAAAAAGTATCGCTAGTCGCTCGTGAGCTTACAAACTTAACGACAGAGGCCACATTTGTTTAAAATATTTTGTGTTTGTGATAATAATAACCTAGGAAAATGAATACGGTAAGTGTAAACAGTTAAAAATATTTTAATACATTAAACGAAAGGGAAACCCCTCACTTTTTACAAGTATGATAAAAATCTATTTGTTTCCTTCTACTGCGCAATTTTTCTTCTTCTGTCCGTTGTTTGTTCTATAATTTAATATTTTTTATCTACACTCACATTGTAGGTCCTCTAAAACGTGTTAAAAAACGGTAGGCGATGGCTATCATTACCACAACCGGTTTTACTATGATAAGCTTTTTATCTGTGGCATTAACGTAATTTTAACTTTACATGCTATATATTGATACGTTATGAGTTTCAAATTGCGAACATCGAATTTGATAAAATAATGTAAATCCTGTCCTCCTTCCCGACCAATGGCACGCGCCCGCGCGACCGCCGGCACAATCGAGTTGGCCATGGCGGTGCAATGGCGGTCATTCTATGGTTTCCGAACACTTCATTTAGGATATATAATATGTGTGTAGATAAAGCAGTGTATGCAACTGTACGTAATTAGGCCTTATTACGTAACAGTCACATAAACTACTATTACAAGCTTTTATTTTTTCAGGTTAATTTAGTAATAATAACATGCTGGTTGTTTGGCTCGGTATCCGGTGCTTCTCTTTTTGGTGTCGATTTCACGGCACCGGCTAGAGTTGGGAAAACCGGAATCAGAGAAATGTAAGTAAACCCTAGGAAACCCATAACACTTTAACTAGTAGTCCGCCTCGAACTCAGAACTCGCGATTTCCTTGCAAACGAAATGACCAATAATATAACAAAGACCCTTATGATGATTTTTTCGCTCGTTTTAGCTCCGTTACCCCTTGGTCGATCCTGCTCATATAAGAACTCTCAAATTATATGTATCTCTGCTACAACCCCAACAAATTTCATGAAGATCAGAAATGCGTTACTAAAGTTATCGCGGAACAAACTCTCAAAAACAAAAAGCCATCAAAATGCCGAGACGTCCCAGTAGCCAGAAGTTGTTTGTAAGAAATTGCTTCGCTTACGCTCCGGTCGTTCGAATATGTTTTTTGTTAAATTCTGTCTTTGTGTCCGGTATAATATGTTTATTAAAATTGACTACGTTAAGAGTTTCATACAGAAATAGTTTAATTATGGCAACGGTTAATGGCTTGACAGGTGCGAAGTTTGACCGGTAATAGACGTCGATTGTAAAAAAAAATTAAAGTAGTGTTATCGGCTGCTGTAGGATAGACAAACTGTAAAGTTTTAATAAAAATGTACAATTGTACAGTGCGTGTGCTTTAAAGTTTTATTTTAAATCAATTTATTTACTAATAGAGTATGTACGAAACATAAATTAGATGTCTCTAATAATAATTCTATCATCGTTATGCAACTAAACAGTCACAGAACTTTTATGACTGTAAAATTCTTCCACAGATCACAAGTAATCAAGCCACAACAAAAACAATATTCAAACTTGTCTTTTGTAGGAAATGACCCATTATGTAATGACAATGCCAACAGCAATAAAAACGAAGGATTGTTTAACCCAGGCCCTGTAGCGATATTTGATAGGTAAATAATCCATGTAATTCATTACAATTAGAGATTATTGTTTTTAATACGCAGACACTTCATACAAGTTCATCCAAATTATTTAACAATATAAAGCCTGACCATAAATCGTCCCTTGATTGCGAAAACCGCTTAAGCTCCGTTTTGGTCAAAAGCGAGATATTAATACTGCTATATTATGCTTTCCAAGATCTACCTGCTACAAAAGCCCGTTTTTTGATACGCGGCTCCATTCCTCATTTAGTGTTTAGGATAACGTCAGATAACACCGTTTTTTTTAAATAATTTACAGGCAAAACCTATTAAGTGTCTGTTATAGCGGCTAGCATTTTTTTTTAAGGTCAAAAACATTCTATTCTTATTTAAGCGTTTTTGGAATGTTGGCAGTTTGAACGAAACTTGCAATTTAATAACAGTATAAAGATGCTAACGAGATAAACTATATTTTTGCTGCAAGCTATAAAACCAAAATATGTGTTTAATATTCTGTCAAAATAGTCTAACCACCTTTAATATGTTCTGTCAGAACACCAAATCAATCAATAGTTAAAATTAGTCTACAGCAAAAACATGCCAAATGTAATATAAGCGGCTTTGCTCGTTACGTTTCGCCTTCAATTAATTCAACCAATACCGCCTATGTGCGCTTTGACGCTCTTCGCTGGGTGCCTTGTTTAACTCTCGCAGCTATTCGGGCGCGGGAGCGCGGGGGGTCACATCGTGCCCACACTTGGCGCAGTTAGTCGCGTTTTGAATTTGGAGTGATTATGCGCTACTGCGCGCGCGCATACCTTTTTATTGGATTGTTGTTATGTGTTAAATGTTAGAGTGATGAGTAATCGAACTAAAAAACTATTGGGCCTGGCGCTCGCTAAAAACCGTAAGTACCTATTGTTTTGTTTTTCTTTGAAGGTTAGCTTTGTAGGTTAGTAAAATTGGTTATTGAATTCTCAAAGTAATTACCGTTTTAATGTTTAGTACAATAATGTCGCTCTAAATATACATACATTATCTACAGAACGTGTAGGTTATTATGACGACGTGATCTTCATTTAGGTACTTTCGCACGAGGGCGTCGACGTAAACGTTTAGGTACTAATAGTTTTAGGCCTTATACCATTGATATAAGTTCCAAAATTGTTACGCCGCCGACCGTACAGGCAAATAATTTCGATGTAAAGCGTTTATTTTTAAAACTTTTTCTATATTAAAATATGTTGCGATTTTATAGCATACGTTGTAGTACAGTCACCGGCAATAGTATCTTCCTACACGAAGGAAGCAAAAATATGTGACACGCTCTTATGGCCTTACAAATAAGAGCGTGTCACATATTTTTGCGGCCTTCTTGTAGGAAGATACTATTGGCGGTGACTGTAGGTACCTATAACGTTTTATAGTAGAATATGTCGGTGCGTGCTTATGATATAATATGTGTATGTAGAGATCGCTTTTAACGATAAGATCCCCTGTTGTCGACCTTTATTTTATTTGTGTGAGGTGTGCCATAAATATTTTTATGTAATTGTTGTTGTTTCAAAAAGGGGTTAAATTATGAATGATTATGGTTTCAGAGAATTCAGTTCCTGATTTGATAAACGAGTTTGATAAAAAGTCTGCCGAAGATGTAAACCAGATTTTCAAGGATAGAGGTAATGGCATCTTTTTAACAATTTACTTTATTTTCCAATTAAAGTGCGTACATTTTCGAAATAATAAGGCCCCATTTTCGCTTTGATTTCACTCGTAGGTAAGGTATACCTACCTCCCTCCATTGTTAGGAATAAGTTGACTGTGATCAATACTTCCCCAACTTTAGCCGCTGATGTTTTATTACTTGGCTCTTGTCAAGATGAATTATTTTGCTTTTTAGCATCATGGAAAAAATCCAACAATGTAAACATTATTTACGCTATTTAACGTTTAAAAAAAAATACTTTTTTTACGTTTAAATTTGTTTTAATGAGGGGTTAAATTGTGTTTTAGAAGATGCAGTTCCGGATTTTATAAACGACTTTGATAAAATTTCTGCCGAAGATTTAAACCAGATTTACAAGGATAACGGTAAGCAATGGAATATTTAAAACAGTTTATAAAATATTAAGAAATCCTGCACTAATACAGTTATTTCGGTATGTTTTTTATAATACAGCTGCATGATAATAAAAAAGCAATATTTATTTGGTTGCACAGCGTATCGATTTTATTTATCTCTTATTTTGATGGGTCATGTGCATTTTTCATTGAATGGGCGTTGAGAAGTGTCAAAAATCCTACTATTATTATAAATGCGAAAGTTTAGATGTATGGATGTTTAGATGTTTGGATGTATGGATGTTTGGTACATACTTAATCACGCTTAAACGGCTCAACCGATTTGGATGAAATTTTGCACGAAGATAGTTCATAGCCTGGATTTAAATATAAGATAGTTTAGACGAAGTCGAGGGTGGAAACTGGTAGGTTCTAATTTCTCAACTACACGATTTGGATGAAATTTTGCACGAAGGTAGTTTATAGTCCAGATTAAAATACACATAAGATAGTTTAGACGAAGTCGCGGGCAGAAACTAGTAGGTTCTAATTTCTCAACTACAATATATAAATAAATATACTTCATAGTAGTATACGGTACAAATATACGGTTTAAAACAATGTATTAGCTATATACAAATGTTTAATACAATATTACTTTTCAGACGATGGACAGTCGCTGTCATCAGATCTCGATGTTTCACACAACATCATTGCCGAAGAAATGAAACAAATTATCGGGAATATTGATGTGTTTGGGAGTGACAACAGTATTGCTGAATCAGTTCAAGCATCATCAAAGTGTAACCGGTCGCCAATACGGGTGTCAGAAACTGAGTCTGAATTATTTGGTAGCGATTTTTCAGATAACCACCCAACTTACCAACCAATTGAGTCGCTGCATGACTCTTCCAGTGACTCGGACGGCGAGAATAATTTGGTAAGATTGGCAGATTTTGTAGGCCAACACATTAATAACAATGCTGCGGATTCCAGACTAGAACCACAACCGGGCCCGAGTTGGCAGGACGTAGAACCACAGCCAGGCCCGAGTAGCCAGCTCGTAGAACCACCATCCGTGCAGATAATTAATACAGCTGAATTCGTTGAAGTAATACTGACAGAGTGTATTGACATGGCTTGGAATCAGGTGAAACCTCGAAGCCGTCGGCGCACCGCAAATGAGAATGAATGGAAGAAAAATGTTGTGAAGAAACGGCGCCGCGACGGTTTGCCCTATGTCACAAACAACACCGTAAGAGCTGCAAAAGTGCCACTGCAAATAGATTGCTCGAAGTGTATCTTCAAGTGCACTGACAATTTTAGTTCAGAATACCGCAAAGAAATGTGTCGGTCGTACTGGAACCAAGATTTCGTTGGAAAGAAAAACTTAATTCTCTCTCGCGTGATAGCCCAACAACCAAAAAGAGTAGTAGTACAGAGAAAACGTTCTAGACCTTACACCACTAAATGCTTCTTTGACTTGGGTACGAACAAGAAACAAGTTTGTCAACCGTTCTTCTGTGCCACTCTAAGTATCTCGCCTGCAGTTATAAAAGACGCTATTCAGCACAAGAACTCAGCCGGGCTTTACTCAAATGATAAAGACCCAAGAGGCTCGAAAGAGCCAAGCAACAAAACATCAGCAGAGAGAGTCCAAGAAGTCATTGATCACATCAACTCATTCCCAAAATTGGAGGGACATTACATAAGAAAAAAATCAAAACGACAATATTTAGAGTCTTGTCTAAATATTTCAAAAATGTACGCACTTTACTCAGAACAGTATAATGAAAACCCTGTCTCCGAAACAACATATAGAAGAATTTTTTCAACCGAGTTCAATCTTAGCTTTTTTGTCCCCAAAAAGGATCAATGTCAGACTTGCAATAAATATCACTCAGCAAAGGAACAAACAAAATACGACCTGGAAATTCCCTACCAGCAACACATAGAAAGGAAAGTCATGTGCTCAAAAGAAAAAGAGAACGATAAAAAAAGAGCTGAAATGGACCCAAGTTTTATTTCAGTCTCCTTCGATTTACAGGCTATCCTACAAATACCTTGTTCGAAAGTTGGTATATTGTATTATGTGCGCAAACTTACCCTTTATAACTTGTGCATATATGAAAGTGCTTTGCCTAATAATGGGTTTTGCTTCCCGTGGTTAGAGGTGCACGGCAAAAAAGGGAGCTGTGAAATTGGAACAATTTTGCTATACTATTTATCAGAATGCGTACCTAGTCATGTCACAAAAGTATCTTTATTCTCAGACACATGCGGTGGACAAAACCGGAACCAATTCGTCACAGCACTTTTGATGTGGGCTGTAAACACGATTGACAATATACATGTAATCGAGCAGAAATTTTTAGAATCCGGCCATTCCTACATGGAAGCTGATTCGATGCACAGTGCCATTGAAAATGCTAAAAGACACTCTGATGTATTCTCAATCACTGACTGGAAAAACATTTTCAAAAAAGCCAGAACTAAGGCATTTTTTTACCCACCAAACTCTAATAAAAAAATGATAAAGCCACCTTACCAGGTAAAAGAATTCAAGTATAATGAATTTTTTGACCTGAAAATGTTAGCAGAAACTGTGTTACTAAATAAAGCAAAGGACAGACAAGGTAACCAAATAAAATGGTTGAAAATTAAACGCATAAAGTATGTGAAAGGGGACAAGAACGTGTACTTCAATTACGATATGTCTGAGGACTTCAAGAGCTTCGACCCCAGACCTGTTCAACCTGGCCCACGGACGAGAAAAAGCAATCGTAGATCCAATCCTTGCTCTGTGGAATCAGTGACAGAAGAAGAATTCCAACTTCCCATGTTGCAACAACTGTATCAAAATCCCCTGCCAATCAGTGCAGCAAAAAAAAAAGATTTGGTAAACCTCTGTGTAAAGGGCGTCATACCAGAGGAATACCATGGCTGGTTCACTTCGTTAAACTGTGACTCCAATATTGTCGATCGCGTTCCTGACGTGGATGTAGCTGACACTAGTAGTGATGAAGAGTGTTAGTGTGCTAACACTCCTCATTAGTTACTAGATGGAAATTTGATAAGATTGCAGTGTAGATCTCATAGATTTTGAGCTCTATGCTAACTTAGCATTAAAAGTTTTGGTTTTAAGTCGATTGTCTCAATTAGTCAGAATAAACGAATAATATACATTCATATGTTCTTTATTACATTGGAATCCTACGTTAATCTAACTACTATTTCATTGCTAACCCTAAAATGTCTCCTATAAGATAAATGATAGTTAAGCACAATGAAACCTCACGTGCCAAAATATTGTACACGTATTTTCTAATTATAAGTGCTTTTAATTTCTTAATTTCAAAATTCTTCCAGGAAAAGCCTACTAACTGCATCGTGACTTTTCAATAAACTCAAATAATATAGGATCTGTAATCGTTTGAAGACTTTATTCAGTTCAAACGTTTATTAATTTATATCAGAAAGTATTATAAATCGAAAATTACTATCTAAGCCTATTATTTTAAGAGATACAAAAAAAAGGTGTCTTCAGGAAAAACCGCTTAGCTGCACCACTTTTTACGGTAAAACCTAAATTTTATCCTCTTATCCTAAACAAAACGAAAATATTGTCAAATAGTCATAATAAGCGATAAACTGTTCGTATAAAAACACGAAAATGCTTTAGCTATTATTGGCCCTTCATAGAAATATTAACATGCAAATCTTTATATGCGTTTTTCTCGAAACTACATGTCACGCAGTTAAGCGGTTTTAGCAGCCAAGGGACGAAATATATGATCATGCGCCATGTTGCGGAATTTCATTGGAACTAATTTCTTACACTGGCAATAATTTTAATGACAGGATGATTATGCATGTGTGAGTGCATAATAGGATGTCACTGTCATTGTGGCAGGTTACTTGAATAATAATAATGTGTCGAATATTAAATAATAATCGACAAAAAAATCGAAAAATTATCCATAGTCAAGAGCGAAACACTGTAAATAGTGTATATAATAAACTGCTGTAAATAATACGCTCGGGAAATGAAACTATTTAGCTGTACAACATTTTAAAATTAACATCAGAGCTGACAGATAAACAAATCAAGATGTCACTATACCATAGAGAATAATACGCTCTATGATTATACTGAACTGTTGCCATATAAATGAGAGTAATAGCGCCCTCTTTACAATAATCATATATGTCTGGTCAGGCTTTAATAATTTATTCGCTCGGGTGCTCAATTTGAGACCATTCACTTTTTCATTTGCTTTATATCGAAAACCATTTCGAGATAAATGCATGTAGAACATATTTATTATATTGAAATATTATTACAATGGTTAAACTGGAAAGGTGACGTCTTACAGTTAACGCAGCACTGCCACTACAAAAAAAAGAGTAGTCCTGTTTACTTTTTGACTTTTAAGACTTTTGCTATTTATAAGTAATTCTGTTATGTTCTGTAACATGTTATTTCTGTTACATTCTTCACAGGATTGATCCACATCAACCTTCAGAGATTAACAAATCTACTCAGGCAACCAACGAGTTTTCTGATACCTGCGCACCAATCAAAGATGACCAAGGATCTGACAGCGAGAAAGTTCCTGAATCAATACCCCAGGAAACTAATCAGAATACTGATACTGGGGTTTCAAACCCTGACTTTTCAGAAACAGGCATTGATGATTACACTACAGAAACGTTGGACTACGAGGTAAAGCAATACTAATATTAGTTTTTTGTACACCTTGACACTGTGGTTAATGACATGTCATTCTTAGTTTAGGGCCTGAAGTTCATTTTTATTGCCATGCTTCAGTGCGATATTAGGTCATTCGTTGATTTTTTTTAAATAACAGAGTAAAATTCTCCCCGTGTTGGCATATCATCATAGCCTATTTGTAAAACCGTTCTTTATTCGGTGGAAACAAAAGAATTGTGTAGATTATCAATTTGGTTTCACCTTGTCCATGTTCAATTTAGCTCGATATTAATGCTACTTTTATGATGATTTTAAATAGTGTATTTACTGTATTTTGTGTCGTATTATTGCACATTATAATATTCATTTGTAGGTCCTTGTAAAAAGTTAAATTTTATTTTCAGACGACAACATTTGGACCAATTGAATCAATAAATCGCATAGGTGGCGCCCCGCCCGCAGTATTAGCCTCGCTACTTGGATGAATCAAGGGTATAACACTAAAACTATTTATTTACTTTCTCTAAGTAGTATCAATATGACTAGATTATGATATACAGATGTAGTGAAGAACATTATGTACTCAAATGTTTTATTTTATAAGTATATTTATGTGCATTAATAATTAAAATAATTATTGCACATAAAAATAAAATCCTCAATGTTATTTATGTTTTCAAGGGTAACCTGTAGCAATCTATATTTATAACACTTTTTTGGAAAATGCACCGTTTGTCGTATGCGTAGAAGTTACGTTGTACGTTGTACAGATTCAATATTGTATTTGAGCAATCAAAGCGTAACCGCTCCCAAATTTGACCAAAGTCAGTATTGTTCTGGATACGGTAGTCCCTTTTCCCATAGCCATGGATTTATATGAAGTGGATCCTATTCTTCGGTCACAAAGTGTTCGTTCGTTTGTTCGATTACGATTTCCTTGCAAACTTTATCGATAATCGAAAAATATGTGTGAAATTTATTAGTCCTTCACTAAATTTGTGAAATTACATCTATCACACGCAGAATGCTATGGGAAATTGATTATACTGATTGCTGTACGAGTAATATACGGCAATTCATTCAAAATTACGGAATACGGAAAATACGAAGCGGTCCCGGTCTCCTACATACATGTTTTTGGCACATTTCCGTAATTTTTTTGGATACGACAATCATTTTAGTTTTTCCTTAGAGATACGGCAGATTACGACTCGAAACACGGCTACCCAAAAATTCGACAGGAACAACACTGCCCTAAGTAGACTGTACCTAAATAAAACGATAAGTTTGTAGTGCACTGTGTTTGGGGGCGTCCATTAATCGCGTCATATTGTATAGGAGGGGAGGGGTCAAGAAATAATCACCAAAGATCACCATGGGGTAGGGGGGGGTCTAAAACAAGCCAAAAACGTATGACGCGATTAATGGACGCCCCCTTTCATGTAGCCCAGCAATGCCTTGTAGGATTCATGTATGGAAATAGGTTAAATGTATGGAGTGCCCCCCCTAAAAATATATATATTTTCAGTTTTACTATAAAACTTAACAACGGCATACAAGATACATCTTTTATTAAAATTGTATTAAGATACGATTTATACTTTCCGAGTAAAACGGCTGTGACATACGGACGGACAGACAGACGGACATGACGAAACTATAAGGGTCCCGTTTTTACTATTTTGGCTATGGAACCCTAAAAAACATACATACATATTACAATTGATTGATCTTGTTGTGTTTTTTGCGTTAAAATTTCATTGAATACTACGAATACGGTACAATTCATTTTGTTGAAAGGTGCAATACAGGTATTTACACTTAACTGGCTAATAATATGTACGGCCCAGAAACGTCCGTATGAATTCAGCATATGACGTCTCTCCAACGTCAGTGGCTGCCCTAATATGTACGGCCCAGTAACGTGCCTATGGATTCAGTATATGACGTCACTCCAACGTCAGTGGCTGCCCTAATATTTACGGCCCAGTAACGTCCCTATGAATTCAGTATATGACGTCTCTCTACCGTCAGTGGCTAACCTAATATGTACGGCCCAGTAACGTCCCTATGCATTCAGTATATGACGTCTCTGTAACGTCTGTAAACAGACGTCTTGAGGCTGTGACAAATTGACGTCATCTGCTGGGACCCCCCGACGTCGAGACATGACGTCTCTTACGTCGAGCAGTACCGTAAACGGACGACATAATGACGTATAAATGCTACCTGGGATGGCGAAACTATAAGGGTTCCTAGTTGACTACGGAACCCTAAAAAGACAAAACGTTCTAAGAAATATACGTACACGGTAGGAAGGCTAAAGGCTAAAAAGTATCGCTAGTCGCTCGTGAGCTTACAAACTTAACGACAGAGGCCACATTTGTTTAAAATATTTTGTGTTTGTGATAATAATAACCTAGGAAAATGAATACGGTAAGTGTAAACAGTTAAAAATATTTTAATACATTAAACGAAAGGGAAACCCCTCACTTTTTACAAGTATGATAAAAATCTATTTGTTTCCTTCTACTGCGCAATTTTTCTTCTTCTGTCCGTTGTTTGTTCTATAATTTAATATTTTTTATCTACACTCACATTGTAGGTCCTCTAAAACGTGTTAAAAAACGGTAGGCGATGGCTATCATTACCACAACCGGTTTTACTATGATAAGCTTTTTATCTGTGGCATTAACGTAATTTTAACTTTACATGCTATATATTGATACGTTATGAGTTTCAAATTGCGAACATCGAATTTGATAAAATAATGTAAATCCTGTCCTCCTTCCCGACCAATGGCACGCGCCCGCGCGACCGCCGGCACAATCGAGTTGGCCATGGCGGTGCAATGGCGGTCATTCTATGGTTTCCGAACACTTCATTTAGGATATATAATATGTGTGTAGATAAAGCAGTGTATGCAACTGTACGTAATTAGGCCTTATTACGTAACAGTCACATAAACTACTATTACAAGCTTTTATTTTTTCAGGTTAATTTAGTAATAATAACATGCTGGTTGTTTGGCTCGGTATCCGGTGCTTCTCTTTTTGGTGTCGATTTCACGGCACCGGCTAGAGTTGGGAAAACCGGAATCAGAGAAATGTAAGTAAACCCTAGGAAACCCATAACACTTTAACTAGTAGTCCGCCTCGAACTCAGAACTCGCGATTTCCTTGCAAACGAAATGACCAATAATATAACAAAGACCCTTATGATGATTTTTTCGCTCGTTTTAGCTCCGTTACCCCTTGGTCGATCCTGCTCATATAAGAACTCTCAAATTATATGTATCTCTGCTACAACCCCAACAAATTTCATGAAGATCAGAAATGCGTTACTAAAGTTATCGCGGAACAAACTCTCAAAAACAAAAAGCCATCAAAATGCCGAGACGTCCCAGTAGCCAGAAGTTGTTTGTAAGAAATTGCTTCGCTTACGCTCCGGTCGTTCGAATATGTTTTTTGTTAAATTCTGTCTTTGTGTCCGGTATAATATGTTTATTAAAATTGACTACGTTAAGAGTTTCATACAGAAATAGTTTAATTATGGCAACGGTTAATGGCTTGACAGGTGCGAAGTTTGACCGGTAATAGACGTCGATTGTAAAAAAAAATTAAAGTAGTGTTATCGGCTGCTGTAGGATAGACAAACTGTAAAGTTTTAATAAAAATGTACAATTGTACAGTGCGTGTGCTTTAAAGTTTTATTTTAAATCAATTTATTTACTAATAGAGTATGTACGAAACATAAATTAGATGTCTCTAATAATAATTCTATCATCGTTATGCAACTAAACAGTCACAGAACTTTTATGACTGTAAAATTCTTCCACAGATCACAAGTAATCAAGCCACAACAAAAACAATATTCAAACTTGTCTTTTGTAGGAAATGACCCATTATGTAATGACAATGCCAACAGCAATAAAAACGAAGGATTGTTTAACCCAGGCCCTGTAGCGATATTTGATAGGTAAATAATCCATGTAATTCATTACAATTAGAGATTATTGTTTTTAATACGCAGACACTTCATACAAGTTCATCCAAATTATTTAACAATATAAAGCCTGACCATAAATCGTCCCTTGATTGCGAAAACCGCTTAAGCTCCGTTTTGGTCAAAAGCGAGATATTAATACTGCTATATTATGCTTTCCAAGATCTACCTGCTACAAAAGCCCGTTTTTTGATACGCGGCTCCATTCCTCATTTAGTGTTTAGGATAACGTCAGATAACACCGTTTTTTTTAAATAATTTACAGGCAAAACCTATTAAGTGTCTGTTATAGCGGCTAGCATTTTTTTTTAAGGTCAAAAACATTCTATTCTTATTTAAGCGTTTTTGGAATGTTGGCAGTTTGAACGAAACTTGCAATTTAATAACAGTATAAAGATGCTAACGAGATAAACTATATTTTTGCTGCAAGCTATAAAACCAAAATATGTGTTTAATATTCTGTCAAAATAGTCTAACCACCTTTAATATGTTCTGTCAGAACACCAAATCAATCAATAGTTAAAATTAGTCTACAGCAAAAACATGCCAAATGTAATATAAGCGGCTTTGCTCGTTACGTTTCGCCTTCAATTAATTCAACCAATACCGCCTATGTGCGCTTTGACGCTCTTCGCTGGGTGCCTTGTTTAACTCTCGCAGCTATTCGGGCGCGGGAGCGCGGGGGGTCACATCGTGCCCACACTTGGCGCAGTTAGTCGCGTTTTGAATTTGGAGTGATTATGCGCTACTGCGCGCGCGCATACCTTTTTATTGGATTGTTGTTATGTGTTAAATGTTAGAGTGATGAGTAATCGAACTAAAAAACTATTGGGCCTGGCGCTCGCTAAAAACCGTAAGTACCTATTGTTTTGTTTTTCTTTGAAGGTTAGCTTTGTAGGTTAGTAAAATTGGTTATTGAATTCTCAAAGTAATTACCGTTTTAATGTTTAGTACAATAATGTCGCTCTAAATATACATACATTATCTACAGAACGTGTAGGTTATTATGACGACGTGATCTTCATTTAGGTACTTTCGCACGAGGGCGTCGACGTAAACGTTTAGGTACTAATAGTTTTAGGCCTTATACCATTGATATAAGTTCCAAAATTGTTACGCCGCCGACCGTACAGGCAAATAATTTCGATGTAAAGCGTTTATTTTTAAAACTTTTTCTATATTAAAATATGTTGCGATTTTATAGCATACGTTGTAGTACAGTCACCGGCAATAGTATCTTCCTACACGAAGGAAGCAAAAATATGTGACACGCTCTTATGGCCTTACAAATAAGAGCGTGTCACATATTTTTGCGGCCTTCTTGTAGGAAGATACTATTGGCGGTGACTGTAGGTACCTATAACGTTTTATAGTAGAATATGTCGGTGCGTGCTTATGATATAATATGTGTATGTAGAGATCGCTTTTAACGATAAGATCCCCTGTTGTCGACCTTTATTTTATTTGTGTGAGGTGTGCCATAAATATTTTTATGTAATTGTTGTTGTTTCAAAAAGGGGTTAAATTATGAATGATTATGGTTTCAGAGAATTCAGTTCCTGATTTGATAAACGAGTTTGATAAAAAGTCTGCCGAAGATGTAAACCAGATTTTCAAGGATAGAGGTAATGGCATCTTTTTAACAATTTACTTTATTTTCCAATTAAAGTGCGTACATTTTCGAAATAATAAGGCCCCATTTTCGCTTTGATTTCACTCGTAGGTAAGGTATACCTACCTCCCTCCATTGTTAGGAATAAGTTGACTGTGATCAATACTTCCCCAACTTTAGCCGCTGATGTTTTATTACTTGGCTCTTGTCAAGATGAATTATTTTGCTTTTTAGCATCATGGAAAAAATCCAACAATGTAAACATTATTTACGCTATTTAACGTTTAAAAAAAAATACTTTTTTTACGTTTAAATTTGTTTTAATGAGGGGTTAAATTGTGTTTTAGAAGATGCAGTTCCGGATTTTATAAACGACTTTGATAAAATTTCTGCCGAAGATTTAAACCAGATTTACAAGGATAACGGTAAGCAATGGAATATTTAAAACAGTTTATAAAATATTAAGAAATCCTGCACTAATACAGTTATTTCGGTATGTTTTTTATAATACAGCTGCATGATAATAAAAAAGCAATATTTATTTGGTTGCACAGCGTATCGATTTTATTTATCTCTTATTTTGATGGGTCATGTGCATTTTTCATTGAATGGGCGTTGAGAAGTGTCAAAAATCCTACTATTATTATAAATGCGAAAGTTTAGATGTATGGATGTTTAGATGTTTGGATGTATGGATGTTTGGTACATACTTAATCACGCTTAAACGGCTCAACCGATTTGGATGAAATTTTGCACGAAGATAGTTCATAGCCTGGATTTAAATATAAGATAGTTTAGACGAAGTCGAGGGTGGAAACTGGTAGGTTCTAATTTCTCAACTACACGATTTGGATGAAATTTTGCACGAAGGTAGTTTATAGTCCAGATTAAAATACACATAAGATAGTTTAGACGAAGTCGCGGGCAGAAACTAGTAGGTTCTAATTTCTCAACTACAATATATAAATAAATATACTTCATAGTAGTATACGGTACAAATATACGGTTTAAAACAATGTATTAGCTATATACAAATGTTTAATACAATATTACTTTTCAGACGATGGACAGTCGCTGTCATCAGATCTCGATGTTTCACACAACATCATTGCCGAAGAAATGAAACAAATTATCGGGAATATTGATGTGTTTGGGAGTGACAACAGTATTGCTGAATCAGTTCAAGCATCATCAAAGTGTAACCGGTCGCCAATACGGGTGTCAGAAACTGAGTCTGAATTATTTGGTAGCGATTTTTCAGATAACCACCCAACTTACCAACCAATTGAGTCGCTGCATGACTCTTCCAGTGACTCGGACGGCGAGAATAATTTGGTAAGATTGGCAGATTTTGTAGGCCAACACATTAATAACAATGCTGCGGATTCCAGACTAGAACCACAACCGGGCCCGAGTTGGCAGGACGTAGAACCACAGCCAGGCCCGAGTAGCCAGCTCGTAGAACCACCATCCGTGCAGATAATTAATACAGCTGAATTCGTTGAAGTAATACTGACAGAGTGTATTGACATGGCTTGGAATCAGGTGAAACCTCGAAGCCGTCGGCGCACCGCAAATGAGAATGAATGGAAGAAAAATGTTGTGAAGAAACGGCGCCGCGACGGTTTGCCCTATGTCACAAACAACACCGTAAGAGCTGCAAAAGTGCCACTGCAAATAGATTGCTCGAAGTGTATCTTCAAGTGCACTGACAATTTTAGTTCAGAATACCGCAAAGAAATGTGTCGGTCGTACTGGAACCAAGATTTCGTTGGAAAGAAAAACTTAATTCTCTCTCGCGTGATAGCCCAACAACCAAAAAGAGTAGTAGTACAGAGAAAACGTTCTAGACCTTACACCACTAAATGCTTCTTTGACTTGGGTACGAACAAGAAACAAGTTTGTCAACCGTTCTTCTGTGCCACTCTAAGTATCTCGCCTGCAGTTATAAAAGACGCTATTCAGCACAAGAACTCAGCCGGGCTTTACTCAAATGATAAAGACCCAAGAGGCTCGAAAGAGCCAAGCAACAAAACATCAGCAGAGAGAGTCCAAGAAGTCATTGATCACATCAACTCATTCCCAAAATTGGAGGGACATTACATAAGAAAAAAATCAAAACGACAATATTTAGAGTCTTGTCTAAATATTTCAAAAATGTACGCACTTTACTCAGAACAGTATAATGAAAACCCTGTCTCCGAAACAACATATAGAAGAATTTTTTCAACCGAGTTCAATCTTAGCTTTTTTGTCCCCAAAAAGGATCAATGTCAGACTTGCAATAAATATCACTCAGCAAAGGAACAAACAAAATACGACCTGGAAATTCCCTACCAGCAACACATAGAAAGGAAAGTCATGTGCTCAAAAGAAAAAGAGAACGATAAAAAAAGAGCTGAAATGGACCCAAGTTTTATTTCAGTCTCCTTCGATTTACAGGCTATCCTACAAATACCTTGTTCGAAAGTTGGTATATTGTATTATGTGCGCAAACTTACCCTTTATAACTTGTGCATATATGAAAGTGCTTTGCCTAATAATGGGTTTTGCTTCCCGTGGTTAGAGGTGCACGGCAAAAAAGGGAGCTGTGAAATTGGAACAATTTTGCTATACTATTTATCAGAATGCGTACCTAGTCATGTCACAAAAGTATCTTTATTCTCAGACACATGCGGTGGACAAAACCGGAACCAATTCGTCACAGCACTTTTGATGTGGGCTGTAAACACGATTGACAATATACATGTAATCGAGCAGAAATTTTTAGAATCCGGCCATTCCTACATGGAAGCTGATTCGATGCACAGTGCCATTGAAAATGCTAAAAGACACTCTGATGTATTCTCAATCACTGACTGGAAAAACATTTTCAAAAAAGCCAGAACTAAGGCATTTTTTTACCCACCAAACTCTAATAAAAAAATGATAAAGCCACCTTACCAGGTAAAAGAATTCAAGTATAATGAATTTTTTGACCTGAAAATGTTAGCAGAAACTGTGTTACTAAATAAAGCAAAGGACAGACAAGGTAACCAAATAAAATGGTTGAAAATTAAACGCATAAAGTATGTGAAAGGGGACAAGAACGTGTACTTCAATTACGATATGTCTGAGGACTTCAAGAGCTTCGACCCCAGACCTGTTCAACCTGGCCCACGGACGAGAAAAAGCAATCGTAGATCCAATCCTTGCTCTGTGGAATCAGTGACAGAAGAAGAATTCCAACTTCCCATGTTGCAACAACTGTATCAAAATCCCCTGCCAATCAGTGCAGCAAAAAAAAAAGATTTGGTAAACCTCTGTGTAAAGGGCGTCATACCAGAGGAATACCATGGCTGGTTCACTTCGTTAAACTGTGACTCCAATATTGTCGATCGCGTTCCTGACGTGGATGTAGCTGACACTAGTAGTGATGAAGAGTGTTAGTGTGCTAACACTCCTCATTAGTTACTAGATGGAAATTTGATAAGATTGCAGTGTAGATCTCATAGATTTTGAGCTCTATGCTAACTTAGCATTAAAAGTTTTGGTTTTAAGTCGATTGTCTCAATTAGTCAGAATAAACGAATAATATACATTCATATGTTCTTTATTACATTGGAATCCTACGTTAATCTAACTACTATTTCATTGCTAACCCTAAAATGTCTCCTATAAGATAAATGATAGTTAAGCACAATGAAACCTCACGTGCCAAAATATTGTACACGTATTTTCTAATTATAAGTGCTTTTAATTTCTTAATTTCAAAATTCTTCCAGGAAAAGCCTACTAACTGCATCGTGACTTTTCAATAAACTCAAATAATATAGGATCTGTAATCGTTTGAAGACTTTATTCAGTTCAAACGTTTATTAATTTATATCAGAAAGTATTATAAATCGAAAATTACTATCTAAGCCTATTATTTTAAGAGATACAAAAAAAAGGTGTCTTCAGGAAAAACCGCTTAGCTGCACCACTTTTTACGGTAAAACCTAAATTTTATCCTCTTATCCTAAACAAAACGAAAATATTGTCAAATAGTCATAATAAGCGATAAACTGTTCGTATAAAAACACGAAAATGCTTTAGCTATTATTGGCCCTTCATAGAAATATTAACATGCAAATCTTTATATGCGTTTTTCTCGAAACTACATGTCACGCAGTTAAGCGGTTTTAGCAGCCAAGGGACGAAATATATGATCATGCGCCATGTTGCGGAATTTCATTGGAACTAATTTCTTACACTGGCAATAATTTTAATGACAGGATGATTATGCATGTGTGAGTGCATAATAGGATGTCACTGTCATTGTGGCAGGTTACTTGAATAATAATAATGTGTCGAATATTAAATAATAATCGACAAAAAAATCGAAAAATTATCCATAGTCAAGAGCGAAACACTGTAAATAGTGTATATAATAAACTGCTGTAAATAATACGCTCGGGAAATGAAACTATTTAGCTGTACAACATTTTAAAATTAACATCAGAGCTGACAGATAAACAAATCAAGATGTCACTATACCATAGAGAATAATACGCTCTATGATTATACTGAACTGTTGCCATATAAATGAGAGTAATAGCGCCCTCTTTACAATAATCATATATGTCTGGTCAGGCTTTAATAATTTATTCGCTCGGGTGCTCAATTTGAGACCATTCACTTTTTCATTTGCTTTATATCGAAAACCATTTCGAGATAAATGCATGTAGAACATATTTATTATATTGAAATATTATTACAATGGTTAAACTGGAAAGGTGACGTCTTACAGTTAACGCAGCACTGCCACTACAAAAAAAAGAGTAGTCCTGTTTACTTTTTGACTTTTAAGACTTTTGCTATTTATAAGTAATTCTGTTATGTTCTGTAACATGTTATTTCTGTTACATTCTTCACAGGATTGATCCACATCAACCTTCAGAGATTAACAAATCTACTCAGGCAACCAACGAGTTTTCTGATACCTGCGCACCAATCAAAGATGACCAAGGATCTGACAGCGAGAAAGTTCCTGAATCAATACCCCAGGAAACTAATCAGAATACTGATACTGGGGTTTCAAACCCTGACTTTTCAGAAACAGGCATTGATGATTACACTACAGAAACGTTGGACTACGAGGTAAAGCAATACTAATATTAGTTTTTTGTACACCTTGACACTGTGGTTAATGACATGTCATTCTTAGTTTAGGGCCTGAAGTTCATTTTTATTGCCATGCTTCAGTGCGATATTAGGTCATTCGTTGATTTTTTTTAAATAACAGAGTAAAATTCTCCCCGTGTTGGCATATCATCATAGCCTATTTGTAAAACCGTTCTTTATTCGGTGGAAACAAAAGAATTGTGTAGATTATCAATTTGGTTTCACCTTGTCCATGTTCAATTTAGCTCGATATTAATGCTACTTTTATGATGATTTTAAATAGTGTATTTACTGTATTTTGTGTCGTATTATTGCACATTATAATATTCATTTGTAGGTCCTTGTAAAAAGTTAAATTTTATTTTCAGACGACAACATTTGGACCAATTGAATCAATAAATCGCATAGGTGGCGCCCCGCCCGCAGTATTAGCCTCGCTACTTGGATGAATCAAGGGTATAACACTAAAACTATTTATTTACTTTCTCTAAGTAGTATCAATATGACTAGATTATGATATACAGATGTAGTGAAGAACATTATGTACTCAAATGTTTTATTTTATAAGTATATTTATGTGCATTAATAATTAAAATAATTATTGCACATAAAAATAAAATCCTCAATGTTATTTATGTTTTCAAGGGTAACCTGTAGCAATCTATATTTATAACACTTTTTTGGAAAATGCACCGTTTGTCGTATGCGTAGAAGTTACGTTGTACGTTGTACAGATTCAATATTGTATTTGAGCAATCAAAGCGTAACCGCTCCCAAATTTGACCAAAGTCAGTATTGTTCTGGATACGGTAGTCCCTTTTCCCATAGCCATGGATTTATATGAAGTGGATCCTATTCTTCGGTCACAAAGTGTTCGTTCGTTTGTTCGATTACGATTTCCTTGCAAACTTTATCGATAATCGAAAAATATGTGTGAAATTTATTAGTCCTTCACTAAATTTGTGAAATTACATCTATCACACGCAGAATGCTATGGGAAATTGATTATACTGATTGCTGTACGAGTAATATACGGCAATTCATTCAAAATTACGGAATACGGAAAATACGAAGCGGTCCCGGTCTCCTACATACATGTTTTTGGCACATTTCCGTAATTTTTTTGGATACGACAATCATTTTAGTTTTTCCTTAGAGATACGGCAGATTACGACTCGAAACACGGCTACCCAAAAATTCGACAGGAACAACACTGCCCTAAGTAGACTGTACCTAAATAAAACGATAAGTTTGTAGTGCACTGTGTTTGGGGGCGTCCATTAATCGCGTCATATTGTATAGGAGGGGAGGGGTCAAGAAATAATCACCAAAGATCACCATGGGGTAGGGGGGGGTCTAAAACAAGCCAAAAACGTATGACGCGATTAATGGACGCCCCCTTTCATGTAGCCCAGCAATGCCTTGTAGGATTCATGTATGGAAATAGGTTAAATGTATGGAGTGCCCCCCCTAAAAATATATATATTTTCAGTTTTACTATAAAACTTAACAACGGCATACAAGATACATCTTTTATTAAAATTGTATTAAGATACGATTTATACTTTCCGAGTAAAACGGCTGTGACATACGGACGGACAGACAGACGGACATGACGAAACTATAAGGGTCCCGTTTTTACTATTTTGGCTATGGAACCCTAAAAAACATACATACATATTACAATTGATTGATCTTGTTGTGTTTTTTGCGTTAAAATTTCATTGAATACTACGAATACGGTACAATTCATTTTGTTGAAAGGTGCAATACAGGTATTTACACAGGTTGGAATTTCCACCTACGATTACGACATCTTAAAAAATTCATCATCATCATCATCATCATCATATCAGCCGAAAGACGTCCACTGCTGAACATAGGCCTCCCCCAAAGAGTGCCACAATGACCGGTCCTGCGCCACCTGCATCCAGCGGACTCCCGCGACCTTCACCAGGTCATCAGTCCACCTTGCGGGGGGTCTACCCACGCTGCGCCTTCCGGTTCGTGGTCGCCACTCGAGAACCTTTCCGCCCCAACGGCCATCGGTTCTACGAGCAATGTGCCCCGCCCACTGCCACTTTAGTTTAGCGATTCGGAGGGCTATATCGGTTACTTTGGTTCTGCTGCGGATGGCCTCATTTCTGATGCGATCACGCAGAGAGACTCCAACCATAGCCCTCTCCATTGCCCTTTGGGTGAAAAAATTCATACTTCTTATAAACAAATCCGCAATATAATTTTATTTCGATAACATGCTATTTATCTTTCCGCATTATGTTGCCGAAAAAACACCTCAAGTATTATTTGAGTAGTTCTGCCGAGGTAGAGGATGTTGGTAGGTATAAAAAATATGTTCTTATACCTAGGTAATTATGTATAGATCTACGCAGGCACTAAAATATCTATGCAAATTTTCGTACAGTCGACGTCAAAGATATGTGTACATATCTTTGACGTCGACTGTACATAGCCGCCACAATTAATGTGTACAGTACAGAGCCGTAATAGAGGTACTATAACAATAAGGTTGCTACACATATTTATGTCCAAAGTAGAGTATTTATGTCAATGAAATCATTGACATTTCCAACCTCTACTGAATGTACCTACAAAGATACCAACTTTTATCCCACAGGCCGAGTTAATAAAACGTACTTATACTCGTATACTTTATTTTTAAAAATTACTGAAAGGGTGAGCAATATTACGAGTATATGATGTATTATAATAATGACTGCCAAGTATTCATCTCTAGTGTGTCACCACGGCAAAAGCAAGGATTATTTATTCATGAAAATTTCGCACATGTCATGCAACTCCTGCATTATTTCGGTTACTGTATGTAGATACTAACGCCCTTTTAAATAAATAGAAAAAACGTCAAATGTTAACATTTTAAAAGGTATTTAACTGACGAAGGTAAAAAAAAGAAAGGCGATCGTAAATTTTTTAACCAAAATTAACAGCATTTTTTCCAGTTCTCTCAGTAGGTGGCAGACTGATTGAGTAAAACATTATGATAATTAAAAGACACTGTTCTAGCAAAAAACTCGATAGGTACCTAACAAAATTTACATATCCAAACTAAATAATTAAATACCCTTTATCAATAAAATTCGACTCCTATTAGCAATAACGAAAAAATAAAGATGTACATCTTAGCTGCCCACTCTGTTTAAGATAATGATTCTGCATTGGTTTTCCTCATTATGGCCGTCCTCGTAATTTTACGCTTATTATGAACTTAATGGGAATCCGCGACTTGGAATTCACAAAACATTTACGTACGCCATGTACGAGCCAATGTTATAATTTAATCTTTAAAACCACGTATGCTCGTAATATAATTTTAAACAATAAAACCATTTCTCTTAGCCTATTCCACCTTTCCAAAAGAAAATGCCCGAGCAACTATAAAGATGCTTATTTCACTGTAGGTGTATTTGAAGAGTTACCTCGATTTCTCCAGCATCCCATCATCGGATCCTCACCTGATGACAATGGGACCAACTGTGAAGTTTACCCTTTTCAAACAAAACAAGAATTTTCCAAATCGGTCCAAAGCCGTCTTCTAATAATCGGTGAACATTGTCAACTGACAGCAGTCGAAGGACCCTTTTCGTGACATGTTATTTATTACCTACTCGTACAACCAATAGACTCAAACAAACTTCACCGAAAATATTGCATGACAAATTCGGTTATACTTATATTCATACAATCGTGGTTGTTTCACTTCGAAAACATGGTTTCCACCGTGAGTACGTGAATAGTAATATCTTGACTTTTATGTGTAATTATAAAATTAACGCTTATTTGGTAATCTTGCTTACGCTAGTCTTTTAATGAACCGCTCGGTTAGTCCTTTGTGAACAGCGGTTTCGCGGCGTCACATAGGACGGTATTTCAATCGTCAAGATTCTCAATTCGTCGGAATCTTTGTTTTTGCTATTTTTTTATGTATGTTCACCGATTATTTGAAGACGACTGGACCGAGTTAGAAAAATATTGTTTGTTTGTTTAAAAGGGTTTACTTGACAGTTGGTCCCATTGTTGTCAGGTCAGGATCTGATAATGGGATCTTGGGGAAATCGAGGGAACTCTTCAAACGCTATAGGCACACCTATAGCGATTTAAGTATTTGTTTAAAATTAAACTCTGCCACTTTTTGCGTGCTGATTGTACTCGTAATTCTCGGTATACCACTAATACTACTACTTCACTGGCTCAGTGACCCAAAACGGATCTTGGCCTCAGACATAAGAAAACTCTACCCTATTCTGCGCCAATTCACGCCAATCTGGTACTCCGAGAGCGGACAGATCTTTTAGGGCTTCGTCCCTCCAGCGGTGTCTAGGGCGTCCATACTAATGTTTTCCACCCACATACACTCTTCTCACAGCTCGATCCTCTCCCATCCTCTCCAGGTGTCCAAGCCAGCGGAGTCGTGTGGCTTTGATTTCGCCAATTATTTGGGAATAGAAACGAGCTCCTCTGGCTCCCTATTCTTCCTACGCCTCCAACTTCCATCTTCCAATTCTTCGAATTCTCGGTATTATATGAATTAAATTGCACGCATGTTATGCTAAGCCGCCTGTGGCCGTATTCCAACTTAAAAACACGTATATAGACACGATCCAACTTTAATACAACTTAAATGCATTAACTACTGTAGCATGACGCTACGTTTATCGTACGACATCTGTCGACTTTCTTTAGAACTTCTGAACTTCTGTGTCTAAGGGAGGTCTAAGGCTAGGTCACGGTTGATATATAAAAAAGCGTACATTGTGATTCACGGCATTACGGGTAGATGGCGCTTATATCAGTCCGCATTTTGAGATACACGACTGGCAGTTATAAATTGAAATAATATTCGCGCTAATTTTGAATATGAATTTTTGAGGTATTCCAGATTGTCAAAAAAGGGAAAAGTTGATTTTGATTGAGTGTGTCAGATGGACGAGGATATTTTTAAAGAAAAAAAACATATTCTGGTTTAGTCTGAGGGTGTTGCTATAATTTGCTTAGTTGCATCGTGTTGAAGTGCGATCTATTTCTCTAGATCTTTGCGTTCAAACATTATATAGCAAGTGCTAATACATCATTGAATTAAATACAAATTCTTCTTAAACCAAATACGTTGCCGGACAAAAAGGCCACCAGTGGGACCGCCTGAGCCGGAAGGACTCCGGAAGGCGCTTGTGGGTGCCGGACCGGCGAGACGGTCTGCAACCGCCGCGTGTTCCGCGTGATTCTTCACCGTCGTCGGAGAATTAGAGCCCGCATCCAGCGGGCTCTCCAAGTGAGAAAGAGAGTTCAGCGAGCTGTTGGGTCCGCCTAAACCAAAGGGGACGCTTGCCCACGAACTCTATTCAAATTCAACTACAGTTTTAGCCATCCTGTCTTTCGAGAATATCATATTATTTACATTTTTTTAAAAACGTTGTAAATCCGATTCCTTTTTTTTGTATCCAGTGTTTTTGTGCCATAATAGCTTTTTTTTGTTGTTTTGCTAAAATATTCCCAAAATTCTAATTGTCTCGTTTGACGGGCGTACAAAGACCTGGTTCTTTAATTTAGGCTACGTTCAGCCAGCGAATCATCTGTCACCATCCATATCACCCGCCTCATTAATCCATTGTTTTCCTGCAGCCAAATTACCAGCCGAGTCTTTATTTGTACTTACCAGTTTTGCTAGTACTCCATCCTTTTTATTTTCCTTTTGTGCGGAAAGTAGACGTTTACGATACTAAGGTAACTATTGAATGTGAAATATCCTTATATAGATACAGTTATCGTCATTTTTATGTGAAGTGCTAATATTAAATATTCTGATTATTGTAATTTAATTACATTCTAACCACTAAGGAAGTTATTGAATGTGAAATATCTTTATATAGATACCGTTATCGTCATTTTTATGTGAAGTGCTAATTTTAAATAATCTGATTATCGTAATTTAATTACATTCTAACCACTAAGGAAGTTATTGAATGCGAAATATCTTTATATAGTTACCGTTATCGTCATTTTTATGTGAAGTGCTAATTTTAAATATTCTGATTATTGTTGCTAATTTTAAATAATTTACTTTATCTTCAAAATTAAACGTGTTAATGCAATTCTAGAAGTGTTTTACTGCACTACGCAATACAACTAGCGCCTAAACACTTTGATAATTAAACCAACCGGATACGAGACGCGCGCTAATTTCTATCAGAAAAAGTCTGCCAATTTCGGCGCGGGGGACGAGGAAACGCACACAAATACTGTTAACACTAATGCATTTTCCATTGACTACACACGCACACGATAAAATTATTAAATACTAGCATAAAATATACTCACACAACTACAAACACAGACACAGACAACCTGTCCGTGAACGAGATAGTGTCATCTTTAAGTAAACGTACACAGTGCGAGGAACGCGTCGATAACAGTATACTTAAGTATCGATATTTGTGACGTTTTCAAGTCAAAGGTACATCATTGTCGGTTGTTAATAGAGTTAATTTCTAAATGATTTTTTATGGTAATGCCTTATTGACAACCGATAATGATGTACCTTTGACTTGAAAAGGTCACATTTTATCGTAGATTTATTTATCGTATGCCTACATGTCACTGGATATAGATAGGCATTTCTTCCCTAGGGTAGTGGGAAAGCAGATGATGAAGAAAATCCAGTGAGTGCTGCGAGGTCCAGGTAGGACAGTAGAGCTGCCAAGTTTGTAACTCTTTTAGCACCACCCAGGGATTACGTGTAGGGTTGTCTAAGGTGTTTCCTACGGACGCAGAGAAACATTGATCGTAGGTTAGTTATATATTTTTGTTTCTTTACCAAGTATAAGGTTAAGCTATTGATAAAATTATAATGTTAAGTTGTGATTAAATATCAAGTTTTTCTACCAGAATATTACTTACAATGTTAGTATTCTACGTAATTTAGTTTGTCTATTTGTTCAGGACAAATCTTGCAAGCTGATTTAGAATAACTTTTATATTATCAATTTAATATTTTGATGTGTTGCTTTTATATTTAGTGGAAAATACTACAAATCGGAAACAAATAACTATTACAATGAAACAATTAACTGCAAAGAACTCTGGAACATCACGGGATTCGAACCCACGTGTTTAGATTACCGTTCCAACGTGCTTCCAATTACACTAGACGTTCCTCTATCCACCTAAGTGAATTTTTCACTGTAATGAACAATGATGAATCAGTCACTAGCGACATCGTGATGTTCCAGAGTCCTTCGCAGTTGATATTTTGATTGTAATGGGCATCTGTTTCCAATTTGTGTTTCTACATATTTCTATTATCTCTTCTTAATTTTCTATTATAAATAAAAAGTATAACATACTGCTAATGTTAATATCGACATTTATTTTTGTGCTGTCCCATCACTAAAACTTACCTGTTAGATAGTGATACCAGAGTCAGAAATTAAAAGTGCCTATTTAAGGGGATAAGTGTGTTTAACGAACCTTATAATAAATAAAGTATAATGCATACAAAATTAAAATGCTACATAAAATGTATGGTGAAAATAAAGGAACGAATTAATTTCTAAACAGGAATATCGTTATTTCAAGCATCTGCAAGTATATTTCACTTAAGGGGCGCCACACATTAGAACGGAATTCAGTGCGGAATTCATTACACTAGCTGAAATTTGTCTATTAAAACGGAAATTTGTTTATGGTAGCTGTATTTTTGAGATCATAGACAAATTTCAGCTATTGTGCCGTACAGCACACATACGCTGAGTTTCTTACGCTGGTTCTTCTCATTTGGGGCTCCTCTCCGAACCAGTAGTAGTTTATTGCCCTTCCCATAATACGGTTTTAAAAAGATTTGAATTCAATACAGTTGTTAAACCAGTGTTTATGTTTTATTTCATTACCGTGCGTCCGTGCGTAATGTGCTATAGGCTAGGTTATCCTTATAGTTTTTTGAGTTCCGAACCACCTTACTGCCCTGCCCTCGGCGGTCCTCGACGACATATATAATTTAAAAAGCTATGCGTGTGAATGATTTTTACCTTTGAAGTACTGACATTAATCTTTCATTTTTTCAATATATAATTTGAATAATTTAAAAGTCTAGAAACAATTTAATAACAACACACACACAGAGACACACTGCTTTTTTAACAGAGCAATTCTTTACAATTATGGCTGTATGCCGAATGGGTCTCTGCCTAACCCACGGAGTATCTTTTAAGTGTATTGACTAACCTGTCATAACAATGACAATGAATGACATAATGGCGGACGTATTTCTGCCGCACTGGAGTCGATTACTCTTGTTTGCAATATTTCACTTACCTCCTTCGATGTATAGGTGAAAAACTTAAGTAAGTCACCTGTTGTATGTAGTTGTGTACAGTTTGCAAAATCCTCATTTTCATCAGTGGACTGTACAGAAACAATGTCACTGTCATTATCTTCCGAGGAAACACTTATAATGAAACTCTCCGATATTGCATCCATTTGTAATTCTTGACATTGATACTTTTGCTCCTCCTTCATTGTATGTAAGCATACATTTTTCCATTCTTCCTGAGTTATTATACTCATTTTTTCCTTTGCTAAACTTTTAATATACTCCATATTCATTGAAACGTTTTTTTTTTGCTACAAATCCTTTGACTATTTCCCAAATGCTTTCAATTGGGTTGAATTGGGTATGATATGGTGGTAAGCGAAGTGCCGTATGTCCGTGTTGACTTAAAATTGTATCAATTTTGTATTCTACGAATTTTTGCTTATTTTTGAGTAAATACAAGATCGTATAGTTGTGTCTTATACATAGTTGGAGAATAGTCAATATTTCGCTGAGTGAGCCAATCCATCATGACTTGCTTTTACAATTTACTTCTGTGGTAAACTGTAAGTATAATTGTTTATTCATGAACGACGCAAAAGATACGAAGACAATTACTCGACATTGACAACTATTTATATCTTCTCATGACAATAGAATCATAAGTGGACAGGAATAATCAAACTTGAAAGAAACTAGAAATAATGAGTTTGCAAACAATACGATATATTACAAATTTTAAAAATGGAATGTCTATTCGCACACATTACTCACACATACAACAGGTGACTTACTTAAGTTTTTCACCTATAATCGTGTTCATAATTGCATACCCAATTTATGAATGAATTCATTGATAAATTGGGTATGCAATTATGAACCCGATGGTACAATATACTATAAAGAGTCAAGTTTAAAAATTACCCTAAAGCAGATGTAGTTGCCATTAAGTGGCAACACTTTTTGATTGACAATATTTTTTAGGTTTTTGCTAATTTTGTGCACTATTTGATGATATTTAGACGTAATTATACTTACAGATGAAAAGAAACGTTATTCTTCTGTAAACTAAATAATTCAGATCTTTTCTTACATGAAAACACGCAGCAATTGGCATTTTTACCTCAGATCGTTCCGCGCTGACTGACATTCATTGAATGGCGTTTGACGCGCGATAACTAGTTTTATATAACCACTACGACCAGTGGTCTTGTACTTTTGGCAGAGGGGGACGCCTGACAATTACCACTCCATTAGTTTATTTCTCTGAGCCTAAACATGTGAATCAGAAATATCTGAATTTGTTTGAAAATTATTCCGACGCAACTCCAATACAACTTCAATATTGGTTTAAGATTGGTTGATTATTTTTTGTGTGTTGGAGTTATGTTTGAGATAGATTGTGTTTTTAATGTGTAGTTTCTGTATTTTAAAATTAGAATACGGGACCATATAATGTTAAAAAAATGTACGTTAGTATCTGCGACGATATAACCGTTTACTTTTTATTTTTAAAGAAAATTAGATTTTTGTCATACAACATACATATTTTAAGAAGAAAAAAACTTTAACTAAATATTTGGGGCAAAATAATACCCAGTTAAAGACATTTCAAGAAAAAAAGGTAAAAATTTGCTTACACCGTGAGCTGGTGATTACGTCGCCGCTGCACGGGCGCTGGTGAGACACCGACGTTCAGGAAACGTTAGTGGGGGTCTCTCTAAGCGCCTGCGCAATACTTACATGTTAAGCTACTACCAAATATTTGTAATGGACTATTTTAAGCAGGCGTTATTTACGGTTTATAAATATTTTTCATCAGTAACCATAATAGAAATGGCATATTAATTAACAAGAGATGGAGCCCATTTCTCGAATGGTATTAGTATTATTAGTCCACGAACTGTGAAATCGTACGGGTTTTCATCGCAATTCAATGTCTAATAATATTAGTTTAGTCTAATACTGTTCGCCATTGGGCCTCTGCGTCTATAAATATTCTAACTTTAAAATACACTTAAACTATGATCTAACTCCAATTTAAATCCAATGTATATGCAATACATAATTAAGCCGCCGTTAATTAAGGGCCGTAATTATTTAAATAACTACCATAAAACACGAATGTCCTACCTTAAAAACTACAATCATGTCGAAAGACTATGAAAATAAAGTATACAAATAAATTCTGATTCCGTCGTTACAGTCGTCGTTTGGATCAGTTTTCCATAAAGATATCCCTAAACTCGACCCAAAGGATGCAGAGCATTGCGCAGCTAGCAACTTTAGTGGCTGTAATGACTCGCTGAGAGTCGAAATCTCACATATCGGTCTTGCAGAGTTACGGAAAGCCGCCAAACGGCTCAAAGCCTCATCCTCATGCGGTCCAGATAATATTCCTCCATACTTGGTCAAGGACTGCTTTACGGTACTTGAGGAACCACTGCTGTACCTTTTTAACCTTTCGCTTGAGACTGAAGTGTACCCTGCTAAATGGAAAGTCTCTAGAGTTACACCCATTCCTAAAGAGGCAAATTCAAATGATGTTCTCACACATAGACCTATAGCTATACTTTCCGTTTTCGGGAAACTTTTTGAAAGCGTGTTAAATAGTTGTCTCATTCAACAAATTGGCAATCAATTGCACGACGCCCAACATGGATTCCGCAGAGCCCGGTCCACTGCCACAAACCACATATGCTTTTTTGACTACGTGTTGGAAGGTATGGACTTACACCGACAAGTGGACGCGGTATATTTCGACTTTAAAAAAGGATTTGACCTTGTGGACAATGACGTGCTATTACAAAGATTTGCAACCCTCGGTTTCACTCCCAAACTATTGTCTTTCTTTGCTAACTACTTGAGGGATCGTAGCCAGTACGTACAGATGGCTACCTTCCGGTCTAAAGATTACTTCACACGCTCAGGAGTAAGTCAGGGGAGTAATTTAGGACCAACACAGTTTCTTATTATGGTGGACGACCTTTGCAGTAATATTGTGGAAGCACAGTTTCTTCTATTCGCTGATGATCTTAAATTAATGTTGCCGATAAATAGTACCTCGGATTGCGAAACGTTACAGCGAGTAGTCGATGCTGTGTCACATTGGAGTGTAGCCAGCAAACTGGAGCTAAATGTCAAAAAATGTAAAGCAATAACATTCACTAGATCTAAATCTCCAATCACAGCCAACTATCTTCTCTCCGGCATTCCTCTTGAACATGTTACCACAGTCCAAGACCTGGGTCTTATGTTGGACTCTAAACTTGACATGCGTGATCACATCAGAAGTATTTGCAAGAAAGCTAACAAAACACTAGGATTCATAATTCGTACTGCTGCACAATTCAGGGACACAAACATAGCCATATTATTATATAACGCATATGTCAGAAGTAAGCTGGAGTACAATGCAGTCGCGTGGAATCCGTACGAAGGGAAATATGCGCTGATGATCGAGAGAGTGCAACGCAAGTTTGCGCGGTATCTATACAAGCGGCACTATGGATACTACCCAACAATGTACCCAACTCACTTTCCATCACTATTTGTATCTGGGATGGTTGGATTGAATACGCTCGAACTGCGCCGCAAAGTAGCGACTCTGTATCATTACTGCTTAGTCTTGCGCCATAGAGTAGACAATCCTAATATTCTGTGCAAGCTCAACTTATTTGTACTTGACAACTACATAACCGCGGTAGGGCGCGAGTGTCGAAGTAGACGTAACCTGTTGGCTTCAATGACCGGTAGAAACCGAACCAAACGAGCTGGTAATGCGCCTACTGCCAGAGCCATCGCGCTGATAAACCAGTTTCTTTCACAAATCCAGGACGCTGATGTATATGCCGAAGACATGTCACACTTAAAAAATAAAATTGTATATTTTTCGAACCGCCTCGTCGGAATTTGATTATGTTTTGTTTTTTGTAATTTAAATTACTTTTTGGGACATATGATTTTAATTTTATTCAACTTGTAATTGCAATTTTGCAATCAATATTGACCGTGTATCCAACTAATAATTTTAATGTAAATCTCATTTAATTAAATTATTTTGTACTATATTGTAATTTATTATTTATTTCATCAAGTAGACATTAACTTTATATAACATTAACTGTATATGTATCTATTAACTATCTGATGTATTTTATCTTACAAGCGTTTTGGTGTCTACTGTAAGCCTGTAAGATCTATTTTTGCAAATAAACAACAAACAACAACAAATACAGTCACTAAAACGTTTCATCAATAATATTGGAGTAATATCAGTATTTGATATGAATACGTCCAACGAATCAGAATTAAAATTTCTTTTAATGGATTTGGATTGGGGTTAGCTCATTTTCTGAATGTATTTTAAAGTTAGAATACAGCCCTGGTGCCTAAAAATGTATTATAACATATGGACGGTTTAAAAGCTACGTACCTACATTTTACGCTGCATCTCATAACAGACGTCCAATTATTACAAGATTTTTTCAAAATTTAAAGTCATTGTTAATCTGATTCTACTTCAACATTAGGAAATCTATTTTCGAATAGCTTTGCCACGTCTCTGAGACTACACAACCTCTTTGAATAAGTTGTATGCCCATCCTTGTTATACTCTGAATATCGCAGGCAGTCTATATCCGACCAACGATCGCAGTGTCTTCTTCTTCGTCTTCTACCGTTCCTTTTTCTTGAACCATGCTCCCAGTAAGGTGTCATATAAAGAATGGATAATTCTGAAGCTCCCAGATTATTGCCGTGCCTTTCTCTGGGTAGGATTCTGAAACTATCGCCTCTTGAGTGTCCATAATGAATGAGCAAATTCAAAATAAGTAGTAATATTAACATTTTTATCTTCGATAACAATCATCGATATATATAAAACATGAATAATGCTGTAAGGGAAAATTGTAAAGGTCGATAAAGTTATACCGCTAAACATAGGCTTATTATTTCGATTTAAACACAAATTTGTACAGGAAATAATAATGCGTTTAATTTTTTAATACTTACTAGTTTTCATTCAAAATGCAAAAAATGTAATTTTATATTTATCTCCAAAGTTGCCACTATAAACATATCTTTTTTAATTAAAGTCGTGAAATATCTGTAACTGATGCTAATCTAACAAAAAATCATGATCCAATCATAACTAGGCAGGTAATTCAAAATTCTAGAACCAAGAGATGGATTTTACAAGCGGGAAATCGATTACTAACAATTAAGTCACTATGATTACATAGGTATGTAGTAGTAGATAGGCACATAATATTTTATAAGGTAACGGCATCATCATCTTCATCATAACCCAGGCCTCTCTTCTAGTGCGCTACTAGCGCGGTGCTATGCTAATCGCATCTAATATCTATTATCATCATCATCATCATCTCAGCCATAAGACATCCATTGCTGAACATAGGCCTCCCCATTGGACCTCCACACGTCCCGGTTGGAAGCGACCCGCATCCAGCGTTATAAGTAAATAAAAATATGAAAACTGATTTATACTCACACGATTTTCACTTATTATTTTGACAAAAACGCACTCGAGTTTACGCAACTAAATCCCGTGTTTTTTTCAAAATAAAAATATAAAACTCCCGAAATGATTTTGATGTAACATGTCTAAGATCACTTGCTAGAAAACTTGCTTTCAAAAAATGCATAAGAACAGTTCAACCGTTTTACCGCTACGGTGCCACAAACAAACACACATAGTGGTAAAATTTATAACACTTCTATTTTTTTTTAAACCGGTGTGAAGTTAGCGGCCAAAAGTTGGCGGCCAAATGTTGGCGCCAATCGGCCGCCAACATTTGGCCGCCAACTTCACACTAAAATTAACCTACCAAATTAAGAAGTCCGTAATAAATATCTCCATATATAACAGAAATGGGGTGAAACAAAAATTAATATACAAAAATAGATATTTACTCAACGTTAAGGTAAAGTATCCAACTAAAAACTATAGCATATTTTCTTACCGATAATCATACCATCCGACTATTATACCGGGTGTTGCCTGAAACACGAGCAATAAATTAAAACATAGATTCTACTCCTCAAAAAATACAACTTTTGTTCAACAACTTTTAAAAAATTAGTAGTCTTTAGATTGTCTCTTTTTTAAAGAAACTAAATAGTATTTTCAATGAACGTTAAAAATGTTAAAATCCTTCTAATTGACATTGCTTGTCAGTCTTGTCACCTTACAGACATAATCAATTTCGCAATACATTGCGTGTTCGAATAAACTTTAAAGTGTACTAAAAATTTAACCACAAGTTATTTTTCAACATCGCTAAACAAAGATTGTTTACTTTGAGGAGTAGAATCTACATTTTAATTTATTGCTCATGTTACAGGCAACACACGGTATATTTCGTTTTTTCTACATAACATCTAGTTCAATGATTGCGCTCGAACTCAATCAAACAAGATATTAGGCATCTAAAAGAACATTCAAATCAGCTTTTAGTAGAGCTGTGCCTCGTTTAGATTGCACGATATGACTCAGCAGCCGAAATATTTCTGAACTTGTGGAGAACTATGTATTTAAGAATTAATTTTTTCACCTAACTTCTAGATCGATGATTGGGGTCGCACTAAAAACGTCTAATTGATCATCTAATAGGATACATAAATCAGCTACAAATAGAGCTGTACCTCGTTTAGTTTGGACGCTATGAGTCAGCGGCCGAAATATTTCTGAACTTGTGGAGATCTTGTTAAGATTTAATTTTTTTTACCTAACTTCTAGATCGATGATTGGGGATGCACTATATGCGTCTAATAAAACATCTAATAGGTTACTAAAATTCACTTTTAGTAGAGCTGTACCTCGTTTAGTTTGGACGCTATGAGTCAGCGACAGAAATATTTCTGAACTTGTGGAGATCTAGTTAAGATTTAATTTTTTTCACCTAACTTCTCGACCGATGATTGCGGTCGGACTATATACGTATAATTGAAGATCTAAAGGGCTACTAAAACCAACTTTTAGTAGAGCTGTACCTCGTTTAGTTTGGACGTTATGACTCAGCAGCCGAAATATTTCTGAACTTGTGAAGTACTATGTATTTAAGAATTTTTTTTTCACCTAACTTCTAGATTGATTATTGGGGTCGCACTAACAACGTCTAATTCATCATCTAATAGGCTACATAAATCACCTTCAAATAGAGCTGTACCTTGTTTAGATTGGACGTTATGACTCAGCAGCCGAAATATTTCTGAACTTGAGACCTTGTTCAGATTCAATTGCGATCTTGTTAAGATTTTTTTTTTCACCTACCTTCTCGACCGATGATTGGAGTCGCACTATAAAGGTCTAAATTTACATGTAATAGGCTACTTAAATCAGCTACTAGTATAACTGTACCTCGTTTAGTTTGAACGCTACGAGTCAGCAGCGAAATATTACTGAACTTGTGGAGAACTATGTATTTAAGAATTAATTTTTTCACCTAACTTCTAGATAGATGATTGGGGTCACACTAAATACGTATAATTTAACATCTAATAGGCTACTAAAATCAACTTTTATTAGAGCTGTACCTAGTTTTGTTTGGACGTTATGACTCAGCAGCCGAAATATTTCTGAACTTGTGAAGTACTATGTATTTAAGATTTTTTTTTTCACCTAACTTCTAGATGGATGATTGGGGTCGGACTAACAAAGTCTAATTCATCATCTAATAGGCTATATATATCACCTTCAAATAGAGCTGTACCTTGTTTAGTTTGGACGTTAAGACTCAGCAGCCGAAATATTTCTGAACTTTGAAGTACTATGTATTTAAGATTTAATTATTTTCATCTATTTTCTAGATCGATGATTGGGGTCGCACTATATACGTCTCATAAACCATCTAATAGGCTACTAAAATTAACTTTTAGTAGAGCTGTACCTCGTTCAGTTTGGACGCTATGAGTCAGCGGCCAAAATATTGCTGAACTTGTGGAGATCTTGTTAAGATTTAATTTTTTTTACCTACCTTCTCGATAGATGATTGGAGTCGTATTATAAAAGTCTAAATTTACATGTAATAGGCTAATTAAATCAGCTATTAGTATAACTGCACCTTGTTCAGTTTGAACGCTACGAGTCAGCAGCAAAATATTACTGAACTCGTGGAGAACTATGTATCTAAGAATTAATTTTTTCACCTAACTTCTAGATCGATGATTGGGGTCTCACTAAAAACGTCTAATTGACCATCTAATAGGCTACATAAATCAGCTTCAAATAGAGCTGTACCTCGTTTAGTTTGGACGTTATGACTTACCAGCCAAAATTATTCCAAGTCGCTATTTACAAATCATTTTTTCTTCAATATTTCTAGATCGATGAATGGGATTTTAGTAAGCGCATCCTATAAAGCATTTAAAAATATATTCAGGTCAGCTTTTAGTAGAGCGGGACCTCGTTTAGTTTGGGCGTAATAACTAACTACCCAAAATTATTCCAAGTCAATATTTACAAATCATTTTTTCTTCAATATTTCTAGACCGATGAATGGGATTTTAGTAAGCGCATCCTATAAAGCATTTAAAAATCTATTCAGATCAGCTTTTAGTAGAGCTGGACCTTGTTTAGTTTGAGCCTAATGACTTACCAGCCAAAATTATTCCAAGTCGCTACTTACAAATCATTTTTTCTTCAATATTTTAAGATCGATGAATGGGATTTCAGTAAACGCATCCTATAACGCATTTAAAAACCTATTCAAATCAGCTTTTAGTAGAGTGGGACCTCGTTTAGTTTGGGCCTAATGACGTACCAGCCAAAATTATTCCAAGTCTCTATTTACAAATCATTTTATCTTCAATATTTCTAGATCGATGAATGGGATTTTAGTAAGCGCATAAGATAACGCATTTTAAACCTATTCAGATCTGCTTTTAGTAGAGCTGGACCTCGGTTAGTTTGGGCCTGATGACTTATACCAGCCAAAATTATTCCAAGTCGCTATTTACAAATCATTTTTTCTTCAATGTTTCTAGATCGATGAATGGGATTTTAGTAAGCGCATCCTATAAAGCATTTAAAAATCTATTCAGGTCAGCTTTTAGTAGAGCGGGACCTCGTTTAGTTTGGGCGTAATAACTAACTTCCAAAAAATTATTCCAAGTCACTATTTACAAATCATTTTTTCTTCAATATTTCTAGACCGATGAATGGGATTTCAGTAAACGCATCCTATAAAGCATTTAAAAATCTATTCAGATCAGCTTTTAGTAGAGCTGGACCTTGTTTAGTTTGAGCCTAATGACTTACCAGCCAAAATTATTCCAAGTCGCTACTTACAAATCATTTTTTCTTCAATATTTCTAGATCGATGAATGAGATTTAAGTAAACGCATTCTATAACGCATTTAAAACCCTATTCAGATCAGCTTTTAGTATAGCGGAACCTCGTTTAGTTTGGGCTTAATGACTTACCAGCCAAAATGATTCCAAGTCGCTATTTACAAATCATTTTTTCTTCAATATTTCTAGATCGATGAATGGGATTTTAGTAAGCGCATCCTATAAAACATTTAAAAATCTATTCAGATCAGCTTTTAGTAGAGCGGGACCTTGTTTAGTTTGGGCGTAATAACTAACTTCCCAGAATTATTCCAAGTCGCTATTTACAAATCATTTTTTCTTCAATATTTCTAGATCGATGAATGAGATTTAAGTAAACGCATTCTATAACGCATTTAAAACCCTATTCAGATCAGCTTTTAGTAGAGCGGAACCTCGTTTAGTTTGGGCTTAATGACTTACCAGCCAAAATGATTCCAAGTCGCTATTTACAAATCATTTTTTCTTCAATATTTCTAGATCGATGAATGGGATTTTAGTAAGCGCATCCTATAAAGCATTTCAAAATCTATTCAGATCAGCTTTTAGTAGAGCTGGACCTCGTTTAGTTTGGGCCTAATGACTTACCAGCCAAAATTATTCCAAGTCGCTACTTACAAATCATTTTTTCTTCAATATTTCAAGATCGATGAATGGGATTTCAGTAAACGCATCCTATAACGCATTTAAAAATCTATTCAGATCAGCTTTTAGTAGAGCGGGGCCTTGTTTAGTTTGGGCGTAATAACTAACTTCCCAAAATTATTCCAAGTCGCTATTTACAAATCATTTTTTCTTCAATATTTCTAGATCGATGAATGGGATTTTAGTAAGCGCATCCTGTAAAGCATTTGAAAATCTATTCAGATCAGCTTTTAGTAGAGCTGGACCTCGTTAAGTTTGGGCCTAATGACTTACCAGCCAAAATTATTCCAAGTCGCTACTTACAAATCATTTTTTCTTCAATATTTCTAGATCGATGAATGGAATTTTAGTAAGTGCGTCCTATAAAGCATTTAAAAATCTATTCAGATCAGCTTTTAGTAGAGCGGGACCTGGTTTAGTTTGGGCCTAATGACGTACCAGCCAAAATTATTCCAAGTCACTATTTACAAATCATTTTTTCTTCAATATTTCTAGATCGATGAATGGGATTTAAGTAAGCGCATACGATAACGCATTTAAAATCCTATTCAGATCTGCTTTTAGTAGAGCGGGACCTCGTTTAGTTTGGACTTAATGACTTACCAGTCAAAATGATTCCAAGTCGCTATTTACAAATCATTTTTTCTTCAATATTTCTAGATCTATGAATGGGATTTTAGGAAGCGCATCCTATAAAGCATTAAAAAATCTATTCAGATCAGCTTTTAGTAGAGCGGGACCTTGTTAAGTTTGGGCGTAATAACTAACTTCCCAAAATTATTCCAAGTCGATATTTACAAATCATTTTTTCTTCAATATTTCTAGATCGATGAATGGGATTTAAGTAAGCGCATGCGATAACGCATGTAAAAACCTATTTAGATCTGCTTTCAATAGAGCTGGACCTCGTTTAGTTTGGGCCTAATGACTTACCAGCCAAAATTATTCCAAGTCGCTATTTACAAATGATTTTTTGTTCAATATTTCTAGATCGATGAATGGGATTTAAGTAAACGCATCCTATAACGCATTGAAAAACCTATTCAGATCAGCTTTTAATAGAGCTGGACCTCGGTTAGTTTGGGCCTGATGACTTATACCAGCCAAAATTATTCCAAGTCGCTATTTACACATCATTTTTTCTTCAATATTTCTAGATCGATGAATGAGATTTAAGTAAACGCATCCTATAACGCATTTAAAACCCTATTCAGATCAGCTTTTAGTAGAGCGGAACCTCGTTTAGTTTGGGCTTAATGACTTACCAGCCAAAATGATTCCAAGTCGCTATTTACAAATCATTTTTTCTTCAATATTTCTAGATCGATGAATGGGATTTTCGTAAGCGCATCCTATAAAGCATTAAAAAATCTATTCAGATCAGCTTTTAGTAGAGCGGGGCCTTGTTTAGTTTGGGCGTAATAACTAACTTCCCAGAATTATCGCAAGTCGCTATTTACAAATCATTTTTTCTTCAATATTTCTAGATCGATGAATGGGATTTTAGTAAGCGCATCCTATAAAGCATTTAAAAATCTATTCAGATCAGCTTTTAGTAGAGCTGGACCTCGTTTAGTTTGGGCCTAATGACTTACCAGCCAAAATTATTCCAAGTCGCTACTTACAAATCATTTTTTCTTCAATATTTCAAGATCGATGAATGGGATTTCAGTAAACGCATCCTATAACGCATTTAAAAACCTATTCAAATCAGCTTTTAGTAGAGCGGGACCTCGTTTATTTTGGGCTTAATGACTTACTAGCCAAAATGATTCCAAGTCGCTATTTACAAATCATTTTTTCTTCAATATTTCTAGATCGATGAATGGGATTTTAGTAAGCGCATCCTGTAAAGCATTTGAAAATCTGTTCAGATCAGCTTTTAGTAGAGCTGGACCTCGTTTAGTTTGGGCCTAGTGACTTACCAGCCAAAATTATTCCAAGTCGCTACTTACAAATCATTTTTTCTTCAATATTTCTAGATCGATGAATGGAATTTAAGTAAGCGAATACGATAACGCATGTAAAAACCTATTCAGATCTGCTTTTAGTAGAGCTGGACCTCGTTTAGTTTGGGCCTAATGACTTACCAGCCAAAATTATTCCAAGTCGCTGTTTACAAATGATTTTTTGTTCAATATTTCTAGATCGATGAATGGCATTTAAGTAAACGCATCCTATAACGCATTTAAAAACTTATTCAGATCAGATTTTAATAGAGCTGGACCTCGGTTAGTTTGGGCCTGATGACTTATACCAGCCAAAATTATTCCAAGTCGCTATTTACACATCATTTTTTCTTCAATATTTCTAGATCGATGAATGAGATTTAAGTAAACGCATCCTATAACGCATTTAAAACCCTATTCAGATCAGCTTTTAGTGGAGCGGAACCTCGTTTAGTTTGGGCTTAATGACTTACCAGCCAAAATGATTCCAAGTCGCTATTTACAAATCATTTTTTCTTCAATATTTCTAGATCGATGAATGGGATTTTCGTAAGCGCATCCTATAAAGCATTAAAAAATCTATTCAGATCAGCTTTTAGTAGAGCGGGACCTTGTTTAGTTTGGGCGTAATAACTAACTTCCCAGAATTATTCCAAGTCGCTATTTACAAATCATTTTTTCTTCAATATTTCAAGATCGATGAATGGGATTTCAGTAAACGCATCCTATAACGCATTTAAAAACCTATTCAAATCAGCTTTTAGTAGAGCGGGACCTCGTTTAGTTTGGGCTTAATGACTTAGTAGCCAAAATGATTCCAAGTCGCTATTTACAAATCATTTTTTCTTCAATATTTCTAGATCGATGAATGGGATTTTAGTAAGCGCACCCTGTAAAGCATTTGAAAATCTATTCAGATCAGCTTTTAGTAGAGCTGGACCTCGTTTAGTTTGGGCGTAATAACTAACTTCCCAGAATTATTCCAAGTCGCTATTTACAAATCATTTTTTCTTCAATATTTCTAGATCGATGAATGGGATTTTAGTAAGCGCATCCTATAAAGCATTTAAAAATCTATTCAGATCAGCTTTTAGTAGAGCTGGACCTCGTTTAGTTTGGGCCTAATGACTTACCAGCCAAAATTATTCCAAGTCGCTACTTACAAATCATTTTTTCTTCAATATTTCAAGATCGATGAATGGGATTTCAGTAAACGCATCCTATAACGCATTTAAAAACCTATTCAAATCAGCTTTTAGTAGAGCGGGACCTCGTTTAGTTTGGGCTTAATGACTTAGTAGCCAAAATGATTCCAAGTCGCTATTTACAAATCATTTTTTCTTCAATATTTCTAGATCGATGAATGGGATTTTAGTAAGCGCACCCTGTAAAGCATTTGAAAATCTATTCAGATCAGCTTTTAGTAGAGCTGGACCTTGTTTAGTTTGGGCCTAGTGACTTACCAGCCAAAATTATTCCAAGTCGCTACTTACAAATCATTTTTCTTCAATATTTCTAGATCGTTGAATGGGATTTTAGTAAGCGCATCCTATAAAGCATTAAAAAAATCTATTCAGAACAGCTTCTAGTAGAGCTGGACCTCGTTTAGTTTGGGCCTAATGACTTACCAGCCAAAATTATTCCAAGTCACTACTTACAAATCATTTTTTCTTCAATATTTCAAGATCCATGAATGGGATTTCAGTAAACGCATCCTATAACGCATTTAAAAACCTATTCAAATCAGCTTTTAGTAGAGCGGGACCTCGTTTAGTTTGGGCTTAATGACTTACTAGCCAAACTGATTCCAAGTCGCTATTTACAAATCATTTTTTCTTGAATATTTCTAGATCGATGAATGGGATTTTAGTAAGCGCATCCTGTAAATCATTTGAAAATCTATTCAGATCAGCTTTTAGTAGAGCTGGACCTCGTTTAGTTTGGGCCTAGTGACTTACCAACCAAAATCATTCCAAGTCGCTACTTACAAATCATTTTTCTTCAATATTTCTAGATCGTTGAATGGGATTTTAGTAAGCGCATCCTATAAAGCATTAAAAAAATCTATTCAGATCAGCTTTTAGTAGAGCGGGACCTCGTTTAGTTTGGGCCTATTGACGTACCAGCCAAAATTATTCCAAGTCACTATTTACAAATCATTTTTTCTTCAATATTTCTAGATCGATGAATGGGATTTAAGTAAGCGCATACGATAACGCATTTAAAACCTATTCAGATCTGCTTTTAGTAGAGCGGGACCTCGTTTAGTTTGGGCTTAATGACTTACCAGCCAAAATGATTCCTAGTCGCTATTAACAAATAATTTTTTCTTCAATATTTCTAGATCGATGAATGGGATTTTAGTAAGCGCATCCTATAAAGCATTAAAAAATCTATTCAGATCAGCTTTTAGTAGAGCAGGGCCTTGTTTAGTTTGGGCGTAATAACTAACTTCCCAAAATTATTCCAAGTCGCTATTTACAAATCATTTTTTCTTCAATATTTCTAGATCGATGAATGGGATTTAATTAAGCGCATACGATAACGCATTAAAAATCTATTCAGATCAGCTTTTAGTAGAGCTGGACCTCGTTAAGTTTGGGCCTAATGACTTACCAGCCAAAATTATTCCAAGTCGCTACTTACAAATCATTTTTAGGGTTCCGTACCTCGAAAGGAAAAAACGGAACCCTTATAGGATCACTTTGTTGTCCGTCTGTCTGTCTGTCTGTCTGTCTGTCTGTCTGTCTGTCTGTCTGTCAAGACCATTTTTCTCAGGAACGCGTGGAGGTATCAAGCTGAAATTTATATCAAATACTCAGGTCTATTGTCTTTTGGAGCTGTGAAAAAATCAAACTTAAAAGCCAACGCAATCAAAAGATACAGTCGTTTATGCTGCAAATTTTAGAGTTTCGGCACTCGCAAAACCTATGGGGTACTTGCCGTAAACTCAGGACTTTGAAAATTGGCACGTAGCAACGTCATATAGCATAGACAATGGAAAAATTACAATAAGTAGACATTTTTAGTAAAATCATACAAAAACATATTTTTTTAAATTTTAAACTTACTACCTTTTTCCTCGTAAATGCGTGGAGGTATTAAATTGAAATTCATGTCAAATACTCAGGGCTATAGGACCTTTCAGATGTAGCAAAACCAAACTTTTATGTCAACGCAATCAAAAGAAATAGCAATTTAAGTCGCATATTTTGAAACTGAGTACTCGCAAGAAACTCAAAACCTAAAGGGTACTTCCCGTAAACTCAGAAACTTGAAACTTGGCACGAAGAAACTTCATATAGCACAGACAAAGTAAAAATTACGAAAAGTAGAAATTTTTAGTAAAATCATACAAAAAATTTTTTTTTTTATTTTAAACTTACTACCTTCTTCCTCGTAAACGCGTAGAGGTATTAAATTGAAATTCATATCAAATAATCAGGTCTATAATACCTTTAAGCTGTAACAATTTCTATGTCAATGCAATGGGTGAACTTTTACTTATATACCTACAGGTTTGTACGGAACCCTCGGTGCGCGAGTCCGACTCGCACTTGGCCGGTTTTTTCTTCAATATTTCTAGATCGATGAATGGAATTTTAGTAAGTGCGTCCTATAAAGCATTTAAAAATCTATTCAGATCAGCTTTTAGTAGAGCGGGACCTCGTTTAGTTTGGGCCTAATGACGTACCAGCCAAAATTATTCCAAGTCACTATTTACAAATCATTTTTTCTTCAATATTTCTAGATCGATGAATGGGATTTAAGTAAGCGCATACGATACCGCATTTAAAATCCTATTCAGATCTGCTTTTATTAGAGCGGGACCTCGTTTAGTTTGGACTTAATGACTTACCAGTCAAAATGATTCCAAGTCGCTATTTACAAATCATTTTTTCTTCAATATTTCTAGATCTATGAATGGGATTTTAGGAAGCGCATCCTATAAAGCATTCAAAAATCTATTCAGGTCAGCTTTTAGTAGAGCGGGACCTTGCTAAGTTTGGGCGTAATAACTAACTTCCCAAAATTATTCCAAGTCGATATTTACCAATCATTTTTTCTTCAATATTTCTAGATCGATGAATGGGATTTAAGTAAGCGCATACGATAACGCATGTAAAAACCTATTCAGATCTGCTTTCAGTAGAGCTTGACCTCGTTTAGTTTGGGCCTAATGACTTACCAGCCAAAATTATTCCAAATCGCTATTTACAAATCATTTTTTCTTCAATATTTCTAGATCGATGAATGGGATTTAAGTAAGCGAATACGATAACGCATGTAAAAACCTATTCAGATCTGCTTTTAGTAGAGCTGGACCTCGTTTAGTTTGGGCCTAATGACTTACCAGCCAAAATTATTCCAAGTCGCTATTTACAAATGATTTTTTGTTCAATATTTCTAGATCGATGAATGGGATTTAAGTAAACGCATCCTATAACGCATTTAAAAACCTATTCAGATCAGCTTTTAATAGAGCTGGACCTCGGTTAGTTTGGGCCTGATGACTTATACCAGCCAAAATTATTCCAAGTCGCTATTTACACATCATTTTTTCTTCAATATTTCTAGATCGATGAATGAGATTTAAGTAAACGCATCCTATAACGCATTTAAAACCCTATTCAGATCAGCTTTTAGTAGAGCGGAACCTCGTTTAGTTTGGGCTTAATGACTTACCAGCCAAAATGATTCCAAGTCGCTATTTACAAATCATTTTTTCTTCAATATTTCTAGATCGATGAATGGGATTTTCGTAAGCGCATCCTACAAAGCATTAAAAAATCTATTCAGATCAGCTTTTAGTAGAGCGGGACCTTGTTTAGTTTGGGCGTAATAACTAACTTCCCAGAATTATTCCAAGTCGCTATTTACAAATCATTTTTTCTTCAATATTTCTAGATCGATGAATGGGATTTTAGTAAGCGCATCCTATAAAGCATTTAAAAATCTATTCAGATCAGCTTTTAGTGGAGCTGAACCTCGTTTAGTTTGGGCCTAATGACTTACCAGCCAAAATTATTCCAAGTCGCTACTTACAAATCATTTTTTCTTCAATATTTCAAGATCGATGAATGGGATTTCAGTAAACGCATCCTATAACGCATTTAAAAACCTATTCAAATCAGCTTTTAGTAGAGCGGGACCTCGTTTAGTTTGGGCTTAATGACTTACTAGCCAAAATGATTCCAAGTCGCTATTTACAAATCATTTTTTCTTCAATATTTCTAGATCGATGAATGGGATTTTAGTAAGCGGATCCTGTAAAGCATTTGAAAATCTATTTAGATCAGCTTTTAGTAGAGCTGGACCTCGTTTAGTTTGGGCCTAGTGACTTACCAGCCAAAATTATTCCAAGTCGCTACTTACAAATCATTTTTCTTCAATATTTCTAGATCGTTGAATGGGATTTTAGTAAGCGCATCCTATAAAGCATTAAAAAAATCTATTCAGAACAGCTTTTAGTAGAGCGGGACCTCGTTTAGTTTGGACTTAATGACTTACCAGTCAAAATGATTCCAAGTCGCTATTTACAAATCATTTTTTCTTCAATATTTCTAGATCTATGAGTGGGATTTTAGGAAGCGCATCCTATAAAGCATTCAAAAATCTATTCAGGTCAGCTTTTAGTAGAGCGGGACCTTGTTAAGTTTGGGCGTAATAACTAACTTCCCAAAATTATTCCAAGTCGATATTTACCAATCATTTTTTCTTCAATATTTCTGGATCGATGAATGGGATTTAAGTAAGCGCATACGATAACGCATGTAAAAACCTATTCAGATCTGCTTTCAGTAGAGCTTGACCTCGTTTAGTTTGGGCCTAATGACTTACCAGCCAAAATTATTCCAAATCGCTATTTACAAATCATTTTTTCTTCAATATTTCTAGATCGATGAATGGGATTTAAGTAAGCGAATACGATAACGCATGTAAAAACCTATTCAGATCTGCTTTTAGTAGAGCTGGACCTCATTTAGTTTGGGCCTAATGACTTACCAGCCAAAATTATTCCAAGTCGCTATTTACAAATGATTTTTTGTTCAATATTTCTAGATCGATGAATGGGATTTAAGTAAACGCATCCTATAACGCATTTAAAAACCTATTCAGATCAGCTTTTAATAGAGCTGGACCTCGGTTAGTTTGGGCCTGATGACTTATACCAGCCAAAATTATTCCAAGTCGCTATTTACACATCATTTTTTCTTCAATATTTCTAGATCGATGAATGAGATTTAAGTAAACGCATCCTATAACGCATTTAAAACCCTATTCAGATCAGCTTTTAGTAGAGCGGAACCTCGTTTAGTTTGGGCTTAATGACTTACCAGCCAAAATGATTCCAAGTCGCTATTTACAAATCATTTTTTCTTCAATATTTCTAGATCGATGAATGGGATTTTCGTAAGCGCATCCTACAAAGCATTAAAAAATCTTTTCAGATCAGCTTTTAGTAGAGCGGGACCTTGTTTAGTTTGGGCGTAATAACTAACTTCCCAGAATTATTCCAAGTCGCTATTTACAAATCATTTTTTCTTCAATATTTCTAGATCGATGAATGGGATTTTAGTAAGCGCATCCTATAAAGCATTTAAAAATCTATTCAGATCAGCTTTTAGTAGAGCTGAACCTCGTTTAGTTTGGGCCTAATGACTTACCAGCCAAAATTATTCCAAGTCGCTACTTACAAATCATTTTTTCTTCAATATTTCAAGATCGATGAATGGGATTTCAGTAAACGCATCCTATAACGCATTTAAAAACCTATTCAAATCAGCTTTTAGTAGAGCGGGACCTCGTTTAGTTTGGGCTTAATGACTTACTAGCCAAAATGATTCCAAGTCGCTATTTACAAATCATTTTTTCTTCAATATTTCTAGATCGATGAATGGGATTTTAGTAAGCGCATCCTGTAAAGCATTTGAAAATCTATTTAGATCAGCTTTTAGTAGAGCTGGACCTCGTTTAGTTTGGGCCTAGTGACTTACCAGCCAAAATTATTCCAAGTCGCTACTTTCAAATCATTTTTCTTCAATATTTCTAGATCGTTGAATGGGATTTTAGTAAGCGCATCCTATAAAGCATTAAAAAAATCTATTCAGAACAGCTTTTAGTAGAGCGGGACCTCGTTTAGTTTGGGCCTATTGACGTACCAGCCAAAATTATTCCAAGTCACTATTTACAAATCATTTTTTCTTCAATATTTCTAGATCGATGAATGGGATTTAAGTAAGCGCATACGATAACGCATTTAAAACCTATTCAGATCTGCTTTTAGTAGAGCGGGACCTCGATTAGTTTGGGCTTAATGACTTACCAGCCAAAATGATTCCTAGTCGCTATTAACAAATAATTTTTTCTTCAATATTTCTAGATCGATGAATGGGATTTTAGTAAGCGCATCCTATAAAGCATTTAAAAATCTATTCAGGTCAGCTTTTAGTAGAGCGGGACCTCGTTTAGTTTGGGCGTAATAACTAACTTCCCAAAATTATTCCAAGTCGCTATTTACAAATCATTTTTTCTTCAATATTTCTAGATCGATGAATGGGATTTAATTAAGCGCATACGATAACGCATTAAAAATATATTCAGATCAGCTTTTAGTAGAGCTGGACCTCGTTAAGTTTGGGCCTAATGACTTACCAGCCAAAATTATTCCAAGTCGCTACTTACAAATCATTTTTTCTTCAATATTTCTAGATCGATGAATGGAATTTTAGTAAGTGCGTTCTATAAAGCATTTAAAAATCTATTCAGATCAGCTTTTAGTAGAGCGGGACCTAGTTTAGTTTGGGCCTAATGACGTACCAGCCAAAATTATTCCAAGTCACTATTTACAAATCATTTTTTCTTCAATATTTCTAGATCGATGAATGGGATTTAAGTCAGCGCATACGATAACGCATTTAAAATCCTATTCAGATCTGCTTTTAGTAGAGCGGGACCTCGTTTAGTTTGGACTTAATGACTTACCAGTCAAAATGATTCCAAGTCGCTATTTACAAATCATTTTTTCTTCAATATTTCTAGATCTATGAATGGGATTTTAGGAAGCGCATCCTATAAAGCATTAAAAAATCTATTCAGATCAGCTTTTAGTAGAGCGGGACCTTGTTAAGTTTGGGCGTAATAACTAACTTCCCAAAATTATTCCAAGTCGATATTTACAAATCATTTTTTCTTCAATATTTCTAGATCGATGAATGGGATTTAAGTAAGCGTATACGATAACGCATGTAAAATCCTATTCAGATCTGCTTTTAGTAGAGCTTGACCTCGTTTAGTTTGGGCCTAATGACTTACCAGCCAAAATTATTCCAAGTCGCTATTTACAAATCATTTTTTCTTCAATATTTCTAGATCGATGAATGGGATTTAAGTAAGCGCATACGATAACGCATGTAAAAACCTATTCAGATCTGCTTTTAATAGAGCTGGACCTCGTTTAGTTTGGGCCTAATGACTTACCAGCCAAAATTATTCCAAGTCGCTATTTACAAATGATTTTTTGTTCAATATTTCTAGATCGATGAATGGGATTTAAGTAAACGCATCCTATAACGCATTTAAAAACCTATTCAGATCAGCTTTTAATAGAGCGAGACCTCGTTTAGTTTGGGCGTAATGACTAACCATCCAAAATTATTCCAAGTTGGTATTTGTAAATCATTTTTTCTTCAATATTTCTAGATCGATGAATTGATCTGTAGGTGATTGTGGCAAATATTTTTCAAAAATGATCAAGGTCGCGGGAGTCCACTGGATGCGGGTGGCGCAGGACCGACCGGTCATTGTGGCACTATTTGGGGTAGGCCTATGTCCAGCAGTGGACGTCTTTCGACTGACATGATGATGATTTATGTCGTTTATACTTTGATCTCGCTGAGTGTTCCCTCTTTAACAGAGAGCTGATGGCGGAATTGGAAGTAAAACGAATGCGACGCGGGAACGGATCTACAGTAATAGACGACAAAATTTAATGACAACTTTTCTAGAAACACTTAATAATTTAATCAGAAAATTAATTATTGCACACAAATATGTTGCTTTACCTATTAAAGAAATCTAACAAAAACTTTTTATATACCAATATGTCACATTGACAGCGAAATAAATAATGTACGACAACCAAACCTGTGACTTAGTTTTAAATGTTTTAATGGATCAATTTGCAACACTGATACGGGGTTTGCTTGTTAGACAATAGGTATACCATAGTTTCTTTAAATCATTACATTGGTTTTGAATTGCCCAAATAAACGGTGCACAACGGACACATGTTATTTAGGGATTTCTGTTTTTCTGTTATCGTCACATCCGCTCGTTTTTCTGCGACTGACATAATGCAAGTAGTTTTTATATGATTTTTTCTACAACAGGAAAGACATTGAAAGCAACTATTCATGTCGTTCTTCATGTCTTGTGTATTTCTTGAACATAAAAAGCACAATTCGTCCATTTGGTCACTTTTCTGTAAGATCATGTATTTTAATTCGTCCCTGTAGCCATTACAATCTAAATTTTCATTGACCAACGAGGTTTCTTTGACAAGGCACGAGAAAAAAAAAATTAACATGGGACCACAATTATACATATCTTTTTGTGTTGTGTGTTGCACAGCGTTGATTTCAGAAATACTGAAATTGAAATTCTTCTCTTTTAGAAGTTTATTCACTTCTGCTAAATATTTTTTGCTAAGAGACTTTTCACGTCCTAACGGATCGATGACTGTTGTTGTCATTTGTTGGATTGACAATAAAACCATTGTGAAGTGTTGGTAAAGGCATATTAAAAATACGGTATCAACTTCAGTAGTTATCTTTAGATTTTCTAAGAAACCTTCGTTGCGGACTCCACCTCCAAAAATAAATGTCGATTTCTCCACATTTATAATATTATATTTGTCTTCGTTATATATATGGCATGCATGTTCCACAACAAAACCCGACAAGTATTGTTCCGGCTGCAGAGTTGCATAGTCGTCATCTCGCAAGGAGTTCACTGACAAGCTCAACGAGCCCATTTTGGTAACGTCGTATCCCCGGTCGAGGCGGGTATAATAGTTAACATCAGTTACTAAACCGTTTCGGAATACTTCAAGGGTTTGTCCATCAAGGCTTGGGGAAGAATTTGACTTTACACGTTCGGGTGTAAGTCTGGTCAAATGTGAACTGGTACGGCAGTATTCACACAAAAATTCTTCGGAATCTGTAAAAGAACAATTCTCGTATCCCTCTGTCCGTGCACACGACTGATGCACCCAGTCATTGCATACATTGCATGCAACCCACGACGTTGTAACTTCCTCTTGGTTTGTGCCTCGTTTACAATATTTGCAGAATGTACGATATTTCATACGATATATTTCACATGAGCGGTTGCAAATGCACATAATAGACTAGTCGCACTTTGTCGTAACCAAAATGAAAATAAAAAATTAATAGAGGCTTTACATAAAATGGAATGAACTTCATACATCGTGTTCAGTGACTCGAACACTAAAAAGGAGACAATATATGCTGGTAGCCCATATTACACGAGGTGTAAAGCCATTCAAGAGGAAATAAAAATCGAATCCTCGGGTCACACGATCAATAAGTACTACGATCCCACGCTGTATACCACTTTTGTGTCGAAATACGTTGCATATTTACCATTGTGGTGTAATTTATTAAAAGATGTGCGCATGAGCAATTCGGCCGTGGAAAATGACTTTGGCCAATTAAAACATCATATCTTGAAAGGCCAAAGTAATTTAAAATGCACTCAGTTGATACGGAAATTGAGATCGGAGGTATTATCACTGTCCACAGAGATCTTACATGATATCCACAAAAAAAACTGAGCAAAATACGAAAAGCTACACAGGAACAAGAAATGTGGCAAAAGAGAAAAAAACCTCTACATAGCCACTTTGACGGCAGATTTCTCAAAGAGATGAAATTACAGAGCAAATTCCTCGAATTTAATGAGAGTACATTCTGCAAATATTGTAAACGAGGCACAAACCAAGAGGAAGTTACAACGTCGTGGGTTGCATGCAATATATGCAATGACTGGGTGCATCAGTCGTGTGCACGGCCAGAGGGATACGAGAATTGTTCTTTTACAGATTCCGAAGAGTTTGTGTGTGAATACTGCCATACCAGTTCACATTTGACCAGACTTACACCCGAACGTGTAAAGCCAAATTCTTCCCCAAGCCTTGATGGACAAACCCTTGAAGTATTCCGAAACGGTTTAGTGACTGATGTTGACTATTATACCCGCCTCGACCGGGGACACGACGTTACCAAAATGGGCTCGTTGAGCTTCTCAGTGAACTTCTTGCGAGATGACGACTATGCAGCTCTGCAGCCGGAACAATACTTGTCCGGTTTTGTTGTGGAACATGCATGCCATATATATAACGAAGACAAATATAATATTATAAATGTGGAGAAATCGACATTTATTTTTGGAGGTGGAGTCCGCAACGAAGGTTTCTTAGAAAATCTAAAGATAACTACCGAAGTTGATACCGTATTTTTAATATGCCTTTACCAACACTTCACAATGGTTTTATTGTCAATCCAACAAAAGACAGCAACAGTCATCGATCCGTTAGGACGTGAAAAGTCTCTTAGCAAAAAATATTTAGCAGAAGTGAATAAACTTCTAAAAGAGAAGAATTTCAATTTCAGTATTTCTGAAATCAACACTGTGCAACACAAAAACATATGTATAAAAAGATATGTATAATTGTGGTCCCATGTTAATTTTTTTTTTCTCGTGCCTTGTCAAAGGAACCTCGTTGGTCAATGAAAATTTAGATTTTAATGGCTACAGGGACGAATACATGATCTTGCAGAAAAGTGACCGAATGGACGAATTGTGCTTTTTCTGTTCAAGAAATACACAAGACATGAACAACGACATGAATAGTTGCTTTCAATGTCATTCCTGTTGTAGAAAAAATCATTTAAAAACTACTTGCATTATGTCAGTCGCAGAAAAACGAGCGGATGTGACGATAACAGAAAAACTGAAATCCCTAAATAACATGTGTCCGTTGTGCACCGTTTATTTGGGCAATTCAAAACCAATGTAATGATTTAAAGAAACTATGGTATACCTATTGTCTAACAAGCAAACCCCGTATCAGTGTTGCAAATTGATCCATTAAAACATTTAAAACTAAGTCACAGGTTTGGTTGTCGTACATTATTTATTTCGCTGTCAATGTGACATATTGGTATATAAAAAGTTTTTGTTAGATTTCTTTAATAGGTAAAGCAACATATTTGTGTGCATTAATTAATTTTCTGATTAAATTATTAAGTGTTGCTAGAAAAGTTGTCATTAAATTTTGTCGTCTATTACTGTAGATCCGTTTCCGCGTCGTATTCGTTTTACTTCCAATTCCGCCATCAGCTCTGTGTTAAACACTCAGCGAGATCAAAGTATAAACGACATAAATCATCATCATGTCAGTCGAAAGACGTCCACTGCTGGACATAGGCCTACCTGCAAATAGTGCCACAATGACCGGTCGGTCCTGCGCCACCCGCATCCAGTGGACTCCCGCGACCTTGATCATTTTTGAAAAATATTTGCCACAATCACCTACAGATCAATTCATCGATCTAGAAATATTGAAGAAAAAATGATTTACAAATAGCAACTTGGAATAATTTTGGCTGGTTAGTCATTACGCCCAAACTAAACGAGGTCCCGCCCCATTAAAAGCGGATCTGAATAGGTTTTTAAATGCGTTATAGGATGAGTTTACTTAAATCCCATTCATCGATCAAGAAATATTGAAGAAAAAATCATTTGTAAAAAGCGACTTGGAATAATTTTGGCTGGTAAGTCATAAGGCCCAAGCTAAACGAGGTCCAGCTCTACTTAAAGCAGATCTGAATAGGTTTTTACATGCATTATCGTATGCGCTTACGTAAATCCCATTCATCGATCTAGAAATATTGAAGAAAAAATGATTTGTAAATAGCGACTTGGAATAATTTTGGCTGGTAAGTCATTAGGCCCAAACTAAACGAGGTCCAGCTCTACTAAAAGCATATCTGAATAGTATTTTAAATGGGTTATCGTATGCGCTTACGTAAATCCCATTCACCGATCTAGAAATATTGAAGAAAAAATGATTTGTAAATAGCGACTTGGAATAATTATGGCTGGTAAATTATTAGGCCCAAACTAAACGAGGTCCAGCTCTACTAAAAGCAGATCTGAATAGGTTTTTAAATGCGTTATCGTATGCGCTTACTTAAATCCCACCCATCAATCTAGAAATATTGAAGAAAAAATGATTTGTAAATAGCGACTTGGAATCATTTTGGCTGGTAAGTCATTAAGCCCAAACTAAACGAGGTCTCGCTCTACTAAAAGCTGTTCTGAATTGGTTTTTAAATGCGTTATCGTATGCGTTTACTAAAATCCCATTCATCGATCTAGAAATATTGAAGAAAAAATGATTTGTAAATAGCGACTTGGAATAATTTTGGCTGGTAAGTCATTAGGCCCAAACTAAACGAGGTCCAGCTCTACTAAAAGCATATATGAATAGGTTTTTAAATACGTTATCGTATGCGCTTACTTAACTCACATTCATCGATCTAGAACTATTGAAGAAAAAATGATTTGTAAATAGCGACTTGGAATAATTTTGGCTGGTAAGTTATTAGGCCCAAACTAAACGAGGTCCAGCTCTACTAAAAGCAGATCTGAATAGGTTTTTAAATGCGTTATCGTATGCGCTTACTTAAATCCCACCCATCAATCTAGAAATATTGAAGAAAAAATGATTTGTAAATAGCGACTTGGAATCATTTTGGCTGGTAAGTCATTAAGCCCAAACTAAACGAGGTCTCGCTCTACTAAAAGCTGATCTGAATCGGTTTTTAAATGCGTTATAGGATGCGTTTACTTAAATCCCATTCATCGATCTAGAAATATTGAAGAAAAAATGATTTGTAAATAGCGACTTGGAATAATTTTGGCTGGTAAGTCATTAGGCCCAAACTAAACGAGGTCCAGCTCTACTAAAAGCATATATGAATAGGTTTTTAAATACGTTATCGTATGCGCTTACTTAACTCACATTCATCGATCTAGAACTATTGAAGAAAAAATGATTTGTAAATAGCGACTTGGAATAATTTTGGCTGGTAAGTCATTAGGCCCAAACTAAACGAGGTGCAGCTTTACTAAAAGCATATCTGAATAGGTTTTTAAATGCGTTATCGTATCCGCTTACTTTAATTCCATTCATCGATCTTCAAATATTGTAGAAAAAATGATTTGTAAATAGCGACTTGGAATAATTTTGGCTGGTAAGTCATTTGGCCCAAACGAAACGAGGTCCCGCTCTACTAAAAGCTGATCTGAATATATTTTTAAATGCTTTGTAGGATGCGCTTACTAAAATCCCATTCATAGATCTAGAAACATTGAAGAAAAAATGATTTGTAAATAGCGACTTGGAATAATTTTGGCTGGTAAGTCATTAGGCCCAAACTAAACGAGGTGCAGCTTTACTAAAAGCATATCTGAATAGGTTTTTAAATGCGTTATCGTATCCGCTTACTTTAATTCCATTCATCGATCTTCAAATATTGTAGAAAAAATGATTTGTAAATAGCGACTTGGAATAATTTTGGCTGGTAAGTCATTTGGCCCAAACGAAACGAGGTCCCGCTCTACTAAAAGCTGATCTGAATATATTTTTAAATGCTTTGTAGGATGCGCTTACTAAAATCCCATTCATAGATCTAGAAACATTGAAGAAAAAATGATTTGTAAATAGCGACTTGGAATAATTTTGGCTGGTAAGTCATTAGGCCCAAACTAAACAAGGTCCAGCTCTTCTAAAAGCAGATCTAAATAGGTTTTTAAATGCGTTATCATATGCGCTTACTAAAATCCCATTCATCTATCTAGATACATTGAAGAAAAAATGATTAGTAAATAGCGACTTGGAATAATTTTGGCTGGTAAGTTATTAGACCCAAACTAAACGAGATCCAGCTCCACTAAAAGCAGATCTGAATAGGTTTTTAAATGCGTTATCGTATGCGCTTACTTAAATCCCATTGATCGATTTAGAAATATTGAAGAAAAAATGATTTGTGAATAGCGACTTGGAATAATTTTGGGAAGTTAGTTATTACGCCCAAACTAAACAAGGGCCCGCTCTACTAAAAGCTGATCTGAATATATTTTTAAATGCTTTATAGTATGCGCTCACTAAAATCCCATTCATCGATCTAGAATTATTGAAGAAAAAATGATTTGTAAATAGCGACTAGGAATCATTTTGGCTGGTAAGTCATTAAGCCCAAACTAAACAAGGTCCCGCTCTACTAAAAGCTGATCTGAATAGGGTTTCAAATGCGTTATAGTATGCGTTTACTTAAATCCCATTCATCGATATAGAAATATTGAAGAAAAAAATATTTGTAAATAGCGACTGGGAATCATTTTGGCTGGTAAGTCATTAGGCCCAAACTAAACGAGGTCCAGCTCTACTAAAAGCAGAGCTGAATAGGTTTTTAAATGCGTTATCGTATGCGCTTACTTAAATCCCATTCATCGATCTATAAATATTGAAAAAATGATTTATAAATAGCGACTTGGAATAATTTTGGCTGGTAAGTCATTAGGCCCAAACTAAACGAGGTCCAGCTCTACTAAAAGCAGATCTGAATAGGTTTTAAATGCGTTATCGTATGCGCTTACTTAAATCCCATTCATCGATCTAGAAATATTGAAGAAAAATTTATTTGTAAATAGCGACTTGGAATAATTTTGGCTGGTAAGTCATTAGGCCCAAACTAAACAAGGTCCCGCTCTACTAAAAGCTGATCTGAATAGATTTTTAAATGCTTTATAGGATGCGATTACTAAAATCCCATTCATCGATCTAGAAATATTGAAGAAAAAATGATTTGTATTTACAAATCATTTTTTCGAAAATAGCGACTTGGAATAATTTTGGCTGGTAAGTCATAACGTCCAAACTAATCGAGGTACAGCTCTATTTGAAGCTGATTTATGTAGCCTATTAGATGATCAATTAGACGTTTTTAGTGAGACCCCAACCATCGATCGAGAAGTCAGTTGAAAAAATTAATTCTTAAATACATAGTTCTCCACAAGTTCAGTAATATTTCGCTGCTGACTGGTAGCGTTCAAACTAAACAAGGTACAGTTATACTAATATCTGATTTAATTAGCCAATTACACGTAAATTTAGACTTTTATAGTACGACTCCAATCATCGATCGAGAAGGTAGGTAAAAAAAATTAAATCTTAACAAGATCTCCACAAGTTCAGAAATATTTTGGCCGCTGACTCATAGCGTCCAAACTAAACGAGGTACAGCTCTACTAAAAGTTAATTTTAGTAGCCTGTTAGATGTTTTATGAGACTTATATAGTGCGACCCCTATCATCCATCCAGAAGTTAGATGAAAAAAATTAAATCTGAACAAGATCTCAAGTTCAGAAATATTTCAGCTGCTGAGTCATAACGTCCAAACTTAACGAGGTACAGCTCTATTTGTAGCTGATTTATATAGCCTATTAGATGATCAATTAGACGTTTTTAGTGCGACCCCAATCATCGATCTAGAAGTTAGGTGAAAAAATTAATTCTTAAATACATAGTTCTCCACAAGTTCAGTATTATTTCGCTGCTGATTCAGTTATACTAATAGCTGATTTAAGTAGCCTATTACATGTAAATTTAGAACTTTATAGTGCGACTCCACATCATAGGTGAAAAAAAAAATCTTAACAATATCGCCACAAGTTCATAAATATTTCGGCCGCTGACTCATTGCGTTCAAACTAAACGAGGTAGAGAGAGTAGCTCTACTAAAAGTTTAGTTTAGCAACCTATTAGATGGTTTATGAGACGTATATAGTGGGACCCCAATCATCGATCTAGAAATTAGATGAGAAAAATTGAATCTGAACAAGGTCTCAAGTTCAGAAATATTTCGGCTGCTGAGTCATCATAACGTCCAAACTAAACGAGGTACAGCTCTATTTGAAGGTGATTTATGTAGCCTATTAGATGATGAATTAGACGTTGTTAGTGCGACCCCAATCATCAATCTAGAAGTTAGGTGAAAAAAAAAATCTGAAATACATAGTACTTCACCAGTTCAGAAATATTTCGGCTGCTGAGTCATAACGTCCAAATTAAACGAGGTACAGCTCTACTAAAAGTTGGTTTTAGTAGCCTTTTAGATCTTCAATTATACGTATATAGTCCGACCGCAATCATCGGTTGGTTCGAGTCCGTCAGGTTTTTGTTTCACCCCATTTCTGTTATATATGGAGATATTTATTACGGACTTCTTAATTTGGTAGTGGTGTGAAGTTGGCGGCCGATTGGCGCCAACATTTGGCCGCCAACTTTTGGCCGCTAACTTCACACCGGTTTTTTTGAAACATTCTTTATATGTTTCTAATATTTTTAATTGTCAATTAAACATAATACAGTAATTTAATAGATTAAACTAACACTAAAAACTTAAACTACTTAAATATAAAGCTAAAACAAAAATTAAAACTGCTAAAAATGAATATAAATATAATTTTTTTTTAAACCTCCAGTTATAAAAAGAAAACCCCATCCAACAGGTCAGCCTGAGGCATGATGCTGGCTGCGTTTTCTCTCTGTACCGTCAAGGCGATACGTTGAGAGAAGTACGCGCCAGCCCTGGGGTCCCCTGTAGTGTCAACCAGCCGAGCCGACAGTGCCCTCACGAACGCCTTCATGTCGGTCGACCAGGGACCCAGTTTCTCAACTGCGAGTGCCGCAATATCGTAGTTTTAAGAAATCCAATCAGAGTATTATTGATTTGCTGTGTGTAAATGACGAAATGATATAAAACACTCATTCATTAAGTATTAAGCTCATGTTCTTTGTAAACCGGGACCCTATTGACCTACATTTTCCGTTTGTCGGCGGGTACCACTATGTTGAAAGATCTGAAAATACTTTGTATCTCTTTTGACGGCTTCCGTAGTCAACTAGTTAGTAACCCTTATAGTCTCGCCAAATTCATCTGGCCGTCCGGCTGTCCGCGGCTTAGCTCAGTGATGGTTAGAACCAGGAAGCTAAAATTTGGTACGAATATGTAAGTTTCACGCCGACAAAGTGGTAGTGGTATATTTTTTATTAGGTTACCTCCCCTACACAATAAAGTGGGGGTGAATTTTTTTCTCGCTCCAACCCTATCGTGTGGGATATCGTTGTATAGGTCTTCCAAAAAGAATAGAGGTTTGTATAAAACGAATAGTTTCGTAAATAATAGCTCTGAAAGTTCAAAAAAGGGCGTCCCCCCCATTTAACTTTTGCACCGTGGGTCCAAAAAAATTCAAAAATAATGGTTAGTACTTTCAATTAAAACTATATTGAAGAAAATCGGTTGAGCGGTTTTTGTGTTATAACTCAGAATCAAATAGTAAAACGACGTAATTGCCGCATAGTAAAATGACGTACGCGCCGCAATATATCCCTTAATAAACGACCTTTTGAAAGGATGTATGGTAACAAGCCGGCAACTACGGAGCCCTATACTGAGCATGGCCCGACATGCTCTTGGCCGGTTTTTTTACACACTGGTAATGGTTTGGGCTTATATTACAAAACTAAAGTAATATACATACCTTCCCTTTTCGGACAAATCTACGCTGATGTAGTGCCAAATTCTTCGCATGTTGCAAGTGCCAAGTTTACACAAAAACTGGGTGATTTTAAACACGCTTTCACTGAACTGTCCAAGTAGAAAGTTGGCAGGAAAATTCCTCTTTTATTGGATATTTGAGGTGGTGAGTAAGATACATTACATTATATCACACGACAATTTGCAATTACTAGAGATTATATCAATGCTAGCTAATGTTATAATTAAAATTTGTGCTTTTTTGTTAGAACCACAAGGTAATATTCTAATAGCTTTACCTATTTGGTTCACAAGCTTGCATAATGGTTACATTTTTATTCATCTAACCTAGCATGATCCACTACTTGGGTGTCAATATGCATATTAATATAAAGCAAAATTATATATTTAATGTATAATTATTACACAGCAGTATATTTAACATTTTGCAACTTTTAAAATATCTATGAGAATCATAAGTAGCTTTAAAACGTTTAAAAAACCAACTTACAAATAATCCATCCAGGCGGATAGATTTTTTTTCCAACATCAAAATTTTATAATCCTAAAACAGGTAATGTCAAGAACTGTTATCAAGACAAGTTGAATTTATCCCAAACAGTTAACGCGACAGGATAGTCCTAATCCTAACAACCCAACCTAAACCACATTTAAATAAATAATAAATAATAAATATTATAGGACAATCTTACACAAATCAACCTAGGCCCACAGTAAACTCAATAAGGCTTGTGTTATGGCTACTAGACGATGATATATATAATAGATAAATATGGATAACTACTTAAATATATAGAAAACATCCATAACTTAGGAACACATATCTGTGATCAACACACAAATAAATGCCCTGACCAGGATTCGAACCCGGGACCTCTTGCTTTGTAGGCAGGGTCACTACCGACTGGGCTAGGAGGCCGTTAAAAAAATTTAAGCAATTAAAATAATTTAAGTGTTAAAGGAGATCGTCAATTTTTGTTAGGTGATCTAGCCCAGATTATTTAGGACCATTTAGGAATAGTTCTGGCCTTTAAAGAATCGTCATAATTTCTAGATCAGGATGGTGGTAAAAATATTGCGAAATCTAACGGGAAAACTGAAAAAACATGCATTTAAAACTTGAATCTGACAAGGACAATATTTGAAAGCGTGCTTGCCTATGATTTATATATTAATTTAAAAAAAGTACCGACTTTTTAAAGGTAATGTACAAAAGCGGACTTGAAAACAAAACGGGAATCATGATGAAATAATAAAAAGTCATATTTTGATCAAACCATCGTTGATACTATTAATTGAACATTCCTAACACCTATTGCGAAGGGATAAGGTTTACCACCGTTAAGTACGATAGCACTAGTATCTGACATTACAAAATTGAAAAAAAGATGCGTTTCGTTATCGAAGGAGCATGATATTATGCCATTATGAAACCCACTTTTAATATTCAAACTCCGATCAAAAATGCAAAAATACGCATTTTCAATCTTTAAGCGTTTTAATACAGTCGATTTCTAATTTAAACTTCCGTATTCGTAGGCTTAGATACTATTTTAATATTAAAATGTTCTAACTTACCGAACAGTATCAAAACGCAGATCATGTAACGGTATACATTGACAGTGTCAAACCAAAAAACAATCCCGTTTCAGGCCAGGATGAAGTTAAACTTTATGTCAATGCCATAAGGACGTTAACGACTTGTCTTGCTGTATTTTAATCGCGGAAAAATCAACATAATGTTTATTCATTTAGTATTTCTAATTCCCGTTTCATTTTTTTGCAATATTTTGTCTACTTTAGTAATAAAATGAGTATTTATTTTAGATTGCAGTACAAACTGTATACGGTTTATATCAGGTGGCCCAGAATTGACGATCTCCTTTGAAATCATCAAGGGTAAGAATAATATTAGTAAATTTTTCGACTCAAAAGACTATGCAAAGATTAATATACTAATTCGTTCAGTTCAGTTTTTAGTTACCAAAAAAATCTTAAGGCTTAGTAGTGGAGTACGGGAACGCCTTTTTAACCTATAAAAATGACATAAATCACAAGTCCGATTCTATTTTCTGACCTGTTAGAACACGTTAAGTACTGATAATAAAAAATATTTTCTAACAACAACGTACAAGGTGCAAAGTGCTAAAAGGTTCGAACTACGTATGCTGCAGCATAATGATCTAGAAGTCGAAACCTATCGCCTGGTATAAAAATTTTCTTAAAATGTCACTTAGTATAGATTTTTAAATGACGCATACAGTGCCATCTGACTCAAAAGTTAGTATGCTAACACGAACACGATTCCAAGTGCCACATCGAATCGTACTCGATGAATGCCATCTCTCTCACTCGCGCGCACGGAGCGCTATTTACCACATCGCACTCAGTTCGCGGCCGACCAGCTAGTCAACAGTTGTGAACACTAGATCGTTTTCTATGGAGGTATGTAATATTTATTTACGTTTTCCTTATATTTTTGTATTTATATGTTTAAAAATGTGTAAAGTGTTCGATGTGACACATATAACTACATACGTTTAAAGTATTATTTAAGAGAACTACGTACGCAGGACTATCTGTCACTTAGAACTGTATACGTTATTATCATAGCTATAGTTAACAAAGTTTGTAAATCTATGTGCTACTTAGAATTGTTTACGCCATTTAATCAGTCACTTAGAACTTTTTATCTTTTTGAATTTGTTTTTGGACACACTCAAAATAGTCATATCTGTCATTTTCAAGTGCTAATTTAAATATTAAAAAGCGTAAGCGTAATACAATGTAATGTAAAATAATGCTGTGCTATGTGTAATAAAATAACTATCACACATTAAGGTTTTATACGGGCAGTTTTGTTGTATAGCTAATCCTTATTTTGATCACTGTTTACTTTGCACCAGTAATACAGCTTTACATATAAGTATATGCACATAGTGTTAAAGCTTAATTTATGTTGCTTTTAATATGCATGGTATTTGACTTTCAGAGTCTCTAAGGATAAACGAAGAAGGTTCACTATTATCTTGCAGAAACTTTTTTGACATATATTTGTTTTGCATAATGATACTTAGCTGAAGTTTGGCAGAAACACCTTACGCAGAGTAAATATGCTTTGGCATAAATCATATCACAGATTTTTATAATATCGAATCTTAAATTGGCATAATGTTGATGGGCATAACTGTCTTCTAAACGAATAGTATTTTCGGAGATATTTTTTTTGCATAATATTTAGGCGGCATAAAGAGTTGTCAAGCCGAATAAAATTTGATTACAAGATAGACTTCATTGTTTTATCATATTGTACAAGACATGCGGGATTGGATGTATTGCTCATAAGAACATAAAGTTTTTTCCGCGGGGGGCGCAGTTGTAACCTAACCTAACCCACTTTTCTGGCAACAGTTTGTTGCCGCGGGGGTCGCAGTTCTAACCTAACCCAATTTTATGGCAACAGTAGGTTCCTGTGGGGGGTCACAGTTCTAACCTAGCCTATCCCACTTTTCTGGTTTCGCTCGTCGTCGTACCTAACGAATACTCTGGGATTGTATTTCCTTTTTGGTAGCGAGTCGGGTGTGTTGGGGACGCAAGATACCTAATAATCCTATTATGCCATAGCAAATTTGGTGAGACTTATATTCAACTACGTAAAATTTACTTAACCTACTTTCCTACTAGCAGAAAATAATTATGCTTTTGTAATAGTATGCTATAGGATTATTATGGTACATTAAATTATGCTACACCAAAGTCGGCCAAAGTAATGTTCTACAAAACAATGTGCTGCAAAATGTGTCGTATACGTGGTAGTAGTAATGCCAACTATACCTTTATGCCAAATTACCATTCGACCGAAAGTGTTTCTGCAAAACATGTTATACCAAGTGTATTTCTGACTAATACTATTCTACCAGATAAGGGTAACCCGAGGAATTATATAGAGTACTGACAACTGCGTTGGAGGAGCCAGAAGATACGCATTCGACTAATACAAGCATATCAAGTCAATCTGAAAATCAAATCTCAAGTCAAGTCAGACAATACCGCGATATAACAAACAAACACATGAATATTGGATAATTTATCCCAAAAAAGACCAATGTGATTTATGTCATCAATTTAAAAATCTACGGAGAACATCATCTAATTATGAAAACCATTTAAAATTTTAATGTTATTGCATGCGAAAAGACTTGTTTGAATACGTAATTTTGTCAGAAAGACTGATAAAATCATGTGCTGTTAAAGAAGATTGATCGATCAATATTAAAACATAAGGTAAATAAGTAAGAACAATGTTAAAAAATACTCCTTTTTTCCTGACTAATGCCGTGATTAAGACTGATATGTAAGGTTTTAGTAAGAGGTTTACATTTTTATTACATTTTATTGAATAAATAACACATCTAATATACTTTTACTTTTATTTAGTACTTTCTACATAATTATTGAACTATAAAACTAATGTCGAATATGATTCTATCTGCAAAATGTGTCAAAATTATAATTATGCAGATTTATACAGAATGTTTATGCACCCAAATAAAATATAAAATTGTGCGTTAAAAATATGGTATATAATTTTAAAAATAAGCAAAATAAACGAGTTCAATTTGATGACTTAATTCACACATAGAATCTTTTACAGTGAGTCGCATACTTTTTTTACAGGTATAATATTCTAAGTCCCAGATAGACCTACATACGTAGATTTTATAGAAAATTGTAACCAAGTATAATGTTCTAAGTCCCAGATAGACCTGCTTACGTAGTTCTTAAACAAAATTGTAACCAAGTATAATATTCTAAGTGGTAGATAGAACAGTATACACAACGGTAAGCCAATAGTTGTAACTTAATCTAGTGGACTATCTGCATTTTCTCGAAAACTACCATTAAATTGAGTTATATGAAAATAAAATAAGCAATAAAATAAAATTATAATCATGTGTGCCAAATTTCAGTTTATTATTTTTAACACGAAAAAAAGTATAAGGATTCTACTTCTGTTTTGCTCTCCTGTAAAGTTGTCATTTCTCAATTAGAATCATATACGTTGTTGTCGTCGAATTGTTAGCATTGCGCTAGGTATAATACATGTATTTATTCGCTACACATAGAAAAGATTATGTAAGTTTTATTTTTCTCCACCAGGCTATCGCTTCTTACTATTGCAACATAACTTTACATTTTATAACGGTTTTGTCAAGAGCATATGTCGTCTTAGCCATTTGTAATTCATTTAGAATTCAAGGTCACTTATATTTTGACAAATTGTTTTCGATTATGCTCACATAATCTATTGACCAAACTGTTATAAAATGACAGATGATGTTGAAATAGTTGAATGCAATAGTATGGTAAAGGAAAATATATCTTGTATAATTTTTCTTGTTGTTATTAACAAATATCTATATAATACCTAGCGCGACGTCAAAAACTGTTAGAAAATATTTTTTACTGTAAGTAATCATATCATATTCTCTAACTAAAAAATAAAATCGCACTTGTGAGTTATCGAAGCTCAAAACTGTTCGCGTACTGTACTATAGATTTTTTAGAACGAGCGGAGCGTAAGCGAAGTGAAGTTCTTGCAAATAACTTGGGCTACTGGGACGTCTCGACATTTCGATGGCTTTTTGATTTTGAGGGTTTGGTTCCGTGATAATTTTAGTAACGTTTTCCTGATCGTTATGAAATTTGTTGGGGTTCTAGCAGAGATACACATTTTTTATACCACGATGGTGGCAAACAAGCATAAGGCCAGCAGTTACCGTAGCCTATAGACGCCTGCAACCCCAGAGGATTCACATGCGCGTTGCCTACCTTTTAGGAACCTATTCACTCCTTAACACACATACTCACACACACTCACATTCACATATAATTTGAGAGTTCGTATATGAGCAGGATCGTTGTGGAGTTGCGGAGAAGGCAAACAAAAATCTAAAGAAGGGTCTTGTTATATTGGTCATCTCGTTTGCAAGTAAATTGCAAGTTCTTAGTTCGTGGCGGACTAATAGTTATTTTAATTAAAGTAAATTATTTATGGGTACTGGCCCTCGCTAACAATACGGGCGACCATTCACCCTAAATCTAAGATTGTAAGTAATCTATGGAGTTTTAAACTAGGTACTGTCATTTATGTGCCATTGAATTTCTTGATTCTATTGATAATTTTATTGATGAATTTGTTGAATGACTCTATTGATGTTTATTTGTTGATTATGCATTTGCAGTTGATTAAGCCTTAGGTTTCAATACTTTATACGAATGAAATTCGTTATTTGTCAACACCAATCGCCTTAAAACCCGTAAACATCTTACTCAATCCTGGCAAATTGTTATTCCGAGCCGTGAATCGTGCCACCAAGTTCCGGCTGTTACGCTTCGTTGTGCTATCGCTACAGCAATAAAAAGTACGCTAAGCGCCTACAAATGTCGATATTTTGTCTTGTTGTTGCCCAATACCTCATACATGAGCAAAATTTGACAAGATACGCGCGAATTTAGAACACATAACAGACTAACCCATAGAAATTAATTTTTCTCAACTCAAAACTTTTTTTGGGTGGCATTTTGACATCCACTGATGTACAGTTACAGACTTCCGGGTCTAGTAGGACTAGTATAAAGATAATATAGCAAATAAGGGTCTAGCTCTCCGTTACCCTATGCCAAGACTGCAGTTTAGCCGCATTAGCCGTCAATAGATACTATAGATAGTCAACACAATGATACCTCGAAGGAGGAGGTTCTCAAGTCGTCGGGATGTTTATACTATTTTATTTTTATTTTTTATGTAGGTATTTGTGTTCTAAGACTGCTGGACCTATTTAGAAAATTATTTTTGTTTGAAAGAGTATACTTCGCAGTTGGTCCCATTGTCATCAGGTCAGATCGAGGGAATTCTTTAAATATTATAGGCACACCTACAACTTGAGGAAGGGCACACCTAGGAAGAAGTAACTTGAGGAAGGGGAATAGGCACACCTAGAACTAGGATTTGAGTATTTTTTACAATAGCTCGGGCATTTGCTTTTGGAAAGGTGGACGCTAAGTGGAGTACTCTATTTTGTTTAACATTATATTAATGTGAAACCTCTCGAGTTGCAGGCGTCCATAGGTTACGGTAGCTGCTTACCAACAGACGTGCCGTATGCTTGTTTACCACCGTAGTGTAAAAAAACCCCACTATAAAATGTTATGTTCCTAATGGCGGCTTAGATTGCCAGAGTTCCTAAAAATAATAATTAAGTTTATTGTTTTGAAGACGAGAGTCCAGTAAAAGTAAGTATTTGTCTCATAATTAATTATTTATACAGTAAATTATTATGTACACAAGTTTAAGGGTCTTCAAACAGCATGTAAAGTAACAGTGTACATAGGCTATGGTGACTGCTTACCACGTACACGTATTTAACGCCGTCTTTGTAGTATAAAAAGTACTTAGGAACGTTCATGGTTGTTCGATAAATACTCTGAGTTAAATATTCTATTTCAACTCAGCTTGGCTTAATATTGAAATAAATTAGTTTATGTTTATAGAGCAGAACCTTATTGATATTACAAATAGTAATATGTGTAGTAGCATATTCAGACAGAGTTATTCAAATTAAATCTCTAAAAAAAGCCTCCACAATAAATGTGTACGAAATATTATACAGGACAATGACCACGTGATAATTCCCGCTCAATCAACATAGTGATGTAACGTGCCGGTACTATCATCCATTCATATGTCGATCACCGGGTAATTGACTCAGTTTCAGCTAAGCTCGAGCGACGCGCACCCGCGACGTGTCCTCCTATATAAAGAGATCTTGCAAAATCGTCGCACATTCGTACATCAACCTGTCCAGGAAGTGATCCTTTCGCAATTTATCACACATCAACATGTTTTTATTTCTGGTAGGTACGATTTGTTTAGTGCCAAAAGTTTGTTTTGTTTTGTAGCTGTCGGTAAACAAAATGCGGTGTCGCAATGATTGGGGATTAGTGTGAATATTTAACGCTAGTGCGAATCTTTAGTATATATGTGACCTTTAGGATGTCCTCAGTTCTAGCTTCGGATATACAAGGTAAATGTCATAGGTCCTAACTTGACTATTCAATAACTTTTTAAAATTGTTGTCAATGTAACGAGTACTTTGAGGTCAAGTACCTAACAAAATCATTAGAGAAATCAAGAAGGTTAAGAGCAATTAACATAATGAATAATTATATAAAATGTATCGTGTAATAGTTATGTGTAATTCACATTAATTTTCTACCGGAAATACCTATCAATCAACGGGAAGTGTTATAAGAAGAATCGGAAAAACTTGCAGGAATATACTGGATAATGGCAGCAATAAGCGATGTTTATAAAACTTGTACTTGCACTGGTTCCGTTATTCAATTCGTTATAAAAGTTTAAAAGTACCCATGTCATCTGCACAAATAACTTTCTTACACAAGCTATTTCATTAAGATTTATTTTCATCTGACTGTCCAAAGTACGAGTAATTTCGGGTTTTTTCGGCTGCACTGCTAGTATTGACACATCGACCATAAAGTTTCGTTCGTTCAATGTCATGTAGTTTAGTGAAAATAAAACTATGGTTTCAGGTCCTCGGTGCAGTGCTGATGCAATGCTCGGCGAACCCTGCAGTCGACGGGCAAGCACAACCACAAGTTATACGTTACGAGATGCAAACTGCTGATATGCCCAACTCCTACAATTTCTAGTAAGTAACGTGTTTTATTTGAAACTTAAATCAATTTGAGAAAAAATACTGCTAGCTGAGCCCCACTGGAGGATTCCTAAAGGAGTGGTAGGATCTGCTTTATATTATCTTACATACGGATGTAGGGTTGAATTAAATTAAAAACTACGGAACCCTAAAATGAAACGTTAGACTAAGATGAACCGCTGTAAGTGGATCTCGAAATCCGTAAAAACTACTTATGCATATAATTTATACGTATAAGTATTTCTATACGAATGTCAAGCGCTACACACAGACTACCTACTCATCATTAAGCTTTTACAAGGAACACGAAGTCACGACACATGAGCTCAATTTTATTTGTAAATTTCTACGTTTCGAACAACACATCTCAATAGTATTCTACACCATTTTTAACCGACTTCAAGATTTGAAAAGAGGAGGTTCTCAATTCGGCGTGTATGTTTTTTTTTTTTTTTTTTTTTTTTTTTTTTTTTTTTTTTTATGTTTGTTACTCCATAACTCCGTCATGTCTGAACCGATTTTGAAAATTCTTTTTTTGATTGTAAGTATATATATACAGATTGGTCCCGTTTTTGTCAAAACGCAGTTCTGATGATAGGATCCATGAGGAATCGAGGGAACTCTTCAAATCTTAAAGGCATACATATAGTGATTTTTATATTTTTATCAACAAAACCATCATTTTCATTCAAAACAGTGACATTGGATGAAGTAGAACTGCTGATGATGATCAGAACGGAACTCTTCAACGACGCATAGTTCACGTTTGGCGATTCGTCCTCTTCGCTGTGTTTGTTTAGCAAGTTTAATTGTCAGAACAAATGTTCGTCCAGCTCAAGTTCTGATGATGGGATCCATGAAGAATCGAGGGAACTCCTCAAATCTTAAGGGCTTACACATAGTGACTTTTGTATTTTTATCAACAAATCAAGCATTTTCATTCAAAAGAGTGACATTTGATGAAGTGGAACTGCTGATGATGAACAGAACGGAACTCTTCAACGACGCATAGTTCATGTTTGGCGATTCTTCCTCTTCGCTATGTTTGTTAAGCAAGTTAGATTGTCAGGACCAATTTTCGTCAAGCTCAAGTTCTGATGATGAGTTCCACGAGGAATCGAGGGAATTCCTCAAATCTTAAAGGCATACATAAAGTGACTTTTGTATTTTTATCAACAAATCAAGCATTTTCATTCAAAAGAGTGACATTTGATGAAGTGGAACTGTTGATGATAATCAGAACGGAACTCTTCAACGACGCATAGTTCACGTTTGGCGATTGGTCCTCTCCGCTGCGTTTTTTAAGCAAGTTATTTCATTGTATGGAATCTAAGTGCACCATCTATCTACAATAATCCTTCACCGGCTACCCCCATTGAAGTCGGTTTTTTTTTCTTAAAAATTATGTAGTATAACAATCCAGGTTCACCCCTATAACTTGATTATTGTGGATATATTTAAATCACATGAGTAATGATCAAAAACGTTAACTTAACTGAAATAAGCGATCGCGCTCTCATACTAAATAAATTAGTACGGAAGCGCCTATGAGTGGTTACCTCGAGTTGTACTTATGATTTATCCAGTGGTTGAGGTTATCTGTGGCTGCAGTGTAATAACTTCTAGGGTAGGTGATGACCGATGTCCGAACAATCCGTTGATGGCAAGAAACGCCTTTTTCAATTTAAAGTTTTATTCGCTATTGTGTTGTTGCTACTCTAACCGGCTAATATTAAAATTCTTAGTAAAATTATCGCAACTTCTTACGACATCCTGACTCATCTTATTGGCATTTGTTTACATAAGTTCAGTTATAAAACAACAGAATCACCACTACATTCATAAAAGTCACTGCATTTAAAGATTAAATGACTAATACATTCAATCATTATGTTTCCTATGTGAAAACTATAATTCATGAGCAATCGATTTACAAGTTAATAAACACAATAAATGTGATAATTTTTAAATCAATTGATTGTGTAGTTGTGTGTCACGTCCATTGCTATGATGATCTAATATACCTAAGCCCGAAATGCAACTAAGAATTTAAGATTTTTTTTCATTCTATTAATAAGGCTATATTTTGTATGTATGTAGATGACGAATATTGTAACCGGTCTTTTAGACAATGCCGAAACTGGGACGGACAAATTATGTTTATTAGTTTAAGTTTAGTTATTTTGTTCAATGTATGAATGACAATTGGAGGACGCGATCGAACATGCAGAAACATATTTGAATTCAAATGAGGTAGGTAACTTGTTTGTTTTTTTTTTTCATTATTATTCACCAATATTTGGAAATTCCACATATACGAAATTTTGGCAGTTAATAAGTTTTACGCAAATAAGTAACTCATCAAAATCTCAGTAATTTCTTAGCTAGCTATATTATATATGGCAGTGCCATCGTTCTCGCTATGTATTCCAGAATTACTAAGTATTTAATCCGGAGAGGTGGCCTAGAGGGGGCTGGTCGGTCACTTTTTCATTCGTATATGACATCTACATATTACAGCCTATATCTATGCTATTAGGTTGTTTAACATCGAACATAGTTGTAAAACTTACGTTAATGCCTACTTGGGTTATACAGGCAAATGCAATAAAATCTAACAAAAATTACTTTGTATGTCATGTCAAGTGAACTCCAGAGGCCGACCTTTTACAAAAAGGAGGATTCACTGTGTTGACGGCTGAAGGAACAAGAGGGTCCATCATCGTCAACACACTGGGGCCTTTTTGAGCTCTTTGGCAAGCTTTCCCAACAGCAGGAACACAACACTATCGGTTAAGTAGTGTTTTTATTGGAATTGAAAGTAATAATATTGCTTTTGCTCCGTATTTTTAACGAGCTTTACTCAGCGAACCGTCTCCGTTTGTTTGGTCTCATGACTCTCACGTGCTCAGGTGCATAGCATAGCCCGATTACCAAGTGACGTGCTTCGGAAATTACTAGTCCTCTCAGTATTTTTGGCCAAACACACGCCTAAGACATCCATTATACGCGTGACGTTGTTGACTGTAAAAATTATGTGTAAGCAGAGGTCATACTTATACCAGCACAGGATATAGCAAAGTGAATCATGGGAAAGCAAATAACTTTTTATAAACCGGCATTCAGTGATAGTTAGTCCGTTAAAACGTATGAGTAAGTGCCACTGAGATTATTATTTGACAATATTTGTTAAAATAATTAAAAATCAGTAGCCTTACCGAGTGCCTAGGATGATTCAGTTTATCAAGTATTTATGACGTTTTTGGTTTAAAAAAATACTAAGGTTTGTGTTGAGTCACAATGCAATAATAAATACAAGTCCCTCTAATTTACATTTCAATTTACATGTACGACTGCAAAAAAAATAGTCTTACACCATTCATTTCCAAGCTTACTTTAAATCCGAAAAAAAAACATTTATGAAACTTTTTATCGAAAGAATCCGTGTTTCTATTATTAAAAAAATATCACAGAACCAAGTGAAAAAATCCCAGGGGTATCATCAGGACCATGTGCGTTTAATTTTTTAGAAGTACTCATGGGGGTCGTATTGTAATAAGAGCTGAATACCGACATTATTTACAACGTACCACTAAACTGGTTTGTCTGTGTGGAACTATCACAAAAAAAATATGGTTGTAAAGACGGTTTACGGACGATAATTTTGCGTGACAACGTCATAAGAAAACATTGATGAAAAATTGCATACTTTTATTTATGAATTAAATTGACAACGTGGCCGTAACGTTACCATGCAGATCTTTCCACAACGTAACCATGGAGATCTGTCCACAACGTGACACTTTTTCGTGCATGCTACCGGTGTTCATTGATTTATAAGACGTTATCACGTCAAAAGACATTTTTGACACATTTTTAATACCCTTATGATTTTCTGCACGCTTTTGATATACATTTTCTTTCCAAAGCACCCGTCCAACTAAAGAATCATTCGCTTTTAGAGTTGTCTCGCTTAACTGTATTTACTGGCTGGTCGCCAGATGATCTCAAAACATATATACGAGTATAAACCATTGTATTCGGGACAAATAAGTGCATATCAATTGAATGCTGTTAAATATTTGTAAGCGCATTAGTTTTATTTGTTTGCAAATTAAGCATGGATTTGTAATTAGCCGAGACAAGGAAAACATGGTAGGGCAGCCATGTCCCAACTACACGTCTTCTGTTTATAGTAATGTAGAACTTAAGACAATTGACTTTCCGCTTGAATTAAGTAAGTAGTTGTGCCCATTCTTTTTGTATTTGTGAAAACCATAAGTTATTCTTGAATGATATGTATAATGAACAGACACAGGAGTTTTTGTGGCAGGATTGAAAATGTTATAGGGATAAACGATACAAAACCCAACGATATAAAATCGATATCCTTATGACAGTTAGGATGTACATATAATATGAATTTGTAAGTTGCAATTATTATACAATATACAGCATACAGCATGAATTTATTATAAATGTAGATTACAAAAATGGTTTTCATTCGTTTGTTTTAGTAGTAAAAACAATTTTGTTAAAATAAAAAATCCAATAAGTGCTAAAATATATTGTATATAATGTATTACTATCACATAACATCATACATGCATTGCATGCATTGGTAGTTATCAGCATACATGATAACTACCTATCGCCCATTAAACGTAATATTTATTATGAAATGTCACTTAGAAAGTTATCGATTTTGATATTGGAAGGAAGTTAATTGACATTTTCAACCGACTTCTAGATTTCGAAGGAGGAGGTTATCAATTCGTCGGGATCTTTGTTTTTGCTATTTTTTTTTTTTTATGTATGTTCACCGAGTATTCGAAGACGGCTGGACCGATTTGGAAAATTATTTTTTTGTTTGAAAGAGTATACTTCACAGTTGGTCCCATTGTAAACAGGTCAGGATCTGATGATGGGATCCTGGAGAAATCGAGGGACTTCTTCAACTATTATAGGCACACTTATAGTGATTTGAGCATTCCCTTTTGGAAAGGTGGATGCTAAGTGAAGTCGGTTCTTTTTTGTTTAAAATTATTGTCACAAAAACTTCCATTTAAGGGTTCCGTACCCAAAGGGCCAAAATAGTCTTAGTAATATTACTAAGACTCCGCTGTCTTTCGGTCACCAGTCTGTATCTCATGAACCGTGATAGTTATAAATAACATTGAAATTTTCACAGATGATGTATTTCTGTTGCCGCTATAACAACAAAGACTAAAAAACATAATATAATAAATATTTAAGGGGCTCCCATAGAACAGAAATGACTTTTTTGCCGTTTTTGACTGTTACCATCCTATACAACCGACATGATTTGCCGTTTTTATAGATAATGGCGCGGAACCCTTCGTGCGCGAGTTCGACTCGCACTTGGCCGGTATTTTACTTACTTTGGCGTAGGTGGATACCTATTTGTCATTATACGATTAAAATTTATTTTTCTAAACGATAACATCTTGTCTCTGCAGTTTAAGAAAATATTTTTTCCTGGCAAAAGTGACACAAGGATAATAAAAACTCAATGATATTTTATAATTAGTTTAATACAATAAATAATTTAGATAAATTATGAATATAAACTAAAAATACTGAATTGACCTCCTGTGAAATGGTATGCACGAGCATACCATTTCACAGGAGGTCGAAATTTATTTGCAAACTAAACATAGTTACTGTAGATCAATTTAATTTCAAAAACAATAAAAAGTTAAATTGTAAAACGGATTGACAACTAAACTTATTTCTAAAGTAACCCTAAATACACAGTAAATTAAATATAAAAGACTTCCCCAAATTTACCACCCCCGGCATAGTCGCAAGGTTGCTGGTGGAGTAACGAGGTGGGTAAACATAGTTAGAAAACATAAATCTACATATCAAGATCAGCGCGAAACAGTTACAGACGCCGCCGTGATGTCAATTAATCTTGTAACCTGTCAAATTCTCTTTAAAATATAAACCAAACTGTTTTGATACATGACGTGTTTACAATGTCGTAAAAAAAAGTAGAACAGAGAAGTCGATGTAAGGATCAGAGTGACAAAACATCGTCGACCGCCTCCATTGAGTTGAATGCCCGTTCATCGCATACCCATTGAACAATTATTAAATACCAAAGTAACGGTGCAAAGACCCTTATCAAAATCATCGTCCTCAAGAGACGTGATTACGAAGCAAATTTATATGTCCTTACATTCGATGTTCAGTAGTTCGCCAAACATAATAATGTCAAATTATATTAAATAATATTTTAAATTTGTAGCAGGCAATTTTTCATAATTAGTTGACAAAGCGTGATATATAAAATCTATGTAATGACCAAGATCAAGATCAAAAAGTTGCAACGATAGTTATAGGTAAAAGTTTTTATGTAGGACTAGCTTTTTCCCGCGGCTTCGCCCGCGTACTAAAAGTACTAAACAAGTAGGTTCTCATTTAGACTCGTATGTTTGTATGTACGTATGTAGGAATGTATGTTTGTCCGCGATCATCTCGCGTTTCGCTTAACTGATTTAGATGCAATTTTCGGAAAGGTATTCGTTACATTCTGGAGGTTTTGGTATACCACGTTTTGGTAAAGGCGGTTCCCTTAATTTTTTTTAAAGAAATGATTGCAATAATTGTTTAATTGTTACGGCAGCAACGACTTACTACTACTAAGAGATTATGATTAATACAGATTTCTACTCTTGAATAGAAGCTTTTCCCCGCGACTTCATTAGCGTGGAATTAGTAATCCACCCTCCTTTTTACCCGCTTAAGGAATGACTTCTGGAATAACAACTATTATATATCCTTCCCCAGAACTCAAACTATCTCCATACTAAATCATCTAATAGCCCACCCAATAAAGGAAAACTAAGAGGAAATAATTCGTGTATAGCCAAATTTTGGTGTAGTTGTAGGCAAAGGTATCTTACACAACATACTAAAAGTACCGGTGGATGGGGGTGCCGCTAGCGGAAAGGGGGGGTTGTAAAGGTCCCTAATTTTGGTTTTTCGTAAATAACTCGGTAACGGTGGCTCAGACGAAAAAATGTTCTATTGCTTAATTCATCCACATCAAATTTTCTATAAAAAAGATAATTTGCTATTTTTTGCTAGGATCAATGTTTAATGAGATATCGAGGAAATACGATAAACACTTTTTTAAACTTTCGGAGCTAATATTTACGAAAGTATTAGTTTTATCCAAAAGTGGTTTCAGAATACCCTTATTGTTTTAAAATGACCTATCTAATGATACCCCACACATTAGGGTTGGAGTAAAAAAAATATTTACCCCCCACTCCATGTGTACGTGAGGTACCCGAAAGAATAATATTTTTTCACATTTTGTTTTAAAACTTTGTCTGCGTAATTAAAACACATACTTATACGAAATTTAATTTCTCTAGTACTAGCCATCACTGAGCAGGGTGAGGAGGGGTCCTACCCTTGGAGTTTCGGCATGTCCGTCTGTCCCCGTCTGTCCGTCCACGGCTTTGCTCAGTGATGTTTAGTACTAGACGTCTAGACGGACAGATGGGGTCAGACGGACTTGGCGAAACTATAAGGGTAGGAAGTGAGGTAGCAGGGTGAGCAGCCTGCTCAGTGATGGTTAGTACTAGAAAATAAAAAAATCGTGTGAGTATGTACTTTATTCACGCCGGCAAAGTTTTAAAACAAAATGTGAAAAAATATTATTTTTTCGGGTACCTCCCGTACACATGGAGTGGGGGGGTAAATATTATTTTTACTCCAACCCTAATGTGTGGGGTATCGTTAGATAGGTCTTTTTAAAACAATAAGGGTATTCTGAAACAATTTTTGGATAAAACTAATACTTTCGTAAATATTAGCTCCGAAAGTTTAAAAAAGTGTTTATCGTATTTCCTCGATATCTCATTAAACATTGATCCTAGCAAAAAATTGCAAAGAATATTTTTTATAGAAAATTAGATGTGGATGAATTAAGCAATGGAACATTTTTTCGTATGAGCTACCGTTACCGAGTTATTTACGAAAAACCAAAATAAGGGACCTTTACACCCCCCTCTCCCCGCTAGCGGCGCCCCCATCCACCGGTACTTTTAGTATGTTGTGTAAGATACCTTTGCCTACAACTACACCAAAATTCAGCTATACACGAATTACTTCCCCTATCAGGCAGTTAAGCGTCTTCGTTTGGTGAGCTATAAATAGGTTCAGCGGTTATTAATTTCCCATACAAACTTTCAACTCCCGTTTCACCCCCTAAAGGGTTGATTTTCGAGATAAAACCTATTTTATATTGTTCCCCGCGACTCAATCTATACAATATGTGCCAAGTTTGATTTCAATTATCTGTTCAGCGGTTAATAATTCGCCATACAAACTACCAAATTTTCAGGATAAACAATATTCTATATTGAAAATAGATGTCATATACTTCAGAAAAAGTGACCAAACCCTCCGGTGTCCGAGGCCAGATTTGAACTGGCGTCTTCAGCTTTCGCAAAATAAAAAATATAAATAAATATTGCAAATCAAAAAATATTAAAACAAAATAATTTGATTTGCTTCAAGATTAATATTCTATATTGTTTCCGAGGCCTCAAACTATATCCACAACCAATTTTATCTTAAGCGGTTTGCTGTAAAAAATTCTCGAAACAAACCACCAACCCCCATTTGACCCCCTTAAGGATTGATGTTCGGGATAAAAACTGTCCTATGTCGTTTCCCGGGACTCAAACTATCTCTATACCAAGTTTCATCTAAATCGGTTCAGCTATTAACAATTCTCCATAAAACTTTGAACTATTTTAAAACTACTTTGTCCCTGCCCGGGATACAAACTATCTCTATACCAAGTTTCATCTAAATTGGTTCAACGTTTAAAAATTCCACATACAAACTAACAACCCCCATTTCACCCCCTTAAGTGTTAATTTCGTAATCAGTGACCCGATAAACCATAGAAACAATACTCATGTTGATATTTAAATTTTGTCACCACATTTCCCTCTTCTATGGGTTGAATTCTCAAAAAAGCTGAAACACTTGTTTACTCATTTATCATTTGGAATACTTCTGTAAAGTTTCGAATAAAATAGTCGAACTAATCTTGTTTCCCATAAAAAATTTGAACCCCCATTCCCCCCCCCCTAGTGGGGTGAATTTTTAAAAATTCTTTCTAAGTGCATCCCTAGGCCTTATAAGGAGCCTACGTGCCACATTTGGAATCTTTAGAACAGCGGTTTGGGCTGTGCATTGATATGTCAGTCAGTTTCTTCTTTTATATTTATATTTTGAAGAAGATTGCAATTCGACACAAATACTGTCAATAATTTTCATCTCCACAATATTAAATTTCAAAATCGATGCCATTTTTGTAATTAACGTTCAAAAAAACACAAAAACGACATATATTGTATAACGACAGCGATATTTAGACATTTGAACCCCATTGTACCCCAACAGGGGAGATGGTATTTCACGTCCGCCACGTTGGATTTTAAAATCGTTGTCGTTTTCGTAATCAACGACCCGATAAACCACAGAAACAATACCCATGTTGATTTTCAGACTTTTTGACCACATTTCCCCCTTTTAGGGGTTGAATTCTCAAAAAACCTGCAACACGTATTTACTCTTTAATTGTTAGGAATACTTCTGTGAAGTTTCGAATAAAATAGACTAACTAATCTTGTTTCCCCATACAAACTTCGGACCCCCATTTCACCCCCTTAGGGGATGAATTTTGAAAAATCCTTTCTTAGTGCACCCCTAAACCTTATAAGGAACCTATGTGCCAAATTTGGAATCTCTAGAACCAGCGGTTTGGACTGTGCGTTGATAGATCACTCACTATGTCAGTCAGTCAGTCACCTTTGAGTTATATATATTTATATAGATATAGATAGATGTGTCAATTGTTTCTACAGCTGACTGTAGGTACTTAATAACTGTTGTTGAGAAAAGTAGCGCGAACATTACAAGATGCAGGCAATATTGAATGTATTATTGCCATTATTAGTAATACTGGTTGGTTGTAAATATTCGTTTATTTAATGTATTATTGGTTGGTGGTATTGTCATTTTTTTTTAAAGTGCATAGGGGAAACTGTTTTACCTTGGACCTTTTTTTTTATTAGGGTCCCGTACCTCGAAAGGAAAAAACGGAACCCTTATAGGATTACTTTGTTGTCCGTCCGTCCGTCAGTCCGTCCGTCCGTCCGTTCGTCTGTCAAGACCCTTTTTCTCAGGAACGCGTGGAGGTATCAAGTTGAAATTTATATCAAATACTCAGGTCTACTGTCCCTTGGAGCTGTGTAAAAAATCAAACTTTTAAGCCAACGCAATCAAAAGATACAGCCGTTTATGCCGCAGATTTTCGAAACTCGCAAGGGAATCAAAACCTACAGGGTACTTCCCGTAAACTCAAAATCTTGAAATTTGGTACGAAGCAACGTCTTATAGCACAGATAAAGAAAAAATTGCGAAAACCGTAAATTTTTAGTTACGGTTATAATTATTTTTTTTTTATAATTTTAAGGTTACTACTACCCCGCGAGTCCGACTCGCACTGGGCCGGTTTTATTTCGATTTATAAGTAATAAAATACCTAAAAGCCTGCCTGCTCGCCAAATGTGTGATTTTCTAAAGATAATTAAGCTACATTATTCCACAGTAAAAGAAACGATACCATTACTTGTTTTGGCAGGGTAGGCTGTTAGAAAAAAACCAGCCAAGTGTGTGTTGAACCACGCATAATGGAGGGTTCCGTACCTTTAATTGAATAAGAATCAAACTAATAACAAAAGGTCGTATCTGATGCCTTTGGAAGAAGGTTTTTGGAGATAAGTAACTCAAAAACCGGCCAAGAGCGTGTCGGGCCACGCTCAGTGTAGGGTTCCGTAGTTTTCCGTCCGTCACAGTAAGTGTCCCCACTTAAGAGTTAATAACACCGCCATGTAGGATATGATATGAGAGTTCCACGTACAGCGACATCTATCGGCAAATTAAGTAAACTATTGTGCGCGAGCTTAAAGTATGAAAGATGATTTTTATGGAATAATTCTTTATTGCGTGAACCGATTTTCACCGTTTTTACTTTATTTGAATTCGTTGAAATATTTACGTCATTTCATTGTAATTTTGTAGAAATTACAGGTACAATAAACACCTGCTTATACGGTTAAATTACAAACTTACTTCAGAAATTATTTTGTAATTTTTTTTCAAAAACTATTCATCCTATCAAGTTCAAAATAATTTTCCTAGAAAGTTTTTATAAAGTTCTACTTTTGAGATTTTTTTCATATTTTTAAAACTTATGGTTCAAAAGTTAGAGGGGGGGGGGCGCATATTTTTTTACTTCTGGAGCGATTATTTCCGAAAATATTTACATTATCGAAAAATGATTCTAGTAAACCCCTATTCATTTTCAAATACCTATCCAACAATATATCACACGTTAGGGTTGAAATGAAAAAAAAAATCACTCCTTACTTTACGTATAGGGGAGGTACCCTAATAAATAAAAAATTCCACTTTTTATTTTACCACTTTGTCGGCGTGATTGATATACATATTAGTACCAAATTTCAGCTTTCTAGTGCTAACGGTCACTGAGATTATCCGCGGACGGACGGACGGACGGACGGGCAGACATGGCGAAACTATAAGGGTTCCTAGTTGACTACGGAACCCTAAAAATGGCTGAACTTAAGGCGCATCTTCTCAAAAAAATCATATTTTTTGGACTCACGGCTCCAAAGTTACAGCACAATTTTTCTAACTTTCGAGGCGATTATTTCTGAATGTCTTAATTAAATTGAATCGGTTTTTTTTTTAATTGTCATCGCGTCCCGATTTAAACTTTGTCAGATGATAGTTTATATCCTATTATAAATATATAAAATAGTCAGTCAGCTATATCGCAGTGAAAAGACCGTCAACTGGTCACGTGAACATAGGATCTTCAGGGCATCAGCTGACGGTCTATCCACCTAGATACAGCCGGCTGACGATTTTTCATGTTTGTAAGAGCACGTAAACTGTCATCTGATAAAATTTCAATCGTGACGCTATGACCGTTTTTTTTAAAGTGATTAAATAGCTGCCTTTCCTTAACCCACCAACGGAGCGGTAGCTGACCTTCACGAGGCTTTATTATCCATCGCCCTTAACCACTTCACAAGTTATCGCTTGGGACGTGATTGGTCATGAAATTTGTTCCTGGCTTACAGTCCAAAGGTATAACAATTGCTAGGTGTCGATGGTACAACGTAGCTTCATTATTACTTACCAAGCTTTGTAACTAAACTTAAATTTGACAAAATGATGAGCTATAATTACCATTACCATGTGATAGTTGATTTAGGTAATAATAGCCCGCTTATTATAAATTGCTTGAATATTGTTGGATGAAAGAACCACTAAGCCAAAACCCAAATCGAAAATGTTTACTCTTAGGGGTAAATTACTGAATTGATTGAATTGTTCACAAGAAAGGTTAAAATTGGCATACAAAATATTTTAAAAGAACCAATGGGTTTCGAGAAAAAGTGGACTGACCTAGGTAAAACTATGTCCAAGAACATTTTTCCTTACATATTAATTTTTAAACGTATACTTTGGTTTTTTCTCCAGTTATAGTGCTCTCCCATATGGGAGAGGGCCTAAGTGAAAGTTCAGAGCTGGATACCGTTACCAACATTTAGTATGTTGTTGGGCACAACACTAGGACCCCAAAACTGCTCAGAGACGGGTTTAGTTTTGGATTCCCAGTGTCATGCCAAACAACTCACTAAAAGTTGGTAACGGTATCCAACTCTGAACTATATTCCCGTAAGGCAGAGCACTATTAATTGAGTTACTTTACGTAATGTTTTTTTACGAATCCGTCTGACCTTTAGGCTACAAAAACTAAAATAATTTTTAAACTACTAATTTTGGCATTTATCATACACGTCGTTACCAATTTATTTATTTGGCTTCCAGTTACGACACAAGCGACGGGTCATCCCGGACGGAGCACGGGGCAATCCTGAATCCTGGCACGAAAGAGGCGGCCCTAGACGTATTGGGCACGGTGCGGTGGTACGACAACAAGGGACAGCTCTACGAGATGTCCTACAAGGCTGGGAAAAGAGGCTATAGGACGGTTATAAAGAAAGTGGCACAACGCTAATGAAATTTAAAGTTACCGAGACTATCGTTCTGGGGTTCATGCCAAATTTAAATGCCTTCTACGCCATGTTGGGTTTAATACTGATTTCAAACAAGACACATTTTAGTCTTTCAACACATTATTTGATGCGATACGGTGTTGTATAGCTATAAATATTGAAACAGTAAAATAGGCCAATGTTGAATACTTACCTAACACCGACCGCTCAAAAGATCTATGAATTTAATAATTTTTACTCTAAATCACTTGAATTTCATGAAAATGAAACTCATCTCCGAAGAAAATGTATCTTAATGTTACTTACTTAATACGAGAATTAACTAGGTAATTGATAACTATCAATTTTCTAGTTAATTCTCATATTTAGACACTCCTGGGCGTAGGGCGTTACCCTTTAACTAAAATTACTAGATGAAATTAGTCGGGTAAAAGACTGGAAAATAATTAGTTATAGTAGAGTTCTCCAATATCTTTACGGTTAATTGTAAAAATGCATACATGTATACATATGAACACAACCTTATTTGCATGGATCGTGTACACATATTTTTGTCTAATTAATTGTATAGATATTGGAGAAATTGACTGTACAAAAAATATGTGTTAATCTAAACTAAATGTTACTAATAATTTTATAATATTTAAATTATTTATTTTTCATTTATTTATTGAATGACTTATGTTGATGTACTTAATTATATGATTGTAAATGAAAATTATTGTTTTACTGTTAATTGTAGATTTTGAAGGATTAACTGATTGCACTGGTTTAATTGTACTGTAATAATAACTTTAAACAATACTGAATAGCATTGTAAACAATACAATTTGTAACACGATGATATTAAATCTCTACTTCTTCTGTCAACCTAATTGACCATGACGTCCATGACTTACTTGAACTTTTGTTTATAAAAATCAACTGAAGCTCCCCTTAATTCTTAACTAAAATAAGTACACATATTGAAGCTTCTCTGACAATGGGCGATTTTATACTTTACCGTGGACGTCCACGGTACGATAAAACTCTATGGTTTCATTCATAAATAGACTATTATGAATTAAAACATAGAGTTTTAGCGTGCCGGGGATGTTTACGATAAAGTATAAAAGCGCCCAATGTCGAAAATTTACCAAATTGTACTCTTAAGGGTAATAAAAAGTGACTCCTTAACCTGTCGTTTAGTTTTGAATACAAATCATGAATCCTTGGCCAAGTCGTAGGCTCGCGACGTTTCATAACTTGATTCGAGTTATCACCTCGAACAGCATGCATACATTTGCACATTGACAATTGCTGTAACATTTGCAAACAACAGCTCTATTTAAAGAATTATTTTCAATTTTGATTCAGTATACTGTCACGTTTTCAGTCCACAATGATCGCTTTGGTAAGTTTAAGCATTATTTATTATTATTGAAATGTAATTTCAAAATGTTGTGTACCATGTTTTTCATAATTTACATCGAGCCAGAGACCTAACAGAGGCAGCAGTGGGTTGACGATGGGGGACCCTCTTTTCCCTTTACACTGTGAATTCTCCTTTATATTAAAGGGTCGGCAAAGCGCATGTGACACCTTTGAAGTTGCATTTGTCCTTAGTTTATGGTGACATTGGTGACTGCTTACCATCAGGCGGGCCGTAACCCGTAACTTTGTTTTCCAGCGCCGAAGTATTTATTTTTTCCAAATCTGTTAAAATATTATCTTAAATAACGTTTGGTTTCTATATTTTCCAGAAAGTTGTATTCCTCGCCATTCTGACAATCACCCTGGCTGCTGAAGACGCCACCAAATCAGAAGTTGAAGTCCTAACTGAGAGTACATTCGTCAAAGAAGATGGATATAATTTCCAGTAAGTTTTTTTATATTAACATTTGGCTTCTTTGAGCTAAAGGTATATGCCTAATTATTCCTTATGGATTTTATTCAAAATTTAAGAGATTTGACGATATTGTTATATATTTTGAATTTTGAATGGAATGATCAGCGGTATTTTAAACCTTTTGAATTCAGTACTATTTAATATATAAATAGTATCCATATGGGTATGGGTAAATATACTACATACCCATATGGGTATGTGGTATATTTAAGTTTTAAGTACTAAGGTGCTTAAATGGTTAAGGTAATTCCTATGTATAAAAGCAACATTCAGAGGGAAGACCAATCACAAATTTATCTGCAGACATCCAAAATATAGGCATGGCCAATATTTATTACCAATTGTGTTTGATAATTATCCTTCTGTTTGTTATGTATGTTATTCTGTTTGTTATGAATGAATGATTACCTACTATTTGAGCTGCTACAGCTAGAATTCAAATAACTGTGCAACAACCATAATTCAATTATGCATTTAAAATTGTTAAGTTAATAGGATCTAATAAGCAAAGTTAATAAAAATAAATACCACAGACATTATACACACAAATCTTAGTACTAAAATATGTTAGACTAACTATACATTCCACTGCTGGGTACAGACGGAGGTCTGAGTTAGAGGAGTAACGAGAGGGGTTGAGTTGTAGCCCTACGCTGACCCACAGTGGGTTGGGGATATCACATACAACTTTCAATTTCTCCGCGGGTGTATGCAGGTTTCATTACGATGTTTTCATTCACTGAATAGCGATTAATAAATAATAAGTGAATTTTGTACATAAATTCCGAAAAATGTACTACTTAAGTTGATTAAGCTCATTGTTAAACCGGATTTGTTGCACCACCTTGTATTTTTTTATCATTTCAGATACAAACTAAGCGACGGCGTCTCCCGTCAAGAGGAAGGCTCGCTGATCACGGTGGGCGACCATCAAGGCATCGCCGTGCGTGGCCACTACTCGTACGTGGCGCCGGATGGACAGGAATACACGGTCACCTTCACCGCCGACGACAAGGGCTTCAATCCGATCATCCGTGCTTCACCAGCAAAAGGACAATAAAACATTTTAATTTATTTTTAAAAGTGGTTCTCCTTCATTTTGCCCGATAGTTTTCTCATCAGAATTAAAAAAGGGATTGCTATTAAGCAGACAGCAAGTTTAAAGAATCTAAATAGTCAACAACTAGAATCAGAAGCTTAAATTTCGTGCTCAACACAGAAGAGCTCAATTAGTAACAAGCTCACTATGCAAATCAGTCATTTTAGCCAGCACGGTGTTTACCTTATTTTTAATCAGCGAAAGCAAGAGGAAAACTCGTTAAGCGACCATCAGGGCATCACCAAGCGGGAGCTGTACTCAGATATGACACTCGACGGCCGGGAGTACGGTCACGGACTTAATTGTGGAGCAATTTAAGGTTCACTTTAAATTGGACATCTCTTAGAGTAAGTTCTAAACAGGGCGCCATGGAACGCAGCATGCTCGGCATCAAGCTTCAAGACCGAGTGAGGAATGTCGAGAACCGGCGTCGCACTAAGGTGTAAGACGTGGGATACGTCATTACCAAACTTAAATGGAGTTGGGCAGGACACGTTGCCAGGCGCAGAGTGATGGCAGAAGGACTAAAATGTTAACGGAGTGGTGGCCGCTTTCAGATGAAAGAAGCCTCTGGAGTCCGTTGGTTCGTTGGGTAGACGACATTCGGAAGGTCGCGGGTCACTTCTGGATGAAATTGGCAGAAGAGATGCCTATGCTCAGCAGTGGGCGATAAAGGGCTGATGGTGATGAAGTACTAAACAAAAGAAAATAGCACAGTAAATGGCTCAACAATAACTGTCCGTGACCGTATCTACACGGCTACCCTCACCCTCACTTAGCAAGTTCATAGAAAAGAAAAGACGATTTGAATAAGCCAAACGTCACTTTTGATAAGTCCATTCGTTTTATATCAAATTAAAATCAAACTATCCAGTAACCAATTATCCAATAAGTTTCCTGGTAACCGACAACTACGAGTAGAATACTTCTAATTCGGACTAAGAATCCGCTGTAGTCAATGTAGAGTGAGTTGTGCTCTGAAGAACTAGTTGACAAGTGCCTACGGTCACATTCTAGATTCTACCACCGTGCCACTCGCTGTCGTCATGGTGTTCATATTCACAACCTGGAACCGAAATGCGTTGCACAGCGTGAGGTTGCATAGGGAGATTTCCTCCCACAAATACTCCGACTTAGAACGAGCTTCTCTCTGAATGAGGTTTTCTCGAAAGACTCAGTGTGGGGATGCGGTACTCAACAAAGAAGTGTACAGGTTTTCAAAAGTCATATGTAATACCCCCGGAGTTGCAGGCGTCCATAGGCAACGGTGAACCATGAGACAGGCTGTATGCTTGTTTACCACCGTCATAGCATAACCGTCTTATTTGCTTCTAATGCTGAGTAGTTCCAATTGGTAAGGGACAATAAACTATTCAATTTTTTTTTTAATATGCTGAGAATTTCCTCAATTATATTGAAGTATCATCTTCTGTTTTGACAACAAGTAGCGACTAATAAGTAACAGTTATAAGCCCTAGAAAGATAGACAACAACTGGGATCAAATCTTTCAAAGACCGTTACTACAAAAGTCAACTTTAGCAGACTAAGTGAACTTAACAGTAAACGGGTCCTTGCTAGTACTAAAAACGATTACATGTGGTGACAACAAATAATGTAAATTGCTAAATTCAATCATTATTTTAGGTTAATATGTAGTGTTAAATATGTAAACATTTTCGTCTAATGCTTACTTATTAGGCCGACCATCTAAATTGGTCTTAGCGCCGGATACGATTTGACCCTACAAATTCTTGGTTCTGTATATAATTATTAAAAGAAATGTGAACTTATTTTGCCCATGAATTTTAGTAATATTCTTTCATGTATGAAATATCCTCTAAGTTCCTTAATAGCAAAAGCTCACGATCAGTACAATTTAACATATTTATTGCGTTAGGTATTTAGTTTTGTTTCGGTTATTGAAGAGATGGATTCAGTTCTATTAGCACGTACTTTTGAATAATACCATTAGTACTTACCTCAAAAATCTCATGTTGAGGTAAGTTTGGCTTGAGATTAGTTTTCTAACATCCGTATTGTAAAATAAATTTGGCCCTGTTTACAACAAACATTAATTATACTTGTTATAAACAGAGACTAAATTAGTCCAAGACCATTTCTGTTTGTATAAAGACCATTTACCAGATTATATTATTTGAATGATGACCAATTATTTACAAAATACACGCTTTTGACACTCTTAACTACATTGAAATTAAACGTATTTGTTTTTATTTTATTTTGTTTATTATTATTCAAAACAGTACAGAAATTAAATTTAAGGCAGTTTCTTGCAAAACCGTTTACACAGTTTGACTGCAAGTATGAGTATCTATGTAATTCCTAATTTAAATAATATATGTTTTACTAATCTACTAACTTAAGTTTCACTAAACACTGAAGTGACATTTACATTAGCGCAGCTTTTTTAAATTTATTTTTATTATATTCATGCCGGATATTTTCTGGTAAACTATTTAAAAAGTATGGAATTCTTTTACTTAACTTTCTGTCTCCGAAATAGTTAGTGACGCGGGGTATTTCATATTTGCGCGCGGTTACTGTCCTTGTTGTGTGCTTATGATGTATCAATATTGGGTTATGTTCTCCATTGCGATGGTTGTTGACTGCTAACAGATATTTATGTTTTAAACTAACTGGAAGTATTTTACAGATTTTAAATAATTTTGAATAATCGCCGTTGCAACTACTTTTTGTTTTCTTGTTTACGAGCAATTTTAAGAATCTAATTCGTAGAGCTTCTATGAAATAAAACAATTAAAAACGGATTTTATCGCGTGTATTGAGCTTAAATTACATCCCGACGTTTCGAACTCGTCAACGGGTCGACTGCGTCGACCACGAACGCGGTAAAGTGTTCGAAACGTCGGGATGTAATTTAAGCTCAATACACGCGATAAAATCCGTTTTTAATTGTTTTATTTCATGAATAACTATCGCGGCAACCGAAGACAATATTACGTAGAGCTTCTAATTTATCTATGTATGATTTAAAAGTAAGACCATAGCAATCGACTGCATAACTCAATATGGATTCAACTATTGCATAGTATAGACATTTTAGAACATTAGTTGGTACTTTAAAGCTTAGGTGGTAAAATTTTCCTAGTAGAATTCTAAGTTTGCTACAGATGTGGTTTATGTGATGTTGCCAAGAAAATTTATTATCAACTTTAACTCCCAGATATGTAACACAATCTACTTTTTCTATTGGTTGGTATTTACAATTTTGAAAATTATTATGGAAACATCTAAAACTGTGAGTGTACATAGGCAAAGGTGTTTCTGTAGTGCACATGTAGGGCGACTGGATTATGAGAAATTTAGTTTTGTCAGAATTTAATATTATGCCATTATCGTGGGACCATTTTACAACTAAATCTATGTCCTGTTGAACCAATTAACAAGTTTTGTTGTAATGTGTAATGTACGTTTAATCAAGAAATCAAATCCATATTACGAGTATCAAGATGTTGATTAATCTTTATTTTAGTGATTAACGTCACAACAGCGACTAGAGTACATAGTTTCTTAAAAAATAAACAATTATTTGGTTATAGCGAAGTGTACTTTGGGTCTCATGGGGTAGCTTCAAGGTTGAGCCGCTGGCGCGGGCTGGTCGCCGAGGTGCTGCGTGGGCTGGTAGCCGTTCTTGTCAGCAACGAAGGTGACGGAGATGTGCTGACCGTCCGGGGCCACGTACTTGTAGCTGCCCTTCACGGAGAGCCCCTGTTGGTCGGTGTCGTTCTTGTATTCGCCTTGTTCCTGTCGGGCCGTGCCGTCACTTGTTTCGAAGCTGGAAAGAAATGTTACTTTTAAGTAAGTACACAGTAAGTCTTTGCTGCTTTGCTGTGTCTATAATAACGGTTGGCCGCGCACATGTAAACTGACCTGCAATACGATGTCCGATTACCATTAAGATTATTTCCTACTATCGTTCTACAGGGGTATACCCTGAGTCTAGCTTGTATTATTCTATAACAACGATCATTAACCGTGAAAATCAACGTGTTTAAGGGCCTGTTTCACAATTTCCAAGTAAAGTATTGGATAGCTAATTAACAAATAAATTAACTGCCAGATAAAACTGCCTGCAAAACTTAGCACTTTATCTACCAGTTAGGCTTATTTGAAGATTGTGAAACGCCAACGATGACTTTATTCGTCAGATGGCAAGTAACTTATTCAGGACTTTACTCGGACATTCTGAAACAGGCCCTCAGATAGTTACACTGAAAAATAAACCGCATGCATGGATAAAAAATTGTACTACACTTTTCAAAGGAAGATGTAGTATTAAAAATACTACAGAAAGAACCAACATCTCTGATAAAGCTGCATTATACTTACAAGAGTATACTTTGGGAAAGAGGACAGTTCTCGGGTTTAATATAAACTCTCACTATTTTCGAAACGTAAGTAAGTATTAAGTCCTGTTTTTATTGAAATAATAAATGTTTAATTATGAAAACGAACAAGTTTTCATAATTAGACATTTGATTTTGCTTGAAACTTAACTTACTCAAAATTGTATCCATTGACGTCGACTTCCGACTCCTGTTTTACAACTTCGACCGGCGCGGCTGCAGGCTTGTCCTGGGGTACAGCGCATACGAGCGCCAGCGCGGCCAGAGCGAACAAAGTCTGTAACAAAAGAGAATTGTTGTAAGGAGTGAACCTTCTTTTAGTTAGCTTAGCTATAATGTCTACGACGGACACAAATTCTGTAGAATGACAATGTTGAACAAATGCAGCGGTTTTTTGTATATTTGTTTATATGTCCGTATGTACCTTTTTTCATGCTTGTGAAACGCTGAAAGGACTTGGAAACTTGGAGTAATAAAAATGGATGCAATTTAGCATTAAAATTACAAACAAACAGAACGTACAGACTACAGTTTAGTCATGTATAGTTTTCAAGTAACTACATAAATGCCTGAAGTAAGTGTAGGGAGGTAAAATCGATAGACTATATATTATACCAATTAGTTAAAATTAGGTAAAGCTTAATTAATGTTTTCTAGATTAAGGCTTTTTGAAATAAAAAACCGGTTTTACATTTTTCGAAGTCACTATAATCTTAAGTTTCGGATCTTTTTGAAGTCACTATAATCTACAAGTCATAAAACACTCAGTAACTTACAATCTTCATCATTTTGTTGTTTTTTGGATATTTCCCCACAAATGTGTTGACGGCACGGTGATTCCCGAATGTCTAAAGTTTGGAGGTCCGTACCGAGTATAAATATGGCCCGTTTACTATTGACAGTTGCAAGTTTCGAAGCATCATAACATTGGCAAGCCGAGGTGTTAATCATAATCACGCAAACAGTTTGTTTGAGGTGATCCATGAAAACGTTACGAGGATTTTGTCAATTGTGTAAATTGTTTGCTGCCGAGCGGTGCGTGCATACACTTAACCTACATCGCACTTTCAGTGGGTTTAATAAAAACCGGCCAAGTGCAAGGACCACGCATAATGGAGGGTTTCGTCTCTACTATCGAAAAAAATAATATCATAAGGTCGTATTACACCTATAAAATAAGTTTTTTGAAATAATTCGAAAATCAAAGTATTTTTTTTACACAATCGGGGGGGACACAATCTTTTAGACTATCGACGTAATTATTTGAAGGAATGATTAAAGAAACAACATTACTAACATTTTTGGCGGATTTGTGTTTTTGATGTCATCATTTTCGTCTCCAAAGGGGCTACGAAAGGTAAAAAAATGTTTGTCCAAAAACTATTCCGTCTGGCGAAAAATTACCATTACAATCGACATGAGTAAATCATGTCGATTTTTAGTTTCACTTATGATTAGCTGAAGTGATTACATTAGTAAGACAGTATGCTTAGTTAAACTAACGATTTAGTTGATTAGATGATTAGATTTTGCGTAGCTACTAGCTCCTTCACTTTTTTCCCTGATGAAACAGAGGCGGTTTGGCATAACTGACAGTCGCTTGCGAGACAACTATGATATCACACTTTTGTGACAGTTGAAATCGGGGTGGAATCACTCAAAAGTGATATCTAAAATGGTGGTTTTGTCTATGGCCATGGCCATAGACAAAACGCTCTAGCGAGACCTACTGACGGCTTGACAGTTAGGTGTGGACAGGATGGATATCACTCTATCCATTAGCGATACAAGTGTGATCCACGTCTCACAGTTTGGCATGTCGAATCGAGGCAAGGTGTCATCTAAACGTATCCAGTAGGTGCTTCTTTGTTTTGTTTGTTTTTGAACTTTAAAACGCCACTGACAGCAGTCCCAGCTTCCTGCCAGGCCTTGAGCACGGAGTCATTGAACCCGTTGATCTGCCCAGCGCTCAGAAAACGAAGGTTCTGCACACGCGTCAACATGTCTATCAGACATTCCGTAGACAGATCCGTATAGGTGAGTATAATATACATTTAGGATAAATGGCTATTTCTGACAATATTTCTAAAGGTATCATTTGGCGGTTGGCGCTTACGTCTTAAGTTGTATAGTGCAGATTCAATATTGAGCAATGAAAGCGTAAATGCCAGTGGCAAATGTTACCTTTACCAAAATATCGATAATTTTTTTGTTAGTTTTTGGTATGAGTGTACAAATAAATGCTCCCATTTAACTTTGAAACGGCCTGTTTGGTTTTATTGCGGTTTTCGGCTACAGTTAAGGCAGCTATCACACAGCTGCGGTTTCCACATGCGCTTTTCATTCTCATTCTCATTCTCATTCTCATTCTCACTCTCACTCTCACTCTCACTCTCATTCTCACTCTCATTCTCATTCTCATTCTCATTCATTCTCATTCGCATTCTCATTCTCATTCTCATTCTCATTCTCATTCTCATTCTTATTCGCATTCTCATTCTCGTTCTCGTTCTCGATCACATTCTCGTTCTCATTCTCATTCTCATTCTCATCCTCATCCTCATACTCATCCTCATCCTCATCCTCATCCTCATCCTAATCCTCATTCTCATTCTCATTCTCATTCTCATTCTCATTCTCATTTTCATTTTCATTTGAATTTCACATATGTGAAATTCAGAACAAACGCCTTATTCAAGTAGTAATATAAATCAGCTCAAGAACACTCTAATCATACATTCGTCAATCACATTGAACAAGTTAGTTGATTAGCGTTAATTTAGTTTCAATCAGCGCCCGTCGTTAATGATTTACTCATGGCGAAATTACTTGATTGTTTTGTGTTATGATTTAATCAGCGATTATGCAATCAGCGATGATTAGTAATCGATCACCGATTTTAATCAAGTGCACTCTGCTGTGAACAAACAAATTGAAAAAATTCCACACGCATATCGAAGTTTGAATAATTGTCGCCGTGGCGCCTAAGTATACATATTTCATTTTTAGATTAATAAGCAAGATATAATAATGTTCAAAGTACAAGAAAATTATTACGTTACAAATCCGTAGTCAACTCGAGAAATCGACTTCTTCAATGGGGGAAGCCGGTGAAGGATTATTGTGGATGGTGCACTCTATACAATGAAATAACTTGCTTAACAAACACAGCGAAGAGAACAAATCGTCAAACGTGAACTATGCGTCGTTGAAGAATTCCTTTCTCATATTACATTTCACATGTTTATGGCATCAGCCGCAGTTCCACTTCATCAATATGTCACTGTTTTCAATGAAAATGCTTGATTTGTTGATTTAAATACAAAAATCAATTTATGTATGCCTGATTTGAAAAGTTTCCTCGATTCCTCATGTATCCCATCATCAGAACTAACTTGAGCTTGACGAAAATTTGTCCTGACAATCTAACTTGCTTAACAAACACATCGTAGAGGAGAAATCGCCAAACGTGAATTATGCGTCGTTGAAAAGTTCCGTTCTGATCAAAATCAGCAGTTCCACTTCATCAAAAGTCACTCTTTTGAATGAAAATGCTTTGATTTGTTGATAAAAATATCACTATGTGTTTGCCTTTAAGATTTGAGGAGTTCCCTCGATTCCTCATGGATCCCATCATCAGAACTTGAGCTTGACGAAAATTTGTCCTGACAATCTTACTTGCTTAACAAACACCGATGTGTGTTCGATAAGAGGAGGAATCGCCAAACGTGAACTATGCGTCGTTGAAGAGTTCCCTTCTGATCATCATCAGCAGTTCCGCTTAATCAAATGTCACTGTTTTGAATGAAAATGATTGATTTGTTGATAAAAATCACTACATGTATGCCATTAACATTTGAGGAGTTCCCTCGATTCCCCATGATGGAGTTATGGAGTAACAAACATAAAAAAAAAAAACAAAATAAAAAAAACATACACGCTGAATTGAGAACCTCCTCGTTTGAAATCTTGAAGTCAGTTAAAAAAAAATTAATGTGAAAAATGTCGTTCTGATTTTTTTCAAAAAGGTTAGGCTACAGGGCAGACCCTTAACCCGATCGTCTTTTTTTAGGCTTAAATTGTAGCTGACTAAATTGTCCAGAGGAGTTCTTCTCAAATTTTTGATAACATTCTTCGTTTCCAAAATATCGAACGCCAAAATCAAAAAAAATTTTTTTTTTTTCACTATTCCGGCCATAACTTTTTCTTTGTTTAATTTTCTCGAAAAATTCTTTTTGCATCTTATAGCTCTCGTAAATATGAGTCTTTTGAGCTATTTTTTAATATCATATCTTTACAACTTTCCGAGTTATAAGGGGATCGTACTTTTTCGTGAAATCGGGGCCTATACTGGAACGAACGAAAAGACATTTCCAATGTCAAAAGAATCTCTGCTTCAGAAAATGAAATACACTACTGGAGCAAAAAATGGATTATGGGGGATTAGGGTATGTTTGAGCCCGCGGACCTTCTTACGAGGGAACACCGACCACTTAATATTTTCCACTTCTCTAAAATGGTATTATCTTCTTATCATTAAATAATCCTAATAGACCATGTTTGTTTCGGTGTAGGAACGAAAATTGTACTAAGGTTTCTTCTATCTCTTCCTTACGTACTAAAATATTAGTGCAAGAGAAAGATGGAACAACACCATAACATTGTAATCAATGTCACTGTAGATGATTATAGATTAACTACTATAGACACCGCATTATAAAGCATACACGTAGGTTATTAGTACGTAAACTCAAATTAACGTTTTATAATATTGGTTTACCACAACTCAGGCGCTTGGTAAGTTAAAAAGGGTATAAGTGCCGTACATTTTTAAGGAACTTGTGCCCTTCTTCGCTGAGTAATTTTGACTTATATCTCTTTTCACTAGAGTCACAGAATTGTAAAAATGAACAAAACTAAATTGAGCCGACCCATATATATCTAAACAAAATGCAACAAAGCGAGCCCTTCAAAATAAACAATATACCTAATTACCTGCTTACACATAACGTAATACTTAATTATGTTCAATGTTATTAAAATACATAATCAAAAGTTATAGGTATTGCCTTATTTAAAAGTTTAAAGTGAGCAACTTAGCTTAGTAAACTAATGGCAATAATGGCATTTTAAGTTCCTACTCTCTAGTATTATAATTTATATTAGATCAGTAAATAAAGTGTATATTTATATGAAATTACCTAAATATAATAAGCTGCATTAGGGTCAAGTTAAATACTTGCTTGCGAGAGGGACGACCCTCTCGCAGTTAAAACCACAGGCTGCTGGAGGGAATACGCTAAAGTTGGGGCTAGACGGCATACAACCACAGCACTCTGCCACGAGATCTTGGCAGAAAACAGAGATTTTAAACCATGTAGCCAGTGGTTGGTGCCAAATTCTGCATGACCTTTAAACGCCCTTGGTGGCTATGTGTACTCTGCCAACCATTGGCAGAAGCGGTTGGTTGGTTGGCAGCCATATACCCGCTCGCTTCAACAACTCGCTCCAACCAAGGTCACGTGGCAGAATCTGCGGCTATCTGCCGTCTGGCCCCAACTTAAGCGATTAGTAACATTTGAACTGGGGGAAGACCTCCGCTCCGAATCGTTCTTAGCGCCTAGGCTATTCATAGTCATCCAGCGTGAAAATACAGCAAGCCTTATGGGCACCTTTGAACCGGGAACAGCAGCGGGTTGTTTATGTAAATTCTTTGTAAAATGTGTTATTTATTTATTTTCTATCCCTACCACTTTATTGTTAATCAAACTTACTAATAAAATATCATCATCAATATTAAGAGGGCCAAGCCCTCTGTCGTTGCAGCATTCTATCTTCGGCTTTCTTCTTCACTTCCTGATTATTGTGGCTACAGCACCATTCTTTCATCTGTGTCATGTATGATATTCTGGGACTTCCTCTTCCTCTTCTGTCCTCAATTTTGCCCTCCAAGATGGTTAAATTTAACCCGTCGTGCCTGAGTATGTGACTATACATTTAGCTCTACGTTTTTCAATGACGTACATTTTTTGTCGTCTCTCTTTTGCCTTCTCTAATACTTCTTAATTGGTGTGTTTTTTTATCTAGCTGATCTTGAGAAATGTATATAAAATAAAGAAAAAAATACAATCTAAATATGACAGCTGCCATATATAAATATACGCTGCCAGCTATCATAATTTTTAAGCTCCATCGAGTAAGTAATCTGTGAGTGAGCAATAAAATGTACTCGTACTAACCATTCAACAAACGATTAGTAAGTGGGGGTCGTAGTACCATATAGCAGTGGGACCGGCTATCAGCTCGCACTCAGCTACTCCTACTGATTCAAGCAACACTTGGAATGATTTTGTTACGCCCACATATGTACTCGTATAGTCAGCAGCAGAGGTAGTAGTACTCAAAATTACCTTCACACGCTCTTATTATCTTAACAATAAAGTCGTGTCAAGCTCATTTTGAACACCTCGCCCGCTTAGCTACTTTTGCTGATAAGTGTACATACATAGCTTGGAGTTGTACAGTGACGGACTTTAGTTGTTAAGACATTTTCTTTTTAACTGACTTCAAGATTTCGAAGGATTTATTTGGAAGGAAGCTATTTTTAACCGACTTCAAGATTTGAAAAGAGGAGGTTCTCAATTCGGCGTGTATGTTTTTTTTTTTTTTTTTTTTTTTTTTTTTTTTTTTTTTTTTTTTTTTTTTTTTTTTTTTTTTATGTTTGTTACTCCATAACTTCGTCATGTCTGAACCGATTTTGAAAATTCTTTTTTTGATTGTAAGTATATATATACAGATTGGTCCCGTTTTTTTCAAAACGCAGTTCTGGTGATGGGATCCATGAGGAATCGAGGGAACTCCTCAAATCTTAAAGGCATACATATAGTGATTTTTGTATTTTTATCAACAAAACCATCATTTTCATTCAAAAGAGTGACATTTGATGAAGTGGAACTGCTGATGATGAACAGAACGGAACTCTTCAACGACGCATAGTTCATGTTTGGCGATTCTTCCTCTTCGCTATGTTTGTTAAGCAAGTTAGATTGTCAGGACCAATTTTCGTCAAGCTCAAGATCTGATGATGAGTTCCACGAGGAATCGAGGGAATTCCTCAAATCTTAAAGGCATACATAAAGTGACTTTTGTATTTTTATCAACAAATCAAGCATTTTCATTCAAAAGAGTGACATTTGATGAAGTGGAACTGCTGATGATAATCAGAACGGAACTCTTCAACGACGCATAGTTCACGTTTGGCGATTTGTCCTCTCCGCTGCGTTTTTTAAGCAAGTTATTTCATTGTATGAAATCTAAGTGCACCATCTACAATAATCCTTCACCGGCTACCCCCATTGAAGTCGGTTTTTTTTTCTTAAAAATTATTTAATGTATGTTCACCGATTATACAAAGACCGATTATTCAAAAAAAAATTTTTTTGGTTAAGAGAGTATACTTCACAGTTAGTGCCATTGTCAGCAGGTCCAAATCTGATGAGGGGATCTTGGAGAAATCGAGGAAGCTCTTCAACTATTATAGGCACACCTATAGTGATTTGAGTATTTTTTACAGTAGCTCGGGCATTTGCTTTTGGAAAGGTGGAGGCTAAGTGGAGTCTAAGTGGAGTCGGTTCCTTTTTGTTTAACATTATTTTTAATGCTTACTTTATGAAATGTCCAATGACAAGTGAACCCATTGTGGCTCAACAGTTGAAGTCCGTGACCATTACGTACTAAAGTGTATGTCACCGTTTAATATTTTACCAAATTTTATTGTATAGGGATTTTGGACATTGAATATACTTTTGGAAACGAAAGCAATTCTAACTGAAGAACAAATCATATTATTTTTAATAAATATTTTGATTTGTTTATTTTAAGTAGACACACTACTATATAAATCATAAACTTATATAGATGTCATATACAAAGGAAAAAGTGACCTAGGCCTCCGGTGCCCAGGGCTGGGAACGTACCAGCGTCTTCTGCATTCGCGGCAGACGACTTTACCACTTGGCAATTTTTTCCTTTGTATATGACATCTATATAAGTTTATAAAGCAATTCTAAATGTTCTATTAATAAACTGCATAACAAACAACAATACAAGTTCCAATTAAAATCTCGCAAACAAAATTGTAACCAGGGGCCAGATTCTAACTTTAAAACACGTATAGACACGATCCAACTTCAATACAACTCCAATGCATTAACAACGCAATACAGCTACGGCATAAACATCTGAATCAGAAATATCAGAATTTGCTTGAGAAATATTCCAACGCAACTCCAATACAACTTCAATGTTGGTTGATTGTTTGTTGTGTGTTCGAGTTATGTTTGAGATAGGTTGTGATGTTAATGTATTTTAAAATTAGAAGCACCTGGAAGTTATTTAACGAAATTATGAGTAAACCAAAGGAAGCAACCTAAATGTGCTTTGACTAGAATCGTTTTGACCAAACTGTAGTTTTCTGTCTAACAGCAAGTGATACTCGTTAAGTCTAATGTTAATAAGCGATAATAAGCGACAATATATAAATGCTGTTTAATACCTTAGAAAAGTATTTTTATTATAAGTACAATAAATAAGAACTAATAAAACACACCATTTTTAAGAAAAAATAAATTTCATTCGGCTAACACGTGGCTAACAAAATATTTTTTTTTGCCAATTTAAATTACGTATAACAAAAGACATCAACGAGTCATTAACATAATATTATACCTACAGGTAGATTGTTTAGTCGTTTGTGACACTTTAGGGTGTGCAGGTTTAACATTATATTGAACTTTGTTTTACATTGATCTGAGTCTTGTACAAAACACTGATAACTGTACACCTGCACAACTGAGAAGATTAATTGGTATTAAAAATCAATCAAATCAAAATTTATATAAGTAATGTGCATAAAATCTGTTTTTTTCGAGGAGTCATACATTGATGTAACGTGTACCTAATGACTTGAAAATCTAATACTTAATAGATAGCAAATACAAGATCTAGAATTGTATTTTCTATATATTAAGTATTCATCCAAATTTCCATTTATATATTATACCTTTACAACACAAGCCTTATTGAGTTTAATGTAGGACTATATCGATTTATGCACAGACTCATCAATTTTTTTTTCATAGACTCGAAAAATGTATCAAGTATTAAAGAGACTTCAGACTTTAAAAACCAAAATGAGTGCTGATTAAAACTAAAGAAATCACATCTATGGTCCTTTAACATATTCTCATTCTAAATACAAGTTTTAAATTACAGTTATGATTTGATGTAATGTGATCTAATTATAATGAAATAAATACACGATAATATGTACGAGCATGCGAATTGCCATTTACCCCGGCTGGTCGGTTATCGATCCGTCAGAGGTAGAAGCCGGATAAAAATGAGAGGGGGGGGGGGATGAAAAACGAAGTCCAAGTTGTGTCAGTTCGGGTTACACAGGGAGGTTCCACAACACAACACTTCTAGAGCTCATATACCGCGAGCAGTCCGATTGCCTCTCCGACACTGTAACTACGCGCCATTGCTTTAACTATAAGGTCTTAAATATTTAGGATAAATATCCCTTCTTGTACCGTCAAGGTAAATTTGAAAGTTAAGTACCATGCCAAGTGTATTTTGAAAAAGTGTTTGCTGACCACTTTAGACTAGTCGATCCTAACTTAAGGTCCACGCGCGTTGCGCAATAAGTAAGCACCAACAATAGTTACACACTGCAATCCAAACTGGCACAAGTCGGTGAGTCAGTTTCTGTATTCTAAGTCGTAAGGAGGAGGCAATTAGGTGCACATTTAAATGGGTTACAAAAGATTTAAATCTCTTTTGGTCTAATTCGTGTTATGTAACAGAACTGTGCAATATGTCGTTGTTATTCTGTTTTCAATAACGTGCACAATGACATTATTAATGAAGTGGAGAATTTTATAGGCACATTCGTGTCAGAGTTCATTCAATTAGACCTTTGTGCCAGTTTTGATTTTAGCCATCGTGAAATCTGGTGAACTAATATATAAATAGACAATATAGTCATTAATTAGTATGATAGGTATGTTTTTAAGAAATTATTGTAATTTTATAGTTTTAACTGTAGGAATATTAATGTATGTAAATGTGAGCATTTTTGACTAGTCTATGCTAGCCATTGGCTGTTTTTATTTTTGACATCTTTGTATTAAGGTAGTTTTATGTATGTATGTTTTATGTGATGTTTTTTATATTGTAATTGTATTTTGCCTATAACACAATAAATGACTATGATTTATACAAATAACCAATGTAAGAATTCTAAAATTGTAAATCAAATTGTGCTTTACAAGTTTTCATCTTCTAGGTAGTTGAGCGTTTCTCAAAAAAATCGCCCCTTCGAAACGAGTTCTTTTGATTCTAATAGGATAAAATGTCCCGATGTTTTTTTCCCTACTGTGTACTATTTCCCATATAGGTACTTTGTATGGCGGTAACACGAAGGAAAGTTTCATTAATGTATGACATTTTTGGAACAGTTATTTTTTCGTTTGGGATGGAAAGAGCTCGTGATTCTGAGAAGAAATAATATATATTTTTAAGAAAATAATACAATTTCTGTAAGTAACCATTTTTGGGAGAAACACTCAGTTCGTATTTGGTTCAACAATGCTCTTAGATTTTTTACTAGCTAGTTGTTATTGACTATCCGTTAAAGTATTACTTGATGCTTCTAAAGTTGCGGTTCACTAATTAGCAATTTACAAAACTGACTGAGGAGGATCATGTTTCGATACAATCTAACGATTCGGTCAAGGTTAACTTGGTATTCGTAAGTTTTAACTATGTATACAATAACCATATCTACCTACACTGTGCTTATAATTGACTAGCTTTTTCCCGCGGCTTCGCCCGCGTACTAAAAGTACTAAAAAAGGAGGTTCTCAGTTAGACTCGTATGTTTGTATGTAGGAATGTATGTTTGTCCGCGATCATCTTGCGTTTCGCTGAACTGATTTAGAAGCAGTTTTCGGAAAAGTATTCGTTACATTCTGGAGGTTTCGGTATACCACGTTTTGAAGTCGGCAGTTCCCTGATTTTTTATTTTAAAGAAATTATTGCAATAATTGTTTAATTGTTACTCCATCAACGACTTACTACTGAGAGATTATGATTAATACAGATTTCTACTCTTGAATAGAAGCTTTTCCCCGCGACTTCATTTGCGTGGAATAAGTAATCCACCCTCCTTTTTACCCGCTTAAGGAATGACTTCTGGGATAACAACTATTATATATCCTTCCCCAGAACTCAAACTATCTCCATACTAAATCATCTAAATAGGTTCAGCGGTTATTAATTTCCCATACAAACTTTCAACTCCCGTTTCACCCCCTAAAGGGTTGATTTTCGAGATAAAACCTATTTTATATTGTTCCCCGCGACTCAATCTATATAATATGTACCAAGTTTTATTTCAATCATCTGTTCAGCGGTTAATAATTCGCCATACAAACTACCAAATTTTCAGGATAAACAATATTCTATATTGTTTCCGAGGACTCAAACTATATCCACAACAAAATTATCTAAATCGGTTCGCGGTAAAAAAATCTCCATACAAACCTCCAACCCCCATTTCACCCCCTTAAAGATTGATTTTCGAGATAAAAACTGTCCCATGTCGTTTCCCGGTACACAAACTATCTCTATACCAAGTTTCATCTAAATTGCTTCAACGTTTAAAAATTCCCCATACAAACTATCAACCCCCATTTCACCCCCTTAAGTGTTGATTTCGTAATCAGCGACCCGATAAACCATAGAAACAATACCCATGTTGATATTTAAATTTTGTCACCACATTTCCCCTCTTCTATGGGTTGAATTCTCAAAAAAGCTGAAACACTTGTTTACTCATTTATCGTTTGGAATACTCCTGTAAAGTTTCGAATAAAATAGTTGAACTAATCTCGTTTCCCATACAAACTTTGAACCCCACTTCCCCCCTTAGGAGGTAAATTTTTAAAAATTATTTCTAAGTGCATCCTTATGCCTTATAAGGAGCCTACGTACCACATTTGGAATCTCTAGAACCAGCGGTTTGGGCTGTGCGTTGATATGTCAGTCAGTTTCTTGTTTTATATATTTAGAAGAAGATTGCAATTTGGCACAAATACTTTCAAGAATTTTCATGTCCACAATATTAAATTTCAAAATCGATGCCATTTTCTTAATTAACGTCCCAAAAAATCACAAAAACGACACCCATATGGATATTTAGACATTTCAACCCCATTGTAGGTACCCTAACAGGGGAGATGGTATTTCACGTCCGCCACGTCGGACTTTAAAATCGTTGTTGTTTTCGTAATCAACGACCCGATAAACCATAGAAACAATACCCATGTTGATCTTCAGACTTTTTGACCACATTTCCCCCTTTTAGGGGTTGAATTCTCAAAAAACCTGCAACACGTATTTACTCATTTATTGTTAGGAATACTTCTGTGAAGTTTAGAATAAAATAGACTAACTAATCTTGTTTCCCCATACAAACTTTGGACCCCCATTTCACCCCCATAGGGGATGAATTTTGAAAAATCCTTTCTTAGCGCACCCTTAGACCTTATAAGGAACCTACATGCCAAATTTGGAATCTCTAGAACCAGCGGTTTGGACTGTGCGTTGATAGATCACTACAAGGGCTGCTATTTATATATCCGGAAACCGGGATTACAATCTTCTTAAATAGCATATTTGACCTCCATGGTAAAATTTGAACTTTTTTAAGTACTGGCCGGTATATTTTTTCTTTCTTATTAACGCTCGTGTTTTGTTTTTGACGGGTTTTAAATGTCATCTCGCAGCAAGAATGGAACTCACTCGTGAAAATATTCGTGCTATGATTTATTATGATTTTCGGCGTGGTTTAACGCAACAACAGTGCATAGATCAACTAACTTCAACTTTTGGTGATGAAGCCCCATCTAAAACTACTGTGTATCACTGGTTTAGTGAGTTCAATCGTGGACGTAGTATGCTTACGGACGAAGTTAAGGCAGGTCGCCCGAAATCGGTCGTTGTACAACAAAATATCGAGGCTGTGCGAAAACTTATAATGGACGACCGACATGTTACGTACCGCGAGATAGAGGCGACTCTGGGTATTTCTATGACCAGCATTAATAGCATATTACATAATTATTTGGCTGTAAAAAAAATTTGTTCGCGTTGGATACCCCACAACTTAACAAAAGAGCAAAAAGATGCTCGCGTCGAATGGTGCAATAAAATGTTTAAAAAATATAACCGTGGTGACTCAAAAGCCGTTTATAACATCTATACAGGTGACGAATCCTGGATCTATGTATACGATCCCGAAACGAAGCAACAATCAACGGTATGGGTGTTTCAAAATGAGCCGAACCCTACGAAAGTTACTCGTGCAAAAAGTACATTGAAACAAATGGTGGCCTGCTTCTTCGGTATTAATGGCCATGTAGCTACAGTGCCACTAGAAAACCGTAGAACGGTTAATTCAGAGTGGTACACGACCATTTGCTTACCGGAAGTATTTGAACAAATTCGTAAAACTAACCAGCGACGAAGAATCATTCTTCATCATGACAATGCCAGCTGTCATACGTCACGCGAAACAACTCTATTTTTGGAGGGTCAAAATGTGGAATTAACGGGTCATCCGCCGTACAGCCCTGACTTGGCACCCAACAATTTTTATTTATTTCCAAATATAAAGAATAAATTACGCGGTCAACGATTTTCGACCGCTGAAGATGCTGTCGACGCATTCAAACAACACGTTATGGAGGTACCTCAGGCGGAGTGGCAGAAGTGCTTTAAAAATTGGTTCACGCGAATGCAAAAGTGCATAGATCATCAAGGGGAATACTTTGAAAAACAATAAAACCATTTTCAGCCGTGTACGTTTGTTTGTTTTTTTGTTTCCGGATATATAAGTAGCAACCCTCGTATGTCAGTCAGTCAGTCAGTCAGTCAGTCACCTTTGAGTTATATATATATATATATATATATAGATATTTTAACACTACATATAGCTACAGGCAAAGATTATTGGTAGAAATTATTTATTGATCAGCCCTAAATGAATGTACAGAGTTGAAACATAGCATACAAATACACATACCAATGAATATACAAACCGATTATTTCTAATGTTTGCATACAGAATTCATCATTAAAGAAGTATACCTACACCTACAACAAGCTTTGATAAGTTTAATGGCATTGCACATGGCATGACTGTGACATAATTATGTGTGTGTCATCTCGCTCAAATCTGGAGCAGAGCCCGACTGGGTAAGTACCTCCGCCTTACAGAAAACCACAGCCAAATAGCACTTGACCCTACTCATAGTGTTGTCTTCCTGCTGGTAAGTAAGGTTGCCCAAGAGCTTAAAGAGAACCCAGTGTGCTGACGACGAAGAACCCTCTTGTTCCTTTAGCCGTCAACACAGTGAATCGTCCTTTTTTTAAATGGTCGACAACGCGCATGTGATACCTCTGAAATTGCAGGCGTCCATAGGCTACGGTAGCTGCTTACCTTCAGGTGGACCGTATGCTTGTTTGCCACCGTCGTAGGATTTTATTTTTTATTTTTATCATTTATTACTTACGGCTGGTTGCTATTGTCGTGGTCTAAGAGTAATAAATGCCTCCTACTAAACTAATACAGTTAGCGATTATAAGATTCGAACAATATCCTACATTATTTAGTACTTTAATTGCCTAGCGTATAATGTACAGGTTGAAATAATTAATCATTGTTCATATTGTAACATTTTAAATATTATAAATAAATGACTATGACTATGACTACTGCGCGAGGTGAGTAGGTAGGCCATGCTGAACAACTTTTACTGTGGGAGCAACTCCGAAATCACGAAATTTTTTTTGGTTTCTCCATAGAAAACGACAACATCTGATCGGCCGAAATGTATGAAACAGCCAAAAAAAATTTCGTGATTTCATAGTAAAAGTTGGCTCACCTCGCTCAATATGAACGGTGATTAATATTTCAGCCTGTATGTAGGTACATATGTACATGAGTACCGGACGAACACGCTTTCAACTGAAATAAATCACGACATACTAACTAAATTAGTACAGTAGCCACGTGATAATGTAGTTCATAAGTGGGGTGGTGGTGATCTCGAATTGTCTCATAATTCTCGATCTTGTAGTTGAGGTGATTTGTGTCTTAAGAATATCTCTTTAATGTACCTATTTGTAGCTTTTTTTATTTGTATACTTCATTTTTGATTGAAATTTTTGAGCTAAAGCTTTATCGATTGCTGCACTAGGAAAACCGGTTGGTAAAACTAGCTGCTGACCCGGGGCCCGGGCATTAGGGCGCATCTAATTCATAAACGCGTGACCGATGTGTTCCAAGGTAAACTCCGTGGGTATTTTTTGCTATATTATACTAGTTGGATAACAAATAAATTGGTGTACGCACAATGGATTTTACTCTGCTTGTTTAAATGGGTAACTTCCAAAGTTTCTGTCAGCGGTCAGACGCACTGCGTTTTACTACAAATCTGGGAAAACTGACCCGTATAAAAGATGTCAGGCGCACTGTTGCATCCAATATGTCTTTGTATACAGGGTGAAACAAACATACTGGTGATCCGTTAAAGGGCATAATTGGTATCGTATTACGACTAAAGAAAAAGTAGGAAAAACATTTTTAGGACGTAAAAAAAATTGTTTTGGGACACGTGGTCCCAGCCGGCCAACCCTCCATACAAAACCGACTTTTATCGCGCAAAAAAACTCAGAAAAAATCTTAATAGCGCCATTTATCTTCATGGCACAGCGCCATCTATTGGTGGATTTGTTTTTATTCGTGTTGTCTGCTTATAAAGTAGTTCAGGATGAACGGCCCAAGTAACACAGGAAGCATTATAACATATGAATAGTTAACTTATTTCGAACTTAAGGACCGTATAAACTCTTATATACGTTCACCGAGCAACTTGTCGCATTATATGATGCTTTGAGCTGTATAACGGTTGTATAATGGCATATCTAAATGCTTTTGTAAAGCCTTTAGCTTTAGTGCAGCAAACCACAACGCAACTGTACAGCTTTCGACTGTTTAAAAGCACTTAAGTGCTTTAGGTTCTATGATAGCATTATATAATGCTTTAAGCTGTATAACGGTTGTATAATGGCATGTATAAATGCTTTTTTAAAGCCTTTAGTTTTAGTACAGCGAACCAAAATGCAACTGTACAGCTGAATGCTGTACAGTTGCGTTTTGGTTTGCTACACTAATGCTTCGGTGTGGTTTAGTGCCTTAGGTTCTACAATAGCATAAATAAATGCTTAATGCTGTTTATGAGCATGAATATTAGCCATTATAATGCCACGTAAATCCGGTATACAGCTTTCAGCTGTTTTTAGTGCTTTAGGTTCTACAATAGCATTTTATGATGCTTTACGCTGTATAACGGTTGTATAATGGCATATGTAAATGCTTTTGTTTAGCCATTAGTTTTAGTGCAGCGAACAACATGCAACTGTACAGCTGAATGATGTACAGTTGCGTTTTGGTTTGCTACACTAATGCTTCGGTTTGGTTTAGTGCCTTAGGTTCTACAATAGCATAAATAAATGCTTAATACTGTTTAAGAGCATGAATATTAGCCATTATAATGCCACGTAAATTCGCTATACAGCTTTCAGCTATTTTTAATGCCTTAGGGTGTACAATAGCATTTATAAGTAGGCAATACGTTCCTAATGCAGTATAATAGCAATAATATAAACCATTATAAAGCCAAGTAATTCACTATAAGGGGCTGTTCATAAATTACGTCATTTCAAATGGGGGGGGGGGTCTGGACGTCGGATGATGGTAGCATGACGTAGGAGGGGGGGGGCGGTCATTCCGAAGATCACATCATCAATGTGTAAAAAAAGGAATGAAAGTCGTGTTTCTATAAACTTTTAATGCTATAAAATATTATCTACTAAATAGTTTTTTATTTTACAATTAAGCTTAAAACGCATTTTTTTTAATGACGTCACTTTATTTGGCAGCTTTACTATCAAAAAATTGATGACGTAATTTATGAACAGCCCCTATACAGCTTTTAGCGGTTTTAGTGCCTTAGGTTCTACAATAGCATAAATAAATGCTTAATGTTGTTTAATAGCATAATTATTCACGTGTAATGCTGTAGGCATAAATAAGGCATTTTTTAAGGGTCACTGAGCTGCTATTGGACTAAGAGCTAGCCACGTCAGATATGACAAAATAATGAGAGCAACAAAACCCGTCTGGTTAGATTGCTATACTATTCTTATTGCTAGATCCTGGCATCTGGCAGCTTTTAATGGGTGGAGGTCACAGTGACAGACTAGCAAAATGTTTTAATTGGAAAATAGTAATACCAAACTAGGTAAAAATTGCCGAAGTTGTCTCAGTTATAAAGGACAGGGCCTATATTTTAAGGGCTCCCTGGCGCCAACGACCTTGGATCTGATTCCCTTAGTTTTCTAATTATTTATATAGCTTATCATATTATCAGTAACGGCTTTAAACAATATAGTATCCTATATTTATTTCAATATTCATTGTCCACGAGATATTTGACATCAAAGTCGAACCGGTTTAGGCTAAAAAAGTGGTTTTATGGTCATAAATTTTGTTTTAATTAGTTAAAAATTAAAATCTCTCTACAGTTTTTAGAGACATCAAAGAGGAACCCTAATATGTAGATTACGTACATGTAAGATTCTTTACACCATTCGAATATCGATAAAAGTGTTTTTTAGACCATATTTTAAAAATATCATAAAAAAATAACGGCTCATTTATTTCAAGATCCGGCTCTACAGAATGGAGATAAAAGATTCAAAAACCGATAGTCGTTTGCCTTATAATTCTATCTATAGTTAATATGTTGGAATATCGACTCAAAACTGGTCAAAAATCGATAAAAAAAAACGTTAGACCAAAAAATTTTGTGTATTATTACCATACATCGGGGTTTTCAGTGCGGGAATGTTTGACATTAGCCAAAGAGTAGGCATTAACTTAAAAAACAGAATGTACTCTAGCACGTTTCTACCTAAAGAATAATTGATCGAAAAAATCATAGGTATATACAATTTATATATAATAGCTGACTATTATGTATATATATTGTAGGTACATATACCTATGATTTTTTCAAGTATTTTTTTATTAATTCATGTAATGACTGATCATTGTCAACCTCTTCAGTTAATCAAATAGTTCATAAATATCGGACGTCAAGATTAATATTTGACACTTACTATACCGTGTCTTTGTCTTAGGTAGATCTAGTTAATAAATTTCGGATATGCAATTGCATTTTTAAAATACTAAGTATATCAGTAGTAGTATAGTCAACACAAACATGCCTCTAAGAAAAAAAGCTCGTATAATAGTGTGTAAGCTATTCACAGAGAGGTAGTTATTCATTAAGCATAATATGATATTTTCTCAGACTAACTCTCAACCTATCTGTTTATCTCTACTCTTTCTCAAATCGTTCCCGCACCGAAAACCCCGATGTATGATTATTACGGAAACAAAAACAGTAGGCGAAAACTATGAACTATATTTTATTATACATCGTTTGGCACTACTTTCTCGCAACATAAACTTTTGTATAATTTCTCTTAATATTGTATAGTATTTGTATAGTTTCTCATAATATTGCATCAAACCCAGATCTCTAGGATTTATTTTCTTGAAATGGCTTGCATTCTTTGACCTCCACTACTTTAAAGCTGCCAGATGTCCAGATCTAGAAATAAGCATAATATACCAAACTGACTAGAGGGGTTTGGTTGCTCTCATTATTGTCATATCCGACGTGGACGGGGCTAGCTCTCCGTCTATATAGACCAACGCCATTTTGTAAATAATTAATAACCTAAAAATAAAATCATGCGGACCTATTTATACAAGGAAAATACCTATATAATAAAGAAATTACTTAATTTAAGACTGCTCAACCAACACTATTATGTTAATAATGCAAAACTCGTTCTATACGAGGATTACACAATTGTTTTGCTTATTTGACGCATATCTTTTTATAATATTTTATAGCAAAACCACAATAAATCAAAGGCGCGTGAAAATTTTCAATGAAACTTATATACACATTTACAGTAAACTACATTGCGCAGTAATATTTGAAGGATATAATAACGTAAAAGTGTCAAAAACTTTTATAAATTTTGTTAGGATGCAAACAAATATGACGTGTCACTCATTCAGTTTTTTGTACCGTCTTCGTCCATATTATATTGCGAGACAAAGTAGTTAAATCACAACGTTCATTGTATTATAACATTTGTTCCGTCGGTATTAGAGACGTTTTTGCATAGACGTAAGGTTTATTTTACTACACTCTTATGCTAGTATAATGCGTTTGTATTGCGATCGGCAAGTTAATCGAGAGTACTTATGCTTCTTTACTGCGATTAGCAAGTTTTTTGGCCGTATTAAGGCTTCTTTAATGCAGTCGGCAACTTAATAGAGCGTACTAATGCTTCTTTGAGGCGATTGGCACTTTCCATGACAACGATAATGCTAATAGCGCAGACATAATGCGCCTGCAATGCTATTAAATGACCTGTATAGGATCTCAAGCTGGGTAATTTGTGCCCATTTAAGACCTATATCAGCACTATAAACGTTTATAATGCTACTATAAAACGAACTCAAAATGCTAAAAGCATACAGATATGCTGTAAGACGGCCGTTATACTGCTTTGATGTGTTACTTGGGGGGTCTTATTTAATTTAGTAAATACACCTTTTTACCCGACTACAGCAAAAGTCAAAAAGTACAGCAATAATTTTTAAATTTCAGCAGAACCTCTAACGCCATCTAACGTGGAGTAGTGTACCTAATAAATGAAAAAGTATCGGAACACGGAAAAAATCTATGTACATAGTTGATATATTACTGAGGTTGAATCTTGTAAAATTCCAGCAGCTTACAAAGAAATCTACGTGGACGGAAAACATCTTCCTAATAATGTATGGTAAAAAAATCTATTTTAACAAACAAATATTGTTATAGGTATCTACTAATACCGAAAGATGAAAAATAATTAACATCCTACAGGGTTAATATGTAATCAAAATGTAAATGTTTTAAATACGTTCATTTTATCTACTTAATGGAATACAATCAACGGCAAAAACATAATTATGATGAGACCAGTAACGCCATCTACTGGGGAGTAGTGAACCTAATAAGTGATTATTCACCTATTAGGTGTTGGAATACGGAAAGATCGCCGTGGAATTTTTCAAAAAAACACAAAGTTTAAAGTCTCTAACACAAAATAAAAATTTCTCCAATACGAACTTTACACCTTTTACAAAGTTTTAAGTCTCTAACTCTAAAACAGAAGTTTCTCCCATACAAACTTTGCACCCCTATTTCACCCTCTTAGGGTTAGAATTCAGCAAAACACTGAAAACACTTTCTTTAGATTTAAGTTCGTAATCTTTTTACGAATTTTTAAGTCTTGAGTTCAAAAAAAAATTCTCCCATACAAACTTTGCACCCCTATTTGATCCCCTTAGGGGTGGAATTTCCAAAAATCCCGTCTTATCCCTTGCATACGTCATAAAAGTAAGCTCTGGACCAAATTTGAAGTTTCTAGTTCCAGTAGTTTCGGCTGTGCGTTGATGGTAGATCAGGACTTCTTCTTTTATATGTTTAGATTATAACACGTTCGTGGAGGAGGACAATGAAGTATCGTTATGCTTAGTTGGTCAATAAATAAAAATTGAAAAAATTATGCTGCGCCAAACCCAAAACTCTATAACTTGCATCCTTTAAGTGGATTATCTGACCACCGATTAAGAGCTGCCAGACGCCAGGATCTGTAAATGAGAACAAATGAAAAGTTAAAGCAAACCAAGTGAAAAGTTTCATCGCTCTCGTTTTTTCAGGGGCTAGCTCTCCATTTAAATTGTATTCGATACCTACTTATATCCAATTATTCTTGACTAATCTAATTATTGTAAACGCGCCTGGTAGGTAAATATTTGCAACAGAGGCAAAGGTCAGAGTTATCTTTTTTCGTGTATCTGCGCGAAATACTTGTTTGAATATGAAATGCCTACTAATTGTACCTATTAACATCAAAAATAAAATGCAAGTTAATAGTTTCGTCATTTTAATCATTTTAATTGCAAATAACACCTAAGGACCTAATTAGTTGCCAGAGGTTTCGTTTATCATGTTATGATATTTCTATCTATACATATAATAAAGCTGAAGAGGGTCGAAAGTCTGTACATGGAAGATAATCGAAAAAAAGTTGGCTGGGGATACTTAGAATCGATAACAGAACACCTTCCAACAATTTTTAGAATTTTTGTCTGTTTATCTGTTTGTCTGTTTATCTGTTTATCTGTTTGTCTGTTTATTTGACCGCGCATCACGTGAAAACGGCTGAACGGATTTTAATGAAATTTTGTATAGAGATAGTTTGAGTCCCGGGAAAGGATAATATATAGTTTTAATCCCGAGAATCAACCCTGGTGGGGGTGAAAATGGGGTTGAAAGTTTGTATGGAGAATTTTTAACCGCTAAAACGATTTAGATGGAAATGAGTATGGAGATAATTTGAGTCTCGAGAAACGTTATAGGATAGTTTTCAAACCCTTGTGGGGGTAAAAAGGGGGTTGGAAGTTGGTATGAGGAATTTTTTACCGCTGAACTGATTTAGATGAAAATTACAATGGATCACAATGGATATCATTTTATGACTATCGAAATTCGAAACAATAAGTTTATGGGAAACAAAGGGATTACATTAAAACGATATGATTAACGACTATTAGTCCGATAAAATATATGCCTTAAAATATTTCTGAATAATTATTGATAGACCTTCGAATGTTATACTCATCAAATTTATGCCTTTTGCGATTATAGTGTTTAATATTATAGATTTTTATTATTAGAACTATGAAATGTTATGCTTTACAAAAATTATGACTATTGATGTTTATGCCCATAAATTATAAGGATATCAATTTCTGACTATCGAAATTCGAAACCATAACTTTATGGGAAACAAAGGGATCCCTTGCGAGGAATGTGTTTGTTAAGAACCAATAGATTCACTTAATTTAACTATCCTCGCATAGCGCAGCTATAGGATTCGTTCCTAACAACGCATCCCCGTTCATCTCTGGTGGAAACACCCTCAGTAGGCTATAAATAGCACAGTAAAAGACGCCGCAGCGAGTCGGTTTGCAGAAGTGACAATATCAATTCAAATTTTATGAATTATACCAAATTGAACCTTGTTGCAATTGAGATAAGGTTGTTTTTGTATGTTTTTCGCTACAACTTGAATACTAACTTAAGGATTTTTTATAAGTATGCCATATTTTTGGTAAATGATTATCTGAGTCTGTTGGTCTTTTATTTAATCTTTATGTCTATGACTTATTAAATACAAGAAATAATTTCTGAGGTTGAGAATGATCCGTACGTCCAGCACTAAGCACTTGGCGTGGGTGTGTAGGTAGTATACTTAACTTTGGTAGACCTTATTGCATTGTAGTAGAGTTTAAGATTGATAGTTTTTGTTTCTGAACGTGTAAAAGGTGTCATCATTACCTTCGAGCACTGACTGTTTGAGGCTTTGAGCTACACTTTATAGAAGTATGATTTTTGAGTCCATTAGCAAATATGTAATTCGTGTGTATCGTTCGACTATCTATCGGTTGGGCAGCCTGCGAAGCTGGAGGATACGGGTTCAGATTCCAGTAAGATTCCATTTGTTTGCTTATCACGTGAATTTGTTCCCGAGTTATGGACGTTTTCTGTGTAGGTTAGGTAGCTAATTAGTCCGTATATATATTTACTTATTTCGCCACCTATTAAACAAGCCGATACCCATATCCATAGTTTATGCTTTGTTTAGTTCGAGCCATTCGAGGCTAGATCGATCTGTGTAAAATTATCCCCAAATGTAAAAATGACAAATTTATCTTTTCATATCCATTATAATTCAGTTAGAGCAATAGGCACCAGACATTAAACATTTTTTTACAGACTTAAAAAAGAAGGTCGCTCTATAATTATATTTTAGGTTCAGGGTTTTAATGCTCGGAATTATTCGTTACGTAATATATTAATGATTACTTAAAAGCAAGTAAAGTAAAGTAAAAATTCATTTATTGAACGAAAACGGGTTATAGATGTTGAAGTAATTACAGAATATCTCCATTTTCTACCTCCGTGAGGTATACAATAATTCTTACATCTAGCATGCACTAAATACTGTTATGTACCTATAACTTCATTGTTAATACATGCAAAATATTCGTTCAAACTATAAAAGCACTTGTCTGTCAGCCATGTATACAGAGTGCAGGTAAAAACCATACAATATTAGCTTACATACGTTAATCTACTCGTGTCACAAGAAATAATCTGATGCTTGATGAGCCTCTTCAGTCAAGGGCCTTAATTCAATAAAAAAGTTTATACGAATGAAGTTTTTGCTGCGATTATTTATTAGTTGGCATTTCAATGTCAGTTGAGACTAATGTGCATAAGTAAATTTCCACTTGCGCTTAGAAAAGTGGTTGCTGTAATGTCAAGGCGAATGCTGATCATTGTATGATGACCCTTCGTATTGTGACCAAAGATAACTTGTTAATTTATTCTTATATGTGTTTTAAAGTAGCGAAATTGGGTAATTAAGATGTATCTATTTGTACAAACGGGATTTAACCGCGTATATAATTTTAAAATTACCTTCGACGTTTCGAGGATGATATTGTCCTCGTGGTCCCGAAGAAAGAAAGGTTCTTCGGGATCACTCGGTAACAGTTAGTAATCTAAATCGTTTCAACGGTTTGCCCGTTAATTAATACCCGTTCCGAGCTATGCCTAGTCCAAAAGTCCCCAAGATGCTCGCGGCGCCGGCGTTGCTGCATTTTTGGCGATGGACAAGCCATGATCCGAAAGGGGGGTCGCTACTGGCTACCTCTGTCTTTCTCAGCGTCCTGCATCGTTCCTGAAATAATTCGTGAGCCTCGTGGCCCCAGGTCCGGCTGTTTCAGCGGCCACAGGTTTTTTTTTTTTAATTGAAATTGTAAATACTATGATAATTCCAGCGCTCAGAAGATACTAAGGGTAGGTCGCACCAAACCACCTACCACAGTTAAAACGTTCGCAAAATTTTATTGTATGGAAATTTTTCATCGTACACTGCCGGGACCCTCTGATGAGTCCGTCAAAAGTGGTTGGTGCAACTGTTCCTTAGGCCCCGTTTACACATGGATTAGTGTTAAGTGCGAGTGCATACATTTGTTACTAAACACAAGTAGCAAATGTATAAACTCGCACTAAACACTAATCCATGTGTAAATGGGGCCTTAGTGTGTGTTGTTTCTTGCAGCGATAACATTGATTGCATTAATATTTAATACTAGCTGTGCCCGCGGCTCCGCCCGCGTGGAATTCGGTCTGTGTCAGTAAGCGGCTAATTCACACCTAATTTCTCTCCCGCTACCCTGGAGGCGGAAATTGAAGTAAAGTTGACAGATGGATACGCTAGAGGACAGTAGTCCTAATAAAATATTTTATCTACACTCACATTGTAAGTCCTCTAAAACGTGTTAAAAAACGGTAGGGAATGGCTAGCATTACCACAACCGATTTTACTATGATAAGCTTTTTATCTGTGGCAGTAACGTAATTTTAACTTTACATGCTCAAATATTGATACTCGTAGGTTATGAGTTTTGATAACATAATGTACACCGGCATGCGCCCGCCCGACCGCCGGCACAATCGAGTTGGCCATGGCGGCCATTCTATGGTTTCCGAACACGGCATTTAGGATAAATAATATGAGTGTAGATAAAGCAGTGTATGCAACTGTACGTAATTAGGCCTTAAAACACTCGTGTGATCTTATTATGAAACTCGCCTGCGGCTCGTTTCATAAAACCGCACTCGTATTTTTAGGACCCTTATTACGTAACAGTTACATAAACTACTATTTACTACTATTGCTATGCCCTAACAGGGTTCATGTGAACGTTAGCAGTAAGCTTTTTGTAAGACCTTATGTAACACATGATTATGACGCAATAAATGAATTATGAAGTATGAATTATGAATTATTACAATTACCACTAAATGAAACTACACTCAAAAATGAATACTTTTTTATCCTATAATTTTTTTTGGCATGATTTAAACGACATAGAGTAGTAGGTGTATATCGGACGATACAGGACCACTTTTGTATTTATACGTTCATGTCCACGGCAAATATCATCCAAATCGATCCTCCCGTCAAATCAGTCTAAGCATGAAAGGTAAGAACAGGCGCGGTTAAAATTGGGGGTGGGGGGGGGGGTCACAAATGCAGAAATGTTTTTATTTTTATTTGAGGTGCACTTGGAAGGCGGGGGGGGGGGTCCATGACCCATGCAAATTAAATTCAATCGAGTGTAGTGGCTACCTCCCCCTTTTAGACGTTGAATTTTTATAGGCTACGTATAATCTAGCTGCGGATTTACTTGAATTGGAATTAGTAATCCTTAAGGGGTGATTTCCGGGATAACAATGCAAAAAAAACCGGCCAAGAGCATGTCGGGCGATGCTCAGTGTAGAGTTTCGTAGATGCCGCCCTGTTACAAAACATCCGTTCAAAAGGTCGTTTATTAAGGGATATTTGGCGGCGGTTACGTCATTTTACTATCTGGCACTTCCTTTCACTATGCGTTTTTGACTGATAATTCAAAAACGGCTGAACCGATTTTATTCAATATAGTTTCCAAATTTCAGATTTCTAGTGCGAACGGTAACTGAGCTGGACCGCGGACAGACGGACGGACATGGCGAAACTATAAGGGTTCCTAGTTGACTACGGAACCCTAAAAAGAGATAAATAGTAGTTTATGTAACTGTTACGTAATAAGGCCTAATTATGTACAGAAGCATACACTGCTTTACCTACACACATATTAAAAATCCGTGATCAGAAAAATAAAATACGTGAGTGTCGTGGAATACTCGGTTGGAACGAAGTTATGTTATTTAATTTTATTTCATTTTCGACTTTTTCGTAAAGTTTGTAGTTTTTTTTTTTTTTGAGGTTTTTTAATTTTTGAAATTTTTTGAAATTTTGAAATTTTTTTGAAATTTTTGAAATTTTTGAAACTTTTGAAACTTTTGAAATTTTTGAAATTTTTGAAATTTTTGAAATTTTTGAAATTTTTAAAATTTTTAAAATTTTTGAAATTTTTGAAATTTTTGAAATTTTTGAAATTTTGCCATTTTTGCCATTTTTGCCATTTGCGACATTTTTGACATTTTTTTACTTTTAGGTTCTCGACTTTTCACTTTGTCACTTCTCACTTTCACTTTTCACTACACTTCACTTCACTTTATTCTATTTTATATATTTTTTATTTCATTCCATTTTACATTTTTCTCAATCGTATGGGTGTCACGTTTTCGTGACGTGACGCTTTTTCGTGATGGTCACGTAATTTTTGTTCGCCTAGCCCCCCCATCCGCGAACCGTTCGATAATGAACTTCGTTCCAAAACTACCACCGGTTACTTTTTTTCGAAACAGTTATACATTATTACATCTTAAAGATACAAAATAATGCGTAGTTCTTCAAGAAGACATATCAAAACAGCTTGAGGGACAGATAATGTGCCTATTGTTTAATTATAAAGAATAATAAATCCCTTATCTGACTGCTTCACAAAACGTTTGATATGTTTTCCTACCTAAACGGTGTCCTATAAATGTTAGACGATATTGTAGTAGTTTTTTGGTTTGGGCCATGCATCTTAGTCCGTCATATATAGTCCTCGAACCTGCAATAACCCTTTGACATTCATGACATTTTCAAATATTTCTTAAGAGCGAGTAAAGGTAAATTTAAAGCATCGGCGGGTAACGTGTTATAAATATGAACACCTTGGCACGTGTTCTGTTATCGATTCTAAGTATCCCCAGCCAACTTTTTTTCGAATATATCTCATGAACAGACTTTCGTGAATTGGACATAAACATCATTAGTCATAATTTGCCATAAGTGGGTTTGGTTAGGTTAGAACTGCGACCCCCAAGAAAACGAACTTGTCAGAAGTGGGTTAGGTTAGGTTAGAACTGCGACCCCCAAGAAAACGAACTGTTGCCAGAAGTGGGTTAGGTTAGGTTAGAACTGCGACCCCCAAGAAAACGAACTGTTGTCAGAAGTGGGTTAGGTTAGGTTAGAACTGCGACCCCCAAGAAAACGATTCTGATTATCTTACCTGACGATCTTATTATGTTATGATGTCTAACGTTATGGACTATAAAAAATCGGAACTTAAAATTTGTGGAAACTTAAATACACACCTAGTTATCATTATAATCTGCGATCAAAGAACTTAAAACAATTATTATAAGCAAGTTTATTGCCTTCAACATTATGTAATAGATACCACCTGGACTTAGAATATTATGAGTAACAGATTTTATGACTAACAATAATGATGACCTGCAAAAATCCAGCAATTTAGATTGTTAAATTTTATGACTATTGACAATATGACTAATAAAAATTATGATGGAAAACGTTATGGACTGACAAAATCGGAAGTAAAAATTTATGGGAACCGATAGAGACCCTCCTCGCAACATACCTGCTCATCTCTGGTGGAAACGCATCCTGATTATCCGTATTATAATAAGATGCCAATGTAATTTCTAAAGTACAATTTACATCAAAACAGGTGGGTGTTTCCAACCAAAAATAATGTGTCTAGTAATCCCTTATCAGACTATTGAACTCTGTAGTCTATTGAACTCTGTAGTCTTTGGAACCACAATGAGGTAGGTATTAAGAACTTAACTACTGCATAGATAATATACACACAAAAATTATTTCAATGATGCATGCATTAATATAACTCGTTTCGTTATCTCGAAAAATATCAATTGGGCATGTACAATAGGGAAGGTCAAAATGTTATTAAACTTAAGTACTTGTGAATTTGAATCATTGCAATAAAGATAATACCGAAATATTTTAACAAGCAAGCTTTTTGCAGATTTAATATTTTTTGTTTGGCGTCAGTCTATTTGACCTAACATAACTTTAAAAAAATGTTCCGACAGCTTAACCATTACAAACTGCTCGCTTAATATAAAACCCACAAATCGATCTGAGACAACCTCGCCTTAAATTCTAACATTGCATTGAAGGTATGCAAAAGTGTTCGCTAGCTAGTGCCGTAAACAACGATATTATTGTTGTCGTAACACATTATACGATCTATAATTACTGGCAAGGTGTTAAGTGGCTCCGAGACGATCCAGCAAGCTGGTGAAACAGCCGTACGTACGTTATTGACAAGCTTGCTTGAAGTACCATTTAATTTAACTGATGCAATTTACGTCGACGCACCAATGTTTTTACATTCTTCAAGCCTGCCAAATTAACGGCGGACAAACACGAACGAATTAAAGGCAAATGTACATCACATAGCGAAGCCATCAATAGCTCGCGATAATGTACAACTATTATCGACTTCAAACAGGACGTCTTTCCGATAATAGTAGTTTATGTAACTGTTACGTAATAAGGGTCCTTAAAATACGAGTGTGGTTTTATGAAACGAAGCCGCAGGCGAGTTTCATAATAAGATCACACGAGTGTTTTAAGGCCTAATTACGTACAGTTGCATACACTGCTTTATCTTCACACATTATAAATCCTAAATGATGTGTTCGGAAACCAGTAGAATGACCGCCATTGCACCTCCATGACCAACTCGATTGTGTCGGCGGTCGCGCGGGCGCGTGCCGGCGGTCGGGGAGAGCGCGGATCTTCGTAACGTTACCGTGGGTTATGAATTTTCATACGTTTTTACCACACTGTCAGAGATGTTACGTTACTGGTTGCAATAATGGTGGTAATTACATACGGTTTCCGAACGCGGAATAGAGGATTTATGATATTGGTGTAGATAAAGATATATATAATGACGAAAGGAGAAGGCAGCGGTTTGTCGCAGAGCTACGCCGTACACATCTTGTTGTAATGAGTTACCTTTGTCGAACTAGTAACAAGTATGGAAAACGACGAGCTATGTGGTCTTAGTTTGATCCGTGCACGTAGTAATTAAAAATAACGTTTCGATTGACCCACTTTTAGTAACAAATGCGCCGGTAGTCATTAAAAGACACGTTTAGACTTACCCACCTGGGAACAGTATAAAAAGATTGAGCGGAGTATCTGAGCATTCATTATTCCTTTGACAGTCGAGTAGTCGGTATTGACTTGGTTGAGACTTTAAACACAATCAAAAAAGCAACTGTAGATGATGTCTATGGAATATGTCAAATTCCATACAAACAGGACTGTCGTAACGAGCGTCGTCTACAATTTGTTTAAAAGTGCCTTTGCCATCTACGATAACTTTTTTCCGGCCGTCCCTACTGTCAATCTTTGGTGATTGACAAGCACGCTTGATCGTCTCGGTATTTCTCTACCTAAGTAAATATTGAGCGCAATTTATAGTGTTAATTAGTGCTCAAGTGCAAAGTATAATATATTGTGCTCGTGATCATGACCGGCATGGCATGATGATTGTAAATCTGCAGATTACATCGCTCTGCCCATCTTGATATGCCCATGGATATCAAAATAATATACATAATATGTTTATTAAAATGATATAGTCCATTAATCTACAAATAGAAACAAATCCAATAAGTTGTGTCAATATTTCGATTTGCGTTGGTTTTAAGTTCAGAAATTATACTTTACGACGGATTCCTTCGCAACCATTGGTAGATTAGCGTTAGCTGCGAAAACTGAAGACGCTGGTTCGAACCGGTCTCGGATACTACAGAGCTCAGTGGTGGTGAGTCAGAAATACGAGTATATGTAAGCAAGCTGGAGTTAATTTGGCTTTTTCTCTATTTTCTGTTAGAAAAGAACTGAAGCATTTGAAAATTAGGAAAACCAGTGGGAATGAGTTCTATAGGCACTTCACCCCAGATTGGTTACTTTTATATTAAGTCACGGGTATATAACGTCTATTTCATTTTATAAACATTAATCCAGGCAAGTGAAGAGGCTAAGAATCCTTAAAAAATACGGTGACTCGGAATACGAATGAGTGATGAAAATTAAATTAAATTAAATTAAATTAAAAATGTTTATTCGGAGCAAAACAAACATAACATAGAATATAAAAATATTATACAAAAAATAATTTACACCAAAATGGTTGCCACTCAGCATGAGTCGCACCACAACGACGACGCCGACGTGACAGGGTTGCTGATATGACGCGAAACGTGCCAGCTTTTTTGAGACCACCAGTTTCTAATATTAAAGTGTATATATTAATCAAATTATGCACAACAGACGGAATATTACTATGCCTAAATGCAAACAAATGCAACTACTATGGCTAAATAAAAAAAATAACGAGTAAAACGGTTTGTTTTTCTTTTTTTTGTCGTTGTATATTTGATACCAAACCATAATTAATAAAAATAAATAATCTTTTCGACGGCACTTTCAGGCGCCTATCTAGTCGGCGGCGTGTCACCGCCTACCTCGATAACGTATTTCAACATTCTTATAGACGGAGAGCCACGTCAGATATGACACAATAATGAGAGTGACGAAACCCCTCTCGTTACACGCAAAATAGGCACACTGGATGTCGACTTGCGGAAAAACGCCCAGGATAACTAACTAAAACCCCTCTCGTTAGTTTGCTATACTATGATTATTTCTGGAACATCTGGCAGCTGTAAAGTGGTAGAGGTCAAAGAACCACTTTAAGAGTACAAATCCTAGAGTTTTGGTTTTGATGCAGTATTATGAAAAATTATATAAATAATAAGATCATATCATTGCCAAAAGTTTCTGGGTGGGAAAAGTAGTCCAAATCGACGTACAAAGTAATTCATAGTTTGTCGCCTACTGTTTCTGTTTCCGAAATATTACGCAATGTTTTTTGTTCTAATGTTAAAATATAGGCCCCGTTCTCTACAGGATGATTCATGAGACGTGAGCAGGCTTAACACTACGGATTCAGTTAATAATAAGCTATTGTTTGATATCAGTATTAGTGTGATAAGAGCAAATAAAAAATTTTAAGTAAAAATAAAAAGTTTAAAATTAGTTACGACACGCATGGTCACTCTTCAATTAGAATACTCCGTCGCGTACTGATGTTACACATATCACAGAAAAACAAGAGAATATTCTGTCAAATTGATGTCTGGTTACTTTGGAAACATCGTATCTCACTTAATTTGACAATTATTTTTCATAATCGAAAGTGCTGTCATGATTGTTAAAGAGGTTTTGATCTTTATGGATTTGTTTATGTAGGGTGACCATGATTACAGGGAACAAAATTTCTACGACACAAAAAGTTAAAAAAAAATTGAAAGGCGTTATTGTTTCATTTAAACATGATGGCGGCCGATTCATTATCGTTAACTAAGTGTGTAGGGTTGTTCCTGCTCACGTCTCATGAATCACCCTGTATAAATAAGATAACTTCGGCCGTTTTTACCTATTTTGGTATTACTGTTTTTCCAATTCAAAAACTTTGCTAGTCACTCTGACATCCACCCATTAAAAGCTGCCAGATGCCCGTATCTAGCAATAAGGATAGTATTGCAATCTTACTAGGTGGGATGGGTTGTGTCATATCTGACGTGGCCAGCTCTTAGACCATTATGGCAGGTGTCCAAACCTTACAATAGCCTACGTTACCTCAAGCGTAAAATTTATTAAATGTGTGTTTTGTAATATTATCTCGTGTTTAAGTAGATAATAACGAAATCCTCAGAGAAAGTATGTAGTAACAGTCCGGTTCAGGAAAGGTCTAAGGCTAAGAAAACTTATATTACTGTTCCTTATTTGACCATTATAGAGGTGCGTATGCAAATTATTGGGTAGGTATGTATATGGGGTATCTTATCAACCCATGTCATCAGGTAGGCCGTACAAGCATTAAAGTAAGCATTTATTTGAGACAATTTCATCATTTCAGCCAAAAGACGTCCACTGCTGGACAAAAGCCTCCCCCAAGGCTCTCCACAACGAACGGTCATTCGCCGCCCTTAACCAGCTTTTTCCCGCGACTCTAACCAGATCGTCGGTCCACCTAGTCTGGGGCCTTCCCACATTGCGTCTTCCGGTACGCGGTCGCCACTCAAGAACCTTTCTGCCCCATCGGCCATCGGTTCTGCGAGCAATGTGGCCCGCCCACTGCCACTTAAGCCTGGAAACTCACTGAGCTATGTCGACAACCTTGGTTCTCCTGCGGATCTCTTCGTTTCTGATGCGATCACGCCGGGAAACACCGAGCATAGCTCGCTCTATTGCTCTTTGAGTGACCTTAAGCCTTCTTATAAGGCACATTGTGAGCGACCACGTTTCGACAATTTATTTTGGAGTAATTGTGGAAACTTTTCTGCAACATTGTTAACTGAAATGTATGCCCTAGTTCGTAAGCTGCCGAAAGACACCTCTGTTACACATATGCGATGTATATTTTGACAAATAATGGTTAATTTACCAAGGGCGGTAGAGTGTGGTGCCATATAATTTTAAAGGGGTCCAGTTTAAAAATGGTTGAGAAAAAAAATGGTATGCTGGTTGATTTGTCGATAAAATTAATCATACTATACGTGATAAACTTATATAGATGTCATATACAACGGAAAAAGTGACCTAGGCCTCCGGTTCCCAGGGCTGGGATCGAACCAGCGTCTTCTGCATTCGCGGCAGACGCCTTAACCACTTGGCTACCCGGGTCACAGCAGCACCGGTCGAATTTTCCCGTGTATATGCAATCTCTGTAAATGCTAAGGCGCATTTTAGCCAATCATCTAAGGTAGAACATTATAAGATGAGTCCGTACTTCCTATCCGAACTCTTAGGAGTTCATTGAATGCGAGAGAGATGGCGTGGCGTTGCCGTAAGTACAACTGAAGAACAAATCAATTTATTCCTTTGTATATGACATCTATCTCTCTCTTCACTCTCGTTTCCTCATGACTGAGGGTCGCGACAGCAATAGTCGGTAACTTTTTTCACGAAAGCTTTCCATATCACATCTACATAACCTAATCTAATTATGACATCTATATAAGTTTATAATTTAATATAGTAGTGTGTCTACTTAAAATAAACAAATCAAAATATTTAATAAAAAAAAATTGGATTGTTCTTCAGTTATTCTACGAGTATACGCGGTTAACGGCTCCAACATAGGTGTACAAACATCGTATAAAAAAACTGTGCTCCAAAATTAACCTCGAATTATCTACGTTTAGTTTAGGCGTGACTGTTAATAAATGAATGAAAAACTTTACACATAAACAACACGAAGATTGGGATACAGAACTTGTGAACCATAGTTACACTACTGGACTATAGATTGGTTGGTGGTTTTGTGGGACGTCGAAGAACTACAAGAACTTATAGGTACAGTCGCCATCAAATATATCTGAGCGGCCAAGGTGCTCAAAAATATCTGAACATGCACTACATCGCCTTGACAATAGAGGCGTTGTTTAGATATTTGTGACCTCCTTGGCCGCTCCGATGTCACCATCAATAAAGCAGTATACAGAACTTTTGCAAACGACACCGCCGCCATCTTCAGCCACATGTCCGAAATGACTCTACGACTTTCTTAATAGAGAAGTATTTAGCATGACGGGTTGAAGAGACAAAACGAGCCTATTGTATTTTCACACGCGGTCTGTTACTCAACCGTATTCGCTAATTTAATGATTAGGCCTTTTAATACCTAGTTAGTTAGGTCTAATTGCATTGGTTAATATATAATAAAGTTTTATAAAGGTGGGTTGGTGGTCTTTAGTTTTAGTGTTATTCTTTTTAAGTTCTTATGTCTTACAAACAAAATATGGAAGTAAAACTGAAATAAAGATTTTCAATTCAATTTATTATATACAACTGTACCTTTTCTCGCTGATGCGTTTGATTTGGCATAAAAATATACGGATATGGCTATGACTATAATATTTTATTTAAGTAATAGTTATAAATTACAACTAATAGAACATATTTTTCGAACAAAATCGTGTGATGTCCATATTAAAATTATTGTAGGAACCCGGCGGTGTTGCACGGTTGGTGCCGACCACTGCTGAGGGTATGGCACCGCGCATTGGTAAGTAATCACAACTGCAGTTTCGTTGAAATATTTTGAATAAAGATCTCAAGTATCGAAACTTGGTTCTCGACTGTTTCCTCTTCCAAAACTTAACCAATTGTTAAGAAATTTTACTCAATTAATTCTATTTTTACACGACTACAAAACGAGTGTATTGTTTTTCATCATATAACGATATTATTCAGAGTTGGTGACACGTAGTTTCAGTATCCGCGAGGCAACCGGCTAGGTCGCGCAGATGCAAAACAAAGTCCAACGTGGGTCAGTTCGGATTGCACAGGTGATGCCACAACACGTAGGGAGCTTAAATACCGCGAGCCATCCGGTTGCCTCTCGGACACTGTAACTGCGCGCCATTGCTTTAACTATATCAGGTGAAGTGAACATTAAACTCCTCGTCTGATCAACAAGAAAATTCTTCAAAATCTAATATTTAGCTATTGCTACAGCTATTGTTGACTGTGAATTAGCTATAAAAATTATATTAAATAATTTAGTAGCCAATCAGGAAGAAGTTATATAATATTAACATGCGTATTAGCACATACCTATGAAAAATAAAGACTATAAAATGGCGACAACGCAATAAAATGATGTTGCATTTATTTTTAGGTAAGTTACGGCTTATTAAGGCGAATACTGTCACGCAATGATAGCTTTTGACTCTTAAATAAAAAAAACAAAAATGATTCAAAATTGATATTTAAAACCCTGGACTGTTATTATTATATCGCTCCTATATATTTAGTACAATATTGTTTTTAAACATATACAATATATACACGGTTAAGTCTCACCATCTGAAATTATTGTTTCGAAGCTAGAAAATTGATGTCGGATGCTTTCTTTTATACAAGGTGAAATTTAATCGATAATCACGAACATTTTTTTCTTTTTTTTTTTTGTGGAATACGGGACATAAAGAGAGCCTCTAGCTGCCCGTGGAGGTGACTTTTTTTTCTAATTCAGTTATCGATAGCGATTACATTTATGTAGCAGTTGGACCATTGTATTTAAAGCTGTACACTCCTTTTTAAGGTTCAGTACCTGAAAAGGAAGAAACGGAAACCTTATAGCATCACTCGAGTGTCTGTCCGTCTGTCACAGCCAATTTACTCCGAAACTACTGGACCGATTGAACTAAAATTTGGTACACATATTTAATATAATATTTAAGTCAGTGACACAAATACGGGCGTATAACGTAAATGAATGAATTTTAAACATGAGGGCCACTTTTGGGGGGGAAAATAACTTTTTTTTTAAGTTTTGCAAACTACGTATTGTGAGCATTTGAAACGTAATAAATAGTTTTGAAGTTACGATAAATGATAATTAAGTATATTTTTGTTACAAACTCGAAATGAGACGAAATACAAGTAATTTTTCATACCTATAGTTAGAACATTAAGACAATGGCGCATTGTCCGAGAGGCAACCGGATGGCTCACGGTATTTAAGCTCCCTACGTCTTGTGGCATCATCCTGTGCAATCCGAACTGACCCACGTTGGACTTTGTTTTTCATCTGCCCCCGCAACCTATCGGGTTGCCTCGCGGATACTGAAACTACGTGTCATTCCTATGAATAATATCGTTATATAATAATACGTTTCGAGCAAGTATACAAAATAGGCGGCCCTAATGTATCGAATGCAAATCCAGGATGGGGCTCTATTGCATAATATATCAAAAATCAATTCGTAAATGCTCTAGATAATAACTCAACCAAAGATTTTGTGTTAGAGGTGGGCATTGCGAATGCCTCAAGTTCAAAGCGTTTGGTGTACAATTTATAACCCGAATATATAAATCACACAATCAATGTCTTCCGAAATTTACTGTCGAATGCATCAGTAAGGCTGTCAGTGCACACGAAAAGATGAAAGCAAGAGATTTCAATATAAATTTTACGGACAAATATATTTTTTCTACCTGTGAGTTTCTATAATTGGCTTCCTGTATTTACTACAATGTATAATGTTTATGTCACAGCTGTTGGATCTCCAAATAAAAAAAAAAAAAATCTGAATACCTTTTATCCATATATACCTTTTTTTTCGGTCTAAGTTCACGTGTCAAGAATATACCACAACAAACAATTCAACAAAAGACAATATATTCAGCAATTTCCCTCTACAACCCGGTAGGTACTATACATATTTTTTTAAGTTACCATGAATACATTTGGGACAGATTTAATGTTTTAATTTTTTAGATAATTTACGTACGGAACACTCTCCACGCGACTTGAACTCGCACTTGACCGGTTTTTTTTTTAATTCAGGCGAGTTCGACTCAGAATCACGATTAAAACGTAAACGTAAAACGTAAAATTACTACATAAATGTGATCGCTATCAATAACAGAATTAGCACAATTCACGAAGTTCGTGATTACCGATTAAATTTCACCGCGTATAAAAAGAAAGCATCCGGCATCAATTTCCTAGCTTCTAAACGATATTTTCGCGGCTCCTTCAAGAAACTATTAGTTAATATTTAATTCGTCTTAAGTCTGGCAACAGCCACGTCACACATGACGTTTTAAAAACGTTTACTATGTTTGCTGAAAATTGTTTTTAACGTATATTTCGCGCGTGCAGGCGACGACATTAGTATACGGTCAAGGTCTTTGAGTATACCACTCGCCCCTTTGAGGTTAGTCGCCTTAATATGTTACATAACGTGAATAGGAATTCTGACATAATACGTTCCTTCTTAACTAACGAAGCAATGGGGGTCCTTTTGTAATATTTTACCGTCTTGATATCATGAATAATAAAACTTAAATGAGTTTTAAACAGATTCACATATAAATAAATAAATATTATAGGACAATCTTACACAAATCGACCTAGGCCCACGGTAAGCTCAATAAGGCTTGTGTTATGGGTACTAGACGACGATACATAATTCGACGGTGGAAAGGAGAAAGGCCTTAAGCGACATTTTGGGAAGAATTGAGTTTTATATATCGTTGGAATCGGCTTTTCTTTCTACGTCGTTTGAGCCAGGTTACGTGGCGATCTGATGACTTTGATGTCGGTTAAGGTATCGTAGAAATAGTAGACAAATTTAGAAAACACCCCTTCATGCGACACATTATTTGACTTAAATTTAAACTGTGTCACTTAAGCCTACATACATTTATATACGTACCCGCATGCACGTATTTACGTTACGTATATAGTAACGGCGCTAAAGTGTTTATATTATTTAAGTCTGGTGCTTAATTGGGTTTTGTGGTGTGTCGAATAACAACTGCTGTCGGTTAATTGAATTTCTCTGAATTTATGAAATAAAACAATTAAAAACGGATTTTATCGCGTGTATTGAGCTTAAATTACATCCCGACGTTTCGAACACTTTACAGCGTTCGTGGTCAACGGGTCGACTGAGGAAAAATGTACAATTACCTCCGTTCAAAAAACTATCACAATATGCAAACCTACCCACATATTAAATATTAAACAAATTTAGTGTTTGCACATGCCAGAGGGGCCTTTATAAAAACATATTATTTATTATTACAAAACAAATTATTAAACAATTTATTTTATTATTATTAATTATTATTTTTGTTTTTATTTTTTATTTTTTTTTAACAATTAGTATTAAATTATTATTAGTGTCCACACTGTCCACCATTATGGTCTCACAGTCCTATGTCTAGCTTGCTCCTTAACCAAATGAATAACTGGATCCCAAGCTGGTGGTACCGAAAAACCATCCTCTCTGTTGAAATTTGGATATTTTTTAATCTCGATTGCCTCTCGCTACATCCGGGGAATGTATCGTTTCTCCTTGACGAGGACTTGCGGTTTGTCAAATTTAACTGAGTGGTTGGGCCTATCCATGACATGCTCACAGACTGCTGACCTTGGTCGACGGTGCTTCACATCGGCTATATGTTCCTTTACCCGAGTAGAAATGCTCCGCTTAGTCTGGCCTACATATGATAGACCACATTCACATTCCAGCCTGTAGACCCCTGCACTCTGTAGAGGAGGCAGCATTTGGTCTTGCAGAAAGGATTAAATTATGTTGTGGCACCACAGAAGATTCCTTTTGAAGACATTATTGTCAGTGTAGAAGATTGTCTGGTGAAAAATCAGGTGAAAAAGGAAGATTCGGAGGCTATACGCCAAGATGTCTCGTCATTATTGCGAAGGGCGAAGCCGCCGAAAACAAACTTACCTAAGGAAGAGATAAGGGCCTTGAGGACCTTGCGTGAAGATCCAGACCTTACCATACTTCGAGCTGATAAGGGTAATGCGACGGTTGTACTTGACACCACCGATTACAACCAGAAAATTGAGAATCTGTTGGCGGACAGCACAACCTATAAACATGTCAAAAAAGATCCTACTGCGAGAGTCTTAAAATGTACTAAAGACCTAATTGGTGAATACTGCGAATCCCTTAATCTAGATGTTGCAGGTTTGGTTCCTGATTGCCCGGTGCCTCCTAAGTTGTATGGGTTACCGAAGATACACAAGGCGGGTGCCCCGCTACGTCCAATAGTGAGTCAAATTGATGCTCCAACTTACAAATTGGCTCAATACTTAGCAGGAGTCCTTTCATCTTTACGGGGTAATACTAGAACACAAACAAAGGATTCTTACCATTTCATCAGTGACATTAGAGACCTTACATTAACTGATGACGAGATCATGGTCAGTTTCGATGTCCAGTCACTCTTTACGAGTCTACCGGTACAAGACTGCATTGAAATTGTGAAGAAGAGGTTGCGTGAGCAGAACATGTCTGAAGAATATGCTAAGCTCTTGGAACACTGCCTTACATCAGGATATCTACTATGGAACAATGAATTCTTCCTGCAAGTCGACGGTGTAGCCATGGGGTCCCCGGTATCTCCAGTAGTCGCTGACATCTTTATGGAGGACTTTGAGGAGAGGGCGCTATCATTGGCTCCCGTGCAGCCGAAGATTTTCAAAAGATACGTAGATGATACTTTTACTATATTACCTAAAAATAGTGTTTCAGTTTTCCTTGACCACCTCAATTCCATTCATAGTAAGATTAAGTTTACCATGGAATTGGAAAATAATTGTTCACTGCCTTTCTTAGATGTACTAGTATTGAGAAACCCCGATAATACCTTAGGCCGCACTGTATATAGGAAACCTACACATACAAATAGATATTTGAATGGTAGATCACACCACCACCCCAGTCAGCTAGCTACTGTAGGCAAGTCTTTGTTTCAGAGAGCCCAGAGGATATGTGATGAGCAGCACCTGGCGGCGGAACTCCGGCATGCCAAGGATGCACTTCAAGCGAACGGGCTCAAGATTCCACGGCTCAATCAGAAGGCTCGGATGAAGATTCCTACAGTTGAGCGCCGGCCTGCCATCTTGCCTTTTGTCCGAGGAGTCACTGACAGGATTGGCAACATCTTGAAACGTGCTTCTATAAAAACTTACTTTAAGCCAATGAAGAAGATGTCACAGTTCCTGAGGTCAGTGAAGTCGGCTACTCCTCTACAGAGTGCAGGGGTCTACAGGCTGGAATGTGAATGTGGTCTATCATATGTAGGCCAGACTAAGCGGAGCATTTCTACTCGGGTAAAGGAACATATAGCCGATGTGAAGCACCGTCGACCAAGGTCAGCAGTCTGTGAGCATGTCATGGATAGGCCCAACCACTCAGTTAAATTTGACAAACCGCAAGTCCTCGTCAAGGAGAAACGATACATTCCCCGGATGTTGCGAGAGGCAATCGAGATTAAAAAATATCCAAATTTCAACAGAGAGGATGGTTTTTCGGTACCACCAGCTTGGGATCCAGTTATTCATTTGGTTAAGGAGCAAGCTAGACATAGGACTGTGAGACCATAATGGTGGACAGTGTGGACACTAATAATAATTTAATACTAATTGTTAAAAAAAAATAAAAAATAAAAACAAAAATAATAATTAATAATAATAAAATAAATTGTTTAATAATTTGTTTTGTAATAATAAATAATATGTTTTTATAAAGGCCCCTCTGGCATGTGCAAACACTAAATTTGTTTAATATTTAATATGTGGGTAGGTTTGCATATTGTGATAGTTTTTTGAACGGAGGTAATTGTACATTTTTCCTCAGTCGACCCGTTGACCACGAACGCTGTAAAGTGTTCGAAACGTCGGGATGTAATTTAAGCTCAATACACGCGATAAAATCCGTTTTTAATTGTTTTATTTCATGAATAACTATCGCGGCAACCGAAGACAATATTCTCTGAATTTACCCCAACATTTCACTACTTTAAGCGACGCTATCTGGTTTTATCGTTATGTTAGTCTATCTTTGTATATGATTAGAATTACGTTCAACAAGATTGTTATCTGATAAATAATGTTGAAACTAAGACTGATTACGTGAAGTTATTCAAGAAGAGGAAATTCGATACCTAAAAAGGCTTGTTTTTTTTCAATGCCGTTTAAATTTATTTGTCCACGTTTAACCCACTTCCACACTTAATATCGCAAAACAACTTTAACGACACGGTTATATTTCAAAAGATATATCTTGTACACATTTTAAGGCAACAAGCATGATGAATTTTTTTCATGTATGGTATCAATCGATTCGTTTTGTTGTATGGATCAAATGTCTGTATTGGGCCAATTGCGTTAAAGCAACACCAAAATCAAAAATGAGATTCAAGATCTGGCACTCGCTTTTGTTTCTCAAAACGCTCCTAACAAAATGCTATGCAACAGTGACGTCACGGTTGCATAGTCGCCCTGTTTAAAGTATGGAAAAATTATGAAATTGTTATTTTGACAGTGAAATATTGCGTTTATATATATGGTTGCTATACAATTTATTTTACAGTAAACTGTTAAAAATCGAATGGTATGTTTTTTTTTAATATCGTACTTTAAAAAATCGTAAAATTTTGAAATTTTGTAGTCTCGTATCTTTGAACCGTTTCAATATATTTTTTAAATTTCACTTAATTAGGATTTATATATCATTTTGCATTCATTTAACTTAATTTTATTACAAAATTCAACATGTGTCATCATGCCTATTTCATTTAATAATTAGTAACAGTTTCCCTCGCCATTGTTGTTCGTTTTTTTGTGTGATATTTGTAAATACAATGTATCAATTATTAATTATTTATTTTACTTATTACGAATATTAGGACTAATTGATTAATTTTATTGTAATTTAAAGTGGTTATAATTTTTATTAATGTAATTAAGTTCTTCTTTTATTTAATGTACTTATTGATAACCCACGTTGGTTGACAAATAAAGAAATTGAAAAAATAATAATAAGAAATTGAGATAAAATAGCCCTGTGGTTATTTTTATGTGTTGACAATTTCTGTTTCACGTGATTATTGATAGTGGTAACCATATCCACACGGTTATGTGTCCCATAATATTTATTATTTATTACACAATAAATAATAAATATTATGGGACAATCTTACACAAATCACCCTAGTCTCACAGTAAGCTCAATAAGGCTATACATATAAATACTGAAATACATAGAAAACATCCATAATATATATCAGGTACATCAATAATATATCCATAATAAACACACAAATAAATGCCCTGACCAGGATTCGAACCCGGGACCTCCTGCTTCGTAGGCAGGGTCACTACCGACTAGGCTAGAAGGCCGTTGTAATACATCCCTAGGGGCATTTCACGCCAAGCGGGCAAGGAAAAAAAAGTAAGGTCTTGGAATTTGTTTATATTCCGGTCAGTTATATGTAGTTCTAGTAAGCATAAATATGTAAAGGCGTTTTTTTTTTCCTGTTACATTTTATTGCCTAGTTATGGGCTTTTTAATAACTGACCAATTGACCATGTTTGAGGAAAGGCTTTTTAAACGCTGTTGTTGGAGTCAGTGAATTTATAATTGAATACAAATAACATGGTTTCAAATAAGTAGTGAAATAATTTCACTTTTTAAGGGTTTGGTCAAAATCGTTTTTTTTTAAATTAAAAGTAAAAAAACGGTTTTTTTTTTAAACGGCCAAGTGCGAGTCGGACTCGTGCACCGAGGGTTCCGTGCAAATCTGTAGGTATGCAGGGGTAAGTAGTAACTTTAAAATTATTAAAAATATTTTTATTATATGATGTAACTAAAAAATTACGGTTTTCGCAATTTTTCCTTTATCTGTGCTATAAGACGTTGCTTCGTACCAAATTTCAAGTTTCTGAGTTCACGGGAAGTACCCCGTAGGTTTTGCGAGTGCCGAAAAACTCTAAAATTTGCTGCATAAACGACTATATCTTTTGATTGCGTTAGCTTTTTTTTTCACAGCTCCAAGGGACTATAGACCTGAGTATTTGATATAAATTTCAGCTTGATGACGCGTTCCTGAGAAAAATGGTCTTGACAGACAGACAGACAGACGGACAACAAAGTGATCCTATAAGGGTTCCGTTGTTTTCCTTTCGAGGTACGGAACCTTAAAAAATAAATAAAAATATGTCCACATTTCTCAAAATCCCATCTGAAAACTTTACTTCCGGTTTTGTATAGCAAAAAAAAAAAATTAATTTTGTCCAAAGCCTTCTAAAGTGCATTTTTTTCACTATTTGAAACAATGTTGTTTGTATTGTATTCAATTATAAATTCACTGATTCCAACAACAACGTTCAAAAAAGCCTTCTCCCAAACATGGTAAATTATTAAAAAACCCATAGCTAGGCAATAAAACAAGACAGAAAAAAAATTGCGTGTGCATATTTTTACCGAAATATATGTAAACAAATCCCAAGACCTCACTTTTTTCCTTGCCCACTTGGCGTGAAATGCCCTTATATATTTTGATGGACAGTTAATTGTAATAGTAATTTACTTTTGTCTATACAGGACTGAAATTATGTAATATGGAAGGTAACAAAATTATGATGGAAGACTTGTTAGTAGACTACTGACTACATTAATTATAAGCGAGTTTATAATTCAATACTGAATCTGCGTAAATTATAAGCATTTTTCATCTCAATATATACGCACATTATTTTAACTAAATGAGGCTTTAATAAATACGGGTATGTAACTGCAAGGTCAAAACGTATAATATATTTTCTAATATTTGTTTTTTTTTGAAACAAAACGTGTCACCTCCTTATTGGTTAAATATTAACAGTATCATCCTCAATTTTTGTAATTTTAAGTATCCTCTAAAATCCGCCATGTAACAAAATAAAACCTAGTATGTAAAAAAACGGTCCCCGTCAAAAACATATTAAAGATGTAAATCATTACTGTGTAATCGAATTATAATACCTATGTAACATAAATATTCAATCAGTATCACGGAATCTATTATTGAACTATTGCTTTTTAGGCGTTTAAGTTAAGTCAACATCAAGCGAGAAGCCCACCCATCATATGATGTCAGCTCCTACAAGTGCAGCTTCTTCGGATATATAAAATGAACGATCTCACACTAGTTACTCATTCGTTACTCTCCCCACAACGAAGCATCATGATCAAATACGTGAGTTTAATATTTTTTGACAAATCTTTATTCTTAGAGGTCGCGCTTTGATGTTTAAAGTGTATAATTAATGTGTAGTTGTTGCGAAATTGTTTTGACCCTTGAATGACGTGTGTGGCAACGTTAAATTTTAATTGCGCTGCAGTTTGCGCATGTCCAACTAGACTTACCTATTGAAGTTGTTGTGTTTATTTATACTTATTTTATTACCGAACCACGGCTGGAATAATCGCATAGTTAAAAGGAAAGAAAATCTTATCTTTAAATTTGGAATAGGATAAAAATAATAAACCTACTCGTAAGTTCAATAACTGTCTGAAATTAAGAAAAAAAAACTTTTTTTATTTTGGCTAATAATACCTACTCGTATCATAACATAATACTCAATTTCGTTACTTAATTTTCATCATCAAGGGATTACTTAGTACTAAAGGTTCTTTTAAAATAACCAATAAGTGTCTAGAATAATTTAAAAATATAAATAAGCACCGATGCAAAACAAAAAAGTAATCATCCACACGCTTCGTCAACTACTTTGCATTACGCAAAACCATTGCACACTAGCATCGTCAATTCAATACCTCAAGATATTTGTTATTTATTCATGGTGCTAAATAAACAAGATACAACTTAACTAATAACAAACTAAATAACCTTGTCATACAAACACTTTATAGCACCAAGCTTTCCACCTTTTTTTTTATAACACGACGGTGGCTAACAAGCATACGGCCCGCCTAATTGTAAGCAGTTACCGTAGCCTATGGACGCGTGCAACCCCAGAGGATTCACATGCGCGTTGCCTACCCTTTAAGAACCTATACACTTCTTTTTTGAAGAACCTTATAATGTAGCCCGCTGGGAAAACCTCGGCAGGGAGTTCATTCCACAGCCGCAGCGTTCGTGGAAGGAAATTCCTCTTAAACCGTACGGTGCGCGTACCACTAGGCTCCAGGCTACGGTCAAGGTGCCTGAATACCTTGTCGGTGGTCTTCCATGGAAACCCTGAAGTATTGATTTGTTTCAGCTGAGCATCGTCTGCGTGCTGGCCGCCGTCTGCGCCGCCGCACCCCAGCAGCAGCAGAACCCCCAGGACGTGCAGATCCTGCGTTTCGACAGCGACGTCCAACCCGATGGATACAGCTTTGCGTGAGTATCATATATTCAAATATTCATGAATATTGGGCATGCCCTTAGAGTATGGTCAACGGCGCCTAGCCGTTTCAAATTCGGAGATTGCATATACATGAGAAAATTTGTCAAGTTCCGCCGTGACCGGGTGGTCTAGTGGTCAGGACGTCAGCCGCGAAAGCTGAAGACGCCAGTTCAAATCTGGCCTCGGACACCGGAGGGTTTGGTCACTTTTTCTGAAGTATATGACATCTATTTTCAATATATATAATAATAATAATAAATACTCTTTATTGCACACCTCATACAGTTACAAGCACAAATTTTACAATTAGATAAATTTAGGTAGAGGTAACAACAGGCGGTCTTATCGCTAATGAGCGATTTCTTCCAGACAACCTTTGGGTAGTGGAGAGTAGAGAAAAACAATAAGCAGTAGGTGGTGCATAGACACAAAAGAGACGAAATAGATAACACAGCACATTCATATGAATATACACACATAAATAAATACAAAATAAACATACATATACGTACATATATACATATATAATACACACAGTAAGAAACAACAGTGTCAACTTAAAAACCTAAGGAAGAGATAAATAGTATTCCTTAAGTTGCGATTTAAAGCTACCAATAGATTGCGCTCGTTTTATGTTGAGAGGGAGAGAATTCCACAAACGAACGGCCTGGAACGTAAATGAGCAATTATAAAATTTGGAAGATGAAGATGGCACTTTTAGGAGCAATTTTTGAGAGGATCTAATAGAATTAAGATAAGAGAAACGCTCTTTGAGGTAGCGGGGAGTTGCAGGGTTAAAAAGTATAGAAAAGAGTAAAGAAAGTATGTGAGAGTTACGGCGGTGACGGATAGGGAACCATTTGAGTTGAGAACGAAAACTAGAAACATGGTCGAATTTGCGTAATCCGAAAATGAACCGAATGCAGGCATTTTGAATACGCTCAAGCTTATTAAGTTGCTCCTCGGTTAGGTCTAAATAGGAGATATCTGCATAATCAAGAATGGGGAGAAGTAACGACTGAGCAAGCGCAATTTTAGTAGCAATTGGCAGGAAATTCCGGAGCCGTCTGAGAGACCCTATGGCAGCAAACATCTTCCTGCTCACTTCACTCACCTGAGGCACCCATGATAGACAACGATCCATGATTACGCAAAGATATAATAGTAGTGTAACTACTTAAAAAATTGCAAATCAAAAAAATATTGAACAAAATAATTTGATTTGCTTCAAGATTAATATTGGGAAGATTTTCGTTCAGATGTTAAAACTTATCACTAAATAAAATAATTGAAAATTTTGGCGAAAGGAGATATAGAGATATATAAGATAGAGAGAAGGGAATAATAGATTCAAGCCTTATTGAGCTTACTGTGGGACTAGGTTGATAAAGAAGAGGCCTATACTCAGCAGTGGGTGGATACGGGCTGAATAGATAGATAGATAGATAGGTTGATTTGTGTAAAATTGTCTCATAATATTTATTTATTCGGTATTTATTTAAGATATTTATCATGAAGTACACAACTCGTACATACAAATTTACAGACAAACAAAAACAAAATAAAGACTTATAGAAATTTATAATTAAGGTAATCTGAGTGCTCGACAATCTAATGTCTAAAAGTTGACATGCCAAACCGTAACACGTGGATATCCATGCGAAATCACTACTTGTTTGACACATGTACAGTCGCCAAATATATCGGAGCGGTCAAGGAACTCAAAAACATCTGAACATGCACTTAATCGCCTTGCCAATAGAGGCATTGTTTAGATATTTGTGGCCACCTTGACCGCTCCGATATATCTGTTGGCGACTGTACTAGAGTGATTGAAAGTGGTCAGTATACAGGTGATTTCAGGGTTTTAGAGCAAGGGAACAAGACATGATACAGAACTTAAAGCTGAACCTATTAATGGTGGTCATAAGTTTTTTATCACCAATATTGATAATTATATTTCAGATGGTAAGTAAAAAAATATAGTTTTGCATACAATTTGGTCACCGTACTCAATATAACGTTTTGTCGTTTCCCATACAGCGAATGCCAAGTCATAGGCTGACCATGATCTACTGAATTTGGGACTAATTTTGCTAGAAATTAAGATAAATCAAATTCATTCTGTTTTGAGAAAATAGTACCATACAATAATATTGATCAGTTAGCGAGTCAGAAAAAATGATTCTGGATCACGACCCAAAAATCATCCTGTATAGCGACCGTCAGTTTTCAGTTATCGAATTGGTTCCCTGCTGCCACCTATATTGTGAAGGGATACACATCTGTCACTGTGTACAGATCTCTGTATAGCGCCATAATATACAAGGTGCTCGTGAGGATTGCGAGAGATTTTAACAGTGTATTCCTGATCATAATTGGAGACTAAAATGTCGTATAAACTTTTCTGGAATTCGCCTAGTTTCAGAGTTACTACCAGTTAAATAAATAAAAAAACATTTTTTATTGTGACTCAGTGCAAAACGCTTTTTTATGGCGATTTCACCCTTTATGGGGCCTAGTCTACTCGTAGACATTCTTATTGACAGATATCAAAGTGCCAAGGAATACTTTACGTAAACTATTTTTTACGAAAAAAAATGTACTATTTAATTAATTTTAATCGACAGTTTTACCAATAACATTTATGTTTTTATGTTGAAAAGCATTTAAAACATCGGAAAAAAAAAATCTTTTTTTGGCGAAATTGACCTCAATTCATATAATATTTATTACTCCTTATGACCTCAGGAATTCGTGGTTAAAATCTCTCGCAATGCTCACGAGCACCGTGTATATTGACGGATCTGTCTAGGATAATAGAACCAGTAAAAGTGTGATGCATATATTAAGTTTAAGGATGTCATATATCTACTGTGCAGTCAGACATTTAACGTAATAAACTTAAATTGTTTTTTCTATGACCTAGATATGTTGTTTACGCTGTAGGTAAGGCGACATGAGGCTTGGAGTATTTTTTGTCTTAATAACAACATCTAAGTTACTCTTTTAGGGTCATCTCTCCAAGACAAATTATATTTTGAACAATAATTTATTACTTGTTTACTCGTGGCCCTTTTACTGATCAATTACATCAAGCAGTCATAAATATTTGTAAGCATTCAGAATTGTTTAAACCTTTGGTATATACGTAGGTGCCACATAAATTTAAAATATTTAAGTATTTTGTGTAATTTTAAATGTTTTATGCAATACTGTGTGTATATGCGTCATATAGCTTAGTACGTTAGGTTAAATATTATCCACAAATATTTATATCCATCTACAATTTGTATGCAACTCTTAAATCAGGGCCCAACACTGTTCAAAACTCATAAAGAGGTCACCCTTATAACCATAGTAGATAATGAATTTTGATATTAGCTTTTTTTTTTTAATACCATGACGGTGGCAAACAAGCATACGACCCGCCTGATGGTAAGCAGCTACCGCAACCTATGGACGCCTGCAGCTCCAAAGGAGTCACATGCGCGTTGCCGACCCTTTACAAAAAGGAGGATTCACTGTGTTGATGTCTAAAGGAACAAGAAGGTTCCTCATGGTCAACACACTGGGTCCTCTTTGAATTCTTTCAAATAGGAAATGTAAATAAATCTAAACCATTGCTTCAGGTACGAGACGAGCGATGGTACCTCTCGCCAGGAGCAAGGTAAACTCGACAACCCGCAGTCGGAGGATGCTGCCCTGACCGTCACTGGAGAATACGCCTACGTCGCCCCCGACGGCAAGCACTACAAGGTTACCTTCACCGCCGGCCCCAACGGCTTCCAGCCCAAGACTTCCCTTGGCCAGTAAACGAGCCTGCCGTTCAAACTGCCAGTTCAAACTAAACGGTGACCAGAGCTTTCTGTAAAGGTCTCTAGCTGCCATTTACTTTGAAAACGGCAGTCTAAATAGTCTCATGATTCAAAGATTGTAATCTACGATCATGACTGTTTACCGCTGACCTTTGTAAATACTCCTTTAAAACTGTCGTTGACAGTAAAAAGCCTTAAAAACCATTTAAATAGTAATCTCCAACGTTGGTGCTCAATTAAGTGAACTTTCGATCTCATTTAACCATGCTGGAGCATTAAGAATGAGGATCGAATCACTGAATCTAAATTCTTGTGCCATAAGACCATCGTTTTGTACTTTTTTTTTAAGTTTGTACCACGGTTTTTGAGTATCTTGCTCAAAATAAAGTATTTTTTTTTAAGTTTTGTTTTATTCCTACGAATAACTATATAATACTTGTAGGTATGTTACAATAATAACTCCATTAGTTTTATTTTATTTTATTAGGCACCAATTACTGTGGACTTGAAACCCACACGAACGTAGTTATTATTTACACAAACATTTTTAAACCTACAAAAATCACTTGAAAATTGTATGATTGACTAATATCATTCGGGATTACCTTAAGGAGCAACAATTGATACGACAAGTATTATCCCTGAATCGTAGATTCCCAAGCAAAACCTAAGTAATACAGCAAATCGAGAATTAAATTACTAAAGGTCATCACTGCATGTGAACTCCTTGATGGAACTCAGACATAGCAAAAACTTTGTAACTATAGGTCAGCTTGCGTGTGTCTTAAGATCATAGATTGGTATTAAACCTAAGATTAGTCGTATAATCTAGTACTGAAAGTCGGTTTTTACAGTTCAAGATATTTTCTTTTGTTTAATACTAACTCTATAAAATGTGCAATTAAAAGTGAACCCTAAATGAGTAGACAATACGGTGATCCGTACACTACAAGTTAGGTTACAAGAAACAATAACCGAACCTATTTTTCTTTTTCAAGTTAAAAGTAAGAGTTCTTTTACAGTAGATTAATACCTACCCAGTAAACTGGGGGAGGCCTTTGTCCAGCAGTGGGACACGACAGGGTCCTCATAATAATAATAATTTCATTGACCCATTTATATTTTCAAACCTTTGAGAGTAACTTTTCAAATTACACGAAAAAATATGGTTATTACCAATTCGATGCGGTCATAATTTTATAGAAATAAAAGAATAACAGTGTTTTTGTTCAGCCACCAAAGCACATTATTCCAACAGGTTTGTTATTAAACTCAATCAATCAACCAATTAACTAGACACGACGGCACAAAAACTTATAAAAAAAGGCTAAGTATTTATAACATCATCATCATAGATATTTGTTGCAATGATGGACACTCTGGCCAGGTGTTGTAATTGTATTGTTATTGAAAAATAAATCGTACTCACGTGAATTAAACAAATCCAAATAAAACACAGGTAGACATTTTTAGGGTTCCATAGTTTAACGTTTGAACCGGACATACAAAATAAATGAATGTCATAGGACTTGATAGGTTTTCTATAAAAAATATTTTGAACATAATCTGTTGACCCGATTTGTTGTTGAGCCTGGTAGATACGGCCTTTTTCTTTTAAGAACATTTTTCTTAATTGCATTGAAGCTAGGGACGGAACCCTTTACGATGCATGGTTCGATGTATGCATGAACTTGGCCGGTTTTAACGTATTACATCCAGTTTTTGGTATTTTGAGGTTACTACTTGCAACTATTTTCATTTGTGAAAATACCCTCTCCATGCCCATAATTTGTGAAAATACCCACTCCATGCCCATAATGTTTATTAAGGTACTTACCTCTATTTACAAATACAATAATCAGGAAGTCCTTTCGATTTATAAGGTGATTTTTTTTTTTCATATTAAATGAACGACCTTAAACTGCTCAAAAAATATCTACGTAATGTGCTTTAAACTCAATCGTTTTTTTCTTAATTTAGAATGTGCAGATACAAGACATTACTCACAATAAAACGTACAAGAACCTTGGACGAAAAAAATTAAAGGACGGAGCATGGCTGTACAACAAACTGTGACGCAAGATGGCGGCTGGTTTGAATGTGTGTGTCCAGACGAGTGTTGCCATGTAATACAAATTTTCCCGATTAAGAATACAGTATTTTTGAATTAACAAAAAAATAGATTATTAATATATATGTTTAAATAGAATTAATAAGCACCTGTTTTAATAAATTTGATGAAATATATTTCTGAAGAGGCGGATAAAAGAAAAAATAGTGATGTAAAAAATCTAAATTTATAAATTAATAAAAGGACACGACTTGAGTGTGTCCGGCCTCTCTTCTCGACCCAATATTATTATTTTAAGCATTTATCATACCTTTTTAATATGGCCAAGGTGAACCCAACTAAAAGCGTATTATTATAAACTTACCTTATCTCAAACCGTTTCACACTAGAGAACCAAAATTCAGTCAGGTTGAGCTTCGTCGTCAGCCTTGTTGGCAACCATCTAGCAGACGCTAAAGCGTTATGAGCTTGTGTTGTGAGTCTTGGCCGCTAATTTTACATGGCTTGCTTTTGGTAAGATTAGGCGCAACACACACTTAGCGGGGTTCAGTTCAGCCAGGTCTATGAGTTCTGGCTTTTTTTATATGGGGCCCACTGATAATTTTCCATCGTGCAAAACCTACTTACGACAGCCTTCTAGCCACAGTCGTGGACAGTGGGCTTTCTGGCATAATTATAAGATGTTATTAATTTAGTAGAAATAAAATGTACTAATATAATATGGAAACTTTCGAAATAAATGATCATTAAATTGAATTGAATTTATATCAGGCACGTGGGGTACAAGGGCAAGTACACCTATATTATTTGTATGTTGTCTATAACACTGTCATTCCTAAACTACAAAACCGATTTCGATAAGAAGGTGGCATTTGTCGCTCGACACGATTGATCTGAATTCATCAATTCATAGACAATTGTCTATGGTTTCCATAAAAAAAATCAGTTACAATCTTACAATAGACAAATTTCCGCAACCATAGACAATCGCCTCTGAATATGAATGATGACTATCGCGTACGAATTTCCGCTAGAGGCTTTAGTGTAGACGGAGGTCTTCGAACCGTTAAATTCCATAGTAATTCAATGGAATTCACAAAATTATTTTTAATTTGAACAAGGTTGTGAAAATTTTGTAATAACTGATATTAATTATGGCAAATATGAGTTACGAATCATTGAATGTGAATCCTTTAAAAGCGTAGCTCAGAAAATTCTCCTTTTTTTCGAAAAATATGGAACTACGCAATGCTGCGACGTGGTAAATTTTATTACAGTAAAGTTCAGTGTATTAGATATTATTTAAACTTATATTTTGTTTTCACGAACGCGATAGATAAAAAATACAGCTGTATATAAGGACCGCATCAAAATTGGTTCAGCCAAATGCGAGATAATCGTGAACAAACATATATACACACACATAAACTGAGAACCTCCTTTTTTTGAAGTCGGTTAAAAATGCTCCTAGATCGATCAACACAACCGGTTTGACAGCTAACCTCTCATTCTAACTATAGTTCAATTTCGTTCTAATCGCTTACTAAAGCGACTAGTCAACCGATCAGAGTGAGAGGGAGCGATAGTTAGAATGAGACAAAAGTTGGACAGATCACTCATTGTGGCATAATTTTGCGCATTCAACCTACGACTTGATAATATGAACTTTATGTTTTACGCAATTTTTGTAATTATTTTAAGAAATATATAGTTTAGTTTATTAACTAATTTTATTCAAAAAATACTAAGGAATATAATTTGCTTTCAAAAACTTATAATTTATGAACTATTAGGTAATTGTTAATATTAGTTGAAAATGTGCGTGAAATAAAACATCAAGTTGTGTTTGGTTCATATCGTGTTGACACCATATCGCGGCGATTATAGACCCCTTTACATTCGGGAAGTTTCCCTATTCAACCACTTGGCAACACCGCTACCATGAAGTTAATAGTTTATGAAATTACTGATATTTAATGTGATTACGCAATTAATTGTTTACTTAACGGTGAAAAGTTATCCCATCCGTTTTTTTCTTTCGACCGGTGGCATTTCTGCAGCATTTGACAACGCACGACGGCATATTTTAATTATTTTTTAACTGCTCTTGACTGCATAGACGTTTGGACACGAATGGCGGGGGAGCGGCTCATTATTGCTGTGCGTATGTGTGTGTAGTGCGTAACGACGAGGACACTGGCTCTTTATGGAATCACAAAATTTTGTTAGCCGCACTCTATCTGGGACTTATATAATCTATGACAAGAACTTACAATAAAATTTTGCATTGCCAAATGAGTGTCCTCAACTCATAGACAATTTGAAAAAATAAATTTATTCGTTATTTTAATAAGAAATGATTCGGATAAAATAAACGAAAAAAATTAAAGAAAACTTTTTGATCATCCTGTCCTGTTTTCATCGTATCCTGTTTCCGGCGCAGCAACTCGAGAGGACTGTAATTTTATTTCATACAACTTTTCAGGCCTGTGAAGTATACTCTTTCAAACAAAAAAATAAATATCCAAATCGGTCCAGCCGTCTTCGAATCGAATCGATTATGAAGCATGTTGAAAATCCATTTTTTTTAATGCGCATGACTTTTGATAGCTAACATTTTCGTCTCTGCAGCTAAATGGCATTTTTTTTTATACCACGACGGTGGCAAACAAGCATACAGCCCGCCTGATGGTAAGCAGCTACCGTAGCATATCGACGCCTGCAACTCCAGAGGTGTCACATGCGCGTTGCTGACCCTTTACAAAAAGGAGGATTCACTGTGTTAAGGGCTAAAGGAACAAGAGGGTCCCTCATCATCAACACACTGGATCCTCTTTGAGCTCTTTGGTAACCTTACTCACCAGCTGAAACACAACACTATGAAATTCAGGAAGGAGAAGCTTCTGTACTTGTACTAATAGTTATTCTGTGACCAAGTTCGATATTATGATATCGCGGACTGACAATGTCTAATGTCAATACAAAATCACATCACATTTCGCATCGCATCACTTCAAGCAGCTGCAGTGCCATCCATTGATCAGGGGTAATTATTTTGACAGTCAGGAATGAATTTATTCACAAATTGTCCACGCAATATTGAATCATGGTGTAGGTACCTATGAAATAGTATATATGGTATAGTATGGATGATATAGTATGGATGCTCTAGTATAGATGGCACTCATGGCGCTAATGCGTTAACCCAATTTAGGAGAACTTTATTTTGTATAGACATTGCAGTCCTGGAATTATATTGTCCTTGGTTACTATAAACCTCGTTTACAAGTTCGACCATTAAAAGCCCGTTTTAAGTACGTACACTACGCATTAGTAATTTCACACTGAGGATGCTGATGCATGTTTCGTAAACGCAGTTAAATGCCAGTGTGCACGTGTGCGCCGCCTGCTTAGTTCTCATCTTGTATCAAAGAGGTATAACATTATTTGAGTAGGCAACAACCACTCCGTTCGTCCGATGGTCTATTTGCATCACTATCTTTCGAATATGCAAGAGCGATAGAGAGGGGCTTAACGAAATTTCGATTTTCGTCGACAAGCTTCTTATAACCACGAGCTATTTCGTGCGTTGTAGTGTCTATTTACCTCTCCATCACTTAAATATGCAGGGGAGAGAAGCAGACAGTCAAGGTTTGAATTTCGTCGTTCGGGGCACTTTATAATACAATAAATTCACCGGGGAAAATTCTACTTTAATGGTCTATGGTGGTCATTTTTAGGATTCCGTAGCCAAAATGGCAAAAACGCAACCTTTATAATTTCGTCATGTCCGGTTGTCGGCCCGTCCGTCCGTATGTCACAGCCGTTTTACTCGGAAAGTATACTATACGTATCTTAATATTTTTTTAACATAAGGTGTATTTTTTGTGTAAAAATTTTTTACCGAATATAAACATGTTGCACATCATAGGCTTTTAAATATAATATTAAAGTTTGTTTGAACTTTTTTTCATTAAGTGAATATTTTCAGAAAGAATCACCCTGAAAATCTAAAAAATTGTGTTCCACCCCTGTAACTTTTAAACCGGGTATCCAAATAAAATGGCCTCTTGATAGTTTTCAAAAAAAAAATCCCATACAAAAAAATTATGAGTCTGAACTCCCCTCCTAAGGGATTTTTTTTTAAGAACTGGCCCAAATCAGGTTGAGGACTTCACATACACCTCCGAATTTCTTCGCGGATGTATGCAGGTTTCCTCACGATGTGTTTTCCTTCGCCAAAAAGCGATTGGTAAATATCAAATAATATTTCGTACATAAGTTCCGAAAAAGTCATTGATACGACCCGTGGTTTGAACACGAGACCTTCGGATTGAAAGTCGGACGTCTTACCGTCTCTCTCGGCGCTCTTCTGGCTTCTTAAAAGGTATATATTGTAAAAATAATTATACTGTGCTAATTTTTTGCATTTTAAAAAGTAATGACACTTGTTTATACAAACATTTCGCAATGCCGAGCATTGTGGCCGCTGTTTGAGGACCTTCGTTATGTCAGATATGTTTAAAACTCACACAAAACCGTGTTGCAACCTATGTATAACCTTTAGTGCATGTCAAATGGCGAGGCTCTTAGACGAGAGGCCTTAGTTACTTAAAGATTGTAATAATTTGCTACCAGAAACCAAAAAGGCACATGTAAGTATGAGATGCGCTTGGGAATGCAACATTTTGAAATACTACGTTATGTTTCCGAGTAAATTCAGTAAATTCGGGTTACTTTGGCCCTGGAGGGTAACTTTGGCCTTTGCGATTTACTTGATCCAGGTTTTACATAATACATTGAATGTATGGCACATTGCCATGACATGAGGTTGAGTATCTTACATTTTAATGTTTTTTCTACTCGTCGACTGTAATGCTTGAATTGTGATTGTGTAGACCGAACTACTAGCGCATACTTTCCGATAGAGCTTTTATGGTCGCATATTGTTACATCGCCAACGATATGGTACAAAGGATTTTCATACAATTTTGTAACACTGTTGTCCTTCCCGACCGTCCGTGTCCTTCCCGACCGCCGGCACAATCCACCGAGAGGCAGCAGGTCTTTCGTCGAACTCTATTCTTACCGGCTTGCCTAGATTGAGCACTCGTAGAAAAAAAACCGGCCAAGTGCGAGTGGGACTCGCGCACCGAGGGTTCCGTACAAACCTTTACAACTTAAAGGTATTATATACCTGAGTATTTGATATGAATTTCAATTAAATACCTCTACGCGTGTACGAGGAAAAAGGTAGTAAGTTTAAAATTTAAAAAAAAATAATTTGTATGATTTTACTAAAAATGTCTAGTTTTCGTAATTTTTTCTTTGTCTGTGCTATATGAAGTTTCTTCGTGCCAAGTTTCAAGTTTCTGAGTTTACGGGAAGTACCCTTTAGGTTTTGAGTTTCTTGCGAGTACTCAGTTTCAAAATATGCGACTTAAATTGCTATTTCTTTTGATTGCGATGACATAAAAGTTTGGTTTTGCTACATCTGAAAGGTCCTATAGCCCTAAGTCTTTGACATGAATTTCAATTTAATATCTCCACGCGTTTACGAGGAAAAACGTAGTAAGCTTAAAATTTAAAAAAATATGTTTTTACTAAAAATGTCTACTTTTTGTAATTTTTCCTTTGTCTATTCTATATGACGTTGCTTCGTGCCAAATTTCAAGTTTCTGTGTTCACGGGAAGTACCCCGTAGGTTTTGCGAGTGCCGAAACTCTAAAATTTGCAGCATAAACGACTGTATCTTTTGATTGCGTTGGGTTTTAAGTTTGTTTTTTTCACAGCTCCAAGGGACAATAGACCTGAGTATTTGATATAAATTACAGCTTGATACCTCCACGCGTTCCTGAGAAAAATGGTCTTGACAGACAGACAGACAGACAAACAGACAGACAGACAGACAGACAGACGGACAACAAAGTGATCCTATAAGGGTTCCGTTTTTTCCTTTCGAGGTACGGAACTCTAAAAATATTCTATACAATAGTGACATAATCAAGCTTTTCAATCTCGTACCTTACTTAGGCCACACAGCAAGCTTCGTGGCCTAAACCCGGTACTCGACTAAAAAGCTCTTAATTATGTCACGATTGTATAAAATACTATTATTAAACCCTTCTATATAGTGCTGCTAGGTAGGCTTAACCTACTTCAAAGTAACCCGACTTTACGGTACCATTTTATGATTGAAGTAAAGTAAAAATGTTAAGTAATAAAGTGAAGTAAAAATGAAACTAATATATGATTTACGAGTCAGGAAAATTACAAAAATAATGGTGATCGTTTAAGAACATAGTCTTATTATATGGCCGAATCACTACTATTTTGGTATACATAGCAAAAAAATAAGTGTCAATTTTTTTTATTTGATTAGGTACGATTCATCTAGTTGCAAATTCATATTTTTGTGGCTAAATTAATTAATGTTGTTGATGTGCATTAAGTTTTAGTTTGTAGTGGATTAATTATTCGTAAGTAAATAAATTACCAATTTCATAAGAAATAAATAGTGGCCGGACAATTATCATCATCATCGGCGAAACAAAACACCACAGAGTACGCTGCTTTGGTCATCTACGAATAATGGGTGAGGATCGGGCTGTCAGGGGAATGTTCTTGGGACGAACGACTGGACACCGTCCGGTGGGTCGACCGAGGTATCGTTGGGAAGACAGTGTGGCGGCGGATCTGCTTCAGCTTCCCTTCAATAACTGGCAAGAGGTTTCGCAGGATCGGTTCAGCCAAAATAGTTCGTTATAGAACGAAATAAAAAAATCACAGATTTCGTGCCTCACACGACTATCGAGCACATTGGAAATGAATCTACGGAATTCGAAAAAATATTGTCGCTGAGCGACGAGAAAGTCGGGATAAGGAAAATGTTATAAAATAAAACTACGAAGTTGAAAGATAATTATTTTATTCTTAGATTAACATAAGTATCCTCGACATAACGCCTTTGAACCAGAGTTGGGCAAAAATTAACGTGATAGAAAATAAAGTTAAAAATGAGAACGTTACTCATAATCATATGAACATGATTACGAATTCAATCATGAGCTTCCTAATCTGATTGACCACCGACATGAGTAAATCATGTCGATTCTTAGTTTGACTCATGATTAGCTGAAGTGATTACATTAGTAAGACAGTATGCTTAGTTAAACTAACGATTTAGTTGATTAGATGATTAGATTTTGATTAGATTTTGCGTAGCTATTAGCTCCTTCACTTTTTTTCCTTGACGAAACAGAGGCGGTACCTAGGTGAGTATAATATACATTTAGGATAAATGGCTATTTGTGACAATATTTCTAAAGGTATCATTGGCGGTTGGCGCTTACGTCTTAAGTTGTATAGTGCAGATTCAATATTGAACAATAAAAGCGTAAATGCCAGCGGCAAATGTTACCTTTACCAAAGTATCGACAATTTTTTTGTTAGTTTTTGGTATGAGTGTACAAATGAATGCTCCCATTTAACTTTGAAGCGGCCTGTTCGGTTTTATTGCGGTTTTCGGCTACAGTTAAGGCAGCTATCACACAGCTGCGGTTTCCACATGCGCTTATCATTTTCATTCTCATTCTCATACTCATCTCATCTCATCTCATTCTCATTCGCATTCGCATTCGCATTCTCATTCTCATTCTCATTCTCATTCTCATTCTCATTCTCATTCTCATTCTCATTCTCATTCTCATTCTCATTCTAATTCTAATTCTCATTCTCATTCTCATTCCCATTCCCATTCCCATTCCCATTCCCATTCCCATTCCCATTCTCATTCTCATTCTCATTTTCATTTTCATTTAGGATAATGAAAATTTCTACATATTTATCTGGTTCAATATGTGAAATTCAGAACAAACGCCTTATTCAAGTAATAATATAAATCAGCTTAAGAACACTCTAATCATACATTCGTCAATCACATTGAACAAGTTAGCTGATTAGCGTTAATTTAGTTTCAATCGGCGCCCGTCGTTAATGATTTACTCATGGCGAAATTACTTGATTGTTTTGTGTTAGGGTTTAATCAGCGATGATTAGTAATCGATCACCGATTTTCAAGTGTGCCCAACTCTGCTGTGAACAAACAAATTGAAAAATTTCCACACGCATATCGAAGTTCGAATAATTGTCGCCGTGGCGCCTAAGTATACATATTTCATTTTTAGATTAATAAGCAGGATATAATAATGTTCAAAGTACAAGAAAATTATTACATTACAAATCCGTAGTCAACTCGAGAAATGGTAGCCAAATAGCTAAATAATTTTTAAGCAAAAAAAAACCGACTTCTTCAATGGGGGAAGCCGGTGAAGGATTATTGTAGATGGTGCACTGAAATAACTTGCTTAACAAACACAGCGAAGAGGACAAATCGTCAAACGTGAACTATGCGTCGTTGAAGAATTCCTTTCTCATTTTACATTTCACATGTTTATGGCATCAGCCGCAGTTCCACTTCATCAATATGTCACTGTTTTAATGAAACTGCTTGATTTGTTGATTTAAATACAAAAATCACTTTATGTATGCCTTTAAGATTTGAGAAGTTTCCTCGATTCCTCCTGGATCCCATCATCAGAACTTAGCTTGACGAAAATTTGTCCTGAGAATCTAACTTGCTTAACAAACATAGCGAAGAGGACAAATCGCCAAACGTGAACTATACGCCATTGAAGAGTTCCGCTCTGATCATCATCAGCAGTTCCACTTCATCAAATGTCACTCTTTTGAATGAAAATGCTTGATTTGTTGATAAAAATACAAAAATCACTACGTGTATGCCTTTAAGATTTGAGGAGTTCCCTCGATCCCTCATGTATCCCATCATCAGAACTTGAGCTTGACGAAAATTTGTCCTGACAATCTAACTTGCTTAACAAACACATCGTAGAGGAGAAATCGCCAAACCTGAATTATGCGCCGTTGAAGAGTTCCGTTCTGATCATCATCACCAGTTCCACTTCATCAAATGTCACTCTTTTTAATGAAAATGCTTGATTTGTTGATAAAAATACAAAAATCACTATGTGTTTGCCTTTAAGATTTGAGGAGTTCCCTCGATTCCTCGTGGATCCCATCATCAGAACTTGAGCTTGACGAAAATTTGTCCTGATAATCTTACTTGCTTAACAAACACCTTTTTGCATCTTACAGCTCTCTTAAATATGAGTCTTTTGAGCCATTTTTGAATATCATATCTTTACAAATTTCCGAGTTATAAGGGGATCGCACTTTTTCGAGAAATCGGGGCCTATACTGGAACGAACGAAAAGACATTTCCAATGACAAAAGGTGAATAAATAAATGATAACAGTATTTCATAATCAGAATATTTTTTGACAGCTAAAATGTTTTTTTCGTCGATGACGCCTGCATTTAACTATGAGCAATGACTTATATCATATGTATGTAGGATTTTATTTCTGCGTGTTATGAAACGAGTGACAGGGAAGAATGAAAGAGAGAGAGAGAGAGGAGGGGGATTGATATATGGCGACGGGCTATGGAAAAAATGTAAATTAATTAATGCGTATAAGGAAATAAAAAACACTAGTGACACAAAACAGTGATTTTATTGAGAAATATAATAAGCCTCCCTACAAAATCTCGTCCGGGATATGCTGAAGATGTGATGACGAATTACAAGTGGAACTAGTTACGATACGAGAACGACAAGACGGCCGACGTGCATAACCTAAAAAAAAAGTAAGCAAAGAGAGGCATGTGGTGCGCGCTTATCTAAAGACGAACGACGAAAACGACGATTCTACGACGAGTACGAAGTATAAAGACGTATAAGGAGCATTCATCATGGGACCTGACGACGTGAAGAAAGCGGAGGCCGAAGCGAAGAAGAGTTCGGTCAGCGGGGTCGGCGCATGTCACTTGACCTTGGGGGACAGTTTTTGTAATATTAACATAACGAAGTTCGATGGAGAAGACAAAATGTATTCCTCTGCAAAATGGGCGCAAGACATAGAAGACAATGCCGAAGTCTTCGGATGGACCGCGCAGCAAAAACTTGTCGTCGCTCGAAGGTCGCTTACAGGTACGGCGGAACTTTGGCTTCGGTCTGAAAAGGTCTTCAAAACATATGAAGAATTAAAAACTGCGCTTCAAAAGGAGTTTACGGAGACCTTGAACTCTAAAGAAATGCACGAGTGGATGGCTAATCGCAAGAAACAAAAAGACGAATCTTACTACCAATATATGCTTAAAATGAAGGAAGTGGGAAAACGAGCTAAATTTCCTGATTACGTAGCCATCCAATATATTATAGACGGGATCGTTGACAGTGAAGTGAACAAAACAATATTATACGGAGTGACGACATACTCGGCACTTAAAGAGAAGTTGACAATCTATGAGAAAATGAAGGCTAAGATGAAGATTCCCGACGTGCTAGAACGACCTAAAAAACAAGCTGTATCAACATCTGTGTCGTCATCATCTTCATCGGTTCGGCGATGTTACAGCTGCGGAGATGCTAGTCATGTTGCAACTTCGTGCCCAAACGGTATAAAATGCTTCCGTTGTAATAACTACGGCCATATAGGAAGTTCCTGCAAGGCAACGGGCTACGGGGCAAACGCAGTGCCACCGGAGAAGTCAACGAGTCAAGGCGCAGCGTACGGAAAAAACGGGAATAGCGGGATTAGCGGAAACGCCCGAAAAGTGATGTGTTTGCAAGAATCTCCAATAGATGGCGCAAGTGAAGACGACATTAATGGAGTGAACGAAGTGGAGAGTGAATTTATGGTGAGTGAACGAAACGCCGAAATGTTAATGTCAAATATGTCAATCTGTCAACAACGAGTACTAACCGTGAAGGGGGAAACGTCTTCAGAAAAATTTCGAAAGAATATTAAAGTATGTGGCGTTTCAATCAAGTCGCTTGTAGATACGGGTAGCGAAGTGAACCTGATTACTTTGGCAACGTGTAATGCATTACAAATAAAATTTGAGCCAAAAATCTGTGTCTTAACGGAGTTAGGCGAATACAAGGTTCAACCGATCGGTAAGTTTGACGTTAGTATTGACTTAGATGGTTTTAGATACTACGTCTGTTTTTATGTCGTTGAGGATGGAGTTATACCGTATAAAATTATATTAGGGCAGCCATTCTTAGCTACCATAACTGTACTAATAGACAAAGGTATGATCAGGGTTATTCCACAGTCTTATGACGGTTCATATTTGTGTTTTCTGTCCACCAGTAATGAAGAGGAAAAATACCCAACGGCCATTCAACAAATGGTGTCAATGTACAAGCCCCTTAAGGTGAAAGAAGCTCTAATCAAGATGAAGATAGTTTTAAAGGATGACATACCCGTGGCGCAGCGTCCGCGGCGTCTGGCGTTGACTGAAGAAGAGGTAGTTAAAAGGCAAGTACAAGAGTGGCTAGCACAAGGCGTTATAAGGCCAAGTTTCTCGGAATATGCCAGTCCACTAGTATTGGTAAAAAAAAAAGATGGCAGCACAAGAGTATGTGTTGATTACCGCAAAATAAACCAAAAGATGGTGAAGGATGAATACCCATTACCTGTAATCGATGACCATATAGACAAGTTATGCCATGCAAGGGTATTCAGTACTCTAGACCTGAAAAATGGGTTTTTTCATTTGCCTATTGAGGAAGACTCCATAAAGTATACTGCATTTGTAACCAGTAGTCCGGAGGGGCAATTTGAGTTCCTACGTGCTCCCTTTGGATTGTCTATTTGTCCTAAATATTTCATGCGGTACATCAACATTATATTTAGAGATCTGATTGCACTAGGAATAGTCCTTATATTCATTGACGACTTGATTGTTTTAGCAGAAGATGAACAACAAGCTACCAAACGACTAGAAAAAGTACTAATGGTGTGTGCTGACTATGGACTAGAAATAAATTGGAAGAAAACCTAACTTTTACAAACATCTGTCGAGTATCTGGGGCATGTAGTGTCGAATGGTACTGTGAAACCATCTCCGGACAAGACGAAAGCGGTGCTTTGCTTCCCTGAGCCTAAAAGTTTAAAAGAGGTACACAGTTTTCTCGGACTAACTTCATATTTTCGAAAGTTCATTCCAGATTATGCTATTGTAGCCAGGCCATTGAGTGAAGTACTGAAAAGTGGAGAGTTTCGGTTTCACGATGAAGAAAGACATGCCTTTGAAAAATTGAAAGGTAAACTATGTTGTGAAACTGTCCTAAAAATTTTTGACATAAATCTAGAGACAGAGCTGCACACTGACGCATGCAAGTATGGATATGCAGCAATTCTTATGCAGAAAGATCCAGCCGATTCTAACATGCATCCCGTTCACTACTTCAGCCGGAAGACTACTGAAGCACAGCAGAATTGCAGTAGCTATGAACTGGAAGCAACCGCGGTGGTTGAAGCAGTGAAGAAGTTCCGCAAGTATCTCCTCGGAATACCTTTTACAATTGTCACAGATTGTGAAGCCTTTCAGAAAACCCTGGGTAAGAAAGATGTGTCGGCAAAAGTGGCAAGATGGATAATGTTTCTACAAGATTTTGAATATACAGTTGTGCATAGAGCAGGAGACAAAATGAAACATGTAGACTCATTGAGTAGAAATGTAGGAGTGATCAATGCAGGACTACATGCAAGGGTGAATAATGCTCAAGATTCTGATGAAGCTCTCAGAGCAATTAAGGAGGTTCTAAAACAAAGAAATGAATACCAAGATTATTATACGGAAAGAGGAATTATTTATAAAGGAGTCGACAAAAAATTGGTGATACCAGAAAAAATGGACATGGAGATCATAAAAAACACGCATGGATTAGGCCACTTTGGGAAAAGGAAGATGAAAGACTTGATAGAAAAAGACTATTTCATATATGACTTGGATGATAAAATGGAAAAAATAATCTCTACATGTGTGCCATGTATTCTAGCTAACAGAAAGTCAGGAAAGCGAGAGGGGTGGTTGCACCCAATTGATAAGGGTAATCTCCCACTGCATACGCTGCACTGTGACCATTTAGGACCTTTGGACATGACAAAGAAGATGTATAATTACATTCTGGTTGTTGTTGATGCTTACACAAAGTTTGTGTGGATTTACCCTACAAAATCAGTAACTGCTAAGGAGACTGTTGATAAGTTGAGACTACATCAGAAAGATTTTGGTAATCCCATCCGCATCATCACAGACAGAGGAACTGCATTCACAGGGAAAGAGTTTGAAGAATACTGTCAAGGAGAAGAGATTGAACACATCAAAATAGCAACTGGAGTTCCACGTGGCAACGGACAGGTAGAACGCTGCAATCGCATTATAATTTCAGTCTTGTCTAAAATGTGTATCGAAGAATCAACGCAGTGGTATAAGCATGTAAGCAAGTTACAACGGGTGCTTAATTATACGTATCAGCGGTCTATAGGTACATCGCCATTCAGACTACTCATTGGCACAGATTTAAAAATGAAGGGAGATCTTGAATTATTCAGATTATTAGAGGAAGAAGATAGAAGAGAATTTGTGGAAGAGAGGGACGAGTTGAGAAAACATGCCAAGGCACAACTTATGAAGGTCCAAGAAGAAAACCGCAAAACCTATAACCTTAAAAGAAAAAGAGGACTAAACTACAAAGAGGGAGATTTGGTAGCAATCCAGAGAACTCAGTTTGGATCAGCTCTGAAGCTGAAGCCAAAATACTTTGGCCCATACATAGTAACCAAGGAATTGGGTAAAGATCGATATGAAGTGGAAAAAATAACAAGTAACTCTGAGGGACCGAAGAAAACAACTACAGCAGTCGACTGCATGAAAAGGTGGACTTGACTGGGCTCATCTTGATCTACCTTTGTCTTGCGGATCATTGTATGTATTGTATTTTACCTATAAGAGGCATGTATTTTGCTCTATTGGTTACTATGTGCACTTATCTATTGTGAGTTTTATTTATCTTGACTGACGAAAGTTGTTGTTGTTGTTTTCACTAACATTAGACATGGTGTTCTTCTAACTGCTTCTTTCATGTGTCTGGTGTTTAATTTCGTTATTAATGTAATGGTTCAGTTTTATTTTATTTTTGTGTCATTTTGATTGGAGCTTAGGCATGAACACAAAATACTAATTGTGATTATAGTATAAACTGGTTGGCTTTTAACTTGTTTGGCTGTTGGTTGTGATATGAAGAAAAGTTTATTTTGTTTATTTAAGTCTAAGTTGAAATATTATTACAATTGAAACCACAAGGGTTTATTAAACAACTAAGTTTTAACTTTTATAGTATGTAAAGGTGACTAGATTCACCTAATAATTTAGCCTGTCATTTTTAATGTTATTTATTTAATTTAAATGTTTTGCTTGTTGTATTGTGTAACTTTCAAAGGCAGTCTGGGCCAGACATGCCTGCAGGAATGGCCGAGGATGTAGGATTTTATTTCTGCGTGTTATGAAACGAGTGACAGGGAAGAATGAAAGAGAGAGAGAGAGAGGAGGGGGATTGATATATGGCGACGGGATATGGAAAAAATGTAAATTAATTAATGCGTATAAGGAAATAAAAAACACTAGTGACACAAAACAGTGATTTTATTGAGAAATATAATAAGCCTCCCTACATGTATGTTATCTGTAAATCAAAAGTAAGATATAGGTAAATTACCTATTATGTTGTATCAATACATACAGGCTAGCTAGTAGCCTTATATAATGGACTAAATAATCAAATCAAAATTACCAAACAATAATCAAATATCAAAATTGCTTACGTGATAGCAGGGCTTCCTAACTAGTGGGGCGCGCCCCCCTCGGGGGACGCAGATTCATCCAAGGGGGGGCGCAACGAGCGACTCCAGATTTAAACTGCAGAAGACCTATACCGCGGCGCGGACGGTACCCGGTTTTGACTCCCTATTTCGGCCCCTAGGAGGGCGTAGAGTTTTTAGCATAACTCTGGGTGAGGTGCATTAGGGTAAAAGGTTGGGAACCCCTGCGTTATAGGAAGAAATAATAACAACAAACGTTACAGAACTATTAGGTACCAAAGTACCATATTTTTCCACTTCACCTAATCTCTATTGACTTTAGCCACCCGTCACCTAATTTCTATTTACTGAACCCTCCGTTTATTACAAAACTACAACTTTTAATGTAATCTTAACGACTGCTGCTAGCGCACCGTTATACTCAGTCTACTATTACCTACTTATGCTCCCTTTATCGTTAAACATAACATAAGTGTGCCTGTCGAGCAGTTATATATTTTTTTCATGTAGGATATTTTTTAATGAATTAAGCTGGCTCTGGTAAATTATCCATACTTTTGTATTTATTCAACATTAATTGAAAATGCCAGAGATAGGATTTTCCGAAACCGAAAGTCCAAGAGAAACGATGGAAGGTAAGCATTGTGCATGAAAAAAATTGTCAGTCTTTTTACAATATTTTTTGATGAAATTTTGCAAGTTGACCTACTTTCTGTGGTCGAATCTCGGATAAGTATGTTGTTGTAGGTTTAATACTTATATGATATGATGACATTGAATTGATCTAGATTACTAGGGTTGGGTATAGGAACTCTGTGATGAAAAAATGCAATGTGATGGATTTTGGGTTTGTTGGAATATGGATGAGTAGATGATTGTAGAAAAAAAACCCATTCTACAGTAGAAAAAAGTTTTCTAAAGTATTCTACCATTTTTTTTTTGAGAAATAAAAAAATCCTTCGAAACTAAAAAATCTAAAAATACATTCAAGAACAAACTAGAGGAAGGACAATAATCTGATAGTTTGAACATGTACGCAAATCGTCTATTCGACGCTTGTAGCGTGCACAAATTATGGACTAAGTTGAATCCAATCATTGGGGAATCATCTCCATGCATTGCCTTACAAAAGGTGGAGTAGAAAATGTTTAATGGTTATTGGTAGGCTATAGGCTGGTAATTAAAATACTAGATTTGAGACTTTGAGGGGGGGGCCGCGCGGCCGCCATCTTGGTTTAAAGGTGCCAAAAGTCCGTTTTTTAACCTTGGCGCTTCAACGGTTATCAGAATGCCTAAAATGTCTATGGAACGTATGAAGAAGATAAAATTGTCTAAAATATTTCCATACACAATACATCTGTAAGTCTTACAGATATAAAGATACAGGGGGTGAAAAAGTGTGTATTTTCTTATATCATAAGAATTTTATTTTTTAGCTTCAAAGTTTTGTGCTTCGAGATAAAGAAATGAAGTCTCTACCACAGTTTTGTCATCTTCTAATGATTCTTAAAAATATATTCAAAAGTTGAATTCACCCCTAGAGCGCTTATAGAGGGGGTGATAGTAGTAAGTCTCACACACAAAATCAATGTTCTATTACTCATCATAAAATTCTACTAGGCGTTGTCGTCAGGTATAGCTATCGATCAATTCGGGTATAATGAATTTAGATTTGACAAAAAACATACGCTTTCATAAAATAAAATAAAAATTTAAGATAGTGCTTGAAAATATTTTTATTTTTTTTAACTTCATATAACTGTCGACTTATTATTAAAATATCGTATAGGCTTTTGCATTTTTTAAATAATGCTTCCCCCCCTCAAGGTCTCAAACCTAGTATTTTAATAACCACCCTATAGCCTACCAATAACCATTAAAACGTTTTCTACTCCACCTTTTGTAAGGCAAATGCTCCAATGATTGCGCTATAAGATTGACCCCCCAAATATTAATTGTTTTATGTGCTACACAATAAGGAGAAATAATAAATAAAATAAAATAAAAATAAAAAGCCTTTTATTTCTTAAATTTACAAGGTTAACTATTTACTACCTAATTTATTTATAATATATTTTTTATTTAAGAACCCTGTTTCCACAGGTGAAGGCCTCCTCCTTAGCCATCCATGTTTCCCGGTCTTTGACTTCTTGCATCCAACTTGAACCGGCGATTTTTGTAATGTCGTCGTGCCATCTAGTAGTGGGTCTTCCTTGTCCTCTCTTTCCTGGGGGGCCCTTCCATGACGTCACTCTTGCAGTCCAGCGTTTGTCTTGGGTACGTGCCACATGGCCTGCCCATCTCCATTTAAGTTGTTTGGCATAGCGGAGAGCATCTATGGCCTTTGTGTGCTGTCTTATTTTGGTATGGTTGATTTTTTGAATTCTTTTAATGTTCAGCATACTGCGCTCCATTCCTCGTTGACAGGTCCTTATTACTTCCATAGCTCTCCGGGTAAATCTCCATGTCTGGCAGCCATATGTCAAGCATGGTAGTAAGCATGTGTTCATGACTTTAGTCTTTAAGCTGACTGGCATGTTACTCTTAAACACCACTTTTAGTTTCCAGTACTTGTTCCAAGTCTGTTGTGCTCTACGTTCAATTTCTATGTCGTTGTTTTTCTTATGGAAGCTGACTTGCTTTTCCCAAGTATATGTATTGTTTTGTGTAGATCAGTGGTTGATTTCCTACTGTTATTGTTCTTTCCATGCCATTTGTCATTACCATAGTTTTTGAAAGGTTCATTTCGAGCCCCACTCGTACACTAACTTTATGTAGGGAGCTGATCATGTACTGTAGTTGTGAGCTTGTCTCTGCAAATATTACCAAATCATCTGCAAAGCGAAGATGGTTTAAGTTTTACCATTTACATATATTCCCTTATTGTTCCAGTCTAGTTGCCTAAAAATACTTTCTAGGATTGCTATAAACAGCCTCGGTGACAAGGGGTCTCCCTGTCTTACTCATCTCTTTAACGGGAAGCTCGGACCCTCAGTTTCTAGTTTGACTCTGGCAGTACTATTCCTATACATATTTTTGATAACTTCTATGTACTGGTGCTCTACTTCTTGATTCTCTAGGGTTTCCCATATACATTTATGTGATACAGTATCAAAAGCTTTCTGGCAGTCTATATATGCAATATATGTAAAGATATCTCTGTTTTTCTTGGAATTTTTCTATTAGTTGTTCTAAGCTGTGTATGTGGTCCATAGTCGAAAAACCTTTTCTGAAGCCTGCCTGTTCTACTGGTTGGTTTTTTTCTAATGCAGCGCTTACTTTCAGATTGATGATTGAAGAAAAGAGTTTATATACCACTGGCAGTAAACTTATAGGTCTGTAGTTTGAAATGTCCTTAGGTTCTCCTTTCTTATAAATTAGAATGATGCTTGATTCAGTCCATTGAGATGGTACAACAGCGGTTTCCAGTATCTGGTTAAATAAATTTAATAGGGGTCTACCCCTAGACATTTTAGTTCTAACTAAAATGTCGTGAGCTATTTTGAGAGCTTCATTGCTGACTTGATCTGCCCCTGGGCTCCTGTCCCTTTTCAGGCCTTGAATTGCTTTTATTACCTCAAGTTCAGAGTGATGTTATGCAGTGTTTTCTTATTATCAGTTGATGTTGTTTGAATATGTTTATACTGTCTGTCTGTTTTCTCACTGTAGAGATTTCTGTAAAATGCTGTTGCCACTTCTATTATGTCGTTTCGATTATGAAATATTTTCCCTGAAGATTTTATTCCCTCTATCCATAATTTGCTTTGTTTCAATTCCTTGTAGGCTTTTTTAGTACTTCCGGCCTGTATCAGGTGTTTCATAATTGTATTCTTTCTATAATTGGCATAATCCTTTTTTATGTACTTGCTAATAAGTTTATATAGGGCAGAAAGTTCATATTTTTCACTGCGAGTTTTGTTTTTTGTTTTGTGTAGCATTCGCCTTCTTTCCATCAGTTGTATTGTGCGCATTGATAATGTTTTATGTTCATTAGGACTTGGGTTGACCGTGTGAGCTTCTCTTAGGCTTCGAGTAATAGCACTGATAAGTATGTTATATTGCGCTTGCACACATTTTTGGTTTTCCTATTCCTTTGGCAGGTATTCTTTTAGCCGTTCTCTATATTGGAGTATTTCTTTTTCATTTTTTAATGCTGCAGTATGGTTGCCAGAAAAGCTCGATCTAGATTTTTTTGTAAATGCTAGTGATATATGTACTTGCTCTGACTGGTCTGTGATCAGATGGAAAGGTCACATTTAGAACTACTATTGTATTGTATTGTAGTACGGGTAGGTTTCCGCAACTCGACGTCTAGCGCCTATTTTGCGTAGAGGAAGGGCGGCTAATCCAGCCAGCCCAGCTCCTCGAGGAATCCTATCAAACCTTTGATGTTGAGTAGGACCTCGGGGAGATCACCTGGGGATCCGAGGTGTTTTGCCCTGTACGGGGCCACTCCGTTGCACTCCAGCACCACGTGAGAGGCTGTTTCTTCTGTCTCCATGCCCCCACGGCACAGAGGACTGTCTGTAACACCTAAGTTAAGAAGATGTTTGTTAAATGGTCCATGACCCGTTATCACACTAGTTACCATCCTTAAGCGGATTTTGCCGAGACGGAGAAGTGTTTTAGTGAGTCTGTCGTTAATACTAGGCATGGCTTGTTTAGCCTGTCTGCATTCCTCATGACTTTGCCAATGTGTTATGTGCAGTCTCCCGGTTCGTTCCAGCAGCGTCGAGCGTACCTTGCTGAAGGGCGTCAAAAGAATAGGCTCCGGGCCAATTGACCCAGCACCCGACCCCTGCCTGGCCAGCTCATCCGCAGCGTCATTCCCCCGGGATCCGCTGTGGCCTTTGATCCATTGAAGGACAATATTGTTATTATGACCTGCCTCCATTAGTCGTTCATGACACTCGTGTATAGGACTACTATATTCTGGAATATGTCTGGGCGATTGGATAAAATATAGTCTATTTCGTTATAGTGTTGGCCATTTGGTGAGTGCCATGTCCATTTTCGAGTTGATTTTTTCTTAAAAAATGTATTAAGTATTTGTAATTTATTCTCAATGGCAAAATCAATAAATTTTTGACTTCTTTCATTCCTCACCCCATATCCATATTGTTTCATAGTCATATGTTCAGATTGCTTGGGTTGACCTATTTTTGCATTGAACTCTCCCATTATAATGTAGTCCTTATGTGCCATTTCTATAGCCTGGGTGACTGTATTGTAAAAACAAGAGATTTCCTCCTCTTTTGCTGCTTCTGCAGGGGCATATATCTGTATGATAGATATGTTCTGTTCTTTGAAGTTAAGATTTAAAAGGGCTACTCTCTCTGTTAGTCCTGTGAAGCTTTCAATGTGCTGTTTATAACATTTTTTTATAAGGAATCCAACTCCATACTTGCCAGGTGTTTGGCCCGTATAGCAGAGTAAAAAGTCCTTGTATTCTTGGATTTCTGTTCCTAGGCGTCTTATTTCGGCTAGTCTAATTATATCATATTTTATTGACTCCGCCTTGGCCACGACTTTGGTCTTAAGCGACCTGCGGTGCGTCCGGCGGTGCGGAATTTAGAGCGGAGCGGCGAGCAGGCCACGTACTTCGCAGTAGCCGCGGTGACTTCGAGCGGATGGGACGTACTCGGGTTACTCAAAATGTCTTTGTCGAAAGTGGCCCTTCAGTGCCTCAAAAGCAGCTCCTATTTCATGGGAGACATTTTAAATATGAGAGAAGGTGTGCACGTGACAAATAGACGACGTTATACGTTGGGCGAATTCCGGACATTGTATGAAGAATACCGACAGCATCCCCAAAAGTTTTATGAATGCACACGAATGAGTGTGGAAACTTTTGATTACTCGTACCGTATCGTACAGTACCTAAGTCTGTCTAGCACTTCCAACTTTCTCTCTCAATTGCTCAAATGTTAACTGGAAGAAATCCCTTAAAGGGATAAGTTTGCCTTTGTACGTATATGTTGTGTTATACATATGTATTTCGTTGTGTTTTCTTGTACAATAAAGTGTTTTACTATTACTACTATTACTTGTTACAACACTCTATGGACATCGCGCGCGGATAATACAATAAACTTTGTTCTTAAGTAAAATCACAGCCCGATCCGTGCCGCCGCTAAAACCGGTCGCACCGCACTGAGTCGTGGCCGCGCGTTCGCGCGCCTTGTCTTTGTTCGTTCCGCCCGCCACTCCGCTGCCCGCAGTCGCCGGTCGCTCGAGTAAATCCGCGCGCTTGGTTGCCGGTGCGGAAGTTCGTGGCATCTCTTCTTTTCCGCGCTGTTTTTGTATTATGTGCGATCCGCTAGTCGCCGCCGCCGAAGCAGGTCGCGCAATGTCGTGGCCAGGCGGTTAATGCTTCTTTTAGTTCTATTAGGCGCTCTTGGGATGAAAGTGTTCGGACGTATGTTGTCACATAAAGTCGTAACACATTCATAAAAAATTACAGAATACGTAGTTCCAGATATGCTTGGCATGGTACTACGCATAGCCCAACTGATATGTTTGGCGCCGGTGCGCCTGCGTCGCGCTCATGGTCGCTGGGCGATTATTGAAATACGTCCTGGGTTTATCCTGTTTCAACGGCTACTGGTCTTTGCTTCTGGTAATTAAGTGTGTTATGCTACACGAAAAAAAACTGGCCAAGTGCGGGTCGGACTCGCGCACTGAGGGTTCCGTACAAACCTTTACAGCTTAAAGGTATTATAGACTGGTATAGGATATAGGATAGGTATTTCATATGAATTTCAATTTAATATCTCTACGCGTTCATGAGGAAACGGGTAGTAACTTTAAAATTATTAAAAAATATTTTTATTATATGATGTAACTAAAAATTTACGGTTTACGCATTTTTTCCTTTATCTGTGCTATAAGACGTTGCTTCGTACGTAAAGTGATCCTATAAGGGTTCCGTTTTTTTTCCTTTCCAGGTACGGAACCCCAAAAACGCTTTCCGCGACAACACTCGGATTTTTTAAGCCCTCGACTTCGGCTTCGAACGCGTGAAACATACAGTGTGCTTCTAAATTAAAAATACAATCTATCTCAAACATAACTCCAACACACAACAAATAATCACCCAATATTGAAGTTGTATTGAAGTTAGATTGGAATAATTTTCAAGCAAATTCTGATATTTCTGATTGCATAGTTAGTGTATTGGAGTTGTATTGAAGTTAGATCGTGTCTAAACGTGTCTCAAAATTAAAATACAGCCCAAAGGCCCTTATACGTATGGTTCACACACTCGCCGCCAACAGGGTATTTTTTTTCTTTTTGTAGCTTTTTTTTTCGTTGCGTTAAGTGGTGTTACCTGCTGATGACATTCATATGTGATAGTCTAAACCAAAAGGTACCATTTTTGCGGCCGGCGCTTAGGCTTTTATTGTTCGAACGCAATATTAAATCTGTACAACGTACAACCTAAGCGCCTGCCGCCAAATGATACGTTTTACACAAAAACACATATTAACTTATTAAGCTAATATTGTCTATTGTTGACGTGATAATTATACATATTAATTTTACAATAAAGCGGACGTATCGCGTGTTTTGGTTTTTAAATTTAGCCCGAAGTTTCGAGCCCTTTTACGCGCAGATTTTATTGTAAAATTAATAGTTATTAAGCTGTTTGTTTTGATAGCGTAAGAAAAATATATATGATGAACACAGAGAAATAAATAAACTTAGAGGTCTCAGAGAGCTCACTCATTGCAGTCCTCTCTCTCTGGGCGAGGGGCGTAGGGCCCCCGCTGTAAAACTTGGTATTCACGCCCTCTGCCCGTTCTTCCCTCACTCCCCTTCATAATGTCAATCTTTCGGGCTAATAACCAGTTATATGGAGTGAGTACTCTACTATTTTCAAGACCGTTGATGTGTTCGATACGGTTCGATAGAAAACAATTACACAATTGTAAATATTATGGACTGAGAGCTGGCCACGTCAGATATGACAAAAGAATGAGAGCAACAAAACCCGAAGTTGTCTCAGTTATAAAGGACAGGGCCTATATTTTAATATTAGAATTTAAAAAAATTGCGTATTATTACGGAAACTATGAATTATATTATACGTCGTTTGGCATTACTTTCTCCCAACGGAAACTTTTGACAATGATATAATCTAATTATTTATCTAATTTCTCATAATATTGCATCAAATCCAGAACTCTAGGATTTGTTTTGAAGTGGTTTTCATTCTTTGACCACTTTTACAGCTGCCAGATATCCAGATCTAGAAATAAACATAGTATATCAAACTGACTAAAGGGGTTTCGTTGCTCTCATTATTGTGTCATATCTAACGGGGCTAACTCTCCGTCTATTACATCATATGACACCATCTTCGAATCTTACGGAAAAATAAATTAGAACTACTTATTTCAAAGAAAAAAACTTATAACTAGAATTTTACATGATTTGCAAAATCTCTACTATGAGATTATGTGCGCGGTCACTCAGTTCGCGTCTTATTATATTGTTTTTTTTATTAAACATTTATCTTATCTAATTAGTATTGTTTTCGTTGTTGGTATATTTTCCTTGTATGAAATATTGTTTAAGGATTTTACTGAGATTTTTTTCTTGTTTCTAGTAGTTTTACAAATTCCTTAGGTAATCTATTTAATATATCAGGGAGAGTATACAAACAAGTTCGTTTACCGTATACATTATTGGGTTTCGGTACCGAGAATAAAGGTAAATGTTGAAGTTGGCGCATATTATTAGGTCTAACAGTTTTTTTAAGTTGGGTTATTTGACAAATGTTGTTCCAATTTAAAGTCATGTTTAACATTTTCAGATGTGATAGTGATATTGTCGCTAATCCTTCAATTTATTGGTATGGTTCCTCCTTCCATGAACGAGAACACAGTATTTTTAAGTGTTATGGCTTTTTGCCGTCATAACTTGCTCGCTATGTTTGCCTATACCCATGTTATGTTGAACTCACCGGGAAAACTTCAGCTAAGTAAAACTTTGTTGGGGCAAATACAAAAGGTAATAGTAATTCAAATTCAAATGCATATATTACAAAGGTTGTCTGGAAGAGATCGCTCTTTAGCGATAAGACCGCCAATTGTTTTGCCTCTGCTTTTCTGTTTGTGACTTGTGTATAATGTGTGTCTATAATTTGAGGTGTGCAATAAAGTACTCTTTATTTTATGTTATGTTACATTAGTAGATTACCGTACTAATATTATAAATGCAAAAGTATGTTGTCTGTCTGTCTGTTACCTCTTCACGCTTCAACCGCTGAACCGATTTAGATGAAATTTACTATGGAAATAGTTTGAGTCTTTAAAAAGGATATAGGATAGTTTTCATCCCGAAAATTCACCTTTAAAGGGGTGAAAATGGGGGTGGAAATGTCTATGGAGAATCAATAACCGCTAAAACAATTTTTATGAAATTTGGGATATTTTTTGAGTTATGGGGTAGAATATAAAAGAGTTTTTATCCCCAAAATCATCCCTAAAGGGGGTGAAAAGGTGAATGGATTACTAACTCTTCGCAGACGAAGTCGCGAGCAAGAGCTATTATTTTTGTGTTTATACATATAACGGTCTGTAAATCCAATAGCCCTAGGATACATGCAGAGATCTGCGCGTCGTATCTGTCTGGCGGGTACCCAAGTAACACAGGAAGCATTATAACATATGAATAGTTAACTTATTTCGAACTTAAGGACCGTATAAACTTTTATATACGTTCACCGAGCAACTTGTCGCATTATATGATGCTTTGAGCTGTATAACGGTTGTATAATGGCATATCTAAATGCTTTTGTAAAGCCTTTAGCTTTAATGCAGCAAACCAAAACGCAACTGTACAGCTTTCGACTGTTTAAAAGCACTTAAGTGCTTTAGGTTCTACAATAGCATTATATATTGCTTTAAGCTGTATAACGGTTGTATAATGGCATGTATAAATGCTTTTTTAAAGCCTTTAGTTTTAGTGCAGCGAACCAAAATGCAACTCAAGTACAATAAATATTGCTTTGCTATTCCGCGGTATAATAACGTGCTAGTTGATTAGTGACTACCCGTTATACTTATTTGCGTATTTTTTGCATGCATTAATGTTCCCACCCTCCCACCGCAAAAACAAATACGCAAACAAATTTGATTTGTTCCCCGCCGCAAAAACAAATACGCAAACAAATTTGATTTGTTTGCGTATTTGTTTTTGCGGCGGGAGGGTGGGACCATTAATGCATGCAAAAAATACGCAAATAAGTATAACGGGTAGTCACTAATCAACTAGCACGTTATTATACCGCGGAATAGCAAAGCAATATTATTGTACTTGATATTATGGACTTCCGCAAAGTAACGCCTGATTCCATTAATTACTTAAAATGCAACTGTACAGCTGAATGCTGTACAGTTGCGTTTTGTTTGTCATATCCGACGTGGCTAGCTCTCCGTCTAATAGACCAACGCCATTTTGTAAATAATTTATAACCTAAAAATAAAATCATGCGGACCTATTTATACAAGGAAAATACCTATATAATAATGAAATTACTTAATTTAAGACTGCTCAACCAACACTATTATGTTAATAATGCAAAACTCGTTCTATACGAGGATTACACAATTGTTTTGTTTATTTGACGCATATCTTTTTATAATGTTTTATAGCAAAACCACAATAAATCAAAGGCGCGTGAAAATTTTCAATGAAACTTATATACACATTTACAGTAAACTACATTGCGCAGTAATATTTGAAGGATATAATAACGTAAAAGAGTCAAAAACTTTTATAAATTTTGTTAGGATGCAAACAAATATGACGTGTCACTCATTCAGTTTTTTGTACCGTCTTCGTCCATTTTATATTGCGAGACAAAGTAGTTAAATCACAACGTTCATTGTATTATAACATTTGTTCCGTCGGTGTTAGAGACGTTTTTGCATTGACGTAAGGTTTATTTTACTACACTCTTATGCTAGTATAATGCTTTTGTATTGCGATTGGCAAGTTAATCGAGAGTACTTATGCTTCTTTACTGCGATTAGCAAGTTTTTTGGCCGTATTAATGCTTCTTTAATGCAGATGGCAACTTAATAGAGCGTACTAATGGTTCTTTAATGCGATTGGCACTTTCCATGACAACGATAATGCTAATAGCGCAGGGATATTGCGCCTGTAATGCTATTAAATGACCTGTATAGGATCTCAAGCTGGGTAATTTGGGTAATCTGGGTGCCCATTTAAGACCTATATCAGCACTATAAACGTTTATAATGCTACTATAACACGAACTGAAAATGCTAAAAGCATACAGATATGCTGTAAGACGGCCGTTATACTGCTTTGATGTGTTACTTGGGTATGCCCGGCGGGCAGATTCGTCATTACATGGCGCTATTCAGCGTTGCTGCCAAAAATCGAAATTTCGTTACCTGGGCCATTCTACTTTTTGTTGTACGTTTTTGACACTTTTTCGTAAAATGCATATTTTAGAATACTTTGCCATTAGTTTCAGTTGCTGTTTTGTGACGGAAAAAGAGGCTTAATTAGGCTATTAACCCCGATAGCTTAGTTTAATAATAACAACTGTAAATATTCTTGATCACAGTAACTAAGTGGTCTTTGATTGTCTCCCGATTTGTATCAAAATAAGGCATTTACCACTGCGTTACCATCTTTTTACATTAATCAATATTAATATAAGAATTTTAGTTAACAAATTCCTATTATTTGGTTAAGGTACAATTTGGGAATACAATTTTATACACGAAATTCAATGTCTATCATACTTTTTTCTGGCAATAGATTAAGACATGTATTTAACCAGGCTGCTAAATAATTGAATTTTGGTAGCTATAAAAAATAAAAATGAATACCAAAATTAATAGGTTGGCGACTAATTTGGGGCCGTACATTATTTCAATATGGGCTGTTTTTTAATGTCTTAATAGCCATTGTTTAACTATAGGTAGGTATCAAATAATTATATTGAAAACTGAATTTATAACTGGGAAGCATTTTAAGAAGCCTTTTTTTAATCGAAAACGATTACCTATTTAATTAAAAATAAGGTACTTATTTTAAAAGTTTAGGAAGCAATTAAAGTGAATTACATATTCAATATTAGTACAACGGGCACTCTACACGAGCTGTAATTATAAGATAAAATGGATTCTTAAAAAATATCTAGGGTCTATGAATATTGGTAGGTAGGTACCTATAAGTATCTATAGTCAGATATCTAGAACCAAAATTCATATGCCACATATGATTTAGAAAAAATTAAAGGTGCCTTTTGTATAGTATTACCAAAATACCAACCTAATTAATAGAGACAATGAATGGTGCCTTTTGTGTAGATACCTACACCTATTTATTTACCTAAATACCTACCGATCTAGTTAATAGAAAATATGAAGGGTGCGTTTTGTGTAGGTATTACCTAAATACCTACCTATACTTCCTTTTATTTAGATTAGAAAAATCGTGCGATTGTCGTAGTTTTCCCTCATAGGGCTGAAAAAAAAAGATACATGGGCGCAATGGATCTACCCTATGGAAGAAGTTTTTTTTGGAGATAACTCAAAAATGGCTGAATTGATAATGTTCAAATCAATTTTCGTAGAAAGTATCTAATAAGGCGCATCTTCTCAAATTTTTTGGACTTACGGTTCAAGAGTTTCCCTGTAACTCTTGACACAATTTTTCTGACTTTCGCAGCGATTATTTCTGAAAATATTCACTAAATCACAAAATGTTCAAAGATACCTCGATGTTATTTTTAAGAACCATTGATTGATGAGCAACATGTTGATATTCAGTAATAACTTTTTTAAATTTAGTTACATCTATAGCGCCCCACCCCCCAAAATATTTTCTTCTGCAATTTAACTACATAACTAAATAGCGGCATACAAAATACACTTTGTTTATATTTTAGTATGATACGTCTTATAGTTTCCGAGTAAAATGGCTGTGACATTGACACGGACGGACGGATGTACGGACAGACGGACATGACAAAACTATTAGGGTTCCGTTTTTGCCATTTTGGCTACGGGACCCTAAAAACTGGTCAAGTGCGAATCGGAGTCGCGCCCCGAGGGTTCCATACATCCCACAATTTTAATAATATATTTTCTTGAGTCCGATTCTTAACTTCACCACAAGATATTTATGACAAAAAATAAAAAATTACATTCTCAAAACAAGCCCTTTAATTTACACACTACCAATAAAGTTGAAAGCTATAACGGCCAGAAATGGTTTGGTATGCAGTAAAGGGTTAGTTTTTTAAATAACGTGAAACACGAAGTGAAAAACAAAATTCACTACAGGGTGTCAGTAAGCGGACATGTGTCCGCCAACCGGGTTACCTAACCAACATGCATACCGGTCGCGCAGACAATTTTTTATATACCACGACGGTGGCAAACAAGCATACGGCCCGCCTGATTGTGACTAACAATGACCCTATGGTTTGCAAAACATTTTATTTCATTTTCTTAATTAAGTACCCCCTTAAAGCACCAGGGGACATACAACCTACAAAATTTCAGCTCAATCGATCTAGCAATTTCGGAGCAAATAGATATTGTGACAAGACAGAGTATCACATGCTCCCTTTTAAACCATTTTGGCACGGACCCTTAAAAATATTCCAGTTTTCTGAAATTTTAGTGCTCCCGTATTTAAAATGATACCAGCAATTGATACCCAAAAAATGGTTAATTAGGTAGAAAGAAATAGCTGGCAACAAATATTTAAACCAATCCTGCTTTGAATAATAGATGCCAAGTTAATATTTTTGTTGCCAACCTATTATTTCAAGTTCCCCGTTTATTTTTTGGTCAGTTATATATTGCTGCCGTTTTTCAATAATATGGTGCCACGTGTTTGACACTTATAAAAAAATATTGTCGCTAAAATATTAATTCACGGCCAATTTATATTATTATATGCCTTAGAAAAGTTGCCGATTCATGTTTTAGATACCCGGAAAATTATAAGCCATAGATTAATGGTCACGAAAAAGTAGAATGAGCCACCTATCTCCCTTTTTTGTGAATTCGAAAGAAATAGACGAAGATGACTAAATTTTAAGTGTCGATTACCCAGATCAACTCTGATCTGTCCACAGACATGTCCTACCTTCCGTCCGTGCATAATTGCCGCCATCGCCATTCATTGAATAAAGATCCTAGATGCCTGCCGTAGTAAATACTGAGTATTACTTTAGTTTTATTACTGTTAAAAATTCTTAGTTTCCGTTCCCAGATGATAATAAGCTTCAAGTGGACTAAAGTGACAAAATATCGACGATTGTCAACATGCGTACTATTTTTATACATAGCGTACCAATTAATTGAAATGATAATCTTATGTTATAACAAAGCGACTTTCAACTTTGTCCAACATGAAAGCCGGAAGATATATAATCTGGAATTATTGGGTATGTATATGAAAATGAATAGGCAAATATACCTACATATTAGTAATAGACGGAGAGCTAGCCTCGTCAAATAGGACCCCTTTCGTTAGTTTGTTATACAATGCTTGTTTCTAGATCCAGACATCTGGCAACTGTAAAGTGGAGTGGAGGTCAAAGAATGCAAACCACTTTAAGAATACAAATCCTAGGGTTCTGATTTTGATGCTGTATTATGCGGAATTATATAAGTAATTAGATTATATAATTGCCAAAAGTTTCTTATGGGGGGAAGTAGTCCAAAACGACGTATAATGTAATTCATATTTTGTTGTCTACTGTTTCGATATCTGTTTCCGAAATAATACGCAATGTTTTTTGTTCTGATGTTCAAATATGTATAGGCTACGTCCTCCGTCCATAAGACAACTTCGGCAGTTTTGACCTATTTTGGTATTACTTTTTTCCAACTGAAAAAATTTGATTGTCTGTCACTCTGACCTCCACCCATTAAAAGCTGCCAGATGTCCGGATCTAGTAATAAGGATAGTATTGCATTCTTATAAGACGGGTTTCGTTACTCTCATTATTGTGTCATATCTGACGTGGCCAGCTCTTAGTCCATAAATTATTTCATACCATATAACATCCTCCAACGCCAATATTTCCCGTTATACGGTCAGCAACAACAATATTATGTACAGTCACCGGCAATAGTATCTTCCTATACGAAAGCCGCAAAAATATGAGACACGCTCTTTATGACCCCACAAATAAGAACGTGTCACATATTTTTGCGGCCTTCATGTAGGAAGATACTATTGCCGGTGACTGTACTATGTATCTATGGTTTTTTTAGCAATGCTCGCCTATGTGATCATCTGGTATCAAAATTTTACTCTCTCTATACAACTTTTGCAGTGGAGTTTAATTGTCATTCAAATTCAGTCTACGCTCAGTATGCTAAACGATGAACTTCAGTCCTGGCTTGAACGTAAGTATATATATATATATATTTTTTTTATAATACGACGATGGCAAACAAGCATACGGTCCGCCTGATGGTAAGCAGCTACCGTAACCTATGGACGCCTGCAACTCTAAAGGAGTCACATGCGCGTTGCCGACCCTTTACAAAAAGGAGGATTCACTGTGTTGACGGCTAAAGGAAAAGAAGGTCCCTCATCGTCAACACACTGGGTCCTCTTTGAGATCTTTGACAACCTTACTTACCAGCAGGGACACAACACTATGAGTAGGGTCTAGTGCTATTCGGCTGTGGTTTTCTGTAAGGAGGAGGTACTTCCCCAGTCGGGATCTGCTCCAGATTTGAGCGTGATGACATTCGCTGAACGTGCCCTTTCGCAGTGCCCATACCTCTCTTTTTGGCGTAGTTTAAGGACATACCCAAGTCCGGACGTAGTTTAAGGACATACCCCGGGTCCAAAATAGCTCTAATTTCGTACACAATTATTTTAATTAATTTTGCATGTTTTTTAAAGTGGGGCATTCCACTCATACAATAGATTGTTATTGTTTTTTTTTTCAATGTTTTTTTCAATGTTTTCAATGTTTGTATTTGATTTAATAACAATCTATTGTATGAGTGGAATGCCCCACTTTAAAAAACATGCAAAATTAATTATGAGTTGATAGCAGCGCCCTCTATATTTCCGTTGTGACACTTGCGATAGTGTCGGCGGGAAGGGTATCTAACTCTAATAGTTAGTACCTAGATGTCGCTTACGGCTGCTGTAAAGCCGAAGTAGATCAAAGATGATTGAAGGCATTGAAAATTTCGTCAACTTAGTAACTTGACCCATAGCTTAATTGGTAAAGCGATCGAGCCCCGGCAAGGCGTATCGATGCAGGTTCAAATCCTGCTGGGTTGATTATTTTTTCAATGTTTTCAATGTTTGTATTTGATTTAATAACAATCTATTGTATGAGTGGAATGCCCCACTTTAAAAAACATGCAAAATTAATTATGAGTTGATAGCAGCGCCCTCTATATTTCCGTTGTGACACTTGCGATAGTGTCGGCGGGAAGGGTATCTAACTCTAATAGTTAGTACCTAGATGTCGCTTACGGCTGCTGTAAAGCCGAAGTAGATCAAAGATGATTGAAGGCATTGAAAATTTCGTCAACTTAGTAACTTGACCCATAGCTTAATTGGTAAAGCGATCGAGCCCCGGCAAGGCATATCGATGCAGGTTTAAGTCCTGCTGGGTTGATTATTTTTTCAATGTTTTCAATGTTTGTATTTGATTTAATAACAATCTATTGTATGAGTGGAATGCCCCACTTTAAAAAACATGCAAAATTAATTATGAGTTGATAGCAGCGCCCTCTATATTTCCGTTGTGACACTTGCGATAGTGTCGGCGGGAAGAGTATCTAACTCTAATAGTTAGTACCTAGATGTCGCTTACGGCTGCTGTAAAGCCGAAGTAGATCAAAGATGATTGAAGGCATTGAAAATTTCGTCAACTCAGTAACTTGACCCATAGCTTAATTGGTAAAGCGATCGAGCCCCGGCAAGGCGTATCGATGCAGGTTCAAGTCCTGCTGGGTTGATTATTTTTTCAATGTTTTCAATGTTTGTATTTGATTTAATAACAATCTACAATTATTTTAAATTCAAGAATTATGTAAAACGTAAACTTATTTCTAAAGCCTATTATAGTATAGAAGACTACATGGATGATAAAACACCGTGGGATTAAATTGCAACTGTTAACAATGTATACTATTGGTTCATAAAAAAAAATATTTAAATTTACCTTCTGACATTTAGATTTTATTCTAAAAACATTCTAGACTAGTATATTTATACAATTTTTTTTTAAGGTTTGACGATCTTATTGTGATGTACATTTTGACATGTAAATATTTTTATTTTTTATAATTGCATCAATATATTTCTCTGAATTATATATTAGCTTAAGATAATAATTGTAACTGACGATTCGCAAGCGCTTGTTGCTATGCCTACTTGAATAAATACATTTTTGGCTTTGACTTTGACTTGACTTTATTATTATATTATTTAAGAGCCAAAAGTGTCAAATTAAATTTAAGAATTGTTGCACGTCAAAGTTACTTGCCTAGGTCTATCTATTTTTTTTAAATATAGACATCTTATACTGACAGGGTCACAATGACATGTTGTTAGTTAAATCAAGTGGATATTGGGTTTTGTGGAAATCGCCTTTGTTTGACAATACGAGTATGTAGGGTCAGGGAGGGAACAGTCGATATGATTTTTTACCAACTCTGTAAGGTACACAGTGGTTCGCGAGCCACCGTGTACTTTTCCGAAACGAATGACTGTTGACATTGGCGCCATTTGGTATTTTAGATCAAACTAAAAACAAATACAAACACTGAGGGCCTTGAATCATCAGCCAATACTAAGTAGATTAGATACACTCTTCGATAAAAATATAAGTTATTAAAAATATCGTACGAGTTAAGAAAAAAAGGAGTGAAACTTAATTTTGATAGCATTAAAGACAAAAACGCATCATAACACATTCGCATGGCGCCGGAGCGGCTCACTAAGTAGTTCATACGTGATCGGGTACGGAACGCTTCCGATTGATGTAGAGGACAGACATAAAGCTCTTTCCCTTTCTCGCACAGCACATTCGAGCCACTGTTCCCATCGAGCGACTGCTCCCTCCCTGACCCTATATATCAATACTTCATGCCATAGAATTGCGTACATATTTTTGTAAATACATACAGAGACTATACGTATATAGAGACCGCCACAGTCAAAGAAGGCTTTAATACTGCTGCGGTTTCCGCATGCGGAGCCGGTGCGCGAGCGACATAGCGCTCTAGCTGCAAGTGTATAGCGCTGTCACGCTTTCACACCGACTTACGGCGGCAGTGTGATAATCGCCTAAGAATTTTTTGAGACCCCAAGTCTGAAGCGCCACCTGAACGAGACCAACCAAAGCTAGAGTACTCTCTGCCCCTCAGCGCCATCTAGTAATTGATAGCGTTACTATTATTACTTTATTACTACAGTAACTTTGGGTTGCTGTCGTTCAGATGGCGCTTCTGACTTGGAGCCTCAAAAAGTTCTTAGTCTGTGGCTGTCTATGTAGTAGTAGAAGTAGTATAGATTCACCGTTTCTACCACATGGATTTCCCACCACCAAAACAATGGTTTTTCGGGATTATGGTGGTTTTTCGGGGCTATGAAACCTAAAAAAAAAAAAAAGTTTGGTATGTTTTAGTACGTTTAGCCCCCCATTTAGATCGATTGCACTAGGTCTCAACAGTGCCCGGAGACTCCTTCAGCACTTAGGCACTCCGCTAATTAAACAATACACGCTCTTCGACACCACAATAGAACCCTTGCTCACCTTTTTCTATTGTCTCTATTGTTAGCTCGACTCGGCGACATCGCATTGTTACCGAGCTCGGTAGAGGCATACTCCTACGTTGTAGTTTGTTCTTTACGTATTTGCAATAGGTTTTATAATTGTTTAATTGGTTACTCCTTATGAAAGACTAGGTATACTACCTAAAGTTTCCATAGTTTAGGTATAGTTTTGGTGGTGGGAAATCAATGGGGTAGAAACGGTCATATAACTTAACGAGATTTTTAATGATCTAACAAGCCCCGCGAACTGACACAATTACATTACCCTTTATTAGTCTGGACTGGAGTAGGTATCAAATTTATACCTAAAGTAATTAATTCACATTTCGCGAATATATATGCAAATTTCAACGTATTTACATGTGTTACAGCACAATATGAAACTTCTGGTATATGTTTCAACCCCATCAATTTTAGTTATTTAGTATCTATTCGTTTTCAGTTTTTGCCTAAAATATATTATTTTACGCAAATCCAATTTTTGAAATATTTTTTTATTGATTCTAGATTTGTGTTTATATATTTGTGTTGTCTTAATTTTTTTTGGGTAAATTATTTTATGCAAATCCAATTTTTGAAATATTATTTTATTCATTCTAGATTATTTCTAGTCTAGATATTTGTGTTGTCTTATTTTTTTTTTTGAACTCGTAAATAACTTTGGTATATGTGACAGCCGATTGCTATTTATTGGTGGACAATAAACATGACTGTGTTTTGAACAAGTTTCAACCTGTAAGTATGCTGTACGTTTTCGTAAAGGAAGTTCCCATTATTTATTATAATATATAGATCTATTGTTAATGTAGGATTCGGTGTGTGATTTATTGCATTCTTGTTTATACCAGTTAGGTGGGGCGGTGCGATGTTTAAAGACTCCTTTGGTGCTCTAATTTAAAGTCGCAATTTCTACTATTAGTTTTTTCTTGATGCCGTCGGCTTGAAAACTTTACCTTTTTTACTAGATGTCCTTTGAAGAAGGTAATAATTTACTTTTTATTCGTTTCTGAGAAATATATAAATCAATCATCGGGTTTGAAGTCACACGCGATTTTAATAGAAAGTAAATGCACAAAAGATCTGTCGTTTAAATTCTTTAGAATTCTTTTGATAATTTAATCTTTTGTTAGAAAACATTCCGCTGCAAACAAAAATTTACCTGTCCCCGAAATCCTGTTTAAACTCGTCGCTACCTACCTAGGTGGTCCTCTGTCCCCACCAGCCGTGACCTTTTTTTCAACACAAATTCATATAAAAAGGCTGAGGCTGGAGGGTAAATTTTAGAAACGAAGTGTGCTGCAAATCACGTGTTCAATTACGATTAAGTGAATAAATTTCTTAATTTTGACTAATCAGAGATAGAATTTGAAGGAACACTTTAAAGGGTTTAGCAGGCTAAGGAAGGACGTGTGGCCCCTGTGAGGAAAAGTTGAATTAGTAAATGTCAATTGTTTGTCGCCTCATAACTAGTAATCACTCCAACTTTCAGCCCTCTATCTTGAACTGTCTCAGAGATAATGTCAAAAATGTATTTTTTTAACAATTTTTTCAAACTCGTATATCTCCTAATCCATAGCAGCTAAAGCGTTGAAACAAAATCACAGCTACGTAGTTTGAGTGGGAGTATACCCTATAATTTTATTAATATTTTATACGTGAAAAATAAAAGAAATAAATGTCAATTTATTTTTTGACAGCTCTTTCCAACACGTTTTTTTGAAAGTACAATTATGAAAAAAATCACGTAAATTGCTTATAGTATTAGCTACTAGCATACAAAAAATCAATTGATTATATTTGGTGCAACATACTGTAAAAAAAAAAAAACTAACGAAAGTATTCAAGTATCAAGAGTAGGCTTCTGAACTGAAAGTTCGTTTTTAAGTTTTATGTTTGTTGCCTAGCAACAAAGGGTGTATTGTTTTTAATTTGACGTATGACTGTCAAAAAAGGTCACTGAACTACTGCTGTGTTAGCATTTGTAACTAATTTTACTAACTACTAAATCAACGAAACGACGGATGTGCTATTTTGCTGTGTTTATTATTTTATAATAGTACATTACTTACCAAGGACTGTAAAAGAAAGAAAGCCCGAAATCGCAGGTATTTGTGACCCGAGCCGCAGGCGAGGGTTGTAAATATGCGATAGAGGGCTTTCTTTTTTACTGCCCGTGGTGAGTACACAATTTTACGTCTCCATCTGGCCATAATGCGAGTTTTACCGTACGCGTAGCGTGCGGCAAAACTTACGTTATGGCCAGGTGTGACGTAAACAAAATTAATTGGTTTCATTATAGTACACGTATTAACATAACGAATTAAATAACTCATTAGAGCAGATATCACAATATAAGTCACTTAGATAATGACTATCGTAATATTCGTCGTCTCAGGTATAGGACAATGTTATCCTGCAGTCATCGCAATATCCTTTTAACATAACATTTTCGTCAGAGAGCGATATCTCAATACTGGTAAAGACTGTAAAAACAGTTGCTTCGCTATTAACCGTGGCAAGTTGAGCCCAAATATTTTTGATTTTGTGATTTCCATCTGAAAGAATGTATATACATGAAGTTTCCGTTTTTTTTTTTATTTACATTTAAAACTTACTTTCGCCATTATGGAAAAATCGGACTCCTCTTCTACATAACGTGTTGTATATTCCCTTAAACAATTCACTATTATGTTAAATGTGCTAGCGTATAAATTGTATAATAGTATTGTATAATTTAAAGATAGCTCATACCTAAGAAATCATAATGTCTAATGTTATGTTACTCGGAATCGACAAACGCTTAGTTTATACGCTAGCACATTTAACATAATAGTGGATTGTTTAAGGGAATATACAACACGTTATGTAGAAGAGGAGTCCGATTTTTCCATAATGGCGAAAGTAAGCTTTAAATGTAAATAAAATAAAACAGAAACTTCATGTTTATACATTCTTTCAGATGGAAATCATAAAATCAAAAATATTTCGGCTCAACATGCCACAGTTAATAGCGAAGCAACTGTTTTTACAGTCTTTACCAGATATTGAGATATCGCTCTCTGACGAAAATATTATGTTAAAAGGATATTGCGATGACTGCAGGATAACATTGTCCTATACCTGGGACGACGAATATTACGATAGTCATTATCTAAGTGACTTAGGTATATTGTGATATCTGCTCTAATGAGTTATTTTTTTCGTTATGTTAATACGTGTACTATAATGAAACCAATTAATTTTGTTTATAAAATAATAAACATATAGCACATCCGTCGTTTCGTTGATTTAGTAGTTAGTAAAATTAGTTACAAATGCTAACACAGCAGTAGTTCAGTGATCTTTTTTGACAGTCATACGTCAAATTAAAAACAATACACCCTTTGTTGCTAGGCAACAAACAAAAAACTTAAAAACGAAGTTTCAGTTCAGAAGCCTACTCTTTATACTTGAATACTTACGTTAATTTTTTTTTTACAGTATGTTGCACCAAATATAATCAATTGAGTTTTTGTATGCTAGTAACTAATACTATAAGCAATTTATATGATTTTTTTCATAATTGTACTTTCAAAAAAACGTGTTGGAAAGAGCTGTCAAAAAATAAATTGACATTTATTTCGTTTATTTTTCACGTATAAAATATTAATAAAATTATAGGGTATACTCCTACTCAAACTACGTAGCTGTGATTTTGTTTCAATGCTTTAGCTGCTATGGATTAGGAGATATACGAGTTTGAAAAAAATGTTAAAAAAATACATTTTTGACATTATCTCTGTGACAGTTCAAGATAGAGGGCTAAAAGTTGGAGTGATTACTAGTTATGAGGCGACAAACAATTGACATTTACCAATTCAACTATTCCTCACAGGGGCCACACGACCTTCCTTAGCCTGCTAAACCCTTTCAAAATATAAATAACTTATACTATCCTGATCTTTTATCTATATGTATAGCATGTCGATTGGAAATGATAATTGTGATGTTAAACTTCTTCAATTATGTGAAGACGTGGAGAAGTAATATTTTGAAGACCAAGAAATGTATAATTTGTGTGAATCTCTAAGTCAACAAAAATATGAAATGTAAGTTAATCAATCTGTTTTAATATTTAATTCATTATACATTTTTTTTCTACCTCGCATCTTGTTGGGGTGGGTGATCTAAGTTAAAACCTGTTGTTACATGTTTCCTTACCTGACTTATGGATACGGAGGGGATAGTGGTATAAAAGTGGGTCCCCAGTTTTAAAATTATCTATAGCAAATTGAAGTTTCAGTGTTTTGTACCTGTGGTGTTGTGTGATTCAGTTTTGCAACATGGCATTTTATCTTGAGCCTAAATTAGAACGTAGCCAGATAGCAAATTTTAGCAAAAAGTTAATAATCCAGTCCCTGATTCAATTTTTGAAGATCAAGATATTAAACCATATTATACCCCATGTGAGGGTCATAGGAATCAAACACAGGATATTCATATATCAACTACTGATGTAGTATACGGAGTCCTACCAATGCAAGCGTATTGTTTGCATTGTAAGAAATATACAAGTTAGTATTTTGTAGTTATTATTAATCTTTGTTTCTGGTAATCATATTATAAGTAATGATGTAATTATATTATTTGTGATATTTTATTTTATTTCTTTAGATCCCAACAAGTTGGAGACGGAATAGAAATGGCAACTACGGATCCTGTGTCTAAGGCATCAACAAAGAAGAGTCAACCTTCAACTAGCAGTGATTCAGCATCAACTTCTACAACACAAGCTTGCTGTATTGACGTAAGCATAAAAAATAATGACAAAATTGAATGTTCTGTGTGCCATGTGTATGTGGTAAAAAGATATTTAGCAAACCATTTGAAAAGCAATAACCACAAAAACAATGTTCTTAGTTCAGACAGCGAATTAATCAACGTTCAGCTAATTGAAAATGCATTCCGAAACAGGGTTGCTACGTACAGAATATCAAGTAATAAAAATGATTACCAACCCTTTGAAACCCCCGAATCGTTTTTAGAAAAAAATAAAGATACAATTTTCACTTTATTAAATCGATCAGTTGCAGATCATTGTGCTTTAAAAGTTAATTTTATTTTAAATGCAAATTTTTGTCAGGATACCAAACAGCTAAGAAATACATTTGATTTTCAATTAAACAATCAACTTTTTAATGTGAGGAGTGATAAAGATTTATTTTTCATATCCCTCGTAAATGAAATAACAGAGAGATTAACAAACTTTGAAAGAAAAGATAGTGGATGGAGTTTGGTAAACATAAACCACTTAGACGTTAATGTTAATAAATATAAACCATTGCGTGGTTCTTCATATATTGAATTACCACGTGATATAACAAACAAAAGAGCAGTAATAAACATCAAAAACAATGATCATGAATGTTTCCGTTGGGCATTGCTTTCGGGTTTATATCCACCTAAGAAAAACAATCACGCTAATATGGTGAACTGTTATGTCAAATACAAGGAGAAATTGAAGTTTGGTGACATTCCTTTTCCTATCAAGTTTACTGATATTCAGAAATTTGAAAAGTTAAATGATTTAAGTATTAACGTGTTTGGTTTGGAGTATAATTCACAAAATAAAAGTCATGATATTGTTGGTCCTTTACACATTACAAAATGTAAAAAAAAAAAAACATTTTAATTTGTTATATATAACAAAGGGGAATAGAGGACACTATTGTCTAATCAACAATTTATCTCGATTAGTATCCGCTCAAATAAATAAATCACAACATGCTGTTAATATATGTGATGGTTATTTGTCAAATTTTTCATCTAATCAGAATTTAGTAGAGCATCAAAAGAACGATTGTTTTCATATATGTACCAATTTACCCTCTGAAGAGGATAAAAGGAAAGATTGGTTTGACAAAATGACTTCTTCAAGTCAACTTAATTTCAATAATTACGAGCGTAAATTACGAGTTCCTTTTGTTGTGTATGCAGATTTTGGGGCATTTTTAAGTCCTATTCAGTCAGAACAATCTAATGAACAAACCACTAAAGATAATAGTCACTCTCCAACACCTGACAGTGATAAAGATTATGGAGATGATGATGATTATGTGGATGATAAAATCAAACGTAAACTCAGACGTATAGACAAGCGTTCCTCAACCATTAACATTCAGAAACATCAAGTTTATAGTTTTGGATACTATATTAAATGTGCATATGATGACAAGTTATCAATTTATAGAACATACAAAGGGGAGAACTGTGGTCAAACGTTTATGAAATGTATTAAACATGATTTGGAGAGTATTTGTAAAAAGAATACATTTTACAAGCCCCCATTACCCTTAACAACTTTAAATAAAGAGCACATTGCAAACAGCAAAGTCTGTTTCATTTGTAGTACATGTTTAAACGAGGATTCCTGCGTTTCCTATAACTGGCATACCGGTGTTTACGAAGGCGTTGCACATTCACTCTGCAATGAAAAGTACAGACCCCAAAACTTGGTACCTGTGTTTTTTCATAACTTAAGCAACTATGACCGTCACTTTATAGTACATGGGCTTAATTTTGAAGATGGTGATACAGAACTAATCACACAGAACAAAGAAAAATATATTTCCTTTTCCAAAATGTTTAAAGTGAATAACCGTACAGTGAAATTAAGATTCGTTGATTCCCTTAAATTCATGTCTAGTAGTCTTGAAAAATTAGCTAAAAACTTAACAACAAACCAATTCAATGAACTAAAATTAAATTTTCCAAGTGAAGAAGACTATAAGCGCTTGATACGTAAAGGTGTGTACCCATATGAATACATGACATCATTTGATAGTTTAAACCTTACCGCCCTTCCTCGTAAGGATTTATTTTATAGTTCTCTGAATAATAGCCACATTTCAGATGAAGATTATGAACATGCTGTGGGTGTGTGGAATCACTTTAATTGTCAAAATATTATTACTATTATATAATTACTATTCAGATTTATATCTGAAAACAGATGTTTTGCTACTAACTGATGTATTTGAAAATTTTAGAAATGTATGTGTTAAGACCTACGGTTTGGATCCAGCTCATTATTACACTGCCCCAGGATTGAGTTGGGATGCTATGTTAAAAGTTACAAAAATAAAACTTGAACTTTTGACGGATATTGATAAAATTGCTTTCATAGCAAAAAATATTCGAGGAGGTATATCCCAATGCAGCCACAGACATGCAAAAGCTAACAATAAATATATGTCAAACTATGAATCAAACTAACCGTCTTCTTTTCTTGTATATTTAGATGCAAATAACTTGTATGGATGGGCTATGTCTCAACCTCTTCCTACAGGTAAATTTGAATGGGTGAATGTAGAGACGAATTTTAATATTGCAGATGATGCTGATCATGGCTTCATCTTAGAAGTAGACATTGAGTACCCTAAAGAATTACATGATTATCTTTCGGATCTACCATTCTGTCCCGAAAATGTATGTTTAGGTAATTCTAAAGCAAAAAAATCAATACCAAATCTAAACAAGAAAACAAACTATGTCATTCATTACAGAAATCTTAAACAAAGTTTACAAAACGGATTAAAATTGCTTAAAATCCATAGAATATTAAAATTTGAGCAATCCCCATGGTTAAAAAGTTACATAGATTTAAATACCTACATGCGATCCCAAGCATCTTCTGAATTCGAAAAAGATTTTTTCAAACTCATGAACAATTCAGTGTTTGGTAAAACTATGGAGAATGTAATGAAACGAGTAAACATCAAATTATTAAATCACTGGGAAAATCGTGGGAAATCTCAAGGAGTTCAATCTTTAATTGCGAAACCTGAATTTCATAGTTTATCTGTTTTTTCACATGATTTAGTAGCTGTTCAATTGAAAAAAACTAAAGTTTTATACAACAAACCAATTTACCTAGGTTTTTTCATTTTAGATCTTTCTAAAACTTTTATGTATCAATTTCATTACGACTATATGAAAACCAAATATCAAAATAATTTGAAATTGCTTTACACAGATACTGATACTTTACTATATCAAATATTCACAGAGGACTTTTATGATGACATAAAATCAGATCTTAATTTATATTTTGATACTTCTGAATACCCAGAGGACAACGTGTATGGTTTCCCTCTGGTAAATAAAAAGCAACTTGGTGTTTTCAAAGATGAAAACAATGGGGAAATATTTAAGTAATTTATTGGTTTGCGTTCAAAAATGTACGCCATAGATGTACAAAATAAAGAAATTAAAGCTAAAGCTAAAGGTGTCAATAAATGCGTAACGGAAACGTATGATCTTGATAGTTTTAAAAAATGTTTATTTAAGAAAAAAATTTAATATGATACAATGTTACGTTCCAAATCAATAAAACACATTTTATTTACACAGAAAATTACCAAAATAACGCTTTCCCGTAATGACATGAAACGATATTTGTTAGGAAATTCTATTGATACTCTTGCGTGGGGTCATTATAAAATTCCTCATAGTGTACTTTAAAATTTATTTAATTTACACAGAATATTCAATGAAATGTATTTATTTTTTGTGCAATGTGTATAATTTTTGTACATTGTATGATTAGTTTAGAAGTTAAAATTATCTTGTGTCAATTTTTTTGTTATGTGTTATTTTTAATAAATGTTCTTGATAAAAGGAGAAACTTTAAAAAAAATTGTCATTTGAAATTAATTCCTTTTCATAACAACACACTCCTCACGTTAATTCAAAATGATTCATTTTTACCACCCCTTCACCACTATTGTAGCTGGTCCGAGTGGTTGTGGAAAAACTAAATTTGTTACAAGTTTTCTTGAACATTCGAAACAATTATGTAATGTTGAGTTTGATGAAGTGATTTGGTGTTATGATGAAATGCAACCCCTATATAATCTAGAAAATGTGATTTATAGTCAAGGAATACCTGATATGTCCATGTTTGATGGACTGAAGCCCAAATTACTTATAATAGATGATTTAATGCGGGAATCAAATGGGCGACTGGTTGATATTTTTACAAAAGGTAGTCACCACAGAAATTTAAGCCTGTTTTATATTACTCAAAATATATTTCATCAGGGTAAAGGTCAACGTGATATGTCTTTGAATACAAGTTATTTAGTGTTTTTTAAGAATCCTAGAGATAAAACACAAATACGTTATTTGTCTCGTCAAGTATGCCCAGAAAACTCAAAGTTCGTTGACGAAGCTTACAAGGATGCTACTAAAAACGCTCACGGCTATCTTATGATTGATCTAAAACAAAACACAGATGACATGTGTCGTTTTAAAACTAAAATATTTCCATTTGATGGCCATTGCACAGTGTATATCCCAAAGAAAGGATTTAAATATAACAAGGATCATCAAGTTTCAGTCAGTTCTAAATGATGCATTCTCGAGTAAGCACCTATAAACATTTACTGGAAGCCCTGCATTTACTTAAACCAAAATATCGCACTGCTTTGCTTAAATCGTGCGATGAAGATGAGATCAACATCATTTGTGAATGTATCTATAACGTTCTAAAGGGTAAAATTCCTTTAGATAACAAAGAAAAATCTAAATTAAAAAAATATAAGGAAACATTACGAAAACTAGTTTCAAAAGGCAAAAATAAGCTTAGAAAAACCGTTATTATTCAGAAAGGGGGTGCATTTTTACCAATAATTTTAGGTGCAGTTTTTAGTGCATTGGTAAACTCCTTATCTTAGATACAATGCAGAATACAAAGAAAATGTTGTTAGTAGAACCTGAATTTATTGAAAGACTTAAAAAAAGTGAAAATCAGGTGGAAAATTTATCATCCCGTCTGGATGGAGAAATGCAAACAATTCTTAGAAGAAAAATAAATGATCGTGAAAAGTGGGCATTATATTGTCAAGCACTACAACGATTTTTACATTTTGCTGAGGCAGATCGAAGACCATTTAAATTACCAATAGTGATGGATGAAGTGAACTACCTTACTAACGATAACTACAACGTTGCTTCGAAAGTTAACAAAAAGGAGGAAAATGTAAAAAAAGAGGAAAGTATCCGAAAGGAGGAATCATTTACTCAGAACTTAAGCGGAGACGCAAATTCACCTGTGCCGGAAGAAGATGTTTATGCCACACCTCCTGGTGTATCAAAGGTTCAATTACCTAAACGATATTCTCCATCCTATATTATAGATGTTATACCTAAATCGTACAGGACAAAAAGTCAGACGCTACTGCAAAACATTGTTCTGAATAGACCTAAAATTTGGTGGAAGGAGAACGGTGAAGTAGTTATAAACAGTCAGACAATACCAAATAGCAATATTCTCGATTTGTTAGGCGATGTGCTTAGACCGCTTAAACGCTCAAAACCAGTGGGATGGGAGGATTTCGCTCGTCTTTTAAATGATATAAAAGTTCCATCGTCATGTATTGGTAACCCCGAGACTTTAGAATTTATTAATAAAATTCAATCTAAACCTGAAGCTAACACTCCACAGGCTTCTATTAGCGAGCACAACCTATCAATTAAAGAAAAAAACGCATCTACTCCTCTATCTACTAAGCCAAAAACGAGGTCTCAAAAGAAAGTTGATTGGGAAAGATGGACTCCTTATTAGACATAAATAGAATATATTACGATTTATCAAACCCGGCTGGATATAGTAGTTTAAATAATGTTATGAAGGAAATGAAAGGTCAAATGAATAGAGAGGAAGTGAAAAAATGGTTGCAGTCCCAAGAAGCGTACACTCTACATAAACCTGTTCATAAACGTTTCTCGCGTAACAAATACATCCTGTCAAACTACAATGAACTATGGCAAGCTGATCTAAGTGATATGCGTACCTATAGTCAATACAACGATGGGTATAAATACATTCTTTGTGTTGTTGATGTATTTAGCAAATATGCATTTGCGAGACTTATGAAAAAGAAGGATGCTGAAACGGTTAAAACGTGTTTTGAAAGCATATTCACGGAAGCAAATGCAACCCCTAGACATATTCAATCTGATAAGGGTACAGAATTTGTTTCAAAGATGGTGAGAGATTATTTTAAAAGTAAGAACATAAATTATTATACAACTAACAACCCAGACATTAAAGCTAGCATAGTTGAAAGGTTTCAAAGAACTCTCAAAACTAAAATGTGGCGTTATTTTACTCATAAGAATACTTACAATTACACTAATATATTACAAGATCTGCTTTATTCATATAACCATTGCTATCATTCCAGCATAAAAATGCGTCCAGTTGATGTTAACTCTAGTAATATAAGGACTGTTTGGTGTAACTTATATGAAAGAAAAAATGATAAACAACCTTCTTTAGAAAATGCAAGGCTAAATGTAGGTGACCATGTTAGGATAACTAAATATAAACATATATTCCAAAAGGGTTATGAAACCAATTGGAGTGATGAAATATTTGTGATTGAATCAGTTATCAATAGGTCTCCGTGGGTTGTTTATACTTTAAGAGATTTGGAAGGTGAACCAATTAGTGGTACATTTTATTCTAAAGAATTACAAAAAGTAACTCACCACCCCTCCATCAAATATAAATTTGATAAAATAATACGCTCGCGCCGTATTGGTAGCAGAAATGAAGTGTTCGTGAAGTGGCGAGGTTATCCTAATAAATTTAATTCCTGGATACCGTCATCAAGTTTAGAAACAATATGAGTGAAAACAGTTTTTACTTAACTTTGTTGAGCAATAGCTCATCGGAATATTACAATGATAATACAACTGCGCACTTTTTAACAAAATTACCTAAAACCATTAAATTGGAAGGAGAATGGGTCGTGGGTTTAGTAGAATTTCAATACCCATGCTCCATGTACAATGTTCAAGAACATGAAAATACCATTTATATTAAAAAGAAAGTTCGAGGATCTGCAGACAAGACGGATAAAATCGTTGATTCAAAAACTCACATACCAGCTACTTCGTATGATAGTCTTGATCATTTTCTTGATGCATTAAATGAAAACCCACAGCTAAAAAGCAAAGTTAAGTTTAGATATGATAAAATTACAAAAATGGTGGGGATATCAACAGATAAAGAAATAGTCTCAGTCACAACAACACCCATATTAAGTCTACAATTAGGATTTCGACCAAGATCAAATTTAAAAGAAATGTCAATTGGAAAACATCCTGCAAATTTATACTCAGGTTTACCCTCACAAATATTTGTTTATACTGATATCATTCATCCACAAGTGGTGGGAGATGTAATTACATCATTACTGAGAATAATACCGTTAGACCCAACTAAATTTATCTATGGTGCTTACAAAACACATATTTTCTCACCTGCTCACTATGTACCCGTATTACGAAGAGAATTCGATACTATAGAAATAGATATAAGGACAACTACTGGAGGTAGAATACCATTCCAGTTTGGATCTTCTTGCGTGAAGCTACACTTTCAACGGGTAAAATGAATTATAAAAGATCATCTACGTCTTGCCCATATGAACATTACTATTCACACCAAGCTGGTACGGGTATAGGAATAGTTTATAAAGGGGTACCATATCAACGAGGACATGGGATCGGGAGTTTCTTGGGTGGTCTTTTTAGGTCTGTGCTACCATTATTATCTAGTGGTCTTAAAACAGTGGGAAAAGAAACTTTAGATGCAGGAATCGGTCTTTTATCCGATATGGTAAATTCACGACCAATGGATAGTTCTATTAGATCTCGGTTCAATGAAGCAAGCGCCAACTTAAAAAGAAAAGCAAATGAAAAAATTGATTCTTTGATGTCGGGGTCTGGGTATAAAACGTCCACAAAAAGACGTGGACCATTATTTAACTTAAAAGCATCGCACCGAAGAGGAGGTAAAAAATATAGGAAAAACAATATTGAAGATATATTTTCAAACTAAAAAATGTCATTCTTACATAGTCATTCTTGTGAGTGTGCCAAATCTGAGTTAGACTTATTTGCTTTACCATCAACTCAAACAAGCATTGAAAGTGGCCAGTGGATTCATTACAAACCAATTTCATCTCTAAGTGACGATGGTCCTATTGAGTTTCAAGTTCCTGGGTCAGGTGATGACTACATTGATCTATCACACACTTTGTTGCATATAAATGCCAAAATATTGAATCAAGATGGTACAAAAATAAAACCTGATGCAAATGTTGCACCGGTATACGATTGGTTACATTCCCTGTTTAGCCAACTAGATATTTATTTAAATCAGAAGCTTATATCACCTCCAAACAACACTTATGCTTACCGAGCCTACATGGAAAATCTGCTTAATTATGGTTCAGCAGCCAAAAAATCTCATCTGACTTGTGGATTGTGGTATGAAGATACCCCCAACTATATGGACGCCGTTGACTCGACTAATAAAGGGTTTCACGAAAGAATGGACTTTGTTAAGGAAAGCAAGGAAGTTGAAATGATTGGTCATTTACATGGTGATATGTTTAACCAGGAGAAATTTCTAATTAATGGTGTAGAAATGAGAGTTAAATTAGTCCGTTCGAAAGAAACATTTAATTTAATTTGTCATAAGGATGGTAAATTTAAAGTACAAATAACAGATGCCAGTCTCATTATCAGAAGAGCAAGAATAAATCCTAGTGTATTGTTAGCTCATCAAAAAGTATTAGCATCAACAACTGCGAAATATCCGATAACAAGGGCAGAAGTTAAGGTTCTGACATTACCCGCAGGTATACAAGGTAAAACGTTGGATAATATATATCTCGGGCAAGTCCCTAAAAGATGTATTATTGGATTCGTTTCAAACTCTGGGTTTAAAGGTAATTTAGCTATAAATCCCTTCAATTTTCAACATTTTCATATGAATTCATTTAGTTTGTACGTAGATGGTCATGAAATTCCTTCTAAAACTTTGCAACCCTCATTTAACTCTCCGGGTTTAATAGCAACTGCATATCATACTTTGTTTTCTGGAACTGGTATTCATTTCCATAACGAAGGTAGTGCTATAAGCAGATCAAACTATGTGGGTGGTTATTCTTTATTATGTTTCGATTTGACTCCTGATTTATCTGCAAGTTCAACTTCACACTGGAATCTTGTAAGACACGGAAGTGTTCGAATCGAAGTTCGTTTTGATTCAGCTTTAAGTACTACTATCAACTGTATTGTGTATGCTGAATTTGATAACATAATTGAAATAAATAAAAATCGTGATATCACTGTACATTATAATAGTTAGTAATTAAATAAATACAATGCATTCACTCAATTTTATCATTACCACTTGAACATTGTCTGTAAAACCACCAGTGTTTACTTTTTGAGATTAATTATTATTATGGATTCGAATGAAATACAATTTTGTATGAATAAAATAAACCCGAGGTTTAAGTCAAATGTTTTTGCTGCAAACCGGATTCCTGTTTGGGTTAATCTACCTACTTTTATTATAAGCAATCTGGATCCTGATTCAAAGCCCGGTTCTCATTGGATTGCAATGCACATTGATGTGAATGGATATGGTGAATACTTTGACTCTTTTGGTCGAAAGCCTACTGGTTATCACAGGTTATTTTTAAATAGAAACTCTAAGAGGTGGTTTTATAACCATCAATCACTTCAGAATTATTTTACTTCAGTTTGTGGAGAATACTGTTTAGTTTATCTTTATTTTAAGCTTCAAGGGAAAAAAATGTCTGAGTTTTTATGTCTGTTTTCTGATAATTCTTTGTGTAATGATTTAGTTTTAAGGAATATGTTTAAATCAGTTTTTGTGAATTAAAACAATGTGTTATGAAAATAAATTGGGTTTTATTTTATTTCTTACAACTATAATTACAAAATATTCCTACTACCTAAGACAAATGCAGTGACGGAGAAAGAAACACAAAATAAGCAGTTAAAACTACATCTAATATTAAACATGTTCAATAAATGAGTAATAACATTAATATACAAAAAAACAAGAAAGAAAGTAAACATTTTTTATAAGCGAAAAAATAAAGGAATTTATTCTAGTTATAAATAAAGCACTGATTAAAACTATTTTTTATCACCCTTATCAGTCTCTATAAAATATTTTACACCTTTGGTTTTAGATGATAGTTCTTTCGTTATATTAAATATAACATCCCGAGCACTTTGTTCATGTGAGTCACCTTCGTTAGCATAATATTTAAGACGATAGTCACAGTGTTTCCAGTGGTCCAGAGGTCCAACGTTTCGTATTTTATTCATGTCGTATACTTCGATCTTTATGAGGTGTGATGCATATGCCCCATCGTCCTGACCCGAAGTGAGATATGAAACACCGTCTTCTTCTTTTTTGGAGACCGTTGAAGATTGCTTATACACTTTTGTCTTCTTCTTAGGCCTTTCAAAAAAGCCATCAATATTATTTGATTGACGCTTCTTCGCAATAGCTTGCTTCACTTTGAAAGCCAGCGTCCCCTCTTCATCACTTGCTTCGTCTTCATTTTCATCAACGTAAAAGTTTTTGAAAGTGTTGTCGGAAAACTGAAACAAAATTTATAATTAATATTAAAGACTTAAAACATACACACAACACATAATTTTTTTAATGCAATAATTATAGAGTAATACTATTTAAATACTTACATCCATTATGAATAGTCTTCGTTAAAACTTCAAAGCGTAGAAACTGAGAGCTCTTAACTGAACTGGAGATCCGAAAGTACTATATAAAGTTACCCACAGCCTCAGCCTTTTTATATGAATTTGTGTTGAAAAAAAGGTCACGGCTGGTGGGGACAGAGGACCACCTAGGTAGGTAGCGACGAGTTTAAACAGGATTTCGGGGACAGGTAAATTTTTGTTTGCAGCGGAATGGTTTCTAACAAAAGATTAAATTATCAAAAGAATTCTAAAGAATTTAAACGACAGATCTTTTGTGCATTTACTTTCTATTAAAATCGCGTGTGACTTCAAACCCGATGATTGATTTATATATTTCTCAGAAACAAATAAAAAGTAAATTATTACCTTCTTCAAAGGACATCTAGTAAAAAAGGTAAAGTTCTCAAGCCGACGGCATCAAGAAAAAACTAATAGTAGAAATTGCGACTTTAAATTAGAGCACCAAAGGAGTCTTTAAACATCGCACCGCCCCACCTATTTAACTGGTAAAAACAGGAATGCAATAAATCACACACCGAATCCTACATTAACAAAAGATCTATATATTATAATAAATAATGGGATCTTCCTTTACGGAAACGTACAGTATACTTACAGGTTGAAACTTGTTCAAAACACAGTCATGTTTATTGTCCACCAATAAATAGCAGTCGGTTGTCACATATACCAAAGTTATTTACGAGTTCAAAAAAAAATAAGACAACACAAATATCTAGACTAGAAATAATCTAGAATGAATAAAATAATATTTCAAAAATTGGATTTGCATAAAATAATTTACCCAAAAAAAATTAAGACAACACAAATATATAAACACAAATCTAGAATCAATAAAATAATATTTCAAAAATTGGATTTGCGTAAAATAATATATTTTAGGCAAAAACTGAAAACGAATAGATACTAAATAACTAAAATTGATGGGGTTGAAACATATACCAGAAGTTTCATATTGTGCTGTAACACATATAAATACGAATCTTGAAGCAAATCAAATTATGTTGTTTAATATTTTTTGATTTGCAATTTTTAAGTAGTTACACTACTATATATAAACTGAAAATAGATGTCATATACTTCAGAAAAAGTGACCAAACCCTCCGGTGTCCGAGGCCAGATTTGAACTGGCGTCTTCAGCTTTCGCGGCTGACGTCCTGACCACTAGACCACCCGGTCACGGCGGAACTTGACAAATTTTCTCATGTATATGCAATCTCTGAATTTGAAACGGCTAGGCGCCGTTGACCATACTCTAAGGGCATGCGCAGTACGTGCTTGCTGTGCGTGCTGTGCTTTGAAGACGCCAGTTCAAATCTGGCCTCGGACACCGGAGGGTTTGGTCACTTTTTCTGAAGTATATGACATCTATTTTCAGTTTATATATAGTAGTGTAACTACTTAAAAATTGCAAATCAAAAAATATTGAACAACATAATTTGATTTGCTTCAAGATTCATAGATGGCAGCACCATCTCTCTCGCTATACCAGAATCACGTAAGAGATTCGGATAGGAGGTGCAAGCACGTACTGCGCATGCCCTTAGAGTATGGTCAACGGCGCCTAGCCGTTTCAAATTCAGAGATTGCATATACATGAGAAAATTTGTCAAGTTCCGCCGTGACCGGGTGGTCTAGTGGTCAGGTCAGCCGCGAAAGCTGAAGACGCCAGTTCAAATCTGGCCTCGGACACCGGAGGGTTTGGTCACTTTTTCTGAAGTATATGACATCTATTTTCAGTTTACATATAAATACGTTGAAATTTGCATATATATTCGCGAAATGTGAATTAATTACTTTAGGTATAAATTTGATACCTACTCCAGTCCAGACTAATAAAGGGTAATGTAATTGTGTCAGTTCGCGGGGCTTGTTAGATCATTAAAAATCTCGTTAAGTTATATGACCGTTTCTACCCCATTGATTTCCCACCACCAAAACTATACCTAAACTATGGAAACTTTAGGTAGTATACCTAGTCTTTCATAAGGAGTAACCAATTAAACAATTATAAAACCTATTGCAAATACGTAAAGAACAAACTACAACGTAGGAGTATGCCTCTACCGAGCTCGGTAACAATGCGATGTCGCCGAGTCGAGCTAACAATAGAGACAATAGAAAAAGGTGAGCAAGGGTTCTATTGTGGTGTCGAAGAGCGTGTATTGTTTCATTAGCGGAGTGCCTAAGTGCTGAAGGAGGCTCCGGGCACTGTTGAGACCTAGTGCAATCGATCTAAATGGGGGGCTAAACGTACTAAAACATATCAAACTTTTTTTTTTTTTTTTAGGTTTCATAGCCCCGAAAAACCACCATAATCCCGAAAAACCATTGTTTTGGTGGTGGGAAATCCATGTGGTACATACGGTGAATCTATACTACTAGTAGAGTCATCCGCTGCTCCTCTTCTTGGAATGGGGGCAGGGTTGGAGTATTTCTGCTTTTGATCCTGTGTCGGGTCGCTGTCCCACTGCGGTGGGATGGTCACTCGTCGTCTTTTTGTGGACGAAATGGCGTATGGTGTGGCCGCGGCAGGCACTGTCTATGTGTGTATGACATATAATGTTTTTGTCTTTTGGTGGGATTTTATTTTTCAGCATCTACTACTATTAATAAGAAATCACATATAAGACAAAACGTAACATCGGGCCCAAAAAAAATTACTAACCCAATAAACGCGACGATAACATCATTACAAGGTAAGCAGTGTCCCTAGGTACTTAGGTACTTTTGCCGTAATATACGTCCTTTGTTGAATGAAAACGATAGAAACCAAATATAAAAAATTTTTTTGTTGTTTTTTAAAACTTTGTCATTGAGTAACATAAGTATTTCATCACAACCAACATATTTAAAAAAATCAACCATACACCATACCTTACGGCAACACCCCTTAACAACTACCATTTGCATGAGCTATTATTATTTCATTAACTTGGGTTGACTAAAATGGTGAGGATGTCTGTATAATTATTATTCAGTGTTTTATCTTTAAGCATACCTAATTATTTTTATATATAATAATTTATTTTCCTCGCAGGTCTAATTATTGTACATCCAAGATCAAACATTTATCATCTGAGTGACTGCTACAACGAAATATGTGACTTAATACGGAAAATAGATAAAAACAATGGTGTTTTTTTGCTGTTTTGTATCGTGCTGATATTTTCGCGCTTGCTCCTGACTCCTTACAATTTCCTTTTAGCTTTTGGTAAGGTTATTTCTTGTATATATGTAAATAGATTACCTAATAAACAAAATTATTTTAACCATTTCTGACGACTATCATGCTCGAATCATGCTTGAATTTGTGATAAGTTTATAAATATTTTTGAATATTGTAACCTATTTTTAAGACTTTTAATAATAATAATAAATAAATAAATAAATAAATATTATAGGACAATCGTACACAAATCGACCTAGGCCCACAGTAAGCTCAATAAGGCTTGTGTTATGGGTACTAGACGACGATATATATAATAGATAAATATGGATAAATACTTAAATACATACAAAACATCCATAACTCAGGAACAAATATCTGTGATAAACACACAAACAAATTCCCTGACCAGGATTCGAACCCGGGACCTCCTGCTTCGTAGGCAGGGTCACTACCGACTGGGCTAGGAGGCCGTTAATGTCCTATAATAATAAATATTATAGGACAATCTTACACAGATCGACCTAGGCCCACAGTAAGCTCAATAAGGCTTGTGTTATGGGTACTAACTAGATGACGATGTATATAATAGATAAATATGGATAAATACTTAAATACATAGAAAACATCCATAACTCAGGAACAAATATCTGTTATAAACACAAAAATAAATGCCCTGACCTGGATTCGAACCCGGGACCTCCTGCTTCGTAGGCAGGGTCACTACCGACTGGGCTAGGAGGTGAGAGGACATGTAAAATATCATTTTTTACCAATATATGATCTACCTATCTATCTATTTATCGAAAGTAAATTACTAGTACTTAGCTAGCTACATATTTCTGCCTAACGAGTAGGTGTACAAATGATAAATATTTATTGATAAATTTAATAAAATAAAGTTATAATTTTTCTTTAAATTAGAGGTCGACATTATAACTATTCAAAAAAAAAAACCGGCCAAGTGCGTGTCGGACCACGCATAGGAGGGTTCCGTACCTTCAATGGAATAAGAACCAAACTACCAAAAGGTCGTATCTGATGCCTATGGAAGAAGTTTTTTGGAAATAACTCAAAAATGGCTAAACCGATAATGTTCAAAATAATTTTCGTAGAAAGTATATGATAAGGCGCATCTCCTCAAATTTTTTCATATTTTTTGGACTTACGGTTCAAAAATTACAGGGGAAGCTACACAATTTTTCTGACTTTCGAAGCGATTATTTCAAAAAATATTCACTTAATCACAAAATGATCAAAGAAACTTCAATATTATTTTTAAAGACCTATCGATTGATGTATCACATATTGATATTTGGTAAAAACATTTTTTTTTTAAATTTAGTTAGATGTATGGAGCGCCCCCGCTTAAAATATATTTTTTTTAATTTAAATACATAACTAAGTAGCGGCATACAGAATACACCTAATGTGTAAATTTTATTCAGATACGTTGTATAGTTTCCGAGTAAAATGGCTGTGACATACGGACGGACAGACAGCTGACAGACATGACGAATCCATAAGAGTTCCGTTTTTTGCCATTTGGCTACGGAACCCTAAAAACCTGCGTCCTGCAGTTTTTGACGCAAAGGAGCCCATGTTGCTCAGCATTTCCACTTTTGATTAAACTTATGAGTCGGTGGATCGATCCTTCTGTCGAGTGTTCGACCTGAGGCGTGTACAAAATACAAAACGGCCTCCTAGCTTAGTCGGTAGTGACCCTACCTATGAAGCTGGCAGTCCCGGGTTCGAATCCTGGTCATAGTTGTTCATTCTTGATAGAATCTTGGACCACCACTTTGGTACCTTAATTTTAAACATTTAATCAAATACTAAGATCTATTTGATTAAATGTTTAAAATTAAGGTAAGGTAGGTTTAAAATAAGGTAGGTAGGTATATAGTAAAAATGTCTTGAAATAATTGTTATTTTTATTTAATCAGATTAAATTCAGTTTTTCCGCAAAGTTATGCACAAAAATATTGTTACTCATTTTTATCTGAAATAACTCTCAAGTGTAATTAGGACCACTGCTGTACAACGCGCATGTCGGCGCTCCTCTTGTTAGGTACGGTCCAAACTAATGTTTAAAAAAGAACATCGTGGTATTTGTCTTTTTTCACATCAACTCAATTAAAAATAAAGAAAACCAAAGTAAAAAGAAAGTATAATATATCTTGGTTTTGTATTATTGTATTTGAAATATGATGAGAATACAGTAGTATTATTAATTTAAAATAGTATTTTATGTTACATAACACTTGTCCAATTCGGACCGTTGGATACGCACATTTATTTTTAAATTAAATAAAAAGGTTAGTTTTATGTTATACCTACTGATTTTAATTAAAATAATCATTGCTTTTCAGTTTATGATATTTAAAACTGCTACTTTAATCTATTTTATTCTATTTAAAAAATTAATAAATAACACTAATGTGAACTTATGTTATTAATGACATGATTTTGTGTAAATATTGTAAATAAAATAACTCGTGAGACGATTGATTATACGATCTCAGTTCAGTTTAGGATCCAATAAATGATAAATTCAAGTGATGTTATGTAAATACTTAACGCAACCGGAGATTTTCCAAGACCACCACCACGCAACAGACCACCTATTTCTTAAACGGCTAGTAGACATGGCAATTTGTAGGGCCCAACATGTTGTTTTGGGAGGTGTAATAGGAGGTTGGGCCTGTAGGGAGCTGAAGGAGGGTGAGGTCTCCCTCACCCTGCCTCTCGGCAGGGTACACAACATGTTGGGCCCTACAAATTGCCATGTCTAATAGCTGCATTAAATACAGGTATTTTAGGTATTTTATCTACACCAATATCATAATTCCTCTATTCCGCGTTCGGAAACCGTATGTAATTACCACCATTATTGCAACCAGTAACGTAACATCAGTGTATTATCTGTGACAGTGTGGTAAAAACGTATGAAAATTAATTACCTACGGTAACGTAATGAAATTCTGCCCTCCTCTCCGACCGCCGGCACCGTCCAGTTGGTCATGGCGGTGAATGGCGGTCATTCTAATGGTTTCCGAACACTTTATTTAGGAGTTATAATATGTGTGTAGATAAAGCAGTGTATCTGTACGTAATTAGGCCTTAAAACGTAACAGTTACATAATAGTAGTTTATGTAACTGTTACGTTTTAAGGCCTAATTACGTACAGTTGCATACACAGCTTTATCTACACTCATATATATCTTAAATTAAGTGCTCGGAAACCATAGAATGACCGCCATTGCACCGCCATGGCCAACTCGATTGTGCCGGCGGTCGGGGAGGCGCGTGTCGGCGGCCGCGCGGGCGCGTGCCGTTGGTCAGGAAGGAGCACAGGATTTACATTATGTTATCAAAACTCATAGCACATCAATATTTGAGCATGTAAAGTTAAAATTACGTTACTGCCACAGATAAAAAGCTTATCATAGTAAAATCGGTTGTGGTAATGCTAGCCATTGCCTACCGTTTTTGAACACGTTTTAGAGGACTTACAGTGTGAGTGTAGACAAACTACTATTATTTCCTCGCATACTACATTGTAAAATGTTGTATGCTACATTTATAGAAAACAAGTAGGTAAATTCCGACTCGTGTCGGTGTTTAACACTACCTTCAGTCGTGTTTACCTCACACCCGCAACTCGTTCGGAAATTACTTATTTTCTACACATGTAGCATAAATAACTATTTTGTATTTAAATAATGGGGTTAACGTAATCTTACTTCTAAGACTCCCAGGACGTGAAAGGAATGGTGCGGCAGATTTGTTGGTTCATATTTCACTTTTGCCAGCTGCTGACAATCGTCGAACCGAGTCATCGGCTATATCAACAGGTATATTGCCTAATTAGGAGACAGAGGACCAAACATCGAAATTCTGTTATCTCCCTCTACTTGCTATATTTTAGCGAAAGAGACGCAGATATCGAAAATTCGATGTTTGCCTCTGTTTTTATACTCCATCATTATAGATTTTACCCCTAGTAATACAACTATATAAAATAGAACTATATAAAATAGAAGTAGAACAGGTCGTCTAGTGGGGTAGTGGTATTTCCCGCGTCCCCGCCTACCTTTGTATCGCAATTTGCAACTTGACAACAATTTTTTTTTTATACCACGACGGTGGCAAACAAGCATACGGCCTGCCTGATGGTAAGCAGTTACCGTAGCCTATGGACGCCTACAACCCCCAGAGGATTCACATGCGCGTTGCCTACCCTTTAAGAACCTATACACTCCTTTTTTGAAGAACCTCATACTGTAGTCCGCTGGTAAAACCTCGGCAGGGAGTTCATTCCACAGCCGCAGCGTTCGTGGGAGGAAATTCCTCTTAAACCGTACAGTGCGCGACCCCTTATGCTCCAGGGATGTTATATAGGGGAATATTTGTAGGGAATTTTTAATGAATAATACCTACATTTTTCATTGGAAGTTCTGTAGTATCTTCAACCGTTTTTATAAAAAATATGAAAGACTACAGTTAAATTGAGATATAAAAGTACGGGAGAGGGGAAAAATCACCTACTAGGCCAGGGGCGGCAAACCGCGGCTCGCGAGCCGCATGCAGCTCTTTGAAGGGTCAGTTGCGGCTCTTCGATTTCCCCTAAAAAAAAAAGTTTACCGTGAAAAACAGAAAACTGCGGCTCCATGAACTTCCAAAAATCCTATATTTTTCGGACTGGCTCCGTGCATGTTAGGGGTGATACACGTAACCGCACTATATAGATACTTGAAACCGTTTCTTATTTTATTTAGACTTCATTACTAACAGCGAAGAATACTCATTTTCATTTCGTGTCACTCCGAAGTATGTATCTCAGATTGTATAAAATGTTTTTAGCAACAACGAACCCGCGGCATAGTTTGCAAGTTGGCAGGTGAGATGGGGCGTTGGGACCTGGACTTGGCAGTCCTGGAACCGTTCCTGCTGCAGATGCAGATGAAGGAAGCCGTGGTGGCGCCGATGGGCATGTTCCACATTGCTAGACCGCTTGTGGCCTCGGTTAGTCAATGGTGCTATTAGCGTAAACCAGGATGAATTGAATCACTTTTACCGCTATTCGAAGAATATTTAAAATGAAACGGGATTTAATCACATTTACATTTTTGGGGTAAATGTTCAATAAACTTAACCAAACGACATTATGGTGTTTGTACCTTTCAGTAAGGAAGCTACAATCGTTGCATTTATGGGGTAACAACTGTCCGATAAAAAAAATGGTTTACTATTCACGATTATCGATATGTGTATCTGACACAACCCCTAGAGTATTTTTTTTTAACCAAAGATTAAACAAAAATAAATAACACAGAGCATGCCCTTTCGTTAAGTAATTGCACACGACTACTAATAAAACTTATTAAACTTTTTTGTTGCAGATATTTGGTGGTGTAGCTACGTCTTTAATTATTATAGTTCAGTTTCGAACAAAGTTTGAACAACTGTAAGGAAAAAATAAATGCATAGCTTCAAAAGTAACTATATGTACTTTCATTTGTAAGCTTACCCATGAGATGTTTTCATTTATCTAAATAAATCATTGATTACTTTTACTCTTAAATATAACTACTAACTACAAAATGTTCCCTCGCCTGACGTTGACGTTTCAATGAAGTAAATATGTATACTCAAATATAATTTAGTAAGTTTACTTTTATGTTTTTGACATAATAAATGATATTAGTCATCATCATCCTCCTTGCATTTGTCCCAGCTTTTTTTTTGCCACGGCTCAGTTGAGCCTGGGGTCCGCTTGGCAACCTAATTCCATGAGTTGGCGTAGGAACGAGTTTTTACAAAAGCGACTGCCATCTGACCTTCCAGTCCAGAGGGAAAACTAGGCCTTATTGGGATTAGGTCCGGTTTCCTCACGATGTTTTCCTTCACCGAAAAGCGACTTGTAAATATCAAATGATGTTTCGTACATAATAAGTTCCGAAAAACTCAGTCAGTGCATACGAGCCGGGGTTTGCACCCGTGACCTCCGGATTGAAAGTCGGACGTATTACCGCCAGGCTACCAGCGCTTCCCACGATAGTAAATGTTACGCTACAAAAATATATATTTAAAATGAATAACATTTAACGAGCATTAGATTGAGCGCAGTATACTTGGAGTCCGCAGAACCGATCGGGTAAGGAACACCGAACTGCGCGCGCTCCAGAACTGTTATCGCAGATGTGGGTGTAAGGCTGCCAAGCTTAAATGGGACTGGGCGGGATACATATGCCGAATGCATCCAGATCGATGGGCCAAATTGGCGGCCGACTGGACCCCATAGGAAGGCCGAGGCAGAGGTAGGCCAAAACGGAGATGGCGAGACGATCTGAACTCTTTTTGTGGCGATTGGCGGGAGCATGCGCTGAGCCGTGACGGGTGGCACAAAGTAGGGGTGGCCTTTGCCCAGCAGTGGGACACGAAATATATAAAAAAAAAAAAAATTAACGAACTGGTTTGATTGCGCATGTAGTTACATACCTACTTATACAATATACAGACAATGGATGATGGTTGAGTCACACATTGTACCAATGTTGTACCAATGTGAGACCAATGTGTGACCAATGTGTGACCAATGTGAGACCAATGTTGAATGAAAATCTGTTCGAATAGCAAATGTCGATGTCGTTATAGCGTTGAGTTGAGTTGGGTTGAGTTGGGTTGGAGCTGTGTCTGTCCAGTGTGTGTGTTTATTTTTCGAATCGCGGCACTAATGTTCTTTTCATATAAACGTAATGCATATCCATAATGTTTCATACACACTTTGTAACCACATCTTAAGTAATCTCTTGATTCTGGCGTACACAATCCTTTGCAGAATCATGGCTAAAAGTTTTAGATATGTTGATGAAATACAATGAAATACATTATGTCACTGTCATTATTTACTTTCCAGGAGTAATTTCAAAATAACAATTGTTTACCTAAGTCATCAATCAAAGCAACAATTTGAGCACATCAGTTAAGCCGCAAGTCCAAATTACTTTGTAATAGGTAATAGTCAACCCTTTGCTGTTTAGTAAACTCTTTTGCCGAAGAAGAGTAGATAGGCGAAATCTCTCAGGAGCTGGACATACTTATATCTAAGAATAAGATAACAGACAAATATGTCAAAGAAAAACAAAGTGTTCCAATGGGGACCAAATGATTATAAGGATGGTAAGTTAGTTTGGGTTATTTAGGTCGGATCCCCAAAATCTAATCCCCTAGGGTCCGTTTTTTTTATTCCGGTCTGATCCCCTCAGAATAAAATATATACTTTAATATTCTGTTCTGATCCCCTAGCTAGAATGTTAACACATTTGGTACTAAATATCACTAAAATGGTTTTTACAAATTAGATATATAATTTATAGACATGTATTTTATGTATTTATTTGTATAATCTATACCAATAGGTTATGTATTTATTACCACTACCTATAGTATCTAGGTTTAGTAACTTCTCCGTAGTTTTGCCGTCATGTACAAGTAATGTACAAATCTTTGTCTACCATGTCTGACCGATTTCTCTCAGTTGCTTAAAGTTTAGCTGGGAGAGATCCCTTAAAGGGATAAGCTCGCCTTTGTACACTATATTTTTGTTGGTCATGTACTTGTTTTGTCCAATAAAGTGTTTTACTACTACTAGTACTACAAAAGTATGATTTTAGAGCCCCCGTTAAGAGCAGTCTAAACAGCTAGCTTTTAAATGAAGTCAAATCAAGCTTTTATTTAGTTTCACCGGTCCCGTTGTGTGTAATAATAACCCACTTCCCGGTTTCTGATTGAGCATAAATATGTATATCGCGTGACAATGCAATATTATGATAACATGAAGCTGATCTGATGATGGAGCTGGAAGGTGGTCATAGGAACTCCTTAACTACTCAACATTATCCCGTCGTGTTTGAGCACGTTGCATTTATCTAGGTAAGTAGTTAGGGATTGTAGAAAGAAAAGTACAATTAGCAATCAAAGCTAGTCACAAAAATGAACTATTTTTTTTTTTTACTTTTTAATAGGCGTTTAGGTACTAAGTTATAAAATGGAAAGTTATATGCCAGAATGAAAGATTTTGGCCGACGAAAGAGTTGTTAAGGTGTCTGGTAAGAACACTAACTTATTGCATCTAAATCTCCAGAAGTTTTGGTGCCAGAATCTTTGCACCTCGCGATTCGGGTTGCGTGTGCGCTGTGCGCGCTGCCTGCGCGACTGCGGCGCGAAGGCACAAGTTGGTGGCTCTCCGTGTCGCTGCCACTCACCAAACTTCAGCGCCTGATCGCTGGCTTCAACTGTAAGTACAGATGTAATTTATACGGACTTGCGTAGCGTAGGCGCTCATGTCTGAGTTAAATAGTACATTGCAACATTCAATAAATAAAATTAAAAGCTTTATAATTAGCAGTGCACTCTGTACTGTTGAGGTATAATCATAATAACTATCATTCAACTATAAAACCTCAACATTAACAGTATTTTATGGTTTTCACGAGTAACTTATTAGGGAATGCTCCCGGTTCTGATTTTGTATGGCGAGAACCGGGAATTCCCGGCTCCGGTATTGCATTTGTATAGAAAACGAGTACCGGAAGCAAACCCTAGTACTTATTCTTGTTAAAGCCAAGCGTTCCGCTCTAAGGGAATTTAAGCAAGTACCCGGTCCTACAATACTTACTACGTAAGTATATAAAAAAACGCACTATTTACTAATATCCGATACGTTTTTCAGGTATTATTATCGTAGTTTCAATAGCTTATTATTGGATAAAAGATTTTCTTAAACCAATCTCTAAAATTTGCTTTGAAAAGATGCTGAACGGCGCATGGTTTTACCTCGTGTTTCTCATATACTTCCTCGGTGTTTGTAAGGCTCAAGGCTTACTGAAACTAATGATCAATCTACTTCGAGAGATGCAAAAGGTAATACATAGATATAAGCCTTTAAATATTATAATAAAATTAATAAAATGAAGTCTATTTCTCATCATCATCATCATATCAGACGAAAGATATCCACTGCTGAACATAGGCCTCCCCCAAAGAGTGCCACAATGACCGGTCCTGCGCCACCCGCATCCAGCGGACTCCCGCGACCTTTAACAGGTCATCATTCTACCTTGTGGGGGTCTACCCACGCTGCGCCTTCCGGTTCGTGGTCGCCACTCGAGAACCTTTCCGCCTCAACGGCCATCGGTTCTATGTGCAATGTGCCCCGCCCACTGCCACTTTAGTCTAATTCTGGCTCCTCTCAATTGTATAATACTGAGTCTGGGTGCTACGGTCCCAGTATAAAAACAACTTTTCGACAAGGGGTTGTTGTGCGATAATCGCAAAAAACGTTGAGTTTTGAATTTTTAAGGAATGGAATATTACTAAAATCGTTTAAATCGTTTTGGATGTTGTAAAACAATGTAGGTACTATAAAATATAACGGTTACACTCACGTCACCTTAGTCATGTGTAAAGTGACGTGAGTGTAACCGTTATATTTCTTAGTGTTAGGGCCGGTTGCACAAAACCGTCTGTTAACGTCAACGTCATCGTTAAAAAAATCTTGTATGAAAAGTTTGACAGTTTTGCTATGAGATGACGGCTCCGTCACCATATTTAACGTTGATCAGTTCGTTAGTTATGCGTGGTGCAACCCACCCTATGTGTCATGACAGTTTAAATTTAATAATGTAGGTACTAATATTATTACCTACTTAACTTTTTTTATTTTATTCAGAGAGTTTTTTTTTACTTACAATAAGCTTCCTTTTTCTTTTAAATATATAAATTGTACTAGACGGTGGTAAAAACACATAAACCTGTTTCTTAATAAAATAAATAAATAAAATTAACTTTGAATTTTCTCAATACAGGCGAAGGTATAAATCAAAAACGGCGAAAGAATATGTCACAAGCTTCTTTTTAGCTTAATAATAATATTAAAGAAAAAAGAAGCAAGAAGCTTAAATACCGTACTGAGCATTTTACGCCTTTTTAGATTTGTTTTTATTTTATACGTAGTTCAAGGCTAGACACTGTGCATAAAATACGTACGTACGTCGTTGAAAATTAATTTCGGGATAATGTCAAAAGGTCGCTATTAACACTTTTAGGCATCTTGGCGCCTATATAGGTACCTACTTAAATATATAACAATGCTTCGTACCCTGTATACAGTCAGCAACGAAAGTTGCCGAACGGTATAAGATGATAAATTAAATAGCCTAAGTACAAGACATACAACATAAATATTTCATAAGTTACTTATCAGCGTTTCTAACAAGTGCTTGAGGCGCTGTATTATACTTTCGTTGCTGACTACCTGACTATAATACAAACCGCACGACGCTACGAATAAGGGTACGTTCAGATGACAAGCGTTCAACGCGCGCAAAATTTTTGTATAGTGTTCACATGACACGCGCTTGCCAGGCGTTGAACGCGCGTTGCCGCGACCGCCATGGTTCAGTCAGTAGAGTTCTTTAAAGCTTCGTTTTCCATTTCGGACGATTTCTGGACGACCCGATGAACCCTAAAATACGTCCATCCGCGTCGAAAGCGCGCGCTAAACTGAACGGAAACATGGAAAACCAATGATCTCAAAGCGCGCGTTGTCGCGCGCTGACAACAGTCGAGCGCTAGCGCAGCGTTCAACGCGCGTATTAATAAAACGCGCGTTAGCATGTGTACGGCCTGAATAAGTTGTTATGTAGTTGTAAACGCGCGTTATCAAAACGCGCGTTGAGCGCTTGTCATCTGAACATGCTCTAACTGAAAGTGAAGACTTGTAATCTGCGAAAAAACAGGCTATACTTTTCTTTGTTCTATCTATCCGATTTATAAGTAGCTAAATAATTAATTCTAAGGGCTCAATAAAAATGCCCTGGAAGAACGATATAGTAAGAATAGCGGGAATAACATGGCAAAGAACGGCTAGAGAGTCTCTAGTAGAGAGAGACCGACACAAATGGCGTGAAATGGAGGACGCCGAAATATTTAATACACTAACAAAAAAAAAGATTTATATAGGTATAGCATAATATAAGTCCTAAATTAGATAAAAACGTAAAACAAAATTGTATGAGTTTGGAATAAAGAGCTTTTATTATTATAAATAGTTAATTCTTACATTAATACTTGCAGATCGATTGCTGCGTTACTTTTCAAAGTAAATCTAAAGTAACAAAAAAGTTAGCAATTGGATATATATTATGGCTATTATTAGCACATGTGGGAGGTTTTATATGGGAATTGACGGAAGAGATTGTAAATAATGAAGTTGACGGTAAGTTAGAAGAAAGAGGTCACAGTAAACTGATGATATTGACATATCATAAGCAAAATAAGAAATATAGTAAATAGGTTTTTGTAAATTTTTACATTCTCTAGTCCCTAATTTAAGCTTTTATCTGTGATAAAAACAAGGACGGTTTACACCAATAAAAAAAATATTTGCTTGCTGTCTGTACATTTGTACAAAAATATGTATATGTCGAGAATCATTAACCAAAAAGTTACTTCAATTAAAGTCTTCTAAGGTAATTTTCACATAGCAGGTTGGAATCTGCAATACTGATCCCCAAGAATACTCGATACTTGTTGAGAAGCCTTTAGGGCAGTACGAGTAAGTAACAGCATTCTGAAAGGGATTGTTGATAGGTACGACACTCCACAATGTCTCAATTGTCAATGTTCGCTCATTGGGTTGAAAAAGTGGTGGTCAAAATTAAAAAAGTGTTTAACTTACATTTTGCTGTTTTTTAGGGTTCCGTACCTCGAAAGGAAAAAATGGAACCCTTATAGGATCACTTTGTTGTCCGTCTGTCTGTGTCTGTCTGTCAAGACCATTTTTTTCAGGAACGCGTGGAGGTATCAAGCTGAACTTTTTATGTAATTCTCAAATCTATTTTCCCTTAGAGCTGTGAAAAACTCAAACTTAAAAGCCAACGCAATCAAAAGATACAGTCGTTTATGCTGCAAATTTTTGAGTTTTTTGGCACTCTCAAAACCTATGGGGTACTTCCTGTAAACTCAGAAACTTGAAATTTGGCACGAAGCAACATCGTATAGCATAGACAATGGAAAAATTAAATTACAAAAAGTAGACATTTGTAGTAAAATCATCCAAAAAAATTTTATTTTTATTTTAAACTTACTACCTTTTTCCTCGTAAACGCGCGGAGGTATTAAATTGGAATTCATGTCAAATACCCAGGGCTATAAGACCTTTCAGACATAGCAAAACCAAACTTTTATGTCAACGCAATCAAAAGAAATAGCAATTTAAGTCGCATATTTTGAAACTGAGTACTCGCAAGAAACTCAAAACCTAAAGGGTTCTTCCCGTAAACTCAGAAACTTAAAACTTGGCACGAGGAAACTTCATGTAGCACAAAAAAAGGAAAAATTACGAAAAGTAGACATTTTTAGCAAAAGCATACAAAAATATTTTTTAAATTTTAAACTTACTACCTTTTTCCTCGTAAACGCGTAGAGGTATTAAATTGAAATTAGTAATAAACATACTACAACTTTTGCTTCTTATAGGTTTGTACGGAACCCTCGGTGCGCGAGTCCGACTCGCACTTGGCCGGTTTTTTATTTCTGATAGGGATTGCTGAATGAGCCATTCTCAAATTTTATGTCAGGCAGTTTTTATACCTTTAGTATTACTGGATGGAGTAAGATGCATTCGAAGAATAACGAAGTTTTTTGTCATCCCCGCAGTGATTAAGATTGGTTATTACCAATTATCATTGCACTACGTTTGGATTGGACGTATAATTATATTAATAATCAGCATAATTATGTTTGAGATAACATCTACGATAACTTTACTCAACGATAAACTGGAGTCTCTGTTAACAAGTAAGAACTAAGTAATAAATTAAATAATTAGTTTACCTGAAGATAACGTTATACGATTCAGATCATACAACCATGTTAATATAAAGTGGATCCGGTAATATAACTAAAACACCTAGAAAATTGAAATAAAGCTAAAGATGAAATGGAATTAGAGAATTAAAGGTTTATGGTCTAAGAGCTGGCCACGTCAGATGTGACACAATAATGAGAGCAATGAAACCTGTCTAGTTAGACTGCTTTACCATCCTTATTGCTAGATCCGGGCATCTGGCAGCTTTTAATGTGTGGATGTCAGAGTGACAGACCAACAAAGTTTTAAGTTGGAAAAAAGTAATACCAAAATAGGTAAAAAATGCCAAAGTTGTGTAATTTATAGAGGACAGGGCCTATATTTTAACATTAGATTAAAAACCATTGCCTTTTATTGCGGAAACGAAAACAGTAGGCGAGTAACCAAAAATTGCATTTTACATCATTTGGCACTACTTTCCCCCAACAGACCCTTCTGGATGTGATATAACCTAATTAATTACATAATTTCCCATAATATTTCATTAAACCCAGAACTCTAGGTTTCTTTAAGTTATTTGCATTCTTTGACTTCCACCACTTTACAGCTGCCAGATGTCCGGATCTAGAAATAAGCATAATATAGCAAACTAACTACATGGGTTTCGTTGCTCTCATTATTGTGTCATATCTGACGTGGCCAGCTCTCCGTCTATAAAGAGTAAGGAGATATCAGAAACTATAAGAGGTAGATATATCAAACCGTGAAAGAAAATAGGCTTCATTTGCCTTACAGTACATACTATTTAATCGCCTAATAATATCAGAATTAGAATATATTTTTTTATTTATACTACCTACCTACTTACATAAACATATAAACTATGTAATATTTGCTAATCGAATAAATAATTTTCTATTACAGGCTCGATACCGTCTTTTAAGGATATTGAATTCAGATTATATTTTCAAGAATTGAAACCTCGAAGAGCCATGATATCTAGTCGTTCCACAAAAGGTTTGTATGTACACTTGTACAGTCAGGAGCAAAAGTAGCTAAGCGGGTGAGGTGTTCAAAATCAGCTTCACACGCTCTTATGCTCTTCACAAAAAAGTCGTGTCAAGGTCATTTTGGATACCTCGCCCGCTTGGTTACTTTTGCTGCTGACTGTAGCTGCAAATAAATACAGTAGAACTCGCTTAAATACGATCACGTTTAAGGGTCTCCCTGGCGCCAATGACCTTCCATCGGAATCCCTTAGTTTTCTAAAGATTTTTATAGCTTATACAAGTCGAGCAAAAAAAAGCGGCACGGCATCCTTTTCTCGAAGGAGTTCCGGCCATTTTCGACCCCTTATAACTTCGTTGTGGGTTAAACTAGAAGCCTGTATTTCTAGTAATCAAGCAAGCGTTGTATCAACACTGTATATTTCAAGTTTCATTCAATTTGAACCAGTAGTTTTAAGAATTATGACTAGTCAACGTTCTTAATTTTGTCACTCACTGACTGACCGATCATCAAAACTCCAAGGCACTTGTAGTAGACATAGAAGCTTCAAATTTTGAATACAATTAGTGTTTAGTGTATAAATCAAGGAAAAACTAAAATATTTTGCAATTTCAGTCCAGTTTTCTAGATACACCAACTGCATAAATAACTTTGTAATCCCATATGATACGATATAATTATATAAATGATTAATTAAATATATGTCAAAAATGGTAACATCAAAGCCTACGAGAAAAACCAATAGAGACAGGGAGTGGGCTTTGAGAAAATCTGTAGCTTAAGCTCAAGAAGTAGTATCGGAAAAGAAAAAGAGGAAGACTACCTACAAAAATAAGAAAAGCTCATAAGACGGAGAGTGGGCTTTAAGAAAATGTTGTATTTAAGAAGTAGAGAGTACTGGACAGGAAAAAAAGGAGGTCTATCTACAAAAAGAAATGAGATGCCATCAAAAACAAAACTTGTAAAAAAAAACAAGTCTCGCAACTCAGTTCTTCTACCGTAAATAGTTGTGAGATCCATGTTATACCAAGTCGGTTGATTTATTCAGTCCCTACTTAAGGGAGCTTCTGTCTTAATTTATTACGTAATTAGCTGATCTAACAACATCTTAAAGTGACCACATTAATATTATCAGTAACGGCCTTAAACAATGTAGTATTCTATATTTACTTATTGCCAAAAAAGTGGTTTTCAGGTCACTTTTGTGTTAATTAGTTAAAAATTAAATCAGACAGTTTTTAGAGATGTCAAAGAGGAATATGTAGATTTCGTATGTGTAAGATTTCGTATATGTGAGAGAAGTGTTTTTTAGATCATATTTAAGAAAAATGTAAAATATAAGGAGTTATTTATTTCAAAATCCGGCTCTACAGAATGGAGATAAAAGATACCGATAACCGCTAGCCTTATAATTCTATCTGTAGTGCAAATGTTGGAATATCGACTAAAAACTGGTCGAAAATCGATAAAAAACGTGTGGGCTCCACTTTTTTCTCTGTACCTGCAGGATAGACCCGCATAATACGCTTTCCCGCTTAAAACGCGTTTTGGCTGGGTCCCTTCAAAATTGCCTTAAGCTAGTTTTACTGTATTTTTATGATTCGTTAGGTTAATAATATAATAGAGATTATTATGTAATAACAAATACTTAAATAGTAAAAAGACATAAATTAATATTTACTACTAAAATTGCGTACAGTGGACAAGTTCAATGAAAGGTTCCACTTTGCGGGTAAACATAGACTTCATTCTTTGCCTAATAGATAGCGTATATAATTATATTGTGCAGTAGAAAGTACTACACTCCATATAGACAACGTGTGACTTTTCCCTGCACTTGCAATGTGCAGTGCTATAAATTTGCAATGTTTGCAATAATGATATTGCCATTCACATGATATAGGCGTTTAAAAACAAAGTTTAAGTTCAAGTTAATTTATTTGGCCAAGTAACAAAGTACGTTACATTTAGCAAGTCATACATAATACATGCAATATCTATTGATTACGATTATATAATAACATAAATAGCTTAGCAACCATAAGGACGTGAATAAGTCATATAGTATACAATTATTTCATTACTATGAAAAAATCCTTTTGTTTAATTTTTTCTGTAAATTCATTAATTGAATAAAATGGGTTACATTGGAACAATCTTTTAAGTTTACTAGTAAATTCTAAATATGTTAAATTTCTGATGTGGGACGGTAGTAGATTGTACAACGTGATTTTTAGAGAGATGCCTTGCTTAAATGTTTTGACTAGATTTGTATCAGGAACGCATAGTTTATCCTTATTGCGTGTGTTGTAATTATGAATGTCTTTCAATTTTGTTTTGCTTTTGCGTTTGTATTTTTAATCCAAATGAAGTCTAAATATTATCACTATATTTCCTAAACTTTATTTATCATCAATAGACACCAAACCACTTGGAGATGACATGGGAGAAATTCACTACATCAATCAATGTCACGGTGCGATTTGCGACATGGTGGCTCAAATAGACAACTACAATGGGCCATTCCTGCTTTTCTCATTAATGCTCATATTCCTGGAGTTAATGGTAGTGCCGCAATCTTTTTTAAGAGGATTTAGTAAGTATACTATACGTGACATTACTTATAACTTATACATATAAACTACATATAACTTATACTAAATAATATAAACTAAATGCCTATAAATAAAACTAAATTAAAAACTAACAAACTATTAGGTACTTATACTTATATTTAACAGGAGTGAACTTGTTACTTACTGCCTAAGTAAGTAAAATATAACTTGATTAAAAATAAGTTAACTGGACTTAATTTGTTACTTCATGAATAAAATTATCTTATATTGACAGCAGTTTTACTTGAATAAATAATAATTACTTGATTACTTCATAATTGCCCCTGTTGCCTCCCCCCCGCCCCCCCCCCTGCCCCTGTATCCGCGCCATGAAGTTAAATGATTGTCTTATGATCTGTGATCCGCGCCTAAGCGGTTGACAGCTGTCACTGAATCAATGAGTTGACCTTATTTATAATGATTTCGCTATAACTTTTAACGCAAAGAAGGTTGAAATCGTAAAGCAATGTCTAGTCTACTTTATCTTCTCTATTTTCTGATATTTCCTCACTGCCCCAACTAGAATCCATCTCTTATAGTCCTTATAGATACTCCTATAGTATTCAGCTGACATTAAATTGTCGTCTTTTTAAGCCTTTTGGTAAACTACTAGCGGTTCAGGCACTATTAGTGGTAATGTCATTATTTTTATACCCGTCCTTTTCTATTTATATGAAGGATAAGAAGGATGAGTAGAGAAAAAAACATTCTTACTGCAGTGTATGCGCTACTATGTATAATAACATTAATGATTATATCCACAGGTTCATGGACCGCGAAACTTATAACATACCAGATTAATAGACTTTTGACTAATTTATTGGACTTAATGATAATCGTGGAACCATGTCAGCGACTGCGGGATCAGGTATCAACTTTATTATCAACCGATTTCAAGATTTCGATGGAGGAGGTTATCAATTCGTCGGGATCTTTGTTTATGCAATTTTTTTTATGTATGTTCACCGATTATTCGACCTGGACCGATTTGGAAAAATCTTATTTTGTTCGAAAGAGTTTCACAGTTGGTCCCATTGTAACCAAGTCAGGATCTGATGATGGGATCCTAGAGAAATCGAGGGAACTCTTCAACTATTATAGGCACACCTATAGTGATTTGAGTATTTTTTACAGCAGCTCGAGCATTTGCTTTTGGAAAGGTGGATGCTAAGTGAAGTCGGTTCTTTTTTGTTTAAAATTATGTTAAGTATTAGGTTTTTTCTTTTTTAACCCTTTAACCAATCACGAACCTAATTCGTTATTATGGCAGTTATCAGTTCAGGTTAATGTGACGCTTATTGGTAAATTTATGAAAATTATATTCATGTTCCTGCTGTCGAGTAAGGTTGCCAAAGAGCTCAAAGAGGACCCAATGTGTTGACGACGATGGGCCCTCTTGTTCTTTTAGTCATCGACACAGTGTATCCTCCTTTTTGTGAAGGGTGCAACGCGCATGTGACATCTCTGGATTTGCAGGCGTCTATAGGCTACGGTAGCTGCTTACCATCAGGCAGGCCGTATGCTTGTTTGCCACTGTCGTGGTATTAAAAAAAACTTATGTATGTTTAGTATAACCTACCTATAAATACAACATTTGTATTAACCTATGATCGAGGATAATAATACCTACGCCACAGTGTGTGATTTTGCCTTAGTTGCGGCCATCCCTTTTTTTGCGCTTTTTGGATAGATAATAACCAACAAAAGCTTGTGTTAAAACTCCAATGGCTTTAAGTACCATAGTTTTTGAGATATTTAAAAAATCGAGAAAAGTCCTGAAAAACCATAGAAACGCATTTTATGCTCTGTCGAAGCAGATTAATCAATAAATGCTTCCTGGTATGCTAGACATGACTTAATAGCACCATTATACGCATATAAACATAAAGATATACTCTCAAGTAGTCGTCAATTAATTAATTTCTTTGATATGTCAATTATTATTTTTTCGGCTATTCCCTTCACGGTCGCATTTTTTTTCACTGCGTAAATGTTAAGCAAGATGATAACTATTACCATAAAAAATATCAAACGCAACTAAGGCAGGAATAAGGAGATACAATTTTTTCAAATTTTAGGTTAGGGTTGTCACATCTCTAGTCTGCTACAACAAAATATTTTCTTTTTCAGGAAAAATGGTAGAGCGACAGTGCTCCTTTCTCATCATCACATCATCAATAGTTTTCATCAACAATCTTCGATGAAAGATATTATGTGGGATTGGGAAGGGGTCCGCCCTCGTTAGACACTAGTCGAAACCCAATTCCTATACATAATATCTGGAGAAGCGGGGGTGAGGTGTCATGGAGCCGTTAAAGACCCATGGCACTGCTTTGCCTCAGCAGGCACTGACCCGTCCTGCTGAGGGATGTCCTTCTGGGCCCCGACCAGAGGACTTAATGCTAGGGGGGCATGAGGGCGCCAACCCTCATGCTGGTCAGCGAGTGGCAATTCCAACAACCGCCTACCAAAGCATGAATGAGGATCAAAAGAAATCGCTCACGAAACTACAGAATTCTACAAGATAAGGCACATTCATATGGTGTTAAGACGACACCATTGAATCTTGATAGTGACGAACGATGCCTTACTGTATTAAAAGCTTTATATCCGAATGGAATTCCGAGCATTATTGACACGGAAAACAAAGAATTTAAAAACAGGATTACTAAGTTTTTAGACAAATGTGAAACCTTATACAAGAATAGTAAAAGAAACTTTAACCGATTTTGCAATAAAAACAAAACCTGGCTATCGACCATTTTCGAAATCGAAGTACCAAAATTGAACATCCAAGAAAGTCCTTTATCACAACCTAACGTTATAGAACCGGAAACACCACATATATTAACTTCAGATAATCCATCAACTTCATTAGACACAGAAACTTGTAGCTTTTCCCTACAAGATACTTTAAAACTACAAAAACATGAACTATCAGTAGATCCAAAACCTGGAACTTCTTTTGATAGTCCTAGCTGTTCTACCCATTCTTTTGAAGATTTAAGTGACCGCCAAAAACGTCGTGCATGCAGAACTCTCCAGGAATCGCTTCAAGAAGAACCTCATGCCAAAATTATTAAAGTTATGTCACGTATTGTTAAAGATGAAACCGGCAAGAATCTTGACAAGAGTTCAGCTCGGGAATTAGAATTTGTAGTAAATGAATGTTTGAAAAGTCCTACACGTCCTAAAAAAATTGCAACGACCTTAAAATCCATGTCGGCGCCTAAACCCTATACCTCTGACGAAGCTCTGTCATACATAATTGATAGAAAACTGACTGTATATGATTACACTACACAGCAGAAAGATTTGAAAGAAAGAGGATTCCCAGCTTATCCTCCGTATTATAAGGTACAAATAGCTAAGAAGAAATGTTACCCGGAAGAGGAAATAACCGTTACTGAAAGAGAAGCAAGTGTTTCGTTACAAAGTCTGTTGATACACACATTCCGAAGGATTGTAGAAGTCTGCGATGAACAAATATCAGAATACTGCAGGCAAAAGCAAAAAAATGATCTTTATTGTACACTTGAAGGTTCCTGGGGGTTTGACGGCAGTACAGGCCAGTCTTTTTATAAACAAAAGTTCATAGATGCCGAAGACGATGATAATGAAAATTGCTTATTCGCAACTACATACATACCATTGCAACTAAAAACACAAGACGGCTTTGTCCTGTGGACTAACCCCTGTCCACAATCCTTTCGTTTTTGCCGCCCATTAAAAATACAGTACAGGAAAGAGACTAAAGGGCTGGTAACGAGCGAAAAACAACGCGTTGAGGATGAAATTAAAACTTTAGTTCCGATTTATGCTGAAACTCTTTCCAGTCATACATTGATCGCAGATCCTTTGCTACACTTAACCATCATTGATGGTAAGGTGTACAATATAATAACGGGAACAACTTCACAACTTCGTTGCGCGTGCTGCAGTGCTACATCAGTCGAGTTTAATAATCTTAGGCTTGTTCGTGAAAAGAAAATAAATCATGAAGCTTTAAGACATGGATTAAGCCCACTACACGCCTGGATCAGGATTTTTGAATTTTTACTGCATTTAGGCTATAAAAATGATCCAGCGGTTATGAAGTGGCGAGTAAACAAAAACACTCCGGAAGCGAAGATAGTCGAAGAACGAAAAAAGTCAATACAGGCGGAAATTAGAGCAAAAATGTCACTGTTAGTTGATGTTGTTCGCCCTAATGCAGGGACGACAAATGATGGTAATACTGCACGCACAGCATTATCGGATGAACACCGAAAAACGTTTGCTGAAATCTTAGGTCTAGAGATGTGGCTTGTAGAAGACTTGCATACAATATTGGTAGCTCTATCGAGTGGGTTACATATTGATACAGAGAAATTTGAAGAATTTTGTAGCTCACTTACAAAGAAATACGTGGAAAAATATGAGTTGTTTTACATGTCAGTTTTGTTTACATAAGATATTGATACATGGTCGAAGCATTATAGAGGCTAGTACGCTGCCGATAGGTATGTTGTCTGAACAAGCTGGCGAGTCAAGAAATAAATACTGGCGTTATGACAGGGAGCACCATACCAGAAAATTAAATCGTATGACGACTATTTTAGACTTATTCCACAGAGCCTTAGAATCGTCCGACCCCTACTTGTCTTCCATCAGCTTACGAAATAAACAACAAAAACGTTTGCCTATACCGAACAAAGTACTTCGCCTCCTGAAAGTAACGTCTGATAATATTCATTATAATGCACTAAACAGTGAAAGTGATAACATAACTTTAACAAGAACAGATGACATCATAATATAGATCAAGATAAACAATTGAATTCAACTTTCAGTACAAATCGAATGGAATCAATTTTACATAAATTTTGTGACAACCCTATTTCCATAGAAATCGGAAAAAAACTTAGAAACGCAATATCTCCGAGTTCCTGCAAGATAATTTAACAGAATTTTCAAAGTTGAAAGGTACATTTATAAAGTTAATTTTACGAGTAAAAAAAATGCGACCCTTTTGTAGTTAATTATTAATTAACACTTTCTTTAAATTTCAAAATTTATTAATATACCGTTATCCTTTGCCATCAGGGACCTGAAACTTTTACCACTATAATACGTTTTAAACTGATAAACATTATGTATTTCATTTTAAGCGGTATTTGGATTATTTTAGGAGATTTCGATTGAAACATTTTTTATGAAGGTCGTTGACCTCTCAGAAAAAAAAATATAATTAAGAAACTAAGTGAAATATTGCAACGGGAGTTTCTTTCTCGGCTTACTTACAACCAAACACTTCATAATATTAAATAAATTAATGACGTCCGGAACTAAGGCAAAATCACACACTGTCTACGATTTCAAGCTAACCTGATCAAACAATATAACGACTACACCCCGCACAACAAGCTCTCTGCTCTCTAACCTTCAACTTTAATCAGGCCTATAACGGCGAACTTCTTCGTTCATCGAACGGTCTATTTGCATCACTCTCTTTCGAATATGTAAATAAGAGCGATAGAGATGTAGATTATAAAACAAATTTAACAAACTTTTATCTACACTCACATCGTAAGTCCTCTAAAACGTGTTCAAAAACGGTAGGCAATGGCTAGCATTACCACAACCGATTTTACTATGATAAGCTTTTTATCTGTGGCAGAAACGTAATTTTTACTTTACATGCTCATATATTGATACGTTATGAGTTTAAAATTCCGAACATTGAATTTGCTAACATAATGTAAATCCTGTGCTCCTTCCTGACCAACGGCACGCGCCGGCGCGACCAACGGCACGCGCCGGCGCGACCGCCGGCACAATCGAGTTGGCCATGGCGGTGCAATGGCGGTCATTCTATGGTTTCCTAACACTTCATTTAGAATACATAATATGAGTGTAGATAAAGCAGTGTATGCAACTGTACGTAATTAGGCCACGTAGTACGTAAAACACTCGTGTGATCTTATTATGAAACTCACCTGCGGCTCGTTTCATAAAACCACACTCGTATTTTAAAGACCCTTATTACGTAACAGTTACATAAACTACTATTATGCCACTATTTTCGGAATCACCCATGTACTTATGTAACTCATAGATGGAACGAACTCACTGCTTGCTGGGCAGACTAATCGGGCAGGATCAGCGTTGCGGCTTCGACCCTGCTCAACTGGAGCTGTTCATCCTACAGGCTCAGTTACGTGACGCCACGCTGGCACCTATGGGCGTTATTAACGTCGGCAGACCGTTGGTGGCTTCGGTAAGGTATAATTAAAAGAGAGATTCGCATTAGCTAAGTAAGGGACGCAGCTATACTATAGGATTTCGTTCAGGGGGGGGGAGGGGACGACACTTTCTTTCATAAAAAATCTCGCGGTACGAATCCTAACAGTAAGATATATGCGGTAATAATTTTCATATTATTTATTTTATTTTATGTAGGTAGTATGTATTTATAGTATGACGTATGTATGTATAGTATATATTTTGTATTTATGTAAGAAGTTTATTCATATTTATGTATGATACCGAACTGAGTATCTACCTAATTAGATCATAAATTATAATACAACTCATCTTACCGTATCGTACAGTATCTAAGTCTGCCTAGCACTTCCAACTTTCTCTCTCAATTGCTCAAAGGTTAACTGGAAGAAATCCCTTAAAGGGATAAGTTCGCCTTTGTACGTATATGTTGTGTTATATGTCTTTTTTTTGTGTTTTCTTGTACAATAAAGTGTTTTACTACTACTACTAGTTACTACAATGGGCCCCGTAGTATACGAGGTTTGCGTTTCAGGGGGGGCAATTGCCCCTGTTGCCCCCCCTCCTGTAACCACGCCTATTAGGACGAAACGAGATCGCAATTACGTTTTCTCCTTCGTACGCATAGCTGCGTAACCATGATGGCCCAAAGTGTAGAGGAGCCTTAATAAGGTAGGGTCAGCTTTGTGGCCGCACACAAACACATTATATTCGTAAATTAGTAAAAGGATAAGAGCTTACTGCTTAACTATATTTTATGGATTTTTTTCATGTCTTTATCGTGTTTATATCCTATTTATTTTATCCATGTACCTAATTATGTAATGTAACGCACTTCCAACTTTACCATTTTCAAGTCCTTTTACCAAATAGATAACATCATAATCATAACACTGTTATGTACCTGTGTTCGTTCATATGTTTTCTCTATCATTTTACCTTCCGCCTCTGAAGACCATGGAAGACCAGCGCCGTGGTCTACATGCCATATGCTGAGTTGTGTCCATTTACAGCCAATACAGGATCATCCATACTTTTTTTCTCTTCGTTTAATATTTTTCTTGTATTCAATCAATATTAGTTTTAAGTATGTGTGTTGTGTTTTTGTGCATGTTTTAAGTGTTTGTGTGTGTGTGTGTGCACTTTAGTTTAAATTGATGTGGTGCCGCTTGTGGTTTATTTGCAGTAAATGTTTGCGTTCATATTGAGCAAGGTGATTAGGTAGGCCATACTAATAAACTTTTACTATGGGACCAACTCTGAAATCGCGAAATTTTTTTGGCTGTTACATACATTTCGGCATATCACATGTTGTCGTTTTCTATCGGGAAGCCAAAAAAATTTCAGCGATTTCAGAGATTGCCTACCTAATCACCTCGCTCAATATGAACGGTTTTTAGTATTTCAACCTATATTTCTAACATTTTGTTACAGATGATCGGCGGCGCCGTGACTTTCTTAATCATTGTATTTCAAATTGAGTATGCTTCTCAAAATATATAAAGATAAGTTTAGACAAAAAGTTAAATGTATAGGCTTACTTGTAGTCACATTGTTTCAAGTGATTCACGTTTGAGGATAGAAAATAAACACTGATCATATAGAGTGCATTTTTTTTAGTAACGTCACACCACACTTGCAAATAAATGTAGTATGTTAGTATATATGTAGGTTAGTTGGTATCTTCTTTAAACCCTATATAGGTACTAAATAGTAGGTTGTTTCAGGTTTCATTATTATTGTAGATACAGATACCCTACTTATTAATTAAGTAAAAAAATAACTAATGATACACGTCAATGCGTGTCAATGAGGGTTTTTGCGATCGAGTTTTTCACTAGATGGCAGCACCGTGGCACAGATTATATAATAGGTTTACGTACCTACGCAATAATACAATGGAGCGGCCTTCAACGCGCGGCACCCCGCACCTCCCGCGCACCCGCACAATCGCTAGGGTTGCATATGCTTGGATATGTTTTATAGTTAAGGAAATAGGTATGTTGCATTGATTCAGTGTTTTTAAGTGGTTCGCATGGGGCATAACAATTATAGTTACATGAGTAATATTGATTGATATTTTACTGCCGCGATGAGAGTATGATTAATCTTGACAGATTTGCCACACACTGTCAAAATTAATATGGATTGACAGCTATCTCAATCTTATTCTAATCGCCTTTTAGCAATATCATCATAGTTATTTGAGAGATTTGTATTTCGTTAATAGTCTAAGATACGATAAGATTATTTTTATTAGCGTTGCTATTTTTAACATTTTTACATCCATCCACATCGCAATAAATAAAAATTTTCGTGATGACATTGTTCAGACTTCCGAGTCGCATCGCGCCCGGTACGACGTGCGTTCAGTGAGCGCGTTGGTAACCCACTGACTAGCTCCCCCGGCGGAGGCGCAAAACGTAGGTATATAACTCGCTCGCGCGGGCATGATTCATAGGCCTGACCGTGGCGAGAGGTCTGGCTGTCATAATCCACCAATCATGTATCTTTTTTTTTGGATTGGTAAAAAAGACCTCTCGACTCGGTGCTGCCATCTAGTGAAAAACTCGACCGTGGAAACCCTCAATATGTTTCATTTATTCGTATATACCCACATAAGTCATTTTAAATGAAACACATTTAACTTATTATATAATAGGTGATTGACATTGAAAAATAAGTCACAAAATTTAGATTAGTCTTTTGAATATTTATCGACGCAATGCGTGTTTATTTTGTGTTCAAATGATATTTTCTAACATTAACGACATAACGAGCGATCAGCTTGGTCATTTACAACACCGAGTACCATTCTATTGTAGTACTAACCAGCGGCGTGTAAACATTTATTCGAAAAGCGATTTAGATGAAATGGAAAAAACAAATAATGAAGTTCACGGTAAGTAAGAAGACAATAAAAGTCGTGATGAAAGGTAATGAATAACATATATATCTGATATCAGTGGGTACAGATATACTTACTACCGTTTTCAAAATACACCATTAACAGAATCAATACATAAGTTATGCTTCCCTAATTTACTTTTTTTGACTTGGAATGCTAAAGTACCTACACACATAGAGGTAATTAATAGGGTGGGTCGAAAATGGTAGTTTTCGATATAAGTGCGAGAAGTATGTCATTTTGCACGAGTACCGAGGTTACTTGGCCCGAGCCGAGAGGCGAGGGTCAAGACTCGGGACGAGTGAAAATGACACTTCCGCACGTGTGTCGAACAACGTTTTTTAATACAATTGCGAAAAAAACTACAATGAAATAAAATTACATTTATATTCTGTCAGTGTACGAAAGACAGATTCGTTCAATCGCGCGTTGTTCAAGTAATACTATTCATTTATTTAAAATTCTATTGGGGTCTCGCATAATACTCCTTTATGCCCAATCGCGCGTAGATCAGGTGGGTCATTTATAAGCGGATCTCGCATAATACTCATTTATTTAAAATTCTGATCTGCAAATCGTGCGTAAAATCAAACTTTACGCACGATTTGCAGATCAGATTACTTTCTAGCACTAGTGCATAAAATCAAACTTTACGCACAATTGAGTCGCTTAAAATCAAACTCGGGTAAATCCATCTGTCAGATTATTCGGTTTTGGTATTAACAAAAGGTAATAGGGTAGATATTTGCTGAGAGGGTCGAATGGATTTACCTGAGTTTGAAGTTAAGCGACACAATTTGCAGCTACATAAACTAAACTTTTTGAGCAATTGTATTAAAAAAGTTTTTTTTGATATCAATAAACAAAAAAGAACCGACTTCACTTAGCATCCACCTTTCCAAAAGCAAATGCTCGAGCTGTAACAAAAACTCAAATCACTATAGGTGTGCCTATAATAGTTGAAGAGTTCCCTCGATTTCTCCAGGATCCCATCATCAGATCCTGACCTGGTTACAATGGGACCAACTGTGAAGTATACTCTTTCAAACAAAAAAAGAATTTTCCAAATCGGTCCAGCCGTCTTCGAATAATCGGTGAACATACTTAAAAAAAATAGCAAAAACAAAGATCCCGACGAATTGATAACCTCCTCCTTCGAAATCTTGAAGTCGGTTGAAAAGGGCGGTATGTCAGAAAGATGCTATAGAGGAACACAATCCAAACTTTATAAGAACACTTTGTAAAATGTTGTGCAGAAGAACTACCGCAAGCACATTTAACATTGAATTATTTTGCAAAAATGTTAACAATTGGTTCCATTGTTCGTCAAATAAAAGCACTTACAACTGTAAGGTCGTATTGATGTTATAATTTGGTAAAAAAACGAAATACAAATTAAAAAATGTGACGAATAATTCTGAAATAAAGATAAAAATATTTTTAATTATATATTTAAATATATATTACTTTTATATTATACACATAATTGTATAGTGTAAAAAAGTGTGATAATAGCTAAAACTATGTGGTGATGGTTTTCATATAAGCAATTTGAGAACAAATACGATGTTTTATTATTGATTGCGGCAATACTTGCACTCGTTCAGTTATTATTATTTTTGACATACCTACATCATGTTAATATATCAAAAACATATTTTTCTACTCGTCGACTGTAATGCTTGAATTGTGATTGTGTAGACCGAACTACTAGTGCATACTTTCCGATAGAGCTTTTATGGTCGCATATTGTGACATCGCCAACGATATGGTACAAAGGATTTTCATACAATATTGTGACACTGTTGCACGAGCCCGCGCGGCCACGCCACCGTCGCCGCGGGGGGACGGGCACGATCTGCCGGGAGATTCAAGTTACTCTATTGTATTGTATAGAGGCAGCAGGTCTTTCGTCGAACTCAATTCTTACCGGCTTGCCTATATTGAGCACTCATAGAAAAAGTAAAATAGTGACATAATCAAGCTTTTCAATCTCGTACCTTACTTAGGCCACTCAGCAAGCGTGGCCTAAACACGGTACTCGACTGAAAAGCTCTTAATTATGTCACGATCGTATAAATTACTATTCCAATGCCCGCCATTTAGAAATTCGATTTTTTTTCATATATGAGCGAATCACACTAGTAAGTAATGCTCGATTCAAATCTCTTATGAAGACAGCTTGGCAGGCATGGAAGGTTTTCAGTTGTATCAACTATTATCAATGTAAAACAAACTGCAAAGTTCATAGTTTCGGTTCTACGTTAATGAGTATATGTACCTATAAATTAATCCAGTACCTACTTAATATGTAGCAGACGCGCGTTTTCAAAGATTAATAGAATAAAAACTAAAAATGTTTACTTCTGAATGACAGAAGCACTCGTACCCCTATTTCTCCGTATCACGCTATGGTTGTCACGCGTTCTGGGCGCGGCGCCGGCGCGACTGCGACTGAGTTGTACGCGCACCGGCTGGCTTCTCGCCATGTCCCCGCGACTAGTCACACAGCAGCGCCTGGTCGTCATTGTTACCAGTGAGTCGTTAGATTCATGTGCACGTCATAACTGAGGCGCAACATGCACAGCGGAATTCAGGCCTGTTTTCAGCGTAATTCAGCAATTAAGGTAAAAAATTACGCAAACTATAGACAATATTGAGCCCGTGGAGAAAAATGGTTTATAGGCTCTACACAAAGGTCATTGTCTATGGTTCTCTGATTTCCGCTGAGATCTGAGATGAATTCCGCTAAATGAGTATTGCACCTAAATCTAATTAATAAAAGATATAAAATCACAAATTTAGACGCACTAACACTCGTACCCTTATTTCTCCGTATCACGCTATGGGTGTCACGCGTTCCGGGCGCGGCGCCGGCGCGACTGAGTCGTGCGCGCACCGGCTGGCTTCTCACCGCGTCCCTGCGACTAGTCACACTGCAGCGCCTGGTCGTCATTGTTACCAGTGAGTCGTTAGATTCATGTGCACGTCATAAGTGAGGCGCAACATGCACTTAGCGGAATTCAGCCCTGTTTTCAGCGAATTAGGGTAATAAATTCCGCAAACTGTAGATAATATTCCGCCCTGGGAGGAAAGTTGTTTATAGGCTCTACACGAAGGCCATTCTCTATGGTTCTCTGAATACCGCTGAGATCTGAAATAAATTCCGCTAAATGAGCATTGCGCCTAAATCTAGTTAATAAAAGATATACTTAAAATTACAAATTTAGACGCACTCGTACCCTTATTTCTCCGTATCACGCGTTCTGGGCGCGGCGCCGGCGCGACTGAGTCGTACGCGCACCGGCTGGGTTCTCGCCGTGTCGCCGCGACTAGTCACACTGCAGCGCCTGGTCTTCATTGTTACCAGTGAGTCGCTATTACATTCATGTGCACGTCATTAATTGAGGCGCAACATGCACTTAGCGGAATTTAGCCTTCAACGAAATTCAGCTATTAAGGTAAAAAAATCCGCAAACTATAGACAATATTCAAGCACTGGGATGAAAATTGTTTATAAGGTCTACACAAAGGCCGTTGTCTATGGTTCTCTGAATTCCGCTGAGTTCTGAGACGAATTCCGCTAAATGAGTATTGCACCTAAATCTAGTTAATAAAAGATATAAAATCACAAATTTAGACGCACTCGTACCCTTATTTCTCCGTATCACGCTATGGATGTCACGCGTTCTGGCTTCTCGCCATTGAAATAAATATAGGGGAAATGACACTTCAACCAAAGACGAGTGTCGATTTTGAGGTACCATCGCCCACACTGTTAACTGTCCATCGGTGGGCCTTATGCCTTTTGAAATAAGGTCCACCGATGTACAGTTAAGCGTGTTGCTGTTTGTACTGGAGCTCTTAACATGGCGGTTAAAGTGTATAGGTTTTGACGTCCAGAGCTCTCAATATGGCGGATTTTTCGGCCTTTTTGCTTATGAATAAGGCGCTGAGTTAAAACGAGGCGAATATATTTTTATGTGTTGTGTATTCGGATCCCCTATATAGTACACCCATGCTTCTCGCTGTGTCCCCGCGACTTGTCACACTGTATAGCGCCTCGTCTCTTGGTTGTCAACAGTGAGTCGTTATATTCATGTTAAATTCAACTAAATATGGTTGAATTTAAATAAATAAAAATTCATATATCATAGGGGCATTTGTAGGGGAGCCCAAGAAGGGATTTTTGGAGTTACTCGAGCACATCAGATTAAGATATACTGATATCTTGCAGCCCGTGGAGATCTCTCTCAACTACTTTTAGCCAGCGCCTTTGGTGGTTTGGTAGGTGGGAACTGGGAAGTTGGTGAGCAGTTAAAGAATTCATTGATGCATTATGAATTCGATTATTTTGTTTCAAGTTGATGCTTTGATTGTGCTAATACATCATTTAACAATTATCGTTAGGTATTATCTTAATCTGACGGGTTCAATTGTAATTTAGAGGTTAATGTATGAAGACCATCGAAAATTTCAATCCCATGATCCATTTTGTCAGATAATTATACTGCGTCATCAGTGACGCGTTGGAAGCCTCCAAAGCGTCCCCCTCCTCCGAAGCCTCGTTGAAGTTTCAATATTTGACGCGCTCGAGCAAGTACACGTGACCGTTTGTTTGTTTCAAACCTTTGAGAGCCTATAAAAGCTACCCTACTGAAGGAAATACTTTTTCATCTCTCCTGTTCGGAAAGTTGTATTTTCCTGGGTAGATAGCCGGGTGGAAAATTGCTTTTCCACCCCTAGGGTGGAAAGTAATTAGCTGTGTTAATTGTGGATTGAGCCGGTGCCCACCCGGATGCCCTGCTCCCCGACCAACGGCAAAACATTGAATTAGTCTTTTTCAAATTGTTCAAATTTTACCTAACATTTTTATAGATTACTAGCTTTTGCCCGCGGCTTCGCTCGCGTTAAATTCGGGGTAACACGGTTCCCCTTTGCCCCCCGGAATGCTCCATACAAACTTCCACCCCCCATTTTAGGGAAGTGGGGGGTTAGAAAGAGACAAAAAGTAGCCTATGTCACTCTCCATCCCTTCAACTATCTCCACTTAAAAAATCACGTCAATTCGTCGCCCCGTTTTGCCGTGAAAGACGGACAAACAAACAAACAGACACACTTTCCCATTTATAATATTAGCATAGATTCTTTATATACCTGTTTTATAAAATGCGCGTGTGGTATTGTACTTTCCTCACAGTCGAAATGAAAAGCAGAGTGTTTAAATCGGGTGAAATTATCCATTTCACCCTCGAAATATCTCAGGTGAAATGGGTCTCTTTCAACCCTTGGTTAACAATCTACTATACAGGGTGGAATTTTGTAATGCCACCTGAAGGGGAAGTACTCTTAATATTGTAGATAGAAAAATTTACTCAAAGAAAACATTCCTTTATTTTTTTAAAGAAAGAAAACTGCATTCAAATATTTTTTTAAATTCGCTTGCCGCACCCGGTAATCGAACTGACTAAAATCTCTAAAAGTTGCATCCTGTACTTTTATTGCATCGATCGTTAGGGTCAATTATAAGGATGAAATCTATCTTACAAACTTTATAAATTAAATGAAAGGAAAACAATGAAATCTTAAATTATTAATTCAATGGATCAAGTTAAAGCACTTTTACTCAAAGATCCATCTGTTTACTTATGTTATTAATTAATAATTATCATTGACGTCATTTATCCATTAAAATGACGTATTACTTTTTAGATAAGACCATTGCAATTTGCACGTGTTTGTAATGCATACTCCTTTCTTAGATGCGACATAACTCCGTGTGTGACGTAGTTTAAATATGGAATGTTACATTTGAAAATAGATTTTCATCTGTTATTCACATTTGATTGTCACAAACAAATCATTTCATATTTGTTTCACGGTAAAAACGGCTTATTGAAATTAAAAGCGATTTTTTAAAAATCTTTGAATGCAGTTTTCTTTCTTTTAAAAAATAAAGGAATGTTTTCTTTGAGTAAAATTTTCTATCTACAGTATTAAGAGTACTTCCCCTTCAGGTGGCATTACAAAATTCCACCCTGTATATACACTACTAGCTGACCCGCGCGAACTTCGTACCGCTCACTATTTTTTTTTTACTAATTTCCAATATTTTAATAGATATTCTGCTATTCGGGGCGGAGATAAATCCAAAAAATCAAACATCGTTAAAATCGGTTCAGCCGTTCTTGAGTTATAAATGGTGTAACCGACACGACTAAGATATAAACTTTTTTTCTTTTTACAATGTAGTCTTCAAAATCTAGGCCCTGACGATGCTCCAGTGACGCCAAATTTAGCATTATGGGCTCCCCCACTATAGGGGAGACCGGGTATGACTATCAACTATGAAAAAAGTTGTTATGCATTTTGTTTTTACATTTTGCATTTTGTTACGCCTCCTCACTAGGCAGAAACACTGTGAATCAAGAACAGATCCAGGCTGTGTAATAGCCGACATCCGTAGAGGATATGGTACCTGAAGAAGAAGTATCCATTATACAAAATAAAATTATGCAATTCGTTGTTATGCAAAATGAAATTTTACTATTTGTTTGTATACAAAACATTACACACGCATGTACGATATGTAATTTTGACACTTGATACATTTAAGGCACCAAACTAATACATATTCTTTTCAGACGTTGGATCGCTATCGGCTATCACCCTAGACTTACTGTCAGACAAAGCCCACCGGGTGCGAATAGGGAATACGGCGTTAAACGCCGGTGTGCATATCTTCGAGACTTGCGTCATAATGGTAGTATATAGCGTTGGCGTATTGACAGCACCGCGGCAACTCGAGCGGACCATCTATGTGCTACAACAAATACATAAGGTAACATAAGGAGATTTGAACTGATATTTGATTAGAGATTAGATTTGGATATATAAATAAAAATCATTAATTTATCTACATATGAAGTACGATAATCAAGTCAGTTAAATATAGAAATTAAATTTGAACAGCGAAATGCGGCTATTTCTAGACTTTGGAAATGCCCGAAAAGCGCTGGTAGCCTGGTGGTAAGACGTCCGACTTCCAATCCGGAGGTTCAAACCTCGGCTCGTACCACTGAGTTTCGGAACTCATTTACGAAATGTCATTTGATATTTACTACTCGCTTTTCGGTGAAGGAAAACATGTGAACAATCCGGACCTAATCCTAACAAGGCTTAATTTCCCTTTTTGGTTAGAAAGTCATATTCGCTCGTTCAGTTCGTTCGGGTCAAGTGAAGACCCTTCTGAAGAATAATTTTATTTATATTAAACGAGATGACCCGTTTGCAAGTAAATCCCGAGTTCTTAGTTCGAGGCGGACTACTAGTTACTTTTAGAAACGAAAGGTAAAGTAGGCCGTGGGCAACCCTACCTCATCGAGTAGCAGAATTCGGCTTAAGTAGAGCAATACACGGTAAAATGTTATGTATTTTAGTACCTGGTAGCCTGAGCCAAAGTTGGAGAATTCTGTACCTACAGACAGCAAAATGTGACCTTTTTTGTGACAAAAACTACTTCATTGACTAACAAGTGGGCAGGTGGTCCATTCGATAGTTCTTATCGAAAGCATCCAAAAAACCGGCCAAGAGCGTGTCGGGCCACGCTCAGTGTAGGGTTCCGTAGTTTTCTGTCCGTCACAGTAAGTGTCCCCACTTAAGAGTTTTTGTAAGCACGTCATTTCATTGTGATTTTGTAGAAATTACAGGTACAATAAACACCAGCTTATACGGTTAAAACAAACTTAGTTCAGAAATTATTTTGTAATTTTTTTTCAAAAGCTATTCAACCTATCAAGTTCAAAATAATTTTCCTAGAAAGTTTTTATAAAGTTCTACTTTTCAGATTTTTTTCATATTTTTAAAACTTATGGTTCAAAAGTTAGAGGGGAGGGGACACATTTTTTTTACTTCTGGAGCGATTATTTCCGAAAATATTTACATACATACATACATACATATATTCACGCCTGTTTCCCAGAGGGGTAGGCAGAGATCACGGATTTCCATTTACTACGATCCTGACAAACTACTTTCGCTTCACCCACTTTCATAATATTCCTCATACATGCTCGTCGGTTTAGAGTACTTCTGACCTGGCCTTTTTGCAATAATTCCCCGATTTGATCGAGGAAAGTTCGCCTAGGTCTTCCCCTTCGAACTGACCCTTCCACTCTTTCTTCGTACACCCTCTTCGTTAATCTTCTTTCATCCATCCTCTCTACGTGTCCAAACCATCTCAACATACCCATCTCAATTTTTGTCACTACATCTTCATCCACTCCGCATTTCATTCTTATTACGCTATTTCTGATCCTGTCTGTTAACTTCACACCACACATGCTTCTTAGAGCTCTCATTTCCACTGCGTTCACTTGACTTTGATGTCTTTTCTGCCACACCCAACTTTCACTACCATACATAAGTGTAGGCACCAACACTCCTCCATGCACAGCCAGGCGTGCTTTTTGCGACACCTTCTGACTGCTCATAAAAGCGTTCAGTGCCCCATTCACTCTATTCCCAGCATTCACTCTCCTTTCAATGTATTTTTCATTTTTACCATCTCTTGTAAACAAAGTCCCCAAGTACACAAACTCGTTCACTTGTTCCAGTCTTTCTTCACCAATCATAATTTCGCAATCTACCATAATCTCATCTCTTTCAGATACCATTACTTTCGTCTTACTGACATTCATCTTCATTCCCTTCTTCTCAAAAGATTCATGCACTCTTGTTACCATCAACTGTAACTCCTGTGCCGATGACGCAAGTAATACTAAATCGTCAGCGTACAGGAGACATTTTACTAGCAACCCTTCCATCCTCAGTCCACATTCATCATCTTTCAGATCTTGCAAACAACTGTCCATGAATAGATTAAACAGCCACGGTGACGTACACATCCCTGTCTAACACCCTTTTCAATGCTAAACCACTCAGTGTATGACCCGTTTATCCTCACGCAAGCACTGGAATCCTCATAGAGAGACTTCAGCGCTTGCACAAGCCGACTGTTTACTCCATACATGGACACTACCGACCACAATTCATTTCTCATCACTCTATCATAAGCCTTTTCCAAGTCCACGAAAGCGCAATAGACCTTTTGACCTTTGGCCAAGTACTTTTCGGTTATGCATCGTAAGGAAAAGACTTGATCCGTACATCCCATACCCTTTCGAAATCCCGCTTGTGCATCCCACACTTTCCCATCGGTTTCTTTTACTACTCTTTCAATCAACACTTTCGCATACAGTTTTCCGACGATGCTGAGTAGGCTAATGCCCCTGTAGTTTTTGCAGTCAAGTTGTGAGCCTTTTCCTTTGTAAAGAGGAACTATGACGGCCTTGCACCAGTCCCTTGGTACACGGCCGGTACTAAAGCACACATTGAAAAGGCGATACAACTGACTCGCTACGACACCTTGTCCAGCCTTCAGCATTTCGGCGGAGATCCTATCATACCCTGCTGCCTTGCCTGATTTTATTCCTTTCAAAGCTTTCACAATTTCGTCCATGCTAATATTACTGTCATCCATTGGAAGGCTTCCATTCACATCTGAGGTTAGCATATTTGCTTCCTCCCTTTCAAACAAGCTTTCAAAATATTCCTGCCATCTCTTCAATATACATTCTTCCCCATTCAGCAAACTTCCATTCGAGTCTTTAACTGTTTTCAGCTCAGAGTCCGAACTCTTACCTCTGGCTATGCGAACGGATTTCCAGAAGAACTTAATGTTCGTCCGAAAATCTCGCGACAACCTTTCATGCAATTGATCATTCTGTCCATTTTTCTTTCTTTTAACAATTTCTTTCACCTGCACTTTCATTCTTCTGTAATTCTTTCGCGTCTCATTCACTTCTTCAATTGAGGCTTTTTGGGCTCTATGGTTATCTTTTGCAGCTAACCAATCCCGCCACAATTTCTTCTTCTCACATACTGCTTTTTGTACTTCCTTGTCCCACCACACATTCTTCTCCTTTCTGCCTTTGTGTCTTTTACTCACGCCACACACTTTCCTAGCCACACTCACAACTTTATTTTTAAAGTTGCTCCATAAATCATCAATCTCACTTATGTCATCCAGTCCATCAAACTCACCCTTCAGTTTACCAACATATTCTTCACTTACACTTTCCTCTTGCAACCCTTCCACTTTTATTCGCTCTAACACGCTAGAAACCGCACGAGGTCGTGATCGCCACCCTTTGAATAGACCACTTATTCGGCACATTACCAGGAAGTGGTCAGTATGGATACCCGACCCACGATACACCCTAGCGTCGCGAACATTCTTCTTCATTCTTTCATCAACTATTACAAAATCAATCATACTTTTCCTAACGTTTTCCGCCTCTCGAGTGAACATATGGATCCGTTTGTGAGCAAACATTGTGTTTGCTACACAAAGACTCCACTCGAGGCAAATCTCTAACAAGCTTCTTCCATTCTCATTCACTCTCTCGTCACCATGTATCCCTAAGACCCTTTCAAAACCTTACTTTACTCCTATCCAACTATTAAAATCACCGAGCATTATTAACCTTTCATTATTCCTGCACACACTTAAAACGTCTCTCATTTCATCCCAAAACATTCGTCTTTCATCCTGTGTTTGCTGAGAGTTTCCCGCTCCCTGATCTACAGGAGCGTAAACCCCAACAACAAAAATCCTCATCAGGCCCACTTTCATTCTGATCCAGATCAACCTGGGACTCACGCACTTGAACTCATTCACACACTCAGCCATCCTAGCGGATAGTATAACACCGACTCCCTTACTGGCTCGCTCTGAGCTTGGCACCCCCGACCAGTACGCGGTAAAAGCCCCGTGGGTGGTGGTGTCACTTCCCTTCCGCTTTGTCTCATTCACACAGAGTACATCAATCCTTCTTTCTTCCATCATCTGTAAAACCTCATTCAATTTGTCATTCATCCCTCCTCCAACATTCAACGTAGCAAAACGGCTCTCCGTGAGCCACTTCTCGCCCCCGCGAGAAACGAGACGTGATGGGTGGCGTACCGCATCGCCGCCATGCGGATGATTATTATAATTCTCCATAGCGTTCCCACGAGTAAAAGGGTTACAGGTCCTCCCCAGCAGAGCCCTGTACTGAGGTAAGGCGAATTTACGTAGTGTCCTGTGACCGCCAACACAGACACCCTCCGTTAAAAACCAGACTCCCTCTGGCCACTCATCCTTGAGCACGGGTCGGTTTACACCTTGGATTGGGGGTTTTAGTTCAGAGTTTACCTTCTCCTAGACAAGTTGCAGCACAATGCTAACGAGGCCCATCTCCCCGGGTTATATTTTGGAGTTTACCTTCTCCTAGACAGGTTGCAGCACAATGCTAACGAGGCCCATCTCCCCGGAAGATAAAAACAAGAGAACCCCGAAGAGAAAATATTTACATTATCAAAAAATGATTTTACTAAACCCCTATTTATTTTTAAATACCTATCCAACAATATATCACACGTTAGGGTTGAAATGAAAAAAAAAACACTCCCCACTTTACGTATAGGGGAGGTACCCTAATAAAACATTTTATTCCACTTTTTATTTTACCACTTTGTCGGCGTGATTGATATACATACTAGTACCAAATTTCAGCTTTCTAGTGCTAACGGTCACTGAGATTATCCGCGGACGGACGGACGAACGGGCAGACATGGCGAAACAATAAGGGTTCCTAGTTGACTACGGAACCCTAAAAATGTGGTAGCTATACGCAAACCTGACATTTTAGGATTATTTTTCTTTGAATGGTGATGCGTTCCCTCAAACGGCACAAGTATTATCCGCTAGTAGGTTAATTAGTACAATATTTTTTAATAAGGTAGAATATCTTATATACCGCGTAAAACTGCATTTAAACCATCCCATGAACTCATTGGCACGTCGTACTTGCATTAGTCGATTTTCACCTTTATACATAAAACTTGGCTGAATGACAAAATCTCCAGGTTTAAAGTCGGCTACCATTTTTTGTTATTACCAGGGTAATTAGTACTTGCGAATGGTATAAGGTTCAATTTTCTACTCGGTAAGGTAGATTAGACAATGATGTATTTGCTGACTGTACAAAATGCTCCAAGTTTAGCTCAGGCCACCAAGTACCTACTAAAATAAATTACTTGTCACCGTGTATTGCCCTACAATAACCGAATTCTGCTCGACTAATTAACCCAAGACCCCGCATAGCCGGGCGACCCCCGCTGTCAGGCTTGATGTAATTTTACTCTACTGTGAGACACTAATTATTGGAAGTCACAATAAACTTAGCACGTCTCAATGGTAACCATTAATATCTGACTCTTTCGTACGCCCCACGGAACAATCGCGCGTTCCCTGTCTAGCATTGCGTGTTCCCCTCCCGCACCCCTTCTTTTTGGCAGCTTAGATTTCAAAGAAATAACGCGCTAAGCGGAGTATACAGATATCATGTATATGATTCCGCTACTCGATTTTCTACGACTTACGCTTGATCTACTACTTAAAATATGCATTATACAAAAATGCTGCGTTTTCTTTTTTTTTCAGATTAAAACCAACCAGAAAGGAAGGAAATGTTTAGTATACAAAACTAAACACGTATTGTTAATTTTGTACTTAACATGGCAAATTATATCCTATTTTATCATATACCCATTAACATACTATCCAACATTACATAAAAATAGTAAGTCATAAACTGGTGGTCAAGTGCGTATCGGACCTTGCATATTGGAGGGTTCCGTTTTTGCTACTTTGAATATGGATTTTATGGAACCCTAAACACGGAACATAACATTTCTTTCCCCTGGACTCAAACTGACTCTATACACAATTTCATCTCAATCGGTTTACCGGTTTAAGAGTGCAGAGTTAATAGACAGAGAGACAGACAGAGTTACTTTCATATTTATAATATTATAAATACGAATAAAAGCTTGTGCTTTTATTTACTTTCACTCGTCCCGTTGTCTGTAATGAAATCTTGCAAGATTAATTTGACGCACATCCCGGTTTGCGATTGAGCTGCAATAGGCATGGTGAATTTTTTTCATGTATGGTATCAATCGATTAAAATTATGAAATTGCTATTTTTACAGTGAAATGTTGTGTTTGTGTATATGGTTACCATACAATTTATTTAACAGTAAAATGTTAAAAATCGAATGGTATTGTTTTTTTTTTTAATTTCGTACTTTAAAAAATTGAAAAATTTTGAAATTTTGTGGCATGGTATCTTTGAACCATTTCAATAGATTTTTTTAATTTTCACTTTATTTAGATATATTGGTAATTCTGCATCCTATCAACTAAATTATATTGCATAATTCAACATGTGTCATCATCCCTATTTAGCATACCTGCGTAACTTCGATGACAGTACAATATTTTGGTGCCATCGAGCTGGTCTGATGACAAGTGAAGCTGATTGGATTTGATAGAATTATCTCTTTGAGCAGTAGATGACTTTTGCAAGATAATAAAATTACAGTCGGTTTTAGCGATAAGACCGCCTGTTGTTTGTACCCTTATTCTGACTTTATACGTTTTCTGTACTAGTTTCCTCTTTGAGGTGTTCAATAAAGAGTATCTGTACTGTATTGTTATACAGTCAGCGTTAAAGGCTTGTAGTAAATGAAAATTTCGACAAACACTTATTAGAAATCATACCGATCGATGTTAACATAACATAACAGTTTTAGCTTCTGCTTTATACTCAATTTACGGCTACACAACCATCGTGACAGTACTTCTTCAACTGCATTGGAGTATGATTTTGGTAGAGATAAAAACTGCACTCAGTTTTCTGAATGATGAACTGGATATTTTGTTGAATGGTAAGTACTTTTAGTAATTAAACAAATATCTTAAGTATGCTATTCTAAGTACTAAGTATTGTATTATAATATATGCCGGATTACTTGTGGGCTAAAATAGCTACCGATTGGGTTCCACGCAATTGAAACCGGGGTCGATTCAAGCCACAATAGCGAAAAGAGCTTGCCGGTTTTGATGGGAGCTAGTGGAGGACATGAGGAAATCAGCATATTAGGAATATGTAAATACTAGCGTTCCGCCCCGCGACTTCGTCCGCGTATGATAGCAACTTCGCATCCCTATTTAACCCCCTCAGGGTTAGAATTTTTCATAACGCTGAAAGGACTTTTATTGTATTTTAATAAGTTATCTTCCCACAAAGTTAAAAGTCAAAAAAATAAATTTCCCCCACACAAACTTTGAACCCCTTTTTAACCCCCTCAGGGGTGGAATTATCCAAACGCTAGAAGAAATTTTATTGTATTTGAATAAGTAAACTTCCTACAAAGTTAAAAGATTCTAGCTCAAAAAATAAATTTCCCCGATACAAACTTTACATCCCTTTTTAACCCCCTCAGGGGTAAAATTATCTTAAACGCTAAAAGTGCTTTTCATGTTTTCTAATAAGTAATATTAGAAAACACGAAAAAAGTTTTCCGCATACAAACTTTGCACCCCTATTCAGGGGCGGAATGATCTAAAACGCTGAAATCACTTTTATATTTTAATCAATATCAGAAAACGTACGAAGTTTCAAGTCTCTAACTTAAAATTTAAAATCCTGCACATACAAACTTTTAACCCCCTTTTTACCCCCTTATGGGTTGAAGTTTTCAAAATTGCTTCTTATTATTTGTACACGTTATAAGTTTAACCCGATCTGCAAATTGCAACTTTCTAGCTTCAGTTGTTGCGGCCCCGCTTTAATACAAACTTTTCAACCCCGATTCAACTCCTCTAGGGTGGAATTTTGAAAAACGCTGAAATTTGTTTATTTGCTTTTAAGTTAGCAGCCTAAACGAAATTTTAAGACTGTCTAAAAAAAATTGTAATCTCTATACAAACTTTTAACCCCTTTTTTACCCCGTTAGAGGTTGAATTTCAAAAAACGCTGAAATAATTATTATTATGTTTTGATTATCAGGAAGTGTACTAAGTTTCAAACTTCTAACCTTAAATTTTAAGCCCCATCCATACAAACTTTCAACCCCCTTTTTACCCCCTTAGGGGATGATTTTTTCAAAATCGCTTCTTATTATTTGAAAACGTTATAAATGTAACCCGACCTGCAAATTACAACTTTCTAGCTTCTGTTGTTACGGCCTCGCTTTAATACAAACTTTTCAACCCCGTTTCAACTCCTCTCGGGTGGAATTTTGAAAAATGCTGAAATTAGTTTTTTGTTTTTAAGTTAGTAGCCTGAAAACAAAATTTCATGTCTGTCATAAAAAAAAAGTAATATCTATACAAATTTTCAACCCCTTTTTTACCCCCTTAGAGGTTGAATTTCAAAATACGCTGAAATATTTTTTATTATTTTTTAATTATCAGTAAGCGTACAAAGTTCCAAACCTCTAACCTTGAATTTTAAGCCCCATCCATACAAACTTTCAACCCCCTTTTTACCCCCTTAGGGGATGAATTTTTCAAAATTGCTTCTTATTATTTATACACGTTATAAGTTTAACCCGATCTGCAAATTGCAACTTTCTAGCTTCAGTTGTTACGGCCTCGCTTTAATAAAAAAAATTAGTAGTAGTAGTAGTAGTAAAACACTTTATTGTACAAGAAAACACAACGAAATACATATAACACAACATATACGTACAAAGGCGAACTTATCCCTTTAAGGGATTTCTTCCAGTTAAGCTTTGAGCAATTGAGAGAAAAAGTTGGAAGTGCTAGGCAGACTTAGATACTGTACGATACGGTAAGATGAGTTGTATTATAATTTATAATCTAAATAATTAGGTAGATACTCAGTTCGGTAACATGCATAAATATAAATAAACTTCTTACATATACACAAAATATATACTATACATACATACATACATACTATAAATACATACTACCTACATAAAATAAAATAAATAAAATAAAAATTATTACCGCATATATCTTACTGTTAGGATTCGTTTGAAAGCCACAACTTGTTTAAATTAGCCTTTAGCGATGCAACCGATTTACACTGCCGGAAAGATGGTGGCAACGAATTCCATAATTTAACAGAATAAACTGTAAAAGACATGTCATATGAATGGTGACTGTGCATTGGGATAGAGAGAGATAAATCAGCACTGGAGCGTAGCCGGTGACCACTGCCGTCCGCTAGAAACTTAAATCTCTCTGACAGGTAGGGTGGAGAAGATGGAAGAAACAATACTTTGAAGAGAAGACAAAGAATGTGCACGTCATTACGGCGACGAATAGTTAGCCACTTTAGTTGGGAACGGAACGCTGAAATGTGGTTTAACTTACGCAAGCCAAAGACATACCTTATACATACATTATGAAGCCGTTCAAGCTTGTCAAGCAGATTCTGGGTGAGATCCAGGAAAGCGACGTCTGCGTAGTCTAGGAGAGGAACCAGAAGAGAACGGGCAAGGACCACTATTGTGTGAAACGGAAGGAAATTCTGGACACGCCGAAGCGAGTGCAGTGAAGCAAAAAGTTTCTTACTAATATCGGTGACATGGGCTGTCCAGGAGAGGGTCTGATCCATGACAATGCCTAAATTTTTAACAGTCGAAGAGAAAGGAATGTGAGTACCATCAAAATAAATGTCAGGCATTGTCATTTCAGACAGTTTCGAGATAAAATAAGAGCTTCCAACCACTATAGCCTGCGATTTTTGAGCATTTACCATTAAACCAAAAGATGATGCCCAATCGCGAATAGAGTCTAAATCTAGGTTAACTTGGTTTACTAACTGCCTAAAATTGTCAATACTTGCTGCAGCGTAAATTTGTAAGTCATACGCATACAGGTGGTATGATGAACTAAGAGATTTAGTGATTCCATCGATAAAAATGGAAAAAAGTAGCGGAGACCCTCCCTGATGTACCCCAGCGGATAGTTCACACCACGTGGATAAATTGTCGTCGACTGACACACGCTGTCGCCTTCCGAAGAGGTACTCACGAAACCAGGCAATGGTTAAGGGTGAGAGGTTATAGTGGTTTAGTAGTGCTAGGAGTATATCAAAATCAACTGTGTTAAACGCACTACTAAAATCTAAGAGGACTAAAACAGTTAACATCTTGTTTTCTATGTTGAAGCGAATGTCATCAGTGACCTTAACCAATGCCGACACGGTACTATGCCCGGGGCGGAAGCCGGATTGGAACGGATTAAAAAGATTATATCTATTGAAATGTGAAGAGAGACGTTTATTCGCAAAATGCTCAATGACTTTAGAGAGGATAGGGAGAATTGAGATAGGACGGTATTGGGAGTAAACTACAGGATTGGGGACTTTTGGGACAGGAATTACACGAGCAAGTTTCCAGGATGAGGGGAAAGTGCCAGACGAAAAAGAAAAATTAATAATTTGGGATAGGAGAGGAGCGATGATTTCCGCCACGAGCATAATCATGTCTAGGCCAAGGCTATCTTCACCAACAGCTTTCGTACTAATAGTTTTGAGAATCAAAAGAACCTCTTGCGAAGAAATGTTGTCAAACTGAAAGACAGGAGAAACGGGACGTATAGTGTTAGCGAGAAGGGATAAAGTCTGTTGCTTGACAGCTTGATCGATATTAACCGGTGAACTGCTAAAATGGAGATTGATGCCGTCAAGATCTAATACACCGGGAGATCCTTGTCGAACCTTCCCCACCCCGAGAGACTTGAGAAACTTCCACAGCTTAGTGGGGGGACAATCGTCAATCGACTGATGTATATAGCGACGTCGTGCATTTCGACACATTTTATTACACCGATTTCGCAAGGAGATGTAGGCCCGCAGGTTAACGTCGGAATTTTCAACCCCGTTTCAACTCCTCTCGGGTGGAATTTTGAAAAATGCTGATATCAGTTTTTTTGCTTTTAAGTTAGTAGCCTGCAAACAAAATTTCATGTCTGTCACAAAAAAAATTGTAATATCTATACAAATTTTCAACCCCTTTTTTACCCCCTTAGAGGTTGACTTTCAAAAAAACGCTGAAATAATTTTTATTATTTTTTAATTATCAGTAATCGTACAAAGTTCCAAACCTCTAACCTAACCTAACCTTAAATTTTAAGCCCCATCCATACAAACTTTCAACCCCCTTTTTACCCCCATAGGGGATGATTTTTTCAAATTCGCTTCTTATTATTTGAACACGTTATAAATGTAACCCGACCTGCAAATTACAACTTTCTAGCTTCTGTCGTTACGGCCTCGCTTTAATACAAACTTTTCAACCCCGTTTCAACTCCTCTCGGGTGGAATCTTCAAAAACGCTGAAATTAGTTTTTTGCTTTTAAGTTAGTAGCCTGCAAACGAAATTTCAAGTCTGTCACAAAAAAATGTAATCTCTATACAAATTTTCAACCCCTTTTTTACCCCTTTAGAGGTTCAATTTCAAAATACGCTGAAATTATTTATATTATTTTTTAATTATCAGTAAGCTTACAAAGTTTCAAACCTCTAACCTTAAATTTTAAGCCTCACCCATACAAATTTTCAACCCCCTTTTTACCCCCTTAGGGGATGTTTTTTTCCAAAATCGCTGGTTATTATTTGAACACGTTATAAATGTAACCCGACCTGCAAATTACAACTTTCTATCTTCAGTTGTTACGGCCTCGCTTTAATACTAAATTTTCAACCCCGTTTCAACTCCTCTCGGGTGGAATTTTGAAAATGCTGAAATTAGTTTTTTTGCTTTTAAGTTAGTAGCCTGCAAACAAAATTTCATGTCTGTCACAAAAAAAAATGTAATATCTATACAAATTTTCAACACCTTTTTTACCCCCTTAGAGGTTGAATTTCAAAAAAACGCTGAAATAATTTTTATTATTTTTTAATTATCAGTAAGCGTACAAAGTTCCAAACCTCTAAACCTTAAATTTTAAGCCCCATCCATACAAAGTTTCAACCCCCTTTTTACCCCCTTAGGGGATGAATTTTTCAAAATTGCTTCTTATTATTTGTACACTTTATAAGTTTAACCCGATCTGCAAATTGCAACTTTCTAGCTTCAGTCAGTCAGTCAGTCAGTCAATCAGTCAGGACAAAGGCATTTATATACAGTTAGGTGCATAACTGAGTCAAAATTAGTACCTTAGTAAAATGTAAATAATTTGATAACAATCAAAGTTACATAAAAGTTCTAAACGTAAAATATTAATCCTTGGGTACCGCTACAAAACTGCTTCACAAATTATTTTCTTCCGACTTATACATTTTTCTCAATTTCATACCGAAAACTGTGAAATTTCACCTAATTTATTTTTCCCATTATTTCATTTTTTCTTAGGCATTCCCAATTCAGTAACTCATTTAAAGTAAGGAATTCCACGACCATTATTTTAGTTATCAAACATTTAAATCAGGCTTATTTTTGTAATTAGTTACTGGCAATGTATTGTCAGGTGCAAAACTGAGTCAAGGCAAATGGCCGAACAACTTTCTCGTTAGTTAATTTTTGTAGCGGACTTCATTCTGAGATAACCATAAAAATACGTGAGTGATATAAAAGTCATACACCTCATTTTAAAGAGCATATAATGTACTATTTCAACTAATTGTCTTACCTGGTTGTGTAAAAGAAAAATATCAATATCGGGTTAAATAAAAAAAATGTAGTTTAACGGTTTTTGGTTCAAAATCATGGACGAATAAAAAAATCAAGAATGTGAATGCAATGAATCGAAATTGGCTTTCATATGGATACATAGCTGACACCGAGACGAACAAATATAACCTGAAAGTTTTTATTTTTTTCATAATTGATAAGACTTATCTTCATTTAACGATGTCGGTGCAAAACTGAGTCAGTACCAAATATTATCTAATAGAGAAAATGTTTATTTTTATCTACAATAACATAATAGGTCAGTAAGTTTATTAGCGTTGTTACCAATTAATAATAAAATAGTAACTTAATAACTAGCCTCTTCTGAAATAATGAAAGAAACATGTCAAAGTGATGCACATTGGTTCAGTTATGCACCTAACTGTACATAGATTAAAGGAAAATTGTGGACTTATACAATCATATGCGTGATAGTAGCTCTGTGAAAATTCTATTAATTAGGTACTCTATTACCGCTTTGAAATTAATAAACATAAAATCTGTACAATCTTGCTGAGTAAGTCCTGAAATAAGTAGCTGTGTACTATCGCGTATTTTTTTTTATTACTGCTAATTTTGAAGCAGTATTTTTATTATTGTATTAATCAGTTGATACAATACTATAAAATTCGAATACAATTAAAATATGTGGGCATATATCAGTTTTCGCGTTTTTATTTCAACATAGGTACTTTGTAACTTTTGGAACAACATAAGTTGCAATCTTCACTCGACATCTGCTACAATGACACCATTGTATTTCCTTTTTAACCGACTTCAAGATTTGAAAAGAGGAGGTTCTCAATTCGGCGTGTATGTTTTTTTTTTTTTTTTTTTTTTTTTTATTTTTTATGTTTGTTACTCCATAACTTCGTCATGTCTGAACCGATTTTGAAAATTCTTTTTTTGATTGTAAGTATATATATACAGATTGGTCCCGTTTTTTTCAAAACGCAGTTCTGATGATGGGATCCATGAGGAATCGAGGGAACTCCTCAAATCTTAAAGGCATACATATAGTGATTTTTGTATTTTTATCAACAAAACCATCATTTTCATTCAAAACAGTGACATTTGATGAAGTAGAACTGCTGATGATGATCAGAACGGAACTCTTCAACGACGCATAGTTCACGTTTGGCGATTCGTCCTCTTCGCTGTGTTTGTTTAGCAAGTTTAATTGTCAGAACAAATGTTCGTCAAGTTCAAGTTCTGATGATGGGATCCATGAAGAATCGAGGGAACTCCTCAAATCTTAAGGGCTTACACATAGTGATTTTTGTATTTTTATCAACAAATCAAGCATTTTCATTCAAAAGAGTGACATTTGATGAAGTGGAACTGCTGATGATGAACAGAACGGAACTCTTCAACGACGCATAGTTCATGTTTGGCGATTCTTCCTCTTCGCTATGTTTGTTAAGCAAGTTAGATTGTCAGGACCAATTTTCGTCAAGCTCAAGTTCTGATGATGAGTTCCACGAGGAATCGAGGGAATTCCTCAAATCTTAAAGGCATACATAAAGTGACTTTTGTATTTTTATCAACAAATCAAGCATTTTCATTCAAAAGAGTGACATTTGATGAAGTGGAACTGCTGATGATAATCAGAACGGAACTCTTCAACGACGCATAGTTCACGTTTGGCGATTTGTCCTCTCCGCTGCGTTTTTTAAGCAAGTTATTTCATTGTATGAAATCTAAGTGCACCATCTACAATAATCCTTCACCGGCTACCCCCATTGAAGTCGGTTTTTTTTTCTTAAAAATTATTCACAACCTGTTTTATACTTTTAAGAATTTCGTCTTAACATTTGGGTTAGTCAGGACGACTCTCTAATCTAACCTCTGACAAAAGTTTATAGGAGAAAAATTTCTGTAAAAGAGGAAAATAAAAGTTAACTATTGAATAAAGACAATTAATTAAGGTATAAAATAGCTCGTCAAATCAAACTATAAGAAAAACAAATTCTGCCTGAACACGCTCTTCAAAAAATTGTGTGTATGGTGGAATACAAAAGGCGAAAACATTCAAACGCTCTTTCTTTTAAATATGGTTGTATTTATGTTTTGTATTATTGTATCTACAAGTTAATAGAATATAAACACTGCAAAGGCACGGCTACTTTTAATTGCCATAACATTTTGCAGATGTAAAAGAAGCCGCTTCAGTACATTTGGAAACAAAACCTTCAGCAAACTACGGCCATAACTCTAAAAAAGGTACGAGTAGGTGACGAAGAATGGCATGCAATTTGAAAATCTAATTCAAATTGTTTCAATTGCTCTGTGCACTTTAATATAAACATTATTTAGGCACCAATGATCCATACTAATATAAATGGGAAAGTGTATGTGTGTGTTTGTTTGTTTGATTGTTTGTCCGTCTTTCACGGCAAAACGGGGCGACGAATTGACGTGATTTTTTAAATGGAGATAGTTGAAGGGATGGAGAGTGACATAGGCTACTTTTTGTCTATTTCTAACCCCCCACTTCCCTAAAATGGGGGGTGGAAGTTTGTATGGTTTGTTACCCCGAATTTAACGCGAGCGAAGCCGCGGGTAAAAGCTAGTACTTTATAAAAAACACATAGGTACTTACAGTAGGCTGAAAGCGCTGGTGGCCTGGCAGCAAGACTAGCATCAATTGGCACATGTTTCTTTAGTCGCGTACCAGCAAGCGATCGATTTGGATTTGGATGTACTGACGAGCTTTCGCCAACCTCTGTCGACAGTGTTAAAAAGAATGACCAAAAAGATAAGCCGATTGCAAACCCAGATTAAGACATTAATCCTTTTTTTTTTGCTCATTATATTATAGTAAATATAGTAACCCAAGTAGGACATCTAGCTGTATAAAAACTGTATGTAAGTTCAATTATATACTAAAAGCTGTATTATATTTGTTTATCTGTTCATTATATATTTCCACAAAAAGCACTTACAGCTAAACCTTACGTGCTAATTGGTGTTTTATAACTTAGTGTCTAACATGCATTATAGTAGTAGGTACATATATTACAAAGTCAAAAAATTACAATACGAAAATAAATAATAATTAAAAAATAAATTAAATGTCAAATTAAATTAAATAAGATGCCAATAATGTCAAAATAATCAAATTCAACAGATATTATTAAGTAATGTCAAAATTTAACTAAGTTAACTAAAAATTACCTCATTGGATCATATAAAAATAATGTCGGTGTAATAATAATTAAATCTATCATACTATTTATGTACATTAATATTAGACAATGGAGCTAGTGGTAACGATTTTTCCAATGTAGTTACTCGTACTAGATGCGGCTAGGAATTTGGTTTCGGTTGTAAAAAATATATCTAGTTGGTTATCACTGTCCAGAATGTCATTAAGGCGCTAGGCGCTGAATGTGGCCGAAAACTGTTACTTTCTAAGGGATATATCTCAATAACGAGTCATTCAAAAAATTTGAAAAAAATATATGTTAATTACCATTTCACGTACAACATTGTCAACGTTTGAATAACTCGTGTAACGTATAGTTTCTCCGTTATTTAAATGTAACGAAATGTCGTTTTACGGTTAATTTTGCTTATATCTACTGAACGGCTTATTCGATTTAAAATATTGTTGAACTAAAAAATGTGTGCTACAGAACACTACAAACTCAACGTAGGATATTTAAATTGATTAAATTTTCTTAAACAACTTGATCATAATTCCACATTTCGTGCGTTGGTAGCTCGAAAACGGCGTTTCTGGCAGTCGTGAGCTAGCTTTGAGACGAGGAGGCTGCGTCGCTCGTCGCTTCGTGCTTCCCTTGTACTACATATACTTGTGATTGGCCCGTGAGCAATAATATCGGACTTACTGTGCCTAAAGACTAAATAACTGCAGAGGGTTCATGCGATGCGGACATAACGTGTCTTCCCGGAATCTATAAAGTATAGACGTTTTATCTTTTAAGATAATGTTCTCGTATACATGTTTATGTATGTTCGTATAAAAAGTGTATTTTATTTAGATTATAATACGAGTAAAAAACAAATAAAATTAAAATGGAGGAAAAAACAAAAATCATGAATCTCATAATTCTCTGAAAACAAATTTGGTCATGTAAGTAAACTACAATTATTATGTTTTAGTAGACTAATGCATCACGCAAAATAGGCGTTAGTCATCGAGTTGTGGAAATCTGCTAGTACTGCAATACAATAGACTAATAACCAATTTAATAAAAACTCCGAAGCACCGAATATATTTAAACATATTTATTTAAGAATACCGTGTTCTAAACGAATGTAATATGCGTTTTTTTTTAAAGATTAAACACAATTTTTAATGTTATACTTTATACTATTTTATCAAATCAAGAAATTGCGAAGTAAACTGCAAAGGATTGCATATAAACCGGCCAAGAGAATGTCGGGCTATGCTCAGTGTAAGGATCCGTAGTTGCCGGCCTGTTACAATACATCCATTCAAAAGGTAGTTTATAAAGAGATGTTTTGTGGCACTTACGGTATTTTACTATAGGCATCACCCAAAAACGGCTCAACCGATTTTATTCCATATAGTTTTTATTGAAAATACGTGATAAGTATTTCAATGGCCTCACTTCCAGGAATTTTTCCAAATTTTTTGGACCCACGGTTCAAAAATCAAAGAGCATGTTTTACTTTCGAAGCTATTATTTACGAAAGTATTCGTTTTATCCAAAAGTTGTTTAAGGCTTATTCTTCTTGAAAGACCTATCCAAAAATGTGTTTCAGATACTTATTGTTTTACCACTTTGTAGGCGTAATTAAAACACATACTCATACCAAATTTCAGTGTACTAACTATCACTGAGCAAAGCCTGATTGAGATTCTACTAAAAAATTACTGATATTTAAGAGTTCAATGTATGTAAGAATAAGGGAAAAAAAAGCTTTTTTTTATACCACGACGCTGGCAAACAAGCATACGACCCACCTGATGGAAAGCAGTTAGTTAGTAAAGCCTATGGACGCCTGCAACCCCAGAAGATTCACATGCGCGTTGACTTCCCTAAAAAAGACTTTACTATGTCGGTGAAATAAATACAAATTTTATATTAATTATCAACACAAAGTAAATAAATAAATTACTAGTAAGGGTTAATACTACCTATCAAATATCTTTAAAGGACCGGCCAAGTTTGTATCGGACCACGCATATTGTAGGGTTCCGTAGAAAGTAGTTTCTTGGAGATAACTGAAAAACGGATAAACCGATAATATGTGAAATAATTATCGTAGAAATTAAGTACTAAGCCTTCTTGGTTTTTTTCATATTTTTTAGACTTACGGATTAAAAGTTAGATGGGAAGCCTATTATATTTAGACTTTCGAACAAATATTTCTGAAAATATTGACTTAATAAAACAGTTTTAAAAATCTCTATATATATAAAATATTTTTAAAACCGTATCGTACAACATGTTCATATTTACAAAAAATATATTTTTGACATTTAGTTTGGCATATGTATGTATATGGAGTGCCTACCCTAAAAGTTTTTTAGCAATTAAGCCAGAAAACTAAGTAGCGGCACATGAAACACTACTCTAGATAAAATTTCAGTAATATATGTTTTATAATAAAAATGGCTTTGACATACGGACGGACGGACGGACATGTTTCAAAAAACTTTTAAGGGTTCCGTTTTTGCCATTTTGGCTATGGAACCCTAAGAAGTGTTTGCGCTGTGTTATATTTTAAAGATCTAAAAATGGGCTTACAGCTCTCATGACAATTGTATGACGATTTCGGATGCACATGTTGCGGTATTTACCGCTCCTTACATGTGCATTTTTACTATACGCAACTCGCAACAGGCTTAGTTTTGTTAATTTATCGTAATTAAGTGAATTTTTACGGTTAATATTTAAAAGCGCAATAAAAAATAACCATCTATTAAGCTCACTTGCACAGCAAAAAAAATCCAAATTCACATGAAAACACCGCTTTGATGTGCATTCAGTTTTTTTTGCTATAATAGTCAGTATTTTTTTATTTTTTCTGATATGCGGAATATTTTTAACCATATTTCGTAAATTCGTAAATATTTTGCCGGTCACTGTATTTTAAATTCAAAATCTAGGTTTTTATTTTTTTACATTAAAATCTACTAATCGAGATCGTTATTACTTATCTTATTTAATAGGTAAGTAGCATTTCTAAAAATGTCACCGTAGTACTTAATCACAGTATTCAAATCACAAAACATCCGCAAAAGGATTATAATTATTATAAAGCTGCCCGCGCGCCTCTGAGTAAAGTCATATTCTTTGAACATTGTTGCGGTGCATCGCGGTGGATTTACGCACGATCGAAATGAGAGGGGTACGCGGGTGGCGCGGGTAGAGAGCGCCCAAACGCTCAAGGACACTCCGGCGACAATCGTCTTAAGCAGAGTAAGAGCTAGGTGCAGAGGAGAGGCAGCCTGCTCTCGAGTACGGGCATAAGGGACAGCGAAGAGATCGCGGCGACGAGGACGTAGTAGCATAGGGCAGGAACGCGGGACATGGAGTGCTACTTGTGACAGTAGCTGTGGGTTTGTTATCGCCCCCCGTATTAGTTGGAAGAAATATCTGACAAGGTAGATATTTCTACGAGTCTCAAGCGATGTATAGTTTATCATACCTAGTATAAACAGTGTCGGGTAAAGAAAAGGGTAATAGCCGTATTATTTCTTATATAGGAACCTTAGGAATGACTTTTGGACTTTTTCTGGTAACAGCGTGTAATTTTTCTCATGGGGATTCCAAACGACGGCGTTAGTTTCTAATTTAGTCCGAACAAATGCGTTGTAGAGGACAGTCATAGCGTGTCTATTGGTGAATAGCTTTGCCTGGCGTATGACAAATCCTAGACATCGTCGTGCTTCGTTACAGGTATTGGTAATATGTTGGTTGAACGTGAGTTGCGTATCAAACCACGTACCGAGATCCTTAATTTCAGTGACGCGTTTTAAGAGATTGCCTTCAACTTTGTAAGTTTGGTTTATGGGGAGTCGAATTCGTGCATACGTAATTACAGAGCATTTCTCTTTATTCAGGGTCAAAGCCGTTTTTGCGAGCCCAGGTACATACATTGTCAATGTCCATTTGCAGTAAGGATGGGTCTTGAGTTCTGTGAATGGGTAATGCCAATTTAAGGTCATCCGCGAATAGGAGGCAAGTACAATAACTGAGAGCTTTTGGTAGGTCATTCACGAGGATAAGAAATAGAAGGGGACCGAGACTACTTCCTTGCCCTATTCCCGACGTTACTGAGAAGGGAGTTGATCGCGCACCTTCATACTGGACGAATTGAATTCTTGCCGAGAGGTAGCTGGCTACGAATTCGAGTAACTGAGTGCTAAAACCCGCGGTAGATAGCTTCTTAAGCAGCACGTCATTATCTACTTTATCGAATGCCTTTTGAAAATCTAAATAGGCTACATCTACTTCTTTCGCTGGTCAAGATTGTTTGATATCAGAGTAACGATATTGAGTAGATTTGATGTTGTTGAGCGCTTCGGTAAGAACCCGTGCTGTTTATCGCAGAACCAGCCGTTCAACTGTTTAAATATTTTGGCATAAATTATTGACTCGAAAACTTTACCAAATATCGATAGAACCGCAATCGGTCTATAGTTTCGAACATCGGATTTAGAACCAGATTTGTGTATTGGTAGAACTTTGGTTGATTTCCATGCTGATGGGTACGTTTTATTTTTTACTGCAAGGTTGAATATACATCTAAGCGGTTGGATGAATGCCTCACGACAGTCCTTGATTAGGAACTGTGGTATTCCGTCAGGACTCTGTGTGTACTTGGGCCGTAGGCGATTGATGGCTTTTTTAACGTCCACGTCACTAATATTATCAATCGTATAACTTGATGTACAAAGCCTGTATAACCGCTTATTTTATTGGAGCTGTAGAAGCATTAAATGGGCTGTATAGCAGTATTAGAGCTGTTATTCGGTGTTCAAAGAAACTATGAATGAATGACATCAATTTATTTCATGTTACCATAGCACTACAGATATACTTTTCAAAGTATATTTCAAGAATAACTATTCTAAAAACGTGTTTAAAGAAAAAAACAAAAATATAAAAATTATGTTGAATTTAATGGCAACAAACTTTATTCATTAAAATGAACTATCATAAACGGCAATAGTTTTGGAATTGTATAACATGTATAACAGTATAAGCTAGTGCCCATTAATATTTATTGTAAACCAATGTGTCTTTTCTGGCAAAATATTCACGCGCCAGCAAAATAATCAAAGAAAATATTAAATATAGATAAGTAAGGTGCTTGTTTTTAAGGTTACAATATTATAATAGATTTATGATACAAAATCTGAGGTCACGGTCACATTAGTTTAGCTCCTAGTCATAATACTCATAATATAGCTTTAGTTAGTAGCTGTATTTCGGTTATTCACAACATATTTTTTACATTTATTTTTTTGTGATGCACGTTTATTTTTTGTTTTCATTGTTATTGTCTCTCAATTTACTTGTAGTAAGCGTCACAAATAAATGTTTTTATTTATTATTTAGTTATTCATTTTGTTTTATATTTAATACCAGCGAATGTGTCAGTAATACTGACTCAAACTGTACTATAGCTGTCATTTATTATTGTAGTTTTATAATACGCTCATAGACAGAACTTATAAATGTACTATACTTATAGGAGTATAAAATTACACCATAAAAGTTAGTTTAATAACAGAGTTGGCATATAGCTCTATACAGCAACAAGTACCAAGTGATACTATAATAACACCTAAAGCTCTAATAAGTCATGATTGTGGGCAAAATACAGCCACTATACAGCTTTAAGGATAAAATTAGCTTCAAGTGTCACGCAATACTTGAAGTCTTATAAAAGAGTTTATATATTCTGATAAACCGCCATAAGTTTAGATACCTGAATTCTTTTAGAATAATTTATACAGCTTCAGCTCTATAATATCTGCTAAATCACTCTTATAAAGATAAAATTTTATTTTAAGAATAAGAAAACTATTATTGTCACACAAAATTATCGATCAAGGTAACAGTATTTAATAACAAAAGGAGTGGCCTCAGCATATGTTACGTCAGCCATTGCATACAATGCTAGCGCAAGGCTGGATTTAAGCCACCCACATTTACAATTAAATACTTATTTTGACACCCTTTTACGTCTCGTAAAGAACTACAAGTTCTAAATTGGGTGATATATTGATGTTGCCGACACTTACTTGCGATGTACTTATAGAGTCATAATCATCACTAATAATACATAAGGCTCATGATTTAGGTTGTCTCTATTCATTGGTAATTGCTTTCTTTTCAGATACCACAACTGCTCGACAGCTTCGTTTTAACAATGAAACCATCAACCAACTAAACCTGAGCTACGATTCTATATGCGACATGTTGGTTCAAGTGAACAAAAATTACGGGGACTTTTTGCTATGGAGTTTCTTCTTACTATTCTTGCATTTATTGATAACTCTATATAATCTGATTGCAGTTACACTATGTATGTATGACGAGTAGATATTATTTGAATTTTGAAGTTTTTGAACATCTAGACTTTTAGCATGTAAGAGGTTAGACATTACTAAACCAAAATATTATTGTGCCGAGAGCACGTGAAAACTTATACGTCTATAAGTTATGTTTGATAAGGGTTATTTAACCTTATCGTTTTATCGTATGTCTTGCTGTCCGTTTTAAGCTAAGCTAAGCTCTTTAGCTTAGTACCCAGTACCCTAGTACCCAGGGACCGGACCACCCATTCCGTGGCGAGAGCAAGAATGGACGTACCTTACATAGATCACTCACTCAGCAAGCTTAAACACGGTACTCGACTGAAAAGCATTTCATTATGTTAAGATTGTATAAAATACTATTAATAAATATACATACCTCCTTCGATGTTATTACAATTATTACCGTATTACAGGCACCAAGTGTGAGGATGAAGAACAGTGGTACATATCAAGTATATCAACAGCAATTCAATTGAATTGGAGTTTACTTCACTTTAGTCATTTGGTGTTTTTGGTCGAGCCATGCCACTGGCTCCAAGAACAGGTACAAACATTACCTTTTTATAAATGGAATAAATATTTACTGAATTCACAGCTCGCTGCAGCGCAAGGAAATTTAAAATCTTAAACTAAATAAGGTACCTGGGTCGAATATGGCCAGCCCGAAAATATCGCTACACCCCTAAACCTCCAAAGCTAAGGCACTATCTACAACTCTTTGATTATACGTGTTAAAACGTCTATGTGTGAGTAATGCTCGAGCGTCGTTGCTACCATCCGCAATATCCGCAAATCCGCAATATCTGCCGCGGGGGGCATATCCATCTGCCCCCAGAAGCAGAAGTGAAACAGAAGTTTCTATGATTTTTTAAATTAAATAAATAGGGAGTTGTATCTCCAACTGTTATACAATGCTTTATATCTGGTGTCAAACCTTAACGTGGCCATATTTGACCCAGATATCTTAGGTACCTAGTTAACAAAAGATCCATACACTAAAACTATCTATTACTAAAATAAGTAAATAAATAAACTATAATAGATTTTTACTACAAATGCTGAGTTGCCGATGACTTATATGTCAATTAATTATGTATTAAGAAGAACGTCTGCTAACTTTTTATACCACAATGTTTCGAAATAAAGAAACAGAAGAAAATTCGCTGTCTCAGGCGAGACTCAAACTCCTGACTCTGGGATACATGCCTATCGCTCTAACCAACTGAGCTACTGACACTGACCTGATGGCTGCGAATTTCTCCACTATATCCTTTATGCGTTTTTGGAAATATATGTCCTTTTTGTAATAAAATTAATGTATACTAGCTTTTGCCCGCGGCTTCGCTCGCGTTAAATTCGGGGTAACACGGTTCCCCTTTGCCCCCCGTAATGCTCCATACAAACTTCCACCCCCCATTTTAGGGAAGTGAGGGGTTAGAAAGAGACAAAAAGTAGCCTATGTCACTCTCCATCCCTTCAACTATCTCCACTTAAAAAATCACGTCAATTCGTCGCCCCGTTTTGCCGTGAAAGACGGACAAACAAACAAACAAACACACACACTTTCCCATTTATAATATTAGTATGGATATATAAATGCCTTTGTCCTGACTGACTGACTGACTGATCACGCAGAGCCGAAACTACTGAAGTTAGAAAGTTGAAAATTTCAGGCCTGGTTACGTTTGTAATGTGTACAAGTAATAAGAAGCGATTCTACCCCTAAGGGGGTAAAAAGGGGGTTGAGAGTTTGCTTGGATGGGGTTTAAAATTTAAAGTTAGAGATTTGCAACTTTGTACGGTTACTGATAATAAAAATAAAAAAGTTATTTCAGCGTTTTGTGAAATTCAACCTCTATAGGGGTAAAAAAGGGGTTGAAAGTTTGTATGAGATTACTTGTTTTTTGTAACAGACTTGAAATTTCGTTTGCAGGCTACTACCTTAAAAGCAAAAAAACTAATTTTACCGTTTTTCAAAATTCCACCCGAGAGGGGTTGAAAAGTTTGTATCAAAGCGAGGCCGTAACAACTGAAGCTAGAAAGTTGTAATTTGCAGGTCGGGTTACATTTAGAACGTGTTCAAATAATAAGAAGCGATTTTGAAAAATTAAACCCATAAGGGGGTAAAAAGGGGGTTAAAAGTTTGTATGTGTAGGATTTAAAATTTTAAGTTAGAGACATGAAACTTCGTACGTTTTCTGATATTTATAAAAATATAAAATTTATTTCAGCGTTTTGGATAATTCCGCCCTGAGGGGGGTAAATAGGGGTGCAAAGTTTGTATGCGGAAAACTTTTTTCTTTGAGCTAGAGACTTACAACTTCGTAGGAATATTACTTATTAGAATACTCAAAAAGTACTTTCAACGTTTAGAATAATTTCACCCCCGAGGAGGTTAAAAAGGGGTGTAAAGTTTGTATCGGGGAAATTTAGTTTTTTGAGCTAGTATCTTTTAACTTTGTAGGAAGATTACTTACTCAAATACAATAAAAGTACTTTTAGCGTTTTGAATATTTCCACCCCTGAGGGGGTTAAAAAGGGGTTCAAAGTTTGTATGGGTGAAATTAATTTTTTGAGCTAGAGACTTTTAACTTTGTGGGAAGATAACTTATTAAAATACAATAAAAGTCCTTTCAGCGTTATGGAAAATTCTAACCCTGAGGGGGTTAAATAGGGGTGCGAAGGTGCTATCATACGCGGACGAAGTCGCGGGGCGGAAAGCTAGTTATCCATACGCCCTTTTCAATAACATTTACCCTGTTTACATTGGAAGTTGGTTTATTCTTATGTATTTATATATTTTAAGTTTTATGTGTGTATATAATTATACACACATAAAACTATACACACTAATGTGTGTAGTAATATTACTACTAAATCATCAATCAGTGTAATTAGTTTCCAATAAAAAGTTATAAATTATAAAAATAGTGGGCTCAAGTAAAATAAACTGGAATATATTGACAACCTCATAATTTATCTTCATATATTTTTTCACTTTTAATACATACCATACCAAATGTGTATATACAATTTCAGAGGGAACGTACAGGTCGCCTGTTGAACAATCTAGTATACGAGGGCAACCGCTGCCACCTGGACCGCACACATCTGGACCCCTTCCTACTGCAAACTCAGCTTTACGACTGCACAATAGCCCCTTGTGGCGTGTTCACTATCACTAGGCCACTTCTGGCCTCGGTAAGTTCAATACAACCCGTTACCAAATATTACTTAAGAACACACTTGGCTACAGTTGAACAAGTTAGTATGCTAGGCTGACTTCTTCCTTCTGCAGACTCAACTACTTGACTGAATAATGACACCTTGTGGCGTATTTACTACCACGAGGCCAATTCTGGCTTCGGAAAGTTCAATATAACCCGTTGCCAAATATTACTAAAAAACACACTTGACTACAGTTGAACAAGTTAGTAAGCCAGGCTGACAAGTAATTGAGTCTGCAGAAGGAAGAGGTCTTCCTTGCTTCTCAAGGACATAGGATAGTTTTTATCCCAGAAATCATCAATTTAGTATAAAATTGAAATAAAACAACTAAAAACGGATTATATCGCGTGTACTGAGCTTAAATTACATCCCGACGTTTCGAACAGAGGAAAAAAATACAATTAACTCCGTTCAAAAACTATCACAATATGCAAACCTACCCACATATTAAATATTAAACAAATTATTAATTGCACATGCCAGAGGGGCCTTTATAGAAAACAAATGCTAATAATGTCAAATACCTAATTCTCAATGTCAAATAATTTTAAGTTACAAAAAAAATAAAGAATGTTAAGACGGTCAAATAAATAATTTCAAATAATTTACAAATTAAAATAATTGCACACGCCGTAGGGGCCTTTATGAAAATAAATATTAATAATGTCAACTAAAATCCTTACAAATGAAATAACAATAGTGTCCACACTGTCCACCATATTATTAGCATTTGTTTTTTATAAAGGCCTCTCTGGCATGTGCAATCACGGAATTTGTTTAATATTTAATATGTGGGTAGGTTTGCATATTGTGATAGTTTTTGAACGGAGGTAATTGTATATTTTTCCTCAGTCGACCCGTTGACCACGAACGCTGTAAAGTGTTCGAAACGTCGGGGTGTAATTTAAGCTCAGTACACGCGATATAATCCGTTTTTAGTTGTTTTATTTCATGAATAACTATCGCAGCAACCGAAGGCAATATTAGTATAAAATTGTTACTCGCTGTAGACGTAATGTACGCTAAATTAAAATTTGCTATGATATTTTATTAAGGCGTTTCATTAATTCCTTATGGCGAATGTTAATCCCAAGCAGACGAAGTTGCGGGAAAAAGCTAGTGTTTCTATAATTTGTTCACAGTTAGTTGGAGGCCTCACTACTTACTTAGTTATCATGGTTCAATTTCAAACTATCACTGAGGTAGTATAACGCAAACCACCATGTATTCGATATTAAAAGAAAACAAACTACGTGTTTGGATTGGCTGCTACCACTACACTGCTATACACTGCTAATTACATTTGTATCATTTTATGCTACCTACTAAATAGTAATAAAAAATTGCATTAATATATCAAGCATTATTTTTATTTTTATGAATTAGCCGATTACCTAACCCTGAGTATTAATATTGAATATACCACGTTACGAGTATTAGGTATATTTTTACCTTAATACATAATAACAACTTAAAACACGTTAGGTATAATTTTACTCTACTTGGTAAGAATGCTTAGTTCCGGCTATACAAAAGACAAATATAATTGATTGCACACCTCAATAAAGTAATACATAAATTGTATTCCAAATTGTAAATTAAGTACATATTTCGGAAGACATTTTATATGACCCTTTTCTATACGAGGCATCTCATTTAACCGGTTGAAGAACAGTTTATTCACCCGTGATTCGTGCTTTGTCTCTTTTTAACCGACTTCAAGGTCTCAAAAGGAGTAGGTTCTCAATTCGGTTGTGTTTTTTTTTGTAGGGCGATTTCAAATGTAAAGTCTTGTAAATTTAACTTGCTTAACAAACACAGCGAACAGGTCAAATCGCCAAACAAGAACTATGCGTCGTTGGAAAGGTCTGTTCTGATCATCAGCAGTTCTACTTCATCAAATGTCACTTTTTTAATAAAAATGCTTGATTTGTTGATAAAAACACAAAAATCGCTGTATGTACCTGCCTTTAAGATTTTAGAAGTTCCCTGGATTCCTCATGGATCCCATCATCAGAACTACGTTTTGGTAAAAACAGGACCAACCTGTATGTATTACAATCAAAAAATGGATTTTCAAAATCGGTTCAGACATGACGGAGTTATGGAGTAACAAACATAAAAAAAGGACATGAAACCGAATTGAGAACCTCCTCCTTTAGAAATCTTGAAGTCTGTTAAAAACTTTGATAATTAAACTAACCGGATGCGAGACGCGCACTAATTTCTATCAGAAAAAGTCTGCCAATTTCGGCACGGGGGACGAGGAAACGCACACAAATACTGTTAACACTAATGCATTTTCCATTGACGTCGCTACACACGTACACGATAAAATTATCAAACACTAGCATAAAATATACTCACACAAGTATAAACACAGACACAGACAACCTGTCCGTGAACGAGATAGTGTCATCATTAAGTAAACGTACACAGTGCGAGGAACGCGTCGATAATAATATACTTAAGTATCGATATTTGTGACGTTTTCATGTCAAAGGTACATCATTGTCGGTTGTTAATAGAGTTAATTTCTAAATGATTTTTTTATGGTAACGCCTTATTGACAACCGATAATGATGTACCTTTGACTTGAAAATGTCACATTTTATCGTAGATTTATTTATCGCATGCCGACATGTCACTGGATATAGATAGGCATCGCTTCCCTAGGGTAGTGGGAAAGCAGATGATGAAGAAAATCCAGTGAGTGCTGCGAGGTCCAGGTAGGACAGTAGAGCTGCCAAGTTTGTAACTCTTTTAGCACCACCCAGGGATTACGTGTAGGGTTGTCTAAGGTGTTTCCTACGGACGCAGAGAAACATTGATCGTAGGTTAGTTATATATTTTTGTTTCTTTACCAAGTATAAGGTTTAGCTATTGATAAAATTATAATGTTAAGTTGTGATTAAATATCAAGTTTTTCTACCCGCATATTACTTACAATGTTAGTATTCTACGTAAGTTAGATTGTCTATTTGTTCAGGACAAATCTTGCAAGCTGATTTAGAATAACTTATATATTATCAATTTAATATTTTGATGTGTATTTGCTTTTAAATTTAGTGGAAAATACTACAAATTGGAAACAAATAACTATTACAATGAAACATTGAAGTGCAAAGAACTCTGGGACATCACGGGATTCGAACCCACGTGTTTAGATTACCGTTCCAATGTGCTTCCAATTACACTAGACGTTCCTCTATCCACCTCAGTGAATTTTTCACTGTAATGAACAATGATGAATCAGTCACTAGCGACATCGTGATGTTCCAGAGTCCTTCGCAGTTGATATTTTGATTGTAATGGGCATCTGTTTCTAATTTATGTTTCTATTTCTATTATCTGTTCTTCATTTTCTATTATAAATAAAAAGTATAACATACTGCTAATGTTAATATCGACATTTATTTTTGTGCTGTCCCATCACTAAAACTTACCTGTTAGGTACAGTGATACCAGAGTCAGAAATTAAAAGTGCCTATTTAAGGGGATAAGTGTGTATACCGTACCTTATAATAAATAAAGTATAATCCATACAAAATTAAAATGCTACATAAAATGTATGGTGAAAATAAAGGAACGAATTAATTTCTAAACAGGAATATCGTTATTTCAAGCATCTACAAGTATATTTCACTTAAGGGCGCCACACATTAGAGCGGAATTCAGCACACTAGCTGAAATTTGTCTATTAAAACGGAAATTTGTTTATGGTAGCTGTATTTTTGAGACCATAGACAAATTTCAGCTATTGTGCCGTACTACAAGCACACATACGCTGAGTTTCTTACGCTGGTTCTTCTCATTTGGGGCTCCTTTCCGAACCAGTAGTAGTTTATTGCCCTTCCCATAATACGGTTTTAAAAAGAATTTCAATACAATTGTTAAACCAGTGTTTATGTTTTATTTCATTACCGTGCGTCCGTGCGTAATGTGCTATAGGCTAGTTTAGCCTGATAGTGTCAGTTTTTTGAGTTCCAAACCACCTTACAGCCTTGCCCTCGGCGGTCCTCGACGACATATATAATTTAAAAAGCTATGCGTGTGAATGAGGTTTACCTTTGAAGTAATAGTGTCAGTTTTTTGAGTTCCAAACCACCTTACAGCCCTGCTCTCAGCGATCCTCGACGACATATATAATTTAAAAAGCTATGCGTGTGAATGAGTTTTACCTTTGAAGTACTGACGTTAATCTTTTCATTTTTGTTATTGATTAAAAATAATATGTAATTTTAATAATTTAAAAGTCGATTAAAATATGTTTAGAAACAATTTAATAACAACACACACACACAGACACACTACTTTTTTATCAGAGCAATGCTTTACAATTATGGCTGTATGACGAATGGGTCTCTGCCTAACCTACCTAGTATCTTTTAAGTGTATTGCCTAACCTGTCATAACAATGACAATGAATGACATAATGGCGGACGTATTTCTGCCGCACTGGAGTCGATTATTCTTGTTTGCAATATTTCACTTACCTCCCTCGATGTAATCGTGTTCATAATTGTGTACCCAATTTATGAATGAATTAATTGATAAATTGGGTATGCAATTATGAACCCGATGGTACAATGTACTATGAAGAGTCAAGTTTAAAAATTACCCTAAAGAAGATGTAGTACCATTAAGTGGCAACACTTTTTGATTGACAATATTTTTTAGTTTTTTTGCTAATTTCGTGCACTATTTGATGATATTTAGACGTAATTATACTTACGAGAAAGTATACGTAATGAACGTTATCCTTATGTAAACTAGATAATTCAGATCTTTTCTTACATGAAAAGACGCAGCAATTCGGCATTTTTACCTCAGATCGTTCCGGGCTGACTGACATTCATTGAATGGCGTTTGACGCGCGACAACTAGTTTTATAGTTGGTTTTTATTTAGATTTTAAATAAATAAACATTTGTTGTTTTCAATCTTCAATTACGGTTTAACGTTATACTTAGGTAAGAAGTCATTTATTAAAGGAATAGCTAATAATAATGTATATAAAATAATAGTAAAAATTCACATCTCTGCAATGCACGGTCAGGCAGGTGACAGTTTAGTTAGAGCTGGGAATGCCTGCTCCGTCGTCGAACCCCAATAGTTTCGCTGCAGGTTTGAATTTGTCACGTGTGCCTCGTATGCACATACTGGTGGCTCGAATTATAGTAATGCATATCCTTGTTCTAAGCCAACCCAGTATCGTACTCAGCGATTTATTCCAGCGGTCCGCGAGGGCTTCGCCTATGTGTTTGACAAAGGAGGTCATCTAGTTTTATATAACCGCTACGACCAGTGGTCTTGTACTTTTGGCAGAGGGGGACGCCTGACAATTACCACTCCATTGGTTTATTTCTCAGAGGTTAAAAATGATGAAATTTTACAGTGAAATGTTGCGTTTATGTATTATGGTTGCGATACAATTTATTAAACAGTAAAATGTGAGAATTCGCATGGTTACTTTGTTTTAATTTAAATAAATTACTTTTTAATAATCGTAATTTTGAAGCCTTGATCTCTAAACTTTGATCTTTGAACTATTACAATTGATATTTTTATTTTTCACTGTATTAGTAGGTATATTGATCAACTTGCATCCTATCAAGTAAATGTTAATGCATAATTAAACATGTGTCATCATTAAACTTATATAGATGTCATATACAAAGGAAAAAGTGACCTAGGCCTCCGGTGCCCAGGGCTGGGATCGAACCAGCGTCTTCTGCATTCGCGGCAGATGTGTCATCATCATCATTCCCTTGAAAGTCGCTGTTTATCTAAACAGTAGGTTCTAAATAGGTGTAATCTCCACGTTTCTACATATTCATACCTAATCATACTAAACTCCAAGGGCCTTTAGGTCAACTCACGAGTAAGTTATGCATATGCACTACTGTTTTAAATACAATGCACCCTTTATTATCTACAGAAATATTTTTCCTGCATCGTGAACTAGAGTCGTGACCAACACCTGTTCCTGGAGTCCATTCGTTATTAATAAAACAAAGCCTTATAAAGCCAGTTTCTATGAGCATATCTGCCTAATATAATCTTAGCGTAAATAACGTAATATTTCCATCGGAAAAACTCGGATCTCAATCGGAATATTCGGAATACGACCACACCCGAGGTATCAATCAATTATTGTATACAAAAAAATGACACTTTCCATCCATTAATATGCAACTTAGTATTTAGTAGAACATAGCATTTCTGAATAACTAGGTACATATAATATAAAAATAAGTAGGTAGGTATATACAGTTAAGTGTGTGTGGCACCTATTGTAATCATTTCAAAATACTGGTTATTCTAATCACTGAGGAAGGATATTAAATTACGAAATCCTATAAAATGTTTCTGATTAAATGGACGATACTCGGTCCAATATAAATAAGCATAACTTTGTTAATTGTATTAAACCTTGAGCTTTGCGCTATTCATAGTGAATGTAAAATCTTTCATGTCTTTATAATATAGATATATGGGCATTTTCACCTAAACATACCCCCTCCAATACGTAACTCCAAAACATTATTCACTTTTAAACTTAAATTTAAACAACATCTTTTTAATTGCAATTGCCGGGTTCTTCGCGTTCCATATATCTTAATTAGATCATTTATATTAATTTGTTTATGGTGTGAAATTGTGCATATTTAGTATATTCATAAGGACCGTTAGTGCCTTTTCTATCATGTTATATTGTATATATATATTTATTCATTTATTCCTTTTTATATGTATTTATATGCTCCACTATAAACAACACAATTATATATAACTTAAATCAACATCAAGTTTATTGATGCATGCCTGTCTTCTATATGTATAGATAGATATGTTTAAATACTACCCCACCCACTTCCAACTTCCAACTTTTCCTCGATTCAATAAATATTACTTGCTGAATGACACTCTCACTGCTTTTACTGTTCTGAGCTATCTTCTGGCCCTTGGCTCCACGGAAGACCAGCGCTGTGGCTTATCTATGCTAGAGCATATGCTTAGTGGTGACCTTTTGTAGCCTCTATTATGTACAGCATCAATATATTTAATAACCAATGTAATTAATCAATAGGTACTTATTTTTAACTGTATAGTGAATAAGATTTTATTTTTTATTTTCTACTTTTTGTAACTTATGTACTTATGCTGTATGTGGATGGTTTCTGCAATAAATGTTTTTCTTTCTTTCTTTCTTTCTAAACGGTTACTACACGGTTTTGATACGGTTAGGTAGGAAGGTACTTATTATATTTTTAACGGCCAGTCGGTGTTGACCCTGCCTACGAAGCAGGAGGTCTCGGGTTCGAATCCTGGTAAGGGCATTTATTTGTGTGTTTATCACAGATATTGTTCCTGGGTTATGGATGTTTTCTATGTATATAAGTATTTATTTATATCTATATATTATATATATCGTCGCCTAGTACCCACAACATAAGCCTTATTGATCTTACCGTGGGCCTAGGTCGATTTGTGTAAGATTGTCCCATAATATTTATTTATTTTATTATTATTTATTTATATTATCTCCTTAGCTCGAGCGATAAGAAGTTGTTAATATTGCCAATAGGTATACACAGACTGATAATATAGGTAATTTACTTACTTACCTTATGGATTTTAGAAGGGAAATATTTATATTAACAGTTTTTGTATCTAATTTGACATTATTCCAGAAAACGTCGAACCTAAGGTTTTGTAAATAAAGTATACCTAACTAAAAATAGATATAGTATTTTTTTACATCTATTACTAGGGAAGTAAATCTTGTTGAATTGTAGGAAGAGTCCTACAATTCAACATCTTTTACATTGTGACGTCCTATGAAACTTCAGTTGAATGAAGACCAAAATGTTTGTTACCTAATTACTCCAAGGTGATTTATGACCGGAAATAAACTCATCAAATCCATAAATACCATTACAACATTCTAATTGAGATCTTCTTCTTAATCTTATACACACATGCCCCAAATATTCTTAAATTCGGTACCTCAGAAGCAGTTTGACTAATATCTATGGTAAAGGTATCACTATTATAAGTTCTAACTAAGCGTTTAGTAATTAGTAATGTAATCGCTTGTTAATCAAAACGTACTTAGGTTAGTTAAACTTAAAGTTAATTTTTTTTTCAAGCAACACGGAAGATGTTAACATTATGGAGCATCATCCTAAATATTAATCATTTCAAAGTTAATAGTAGCGAGATCAACAAGCATCTACCTTATTCACTAATTATATCTTAAGTTAACTCATCCCCATCATAACTTGGTCGAGAAATCCGTAGTAACCATTTGTAACCATAGATCTTATGCTAATCTACCTGATGCGATTTGATACGTTAGCATTGTAAATAGCAAGCTCTTACAATCCATTCATCTTACTCGCGACCTTCATTGTAGTGATAATTGTAAAATAAACACTACACACTCAACATCGACCTTTGTCAATTAGTTATAACAGTTTTTGGAGGCATCACAAAAACGGATATTGATATAATTTAGCCTACTCTGAAAATTGCGTGTAATGAAATCACTATAGTGTACGTGTGAAATTAAGAGCAACATTTACTACAGTACGCGAACAGTTTTGAGCTTCGATAATTCACAAGTGCGATGTACTTTTTTAGTTAGAGAATATGATCTGATTACTAATAGGGGAAAATATTTTGTAACAGTTTTAAACGTTGCGCTAGGTATTAATATATATATTTGTTAATAGCACCGAGAAAAGATTAAACAAAATATATATTTTTTTTACTATACTATTGCATTCAACTATTTCAACATCATCTGTCATTTTATAACAGTTTGGTCAATAGATTATGTGAGCATAATCGAAAACAGTTTGTAAAACTATAAGTGACCTTGAATTGTAAATGAATAGCAAATGGCTAGGACTACATAATTATGCTCTAAACAAAACTGTTATAAAATGTGAAGTTATGTTGCAATAATAAAAAGCGATAGCCTGGTGGAGAAAAATGAAACTTGCATAATATTTTCTTTGTGCAAACAAATACATGTACCATCAGGTTCAAAATTGCATGGTCAATTTATCAATGAATTCATTCATAAATTGGCCATGCAATTCTGAACCCGATAGTACCTAGACGCAATGCTAACAATTGTTAGAAAATATTTTTCATTATTTATACTTAACGTATTCTAACAGGTCACAAATTAAAATCAGCCTTGTGAGTTTTTTTCATTTTTATACTCCACTCCACTAATTCGATTCAACATCGATCGGGCAACGCTGATGAGGGCCCTTCGAATGACATCATTGATGATGGCATGGCGAGGTATGGGGCCAGCACTATCGCCGTAAGACAACCCGTGATGTCCACAGGGCTAGCTGTCTACCATAGTACCATATTGGCAGCAATGTTAGGTATTGGTAGCTGTCCCTATAAACAAACTGGTCGCCAATTAGTAATATAAAATTGTCCAGGGGCCGTATTCTAATCTAACTTTAAAACACGTAGTAGTAGTAGTAGTAGTAGTAAAACACTTTATTGCACAAAACAAATACATGACCAACAAAAATATAGTGAGTGTGTACAAAGGCGAACTTATCCCTTTAAGGGATCTCTTCCAGCTAACCTTTAAGCAACTAAGAGAAATCGGTCAGACATGGTAGACAAAGATTTGTACGGTACAGGCAAAACTACGGAGAAGTTACTAAACGTATTTATTTATTCAAACTTTATTGCACATAAAAAAATAGTACAAAAGGCGGACTTAATGCCTTTAGGCATTCTCTACCTGTCAACCATAGGGCCAAACAGAAATGCGTTAAGGTGGGTGCAGAGAGAAAATGTAACTATCTAGCTAACTAGGATATTTTTACACTTATAAACTAATCAAAATTTCTTAATTAATATATACATTCCTAAAATAATGCTTAGTGACTATTAATCTATACAGTGTGTAAATTTTATACGGGCGTATATTGTACTGGCGATTAGTATTGGACCTAGGGAACCTATTTACATTATTTCTTTATGAAAATAAGGATTTTTTTTCATACATAATAATTCAGCCCGTAATGTATTGCATCCATGACAATTAACTTACCGATGCGCCATGTCAGTTATGTCTGTTTTAAATCAGTTGGATAGCGTACATTGGTGCCTGGTAGGACTTTAAAAAATCGTTACACATAATTAATAACACTATTTAACAAAATGATTATACTATATGAGTCCTATTGCTGGATACTATAGGTGGATAAAGTATACGCCTGGACGTTGGATTTGTATCTAAAGATCGTGCCAATAATTTAGTTTTAATTACGTATACTTATAAATAATACAAATACACGTATATCTCTATGAGATATACTAGAAATGCGACATAAATGTTTAAAGCTTCTTAATAATCATTGTGCATAAATATCATCCAAAGACTAAAGTATATATTATAATTTTAAGATAGACTCGTCTTAGCATAGTTAAATGTTCCTTGTTAATAATTATTACTTACTTACACATTATTTATTAATGTCAAGCCTAGATGTCTGTCGATTGTTTATGGGCGATAGTGAATAATTTTCATATGCAATCAGTGTCCTATGAATGTATGTCTGAACAAGGATGATACTGATAGTATTGAAGGTGAAGGATCAAAGAATAATTAGAGATCAGAATGTACAGACTAGTCACGACAAAAATATGAATAGACACGTTACCTCTGTGAGGTTCTCGGGTTTAGAAATATAAAGTTTATGATATGTGAACTGGTTTTAATGCACATCAAAAGTTAAAATTTATGAAACCCAATTCCCAGAACAAAATCAATTAAATGGATTGAAATATTACAGGGGTGAGAAATATTTTTAACATCGTGAGTGATAAATGGTCACAGTCTGGCATTTTGATAATAGGTATTCTTCCATATATCTAGTACAATTTCACATTTTGATTTTATTTCTTTTTAGATATGTGTAAGTCACAAACCCGGATTGTTGAGCCACTTGTTCGTAATTTAGCCGTGTTTTTTTAATGTCCCCCCTTGGCTTTTACTCCTTGCCGATAGAAGCAAGGTGAATTTGCCAAATAGCCGTGTTATGAATGATCGATGTTACCGACTAGCTGTCAACTGTGAGTTACATCGGTCATTTATTACACGGCTAAATGACGAACAATGAAAAGTGGATCAACAATCCGGGTTCGTGACTGTGCCTTACACATATCCAAAATAAAATACCATGATTTTTCTACCGTCGCATTATCTTACCGTCGTGCTCAACTCGTACAGTCGAGTTCATAAATATGTGTACATTTTTTCACCTTTCATTGCAATGGATTAAGGTGAAGAAATGTACACATATTTATGAACTCGACTGTACATCAGATGAGCGTCGAGCGTACACACTCTGCATGTAACGCGAATATCCACAGTAGCGCGAGAACGTCTGTGTGCCCACAGTTACTTAGTCTGTGTGAGCGTATTAATAAATTACGTGACGTGAGGAATCGGCACAGTCTTGTGCGAATTCTTACGCAACAGGTCGCGGAGGCTGCCACATGGTCTCGGCATCTTCACACCCTTAATTTTCCTCTACACACACGCAAGGTAAGTGTCTGTTCTATATTCTATATTTTAATCTATATTATTTTCACCCCACTAGCGGAGACAAAGCATTAATTCTTTAAAGATCGTATTAGATTAGGTAAATATTAAAAATGGTATCTTAACTACTAAACTTGTTACTGCTCGATTTACTTAACTCTATACTGATGTCAATTTAAATTTTACATTTACACTTTTTGTTAATGATGTACTTACGTGAGATAGAAAGTGTGAAATAGCATATTAATTCAAAAACAATAAAATATATGATCTTTATTTAAAACTGGGTTATTTTTAGACAACAACATATACTTAAACATTCTTTATATTTATTTATAGATTGGCTTGATCTATATATTTGCCCTGGTTTCGACAGAAATCGAATAAATTATTATAATTTGATGAAAACATATTAGAATAACGATAAAGCTTAGTCAACCTCATTTAGTGTCAATTGTTAAGATAATCAAATGAGCTTATTTACATCAACATAATTAGTTAAATAAAATACATTAAACGAGGCAGTATAAAAATAATGGTGTTGTAGATTTTACTACAACACTATTAATGTACATTAAAAGAGAAGTTAGGTAACGTGCACGCAATACCCATCAGTGTTGGGCATAATGCAATTAATTTGTAATTGCATTACGCATTAAATTACATTTAATGCAATTACTTGTAATGCATTACGCTCGTAATTTAATTTAATTTAATTTGAAATACATGGTAATTTTTAATTGAAATTACATCAATTCGTAATTGCATTACACAATTACGTTGTGTAAACTATTTATTACTTACACAAACAGGATCAAATTTACCCACGTGGAATGGTTAAGGAAAATATTCAGTCTAGTTTAATACAATTTAAATTACTAATAAGCATTTAAAGGATACTTCCTTGGATAGGTATAAGATTTTTTTAGTCTTACATTTTCTTAGTACTATGTATTTAACAAGTTTAAGTGTAAATCTTCGAATGGTAATATAATAATATCCGGGTGGTACAGTCAACTGCAAAAGTGTACATATACGTGTCAGTCCTAAACAAAAAGGACCTTGGGGCGGAAATTGAGTTATCTAAGGGATATAAATCTAGAAACATATACCTAACTATTAATACAACAATCAACCTACCTATATACCACCACCATCAGGTCCCTTTTGTTTTGGACTGACACAAATAGCGTCCAAAGTTGAATGTAAGAACTTAAACACGTATTAAAAAATTTGAGGATAAGTTCCTTAAAATTGAGTTGCAAAATTTGGCCTTAACATATTAAATTAAAACACAAACCCACAAACAAGTATAGCATGCAATATAAAAACAATGAAAATGTTTTACTAAGTGAGTGTAATTTTTAATGCATGCATTACGAATTAAAATTACAAAATGTAATTTCTAATTGCTTTACGAATTACATTTCGTAATGCAGAGAAATTTTAATGCAATTAGAAATTACATTTCCGTAATTTCAATTCATAATTCAAATTACATTTTGTAATTGCAATTCATAATTCGTAATGCAATTACTTTTTGCCCAACACTGATACCCATATTCTTGCACTGATATCAATAGACTAACCAAAGGTAACGGCTTTCCATCATGACCTGGGGACCTATAGTAAAAATATTAGTAAGGGTTACGGGTGTAGGGGTAGTAATATTAGTAAAGGGTAAGGCAAAAAAATTGGTTTATTATTTACATTATTTTGCTTGAATAACTCGTAACTATTTTGAATGAACAATTATTCGTCACTAACAAAATTATTATTTTGTTAGTGACCAATAATTGTTATTATTTTCCACACATTTTTGTTAAAGAACTATGTTTATTCAACGGTACCTACATTGGAATAAATTTCGATTAGCGCAAGAAAACACTGCTTGTAATTAAAAATTATAATACTTATACTAAACTGTAGCTTATTATGTACTTACCTCCGTTGTTTCTCCAATAAAGAAAATAAAAATAAAATTCAGTTATTATGTTATATCATATAGATTATAATATAATATTATAAGATAGGTACATAGTTGCAGAAATGTTTTGAACGAAATAAGAATATATAGGTATTCATATGTATTTAAATAAGTTCGGTTACCTTTAACAGTATAAGTAATAATAGTCATAACTCATAAGTTATTATTCTATCGCCAAAATTATTTATTTAAAGAAGAAAATAAACCTCTCCGTGGCGTGGCTAAACGTAATCTAAATGGCGAATTATAATATTATAAAAGGTTATAAACCCGGGCCCCGAGAGTGAATTATTGTTAGTGGCTATGTCAACGTGGCTATTACTGTTATTAGTTACTAACCACCAACATATAGCACCTGCTATTCCGGTTTTTATCAATTTAATACTACCATGCACGTTTTAAGTCACTCGAAGGACTCCTAACGATCTCACTAGACAGTTTTTTAATAAAATGTCTTACTACAATCGCCTCATATTTTTACCATTATGTAAATAAATATAAAACATACATATGAATGAAATTAATTAAGATTTTATAGCTAACAGCATATATTATTTTTATGACTGCAAACCGATTTTGTTGTTAATAGAACACCTACGTTAAATTAAAATTATACAATATTATGACCATTAAAATAAAAACAAAAATGACTTCGTAACGGATTTTTTTTATACGACGTACTAAAATACAAACAATGAATGGCTTCCTGTTTTTTCAGTCGGCCCTATGTATTATTTATTACCCAGGCAATAGAGTCATATCCTTATGGGCTGGTATCTAAAGTTACCAGAAGCAAGTGATTTGATGAATAAAAGCAATTATATTACTCTAATTAATAAAAGATTACCCACAATAAGGTTACAGACTCAGATTATCTTAAACGTAAGTAATTCTGAATACCACTCATTGTTTTAAGTAGGTACATATGTACCGACACTACTGGGTTTTAATATTAATGATAATGAATTGGTATTCATCAGTATCCCTTTTCTAATAATTCTTATTCGTATAAATAATAATTATTATTTTACTCGGGATGCTTTGAATTTGCCGAAAAGTTATTCGGTCAAAAATAATATTTAGGAGTAAGTTAAATTGATTCTTATTTCCAATGAATGGCTTACGTTTGGCTTATTATGGTATACTAGCCTTTTCCCGCGGCTTCGCCCGCGTACTATAAGTACTCAAAAAGAATACGATACCCATGTTGATTTTCAGACTTTTGTGATCACATTTGCCCCTTTTAGAGGTTGAATTTTCAAAAACCTGAAACACGTGTTTACCCATTTATCGTTAGGAATACTCCTGTGAAGTTTCGAATAAAATAGTCTAACAAGTCTTGATTCGCCATACAAATTTTGGACCCCATTTTACCCCCTTAGGGGGTGAATTTTGAAAAATCCTTTCTTAGTGCACCCCTAGACCTTATAAGGAACCTACATGCCAAATTTGGAATCTCTAGAACCAGCGGTTTGGGCTGTGCGTTGATATGTCAGTCAGTCAGTCAGTCAGTCAGTCTGTCAGTCAGTTTCTTCTTTTATATATTTATAGATGAATGGCTTATTACGTTCCTTATGCTCTAGGGCCGTATTCTACCTTCAAAACACGTTTAGAAACGATCCTGCTTCAATACAAGTCTCATGCATTAACTACGCAATACTCGTACAGCTAGCGCCTAACCGTTTAAATAAAAATATCAGAATTTGCCTGAAATTTTACCGACGCAACTCCAATACAATATTGGTTGAATATTTGTTGTGTGTTGAAGTTATGTTGGTGATAGATTGTTTTTAATCTATTGTTTATGTATTTTAAAAGTAGAATACGGCATCTAGTACACAACCAAAGTAAAACTGCCTTATGATGGCTGCAATTTTCATGTTGATAGCGTGACTTAGGCTTGTATGAAATGGCAGTTATCGCCATTGTTATCGTTTATCATAATTTATACCACATTGTCACGTTATGAGGACAATTACGTCATTCTGATATTGATAAATCCATCATGAGTCTTTAAGAGTTTTTTTAAAGATGTATTCAGGATTTTAAAGAAGTCTTCTTACCATTTACACATATTAATCTCATTAATAAAATTCAGCAAAACCCCCGAAACAACTGAACCGATTTTGATGACCGATTCTGAAACGTGTCTAAGATCACTCGCTAGAAAATCTGCTTTCATAAAATAAAATAAATTAGATATTAGTTGTATGCCTACTTCCTTAAACGTTCTCACAATAATTACTTAAGTAGATAATATACCTATTGCTTTATTAAATTTCACATACATTTTATATCTACTACAATAATGAACAATTTAGGAAAGTATTGAATTTAAACTTTCGTGTGACATACTAAAAGTTTATCTTAGTGCTTGAAGATGGAGATCTAAGGTCTCCGAAATATGTCGGGCGTAGTCACTAAATTCAAAGTAAAACCGTAAACTTTAAATAACACACTTCGAGAAGTACTATAAACTGGTGCAAACATACCTGACGATTTGACGAACTTATCACACTGATGTGGATTCCCATCCTACTCCGGTGTGTTGATAAGACATGCACGTATCAAGCAATGTTGCACCCGGACACCGGAGCGGCGCGGCGTGTGGATCCACATTGGATGTGATGACCGCCTATAGCAACTTACAGTAATGATGATGATTTCCTGTTACCCCTCATTAGGGAAATAGGGCTTGCAGAAGAGTTTCCAGCTCTTTCCAGCCGAGATCAAAATTGAGCCAGCCTACTTCTTAACTGATCGCCTCCAGGGCCCGATTCGACATGCCAAACTGTGAGACGTGGATGTCACACTTGTATCGCTAGTGGATAGAGTGATATCCATCTGTCCACACGTGTCCACACCTAACTGTCAATCTGTCTCTAGGTCTCGCTAGAGCGTTTTGTCTATGGCTATGGCCACCATTTTAGATATCACTCTTGATTATATCAGTGATTCCACCCCAAATTTCTACTGTCACAAAAGTGTGATATCATAGTTGTCTCGCAAGCGACTGTCAGTTATGCCAAGTCGAATCGAGGGCCAGGTAGCACCGGGGCGTACCGACCTTATTCTGCCAGTAGATTGCCAGTGGAGACTCTGCTTGGACAAGTGGTCCAGTCTTCGGAGTGCGCGTCCGATCCATCGCCATTTTCTCTCCTAAAGCAATTTACTTACAGTACCTAAAGCAATTTACTACCCACTACGTCATAAGCTTATGAGATACTAGTTTTACCCGCGACTTCTGTTGCGTTAGATTACCATTCGCCATAAGGATTTAATAAAACGCGTAGTAAAATCTAATAGCAAATATTAATATAGCGCAATATGCTATTTTTAGTAAACAGTGAGCAGGAATTCCATACAAACTTCTACCCCCTTTTTACCCCTTTAAGGGATGATTTCTGGGATAAAAACTATCCTATGTCCTTCGCCGGGACTCAAACTATCTTCATACCAAATTTCATCAAAATCGGATCAGCGGTTTAAGCGTGAAGAGGTAACATACAGACCGACAGACAGACAGACACACTTTCGCATTTATAATATTAGTATGGATACGTAACTTAAACGAATAGGTACACCTTTAAGCATCATTTAATGTATTAAATGATGCGTAATGCGGAACCTTCACGTTTATTATAGAAATCATTCAATTAGTAAAAGGAACGCATAATTTATTTAATAAGGTATTATAAATTACCTCATATCAACGCCTAATAAAGTGTGGTGTACCGTAAAAATAGATGGGTAGTAAGATTATATTTGAATAAAATTTTAATAGAGTTTATTGAATTTTCAACCATCTTAAGACTATAAACTGGTTGATATAGCATCGTTAAAATGTTATTGTAATATTTTCCAAGGCCTTAACATGAGATATCTACACATGTAGATCTTTTAATTTACGCTGACGAAATCGTGGCAAATCGCCGATATTGTATGGTACCTATTGATTTGCAAGTCCCGCTAAACCACACAATTTTGTTAAGATTCATGTATAAAAACGATATGCTATTTGCAAAACTTATTTGACACCTGCCTTGAACCTCGTTCTAACAAAGTAACTGTAAGTGTTTGTTGCAAGAACACTTTAACGAAACTCATAAAAGAGAATTTGAATTTAAACCGACAAGTTTCAAGGACAAATACCAAGGTTTGATAAAAAAACATTATTACCTAGTTTATATCAAAATGGAAATCAAAGCGTTTGTATAAAAGCTAAAGGGGGTTATTTTTTGTGTGTTGTAAAGTTATGTTTTTTTTTACCGTTAAGCACCTATTACAATACTTAACAGCTTTTCTTAATAATAGGTACAATCAAAACCATTTTAAGAAATCCAAGATATTATAATAAGCCCCCGCGAGTTGCACTGGGCCTATCAAATGTATCAAATAATAAATTTATATAGCTTCAGGCATTTTATTTGAAGACACAATTCTTTTGTAGGTATTAAGCAACATGAATAAGCTACAATTACGTAGTGAAGTATATACGAAATAATTGTAAACAGTTAAATTGGATTTCTATAAACACGTCATACTTGCATTCATCAGAATTTTCTAAAATACTTATCAACTTGACGACATTGTAAAGAGCCATTGAATCTTCTTAAGAGTTTAGTGAAGGCAAATGGACTATAAAAAAAACTATATAAGTAAATAAAATTTAATGATTGCTTTGTTCGGTGGTAATCGCTTACGCACTCGGTCAATTTTATAAATCGTCGTTTTAGCAAATCGTATTTTAAGCATTTAAGCAAATATCCGGGTATACGTCCACAACTTTATAGATATGTCAATAAGCGGCCTCAAAATCTAAATGCTTAAATTAATTTGAAGTACTTAACGGAAACTCAAACATTATGCACTAATATATAAAACATATGTATTATGCATGAATCTGCTGTCTTTAGTCACATTTGTCATAAAACAGACTAGTGGCTTTTAAAGTTAGCTCATAAATTATCAATTATTTATGAACATCATAAATTAGATTTAATACATCATTTATATTAAATACATGATGTACTGTTTAGTGTTTAGACTCTACGTAAAATAATCCTTGAAATGATAGGTTCTCGCGTCACCAAACATTATAATAGAATCAAAACATAATGTTCAACTTAAGGGGCTCCACACGTTTTTTTATCGATTTTTGACCAACTTTGAGTCGATATTCCCACATTTGCACTACTGATAGAATTATAAGGCAAACGGCTATCGGTTCTTCAATCTTTCATCTTCATTCTGTAGAGCCGGATTTTGAAATAAATGAGCACTTATTTTTTTATGATTTTTAGGGTTCCGTACCTCGAAAGGAAAAAACGGAACCCTTATAGGATCACTTTGTTGTCCGTATGTCTGTCTGTCTGTCTGTCTGTCTGTCAAGACCATTTTTCTCAGGAACGCGTGGAGGTGTCAAGCTGAAATTTATATCAAATACTCAGGTCTATTGTCCCTTGGAGCTGTGAAAAAATCAAACTTAATAGCGAACGCAATCAAAAGATACAGTCGTTTATGGTACAAATTTTAGAGTTTTTCGGCGCTCGCAAAACCTACGGGGTACTACCCGTGAACTCAGAAACTTGAAATTTGGCACGAAGCAACGTCATATAGCATAGACAATGTAAAAATTACAAAAAGTAGACATTTTTAGTAAAAACATACAAAAAAAGTATATTTTTTAATTTTAAACTTACTACCTTTTTTCTCGTAAACGCGTAGAGGTATTAAATTTAAATTAATGTCAAATACTTAGGGCTATAGCACCTTTCAGATGTAACAAAATCAAACTTTTATGTCAACGCAATCAAAAGAAATAGCAATTTAAGTCGCATATTTTAAAACTGAGTACTCGCAAGAAACTCAAAACCTAAAGGGTACTTCCCGTAAACTCAGAAACTTGAAACTTGGCACGAAGAAACTTCATATAGCGCAGACAAAGGAAAAATTACGAAAAGTAGACATTTTTAGTAAAATCATACAAAAAATATATTTTTTAAATTTTAAACTTACTACCTTTTTCCTCGTAAACGCGTAGAGGTGTTAAATTGAAATTCATATCAAATACTCAGGTCTATAATACCTTTAAGCTGCAACAAAATCAATTTTCTATCTCAATGCAATGGGTGAACTTTTACTTATATACCTACAGGTTTGTACGGAACCCTCGGTGCGCGAGTCCGACTCGAACTTGGCCAGATTTTTTTTTAAATACGGTCTAAAAAAAACACTTTTATCGATATTCGAATGCTGCAAAGAATGTTACATATACGAAATCTACATATAAGGGTTCCTCTTTGACGTATCTAAAAACTGTAGAGATTATAATTTTAAACTAGTTGACACCAAAGTAATAACCTAAAAACCACTTTTTTGGCCTAAAATTGTTCGACTTTGATGTCAAATATCTCGAAGACATGTTGAAGTAAATATAGGGTACTATAATTATTGTTTAAGGCCGTTACTGATAATATGATAAGCTATAAAAATCATTAGAAAACTAAGGGAGTCAGATCGATGGTCATTGGCGCCAGGGAGCCCCTTAATGTATATTATAATTTCAATGGTCATAATCATCATGGCACACAATTAAAATTGATGTTTTCATTTTCAGATGCGTCAATTAAGGAGGCTGTTTATCCTGGCGACCATCGTGACCTGTTGTCTAGAGGCTCAGGGCGCCGACAAGTACACTGACGAGAAAAGACCCTATGAATTCGGGTTTACAATCGACGGGGAACAACATCGACATGAGAAGAAAGGTAAGGATCAGTTATTTCACTACAATTACATATAAAATAGGCGCAATAGTTTAAATTTTTAAAATCTTCTATTAAAAAAAAAATCTTTTATTCAAAAAGTGTATTGTAATATTAACCAATTTAAATATAATTTTGGTTTGAAGTGAACTGTAAAGATGAAGTTGAAGAGAATAATAAAACTAATTGGACTGCTATCATATACCTCAAAACGTTCATTTTAAATTACCTAATTATCAATGTACAAAATCTATAAACATTCAAAATTATCTCCGTTGAAGGTATTGAAAGGTTCCCAAATATTAGAGATCATCTTAAGATGTTAGCGAGAAAATTACCTAGAATGAACACAGGGTGTTTATTCAATCTAGCCATATTATGCGAGGTGATTTGGTAAACGATACTAAACAACTTTTACAATGGGATCAACTACGAAATCACAAAAAAAAATTTGGCTGATCCATACATTTCGGCCGATCAAACGTCAACGTTTTCTATGGGGAGGCCAAACATTTTTTTGGGTTCTGGGTTGGTCCCATAGAAAACGTTGTTCAGTTATCTAATCACCTCACACAATATGGCTAGTTATTGAAAAAAATAACCTGTATAAACGAGTATGTATTAGCATAACAAACGTCTTTTCTTATCTTTTCACGTTCAAACAAATTAGATATATATTTTGATTAGCCAACGGTATTGCTTATAATGACGTAGCCTGATGTTGAACCTAAGGATTCGTTTTAAATAAATTGTCGGACCATTCACCGGATGTGTGGCTGTGAAGAAAATTATACATGAGACGAGTGGACGCCGAATTTGCTACAAACCGGTCGGCGACCATAACATTACCATTAAGTATTATGTCATGAATATCTTGTATATTAGACATTCTCAAAACGTTTTGTCTAGCGTTAACAGCAAGGCAATATGCCATTCCTAGGACACTCTGGCCATTAAAAAGCATGTAATTTTTTATCTGAAACACTATGTTAATTTAATAATTTTCTGCATAAACCACTTTATTTTTTGATATTGCTTAAAAGTTTCTTTAAACTTTCGAATTGTTTTATCATGAAAATGGGACTTGCTAGTTGTTAGCTATTTATACAAGATACAGCAAGGTTAGGTAGGTAGTGTAGGTACGGTCAACCAATTTGATTCCTAGGCCACTGTAGAACCTTGTCGTAATGACAATGACAGTTTCCCGTGGATACGTATTAACGTAACTTATTCGCTACCAAACTAGCTATTGTGACAAGATTCTAGAGTGGTCTAAGAATCAAATTGGTTGACTGTATGTACGAACGAAAAAGATATACCTATGTTATTCTAAGCAATAGAAAAGAAAATTAACACCATATAATATATTTCTACTTTTTCTAATTTCTGGTGAAACTGAAATATTTTTTATAAAAAATATAATATCTAATCATTATTATATCGCTCGGCAGTTTTATTATGCCTGAATGCTATTAACTTCTTCAAATGATGTCACGAGATAACAAATAGCTACTTTTTTGCTTAAAACGATACTTTCAATATTATTATTTATCTTAAAAAGTAGGCTGCTATTAGCAGATTCGCTTAATCAAATGGTTGAGTTCAGACATCGTGAACAAATATTGAATCATAAGATATTGCTCTCAAGGCACTCAAACAAACAATTGCTTATTTTAGTCGACGATATCGTCCAATGATTTAGTCACTTGGTTTTGTCAAGTGTGACCACATTTAGCAAGTAAATTTATTTCTAAGTAAAATTAGAATCCTAATTAGGATGCAGGTTAGGACACTGAAAAAAGTGAAGTGTAAAAGGGCGTTAAGTATTATTTGTGTTAGTCCATACTAATATTATAAATGGGAAAGTGTATGTGTTTGTTTGTTTGTTTGTTTGTCCGTCTTTCACGGCAAAACGGGGCGACGAATTGACGTGATTTTTTAAGTGGAGATAGTTGAAGGGATGGAGAGTGATATAGGCTAATTTTTGTCTCTTTCTAACCCCCCACTTCCCTAAAATGGGGGATGGAAATTTGTATGGAGCATTCCGCAATTTTCAAGGTAGAAAGCTAAAAATTGGTATGCGGACTATTTGTGACTAACAAAAAAATCGTGCATCATTTTTTTTTGGAAATCTGCACCCAACCCCTTAAAAGAGGGGGTGAAATTTTAATAATATTCTGTTCCGAGTTCTCTTCTGTGTTTTAAATCAGGAAAGGGGAACCGTGTTACCCCGAATTTAACACGAGCGAAGCCGCGGGCAAAAGCTAGTATAGAATAAAAACGAACAATTTGTGATAATCATAACATACATTTATTTACAGATGAGAATGGTATCATAATGGGCGAATTCGGTTTCATCACGGCCGATGGCGTTTACCACGTCACTGTCTACGCCACCGACGAAAATGGAAACTTCAAGATTCTATCCATGAAGAATATTAGGGTCAAACCATGTAAGTTTAATAAAAGTTTCGTAAGAGTGTGTCGGCAGAACCAAATTACCGATGTAGCCCTCCGAATTGCTAAACTGAAGTGACAGTGGGCGGGCCACATTGCACGTAGAACCGATGGCCTTTGGGGCGGAAAGGTTCTCGAGTGGCGACCACGAACCGCAAGGCGCAGCGTCGGTAGACCCCCCACAAGGTGGACTGATGACCTCGTAAAGGTCGCGGGAGTCCGCTGGATACGGGTGGCGCAGGACCGGTCATTGTGGCACTCTTTGGGGATGTTCAGCAGTGGACGTCTTTCGGTTGATGTGATGATGATTATGATGAAGAGTGTGTTAAGTAACTTCATGCTCAAATCGTACACTTTGACGACTTTGGAGTTGATATTTCTTCCTCAATAGTACCTATAGATAGATACAATACTATGGTTTATAATACTATAAGTTATTATGAAATAATACATACCCGTATTACCATTTATGACATTTTATGTAAAAGTAAATAAAACTGTATTTTCTAGCTTTAAATATCTACGTCTTTAGATAAAGATTGATTTTGTGAAAACCATAAGTCTTAAGGAAAACATAAGAAAACGTAGAGATAGTTTGATTGAAGTTCATTGGAAGCAGGGAGCCCATTAAATTAACAAGTTGTAAGAAAATTGACAATTATTAGGCCAAACTTTACAAAGCAAGATTAAGATGTTGCTGAGAGGATTTGATTTCGTAAAACCTGATTATGTAAAGCAAGTTTTTTTAATGATTGCCACGCCTTTAATCGTGAACATTACTCATTTCCAAGCAAAATCGTCGTGCTTGTAGCGATTAAACCTTGATGTTAGAGACGAATTAATTATTAATAAAATTAATATTTAATTCGAATCATAACCAGTAATCACAGATATAAGTAAATTGTGCCTTATTATTTTCAGATCCTACTTCACCTGAAGTACCTTCTAGGAAAGGAAATTCTCTACCCTTTCCCCCATCGCAACAGGCGCCAATTACACAGGGTCCTGCCCCTCAGCAGCCGAAACCAAATCAACCCTCTAAAACCTGCTCTCACTGCAGCTTGCCTACAACCACAACGCAAGCCCCAAGATTAACAGACGTAGCGGTAGTTTCCAGAGATCCTTTACCACCATCTGTCTTAGGTACAAACCCTGCTACCCCACCGAAATATCCTCAAGCAGCTAATGGTTTTCAAAATTTCCCGCAAAACCTACCAGCGCAAGGTGCTGCAGCTGCTCCTAACTACCCTCAGCAAGGAGCAGTAGGTGGATCTAACTACCCTCCGCAAGGTGCAGCAGGTATACCTAACTACCCTCAGCCAGGTGAAGCAGGTGTACCTAACTACCCTCAGCAAGGAGCAGCAGGTGGACCTAATTATCCTCAGGCACCAGGTTCACCCCAACAAGGTCCTAGTTATAGTTCTCAAGGTCAAGGACAAGCAGGACCAAATTACCCGCAACCGGGACAGAACTATCCTCAAGGACAAAATTACCCACAGTCAGGGCAAAATTATCCTCAACCTGGACAAAATGCGCCACAAGGCAACCTCCCTCAAACTCCGGGACAAAATCTTTTACCTCCATCCGGAGAGAGGAATCCTAAACAAATCGAATCACGTTTTGGTGAAACGCCAGGACAGAATAACCAAGTCGGCCCGCAAGAAGCGAGTAAGCCACAGCTCATTTCAGCCCAAATGCAAATCGTTGATAAAAACACAGATGTAAATTACAAAGCTCCCGGTGAAAGGGAAGGTCTGCCAAACGGGTTGACAAAGGATGATATGTCGACTCTTTTATATACATTTAATTATACGGTCGGATTCCATGGTCACCACGAGGAAGGATACACTAACGGTGCTAAGAAAGGTTACTACTATGTAACTGGCAGGAACGGAGTGAGGACCAGGGTAGACTACGTGGCTGATGAAAACGGATTCCGTCCCAAGATAACCCAAGAAGTTCTGGACCTTCTATCGGAAGACGTTCCTAAACCAGAAACGGAAAGAGATGAAAAATATGGTCTTAAAGGTTACGAATTCAAATGGCTTTATTATCCAGTTGACTCTAGAACTCGGTAGAAATTTATTTTTAGATAGGACATGTACATAGTATTTAGTTGAAATACTAACCTACCATATTAGTATTACATTAGGGTACATTTTTATAGATTTTAATACAAAATGTAGATTAGTTGATAGCAACTAAACACTGCCATGCCAAGGGAACTGCCGTACCGAAGATGACTTTCTTAAGATTAGGTAGTGAAAGTACCCACCTACTAACCTCTAGTGTAAATTGATAAAAAATACGTAGCCACTTATATAATTTATTTGTAATAAACATTGATACGTTTTTCACAAACTATTTTTATTATAATGTTGTTCTGCATACCTGTGTAATCCGAATTATTTCTCTGAATTATTATAAGTTTTATAACCTTGACAAAGATAGAAAACAAACTACAGATGCATTTATATATAGGCAAAAATGATCGCAAATATGGCGTATAAGTGATTATGGCCGTTTGCGATGGAATTTCAACCGCGATCAGCAATTTGTTGTAGTAAGGTAACGAACAATTATTTAAACAGCACAATATTTTACTTTTAGCGTGTATGTACATTAAAAAAATCTGTAGTTTTGTTAAGATCCATCCAAATTATTTTGTAAAACGTTCCGATATATATCGAGTAAATCCAAGAATGCAATATCAAAACCTTCTAAATCAACCACGATGCAATACTGATAAATAATATAATAGAATATTATAAAAGAAACGCGTAAGTATAACATGAGCATTAAAATATACAATAAGTTGCCAGTCCAAATAAAAGCACTGGAAGGTTGAAGAGAACGCGACGCGCGCTCATAAATAAATTTGCTTCTTTATGCTGTAAGCTAGAGGAGCTATTGGAAGCTACTAAAGGAAGGTAAAACTTATATAGCTGAAACTTAGAACGCTTAGAAAGCCAAAGTGGCTCTCTAGGAAGGAAACCCTCTACTCCGTCTGAAACCCTGTAATACTAAAATTTTCTAAGCTCTCATGACTATACATACTTACCTCCTGAAAGGAACACTACAACCCAGCGTTATATACTATAACCCCAATAATCTAATTTCCTATATAAACATGATTTGTCAGACAATCCCAGCGGTTTTTCCTAACAATGGCTCGTGAAAGTTAGTGGTAGATCCCTAGTTATGTAGTAACCCGATAATTTTTAGGAGACTGATGAAGAGGTTGTTGAAACAAAAACAAGGATATTTATTTTAAACTTTATTTCCTATAAATGGTACTTTACAACGAAAAGATATTAGGTAAATAGGTATATAAAATTAATTAATAAATTAAATATTCGGTTATAAGTTCCAGTTATTGATGCGGGGTTTTAGTGGTACGAGTAAAGCTGTAGGATGGTGTCAGGATATCTGTAAAAGAAAAGGCTATTCGGTAGTTTCCATATAGACAAGGTCTTCCCAATATTAGCGGTGAAGATTAATGCTAGTAAAATTTTGTTATTGATGATGGAATTAACTCTTGTCTTATTTGAATATTTTTATTTTAATACAAGCAAATATGTTTTTTTTTTATTTATCCCCTACGCCCTAAAAGCGACAGTGTTAACAAATACAGACAATAATTATACAATTAAATTATTTTCTTAGAAATTTTTTTTATTTATTTTAAACATAGTTAGGAAGGGTAGCTAATGTGTGATAGGGGTTTCTTTTCCCAAATACACACGCCTGTAGTTCGTGCGGTGAGGAAAACTGTCTCAGATCCTGTCTAATAATTTTTTTTTTTTTTTATATATTTTATTAAAAATAAAATATTTTTATTTTGTCTATCAATGACTTTATTAAGTGAAGCTACCAACGTTTCGTAACCTACACACCAGAGGAAAGAAACGCCAAGAAAACCTCTGAGATGCCTAGCTAATTAATTAAATCAAAATTAAATCTAAAATTCAACCAAAGGGACTGTGGTCATGCCGAAATAAGTCATAGAAATATGTCGTGTGAGGTAGTTATGCTCATTCAAACTTCAAGGATAAGCAAATAGTATAGTACGTAGAGCAAGGTATAGTTTCTAACTACCAAACTCTTCATCTAATTATCAAATTTTACAGATGATGTACACTATTGAATTGAAAGCCTGAATTAACTTATGAACTATTTTCGTTCAGTTGTAGTTGATATGGATTCCCACTACTCACTCCAGCACGATTCAATCTCTCAGTTGAATTTCAATACTTTATTATAGTGGCTTTCTCTTTGCCAATAATTGTATTTCCAACAATACAATAATATTTATTCATCAATTATCATGAATGGTGATAAGATACAAGTCTCACTATGTCAGAGAACATGTTAAAATTTTCATAATATGTTTTGTTTTACAACACAAGGGTGGTACATAGTCAGATGCCTTATTTCAGCTCAAAAGTAATGATTAATTTCAGTTATATAAATGACACTTCATAGAAGGATCAAGGTAGTGGTTATGAAGAATGAACATAATCGTTTAATGGTTAATGTCGGTTACAGTGTCATACATAAATAATGTTACAATCACACAAGTAATAATTACTTCAGTTCAAGTCAATGCTTATATACCAAAGCATATGAACCGTAAGTATAATAGAGGACACACTCTTTTAAATTCATAAATCAGGTACGTAAAACGCGCTAAAAATCGTTCCCGAAATAGGGTAAACGTCTTAATATATACTCAATGAAATTCATATGCCGCAACCGCATAAAAATATCACGCATTCCGTAATAAAATTCGCAAAACATATAAAATTATAACGCATACGACATATAGGATATAGGAAAAAACGCATCCACAAAACGTATAGAGATATAACGCATTCCGCAACCGTATAAAAATATAACGCATACGCAAAATGGGATAGACACATCCATACCTATTTCGTTAAATTCGTAAAATGTTTCCGCATGCTCCGTTAAATTCCGTACGCATATATATATTGCATATAATAATTCAACCAAATTTCACATAAATTAAATGTGTAAATATAACAGTTAATTAAAAGCACTTACTCAACTCCGAGACCTAAAGAGAATACACAGAAAAGAAATAAATTTTATAAGTGAATAGATTTTGCCTCACCAAATTAGACTTCTTTTGCTGGTCCTATTGGCAGCTCAGGGCGGGGCCTCGGTGTTTGTAGCACGGTGCTTGTAGCTAGCTCTATTCAGCGGCAGAAGTCAGGTCCCGTTGCTCAGTCGTCCCGTAGTCCCGTAGGTAGAAGGCAAGGTGCTCGCAGATCTGGTCGGAGTCAAAGTCCAAGGAAAAGTGATTCCCTACAGTACGCCCTTCCCTTATATAGTATTAAAAATTCCGTATCGATTCGTCCAGTAAGATTGCTTGGCCGCCTTATTAGTCGAGTTTGGTATGCTTTCGTCTACCATTTGGGACGACTGAATTTCTCGGATTTGATCTAATTTGAACCTTATTGATCCTTTTGTTTATACTATTTTAAAGACCAAATTCCTACGCTTAACGTCCTAGTTCGAAAATCTCCTATTTCCCATAGGGAATGTTTTTCTTGAATATCTATCCAATTATGCAATTTCCAATGAAAATGTATATGAAAATAGATGAAAACATTAGCCCCGCGTATGATTTAATAAGCCCCTGTAAGTATTAATGTCTATTTTTCCTGTAAAATGCCAATATATCTTTGTATACCAATTTGATTCTTAAGATCCCTACGCTGTATACTTCTATAAGAAACAAGTTCCTATGAGCGCCCTACCCTTTTTGGAAAATCCAACCTCTAAGAAAACGATTTTCTTTAATTCAAACAAAAGTAAGTATTTCCTAAGGTGTATTTATATAATCTATGATGAAGATATTTTTTCTGCATATATTATGACCAGATCCTATCGGATTTACTGCGTATTTACTTTGTAAAATACCAATATAACTTTTATAAAAAAATTTGCTTTTTATCCTAATTTTCATCACTTTCCTTTATTTTTTTTGATCAAAATTGAGTTTTCCATACGTTTATAAGCTAAAACTAGCCTAGAATTCCATCAAACACCAGTAATTTTTAAATCCTAACAATATTTTTACGACAATTTTCGATCATAAAATTTGTTTATTTTTAGCGCTTAATTCGTTCAACTTCGTTAATATACTTGCTGCAATATAACTTTAATTACTTTCCCTTTAATTTAAGTATCGATTTCTAACAATAATTAACAAACTAAAAAGATAACCTCTCCATTTTGACAAATTTTCAGACAAATCTAAAATTTTATTAGATACTACTTTTTGTTATTGAATAAATTATCAATAATACATTTATTCTATACAATAAACTACATTTCATCTCGAAAATCCTATTAAAAGTATCAATTTTCATCATTACTTAACGAACAATATTCTCAGTTGTCGGTCATTCCCTTCCCTAGGTATACTCACAATGAGAATAATATGAAATTATAAGAAACTGATGATAAAGCAATTTGTAATCAAAATACTAATTTCTAAATGGGTAAAAGAACCTGTCTATGTTACTAACAGTTTGTACTATGTCATAAAATGTCTTTAGTAAATCATATATTTTTGTACTTAGCACATATCTTAAGAATGAAGTAAATATTTCTAGAACATACTTTATATACAACCTCTCGCTATTCTATGAGTTTAATTTTACCTAATAATACATCCCTTATTGAAGGAATCGATCACAAGATTGCTAAAACTTTATGACAAATCTAGTGCGGTAACCAAATTACTGTTTGTCCACTGCAAATAGTACAAACGGATATTTCAGATAATAATTCCCCAAAATGTTGCATACTTATCCTGTTAAGTTGTTATTCATAGCCTCTGTTCCTGTGAAAACTAAAACATACATTAAATATCTACACAAGCTGCATATGTAAATTACATATGAATGCCACTTATGGTCATAATGCCATTTTAAATACCCAAATAATAATAATAATAACCATTATTTCTATCTAAAATACAACTATGCAAAATACATAATTAATTGGCCAAGATCATGAATGTTTCAAAATCTTGCCAATCAACGGTGAACAATATTTAGCAAAACTCTATGGTATCAATTGCTTATGCAATAATGCAAAAATAAATAATAATATAAATATAATTATATCTATACATAATATAATTTATCGAAAACTGTGAGAAATCCTAGTAAAGATTTCAGGTTTTATATTTTCCAAATATTCTCAGTTCCTGAAAGCAATGATAATAGCTTATCATTAAAGTTCAGGTATGTATGGTTGCTAATAAAACACAATGATGCTTATATACTTCCATATATTTTATTTCCTTTGTCAGATCATTAACTTGATCTTTTCTTACATACTAAAATAAAACCAATATGTAATAAGGTGAGCCTCCACTCTCATACATACTATGTGAATCATTTATTTTTCATTTTTTCATGAACTTTACTCATGAAAATATCATGTAAAAGCTTACAAATGAAGCTCTATCAGCCTTTAAAGTCATTTTGCTAATTTTCATACTTAGAGGACCCTATGGACCTCTACAAGGTACAGAATTTAAGCAAAGGTTAAAACGTTGGCTCCTCGACCGCTGCTTTTACCATGTCAAGGAATATTATGAAACATGATGAATGATGTGAAATAAATGTAATGTAAGATAAAGTAACTATTTCTGCTATGTTACAAGATTGTATGTTAGTTATTTACGAGTATGTACGTAGATAATCTAGAAATTAGTTTTTATATTTATAAAAGGCTTATAATTTTCCGGGTATCTAAAACATGAATCAGCAACTTTTCTAAGGCATATAATAATATAAATTAGCCGTGAATTAATATTTTAGCGACAATATTTTTTTATAAGCGTCAAACATGTGGCATCATATTATTGAAAAACGGCAGCAATATATAGCTGACCAAAAAATTAACCGGGAACTTGAAATAATACGTTGGCAACAAAAATATTAACTTGGCATCTATTATTCAAAGCAGGCTTGGTTTAAATATTTGTTGCCAGCTTATTGTTTCTACCTAATTAACCATTTTTTGGGTATCAATTGCAGGTATCATTTTAATTACGGGAGCACAAAAATTTCAGGAAACTGGAATATTTTAAAGGATTCAAAATGGTTTAAAAGGAAGCATGTGCTACTCTGTCTTGTCACAATGTCTATTTGCTCCGAAATTGCTAGATCGATTGAGCTGAAATGTTGTTAAGGGGGTAATTAAGAAAATTAAATTAAATGTTTTGCAAACCATAGGGTCATTGTTAGTTACCATCAGGCGGGCTGTATGCTTGTTTGCCACCATCGTGGTATACAAAAAAATGTCTGCGCGACCGGTATACATGTTGGTTAGGTAACCCGGTTGGCGGACACATGTCCGCTTACTGACACCCTGTAGTGAATTTTGTTTTTCACTTCGTGTTTCACATTATTTAAAATACTAACCCTTTACTGCATACCAAGCCATTTCTGGCCGTTATAGCTTTCAACTTTATTGGTAGTGTGTAAATTAAAGGGCTTGTTATGAGAATGTAAATTTTTATTTTTTGTCATAAATATCTTGTGGTGAAGTTAAGAATCGGACTCAAGAAAAAAAAAAAAATTGTGTGATGTATGGAACCCTCGGGGCGGAACTCCGATTCGCACTTGACCGGTTTTTAGGGTTCCATAGCCAAAATGGCAAAAACGGAACCCTATTAGTTTTGTCATGTCCGTCTGTCCGTACGTCCGTCCGTCCGTATGTCACAGCCATTTTACTCGGAAACTATAAGATGTATCATACTAAAATTTAAACAAAGTGTATTTTGTATGCCGCTATTTAGTTATGTAGTTAAATTGCAGATTAAAATATTTTGGGGGGTAGGGCGCTCCATACATGTAGGTAACTAAATTTAAAAAAGTTATTACTGAATATTAACATGTTGCTCATCAATCAATGGTTCTTTAAAAATAACATCGAGGTATCTTTGAACATTTGAAAAGTCAGAAAAATTGTGTCTCCTTGTAACCCTTGAACCGTAAGTCCAAAAAATATGAAAAAAATTGAGAAGATGCGCCTTATTAGATACTTTCTACGAAAATTGTTGCATTTTTGAGTTATCTCCAAAAAAACTTCTTCCTATAGATGCGACCTTTTGCTATGAGGGAAAACTACGACAATCGCACGATTTTTCTAATCTAAATAAAAGGAAGTATGGGTAGGTATTCAGGTAATACCGATACAACACGCACGCTTTATATTTTCTATTCACTAGGTAGGTAGGTATTTAGGTAATACCTACACAAAAGGCACCATTCATTATGCTCTATTAACTTGGTACCAATTTTGGTAATACTATACAAAAGACACCTTTCATTTTTTCAAATCATATGTGGCATATGAATTTTGGTTCTAGATTAGATTAGACTATAGATTCTTAATACCTACTTATAGGTACCTGCCTACCAATATTCATAGACCCTAGTAACTTTTTAAGTATCCATTTTATCTTATAATTACAGCTCGTGTAAAGTTGCCCGTTGTACTTATATTGAATATGTAATTCACTTTAATTGGTTCTTAAATATTTTAAAAGTACCTTATTTTTAATTTAATAGGTAATCATTTTCGATTAAAAAAAGGCTTCTTAAAATGCTTCCCAGTTATAAATTCAGTTTTCAATATAATTATTTGATACCTACCTATAGTTAAACAATGGCTATTAAGACATTAAAAAACAGCCCATATTGAGATAATGTACGGCCCCAAATTAGTCGCCAACCTATTAATTTTGGTACCCATTTTTATTTTTTATAGCTACCCAAATTCAATTATTTAGCAGCCTGGTTAAATACATGCCTTTATAAAACTGCACTCTTAAGATATATATTTGTAATATTTGCATACTGTTAGCCTTTTATATACAGTTTAAAAAGGTAAAACGTTCGTTTACACAAACATATGTAAATTTACCCTTATTCTGCAAATAAATATTTTGTTTGTTTGAAGTATGATTGTGTTAGAGTGAATGAAGAGAAAATAGCAGCATTTTCAGATATATGATTATGTATCAATTTTAAGTAAGTATTTCTGTTGATCTGACGGGGGCGGAACAGTGTCCCGGTGTGGTAAAAACTGCTTAGGCAGGTTCGACATGCCAAACTGCGAGACGTGGCTCTCACACTTCTCTCGATTCGACATGCCAAACTGCGAGACGTGGCTCTCACACTTGTCTCGATTCGACATGCCAAACTGCGAGACGTGGCTCTCACACTTGTCTCGATTCGACATGCCAAACTGCGAGACGTGGCTCTCACACTTGTCTCGATTCGACATGCCAAACTGCGAGACGTGGCTCTCACACTTGTCTCGCTAGGTCATAGAGTGAAATCCATCTGCCCACACGTGTCCACACCTAACTGTCAATCTGTCAGTAGGTCTCGCTAGAGCGTTTTGTCTATGGCTATGGCCACCACGTTTTAGATGTCTCTTGAGTGATTCCACCATAAATTTCAACTGTCACAAAAGTGTGATCTCATAGTTGTCTCGCTACCTACTGTCAGTTATGCCATGTCGAATAGAGGCCCTGGCGCCGCGTCCCGCTCCGGTGAACGAGACAATACTATCCGCATGCGGTTACCGCAGAAAAAAAATACTGTATGAAAAATACTTATAAAAAAATATATAATATAGGTAAGTACTTATTTTTAAACCAATATTAATTTTGAAAATTTATAATATGGTGAGTCACACATTAATATTTTCTTAAAAAATATTATTTTAACAAGTTATTATTACTTATTATAGTGTGGGAGCCCAACAAGAGGGGATGTTCGGAATTACTTGAGCGCGTCAGATTAAAATAATAGTGATATTTGGCAACCCGTGGATCTCCACGGGTTGCCAAATCTCACTCAACCACTTTTAGCCGGCGCCTGTGTTGGGTTCGTTGGGGGGGTTGATGGGCAGTTAAAGAATTGATTGGTGGATGATGGATTCCGTCATTTCGTTCTAAGTTGAGGCTTTGATTGTGCTAATATATATCCTCCTCCTCAATATCTTCGATCTAAATTTAAATTTGTTACTGCACGCCCTAGATGTAATCTTCGCACTTCTCGCAGCCTTAAGCTCGCTATTCCCCTTCATCGCACCGGTTTTATGAACATTTCCTTCACTCTCCAGGCAATACGCCTTTGGAATGACCTTCCGATTGACATCAGAAAAGCTCAGAGTAAGTTCACGTTCAAGCGCATGTTGTGCAAGCATTTTGTCTGATAAATTTCGTGATTGATTATCGTCTTGATGTTTCATTGTAGGTACACTTATATTTATAACAATATGTATGTAAGTTTATTATATAAAGTAAGTTGAAAGTTTATGATTATTCTTAATATTTGATTAAGTATATAATATTTATTTTATATTTAGTAAGTGTGATACTGTTTCATAACATTATTTCATAAAGCCTACACCAAACATCTTTTTATGGCCCAGTGGTTGACTGGTAGAGATTTCCTTAAGGCATTAAGTCCGCCATTTGTATATTTTATGTTCAATAAAGTTTAAAGAAATAAATATTTTAGGAATGTTCTTAATCTGACGGATTCAATTTTAATTTTGAGGTTATAGTATGAAGGTAATGACGGCCATCGTAAATTTCAATCCCATCCCCACCGATTATTTATTGATGACAGTCACGTGATGTTCACTATACAAAATGAAGTGTCGGAAGTGTCGTGTAGGACCCGGAACGCTACAGCGTGAGTAAATATACACGGTGGGGCCTGTAACTAAAGCAAAAAATTAAAATGTACATTCTTCTCCTCAAACTACGCAACGTTTGTTTGACGACTTTGAAAAAAAACTTGCGGTTTGAATTTTATTACATTTTAAAGTTTATTCGAACACGCAATGTACTATGAAATTGATTATGTCTGTAGAGTGACTAGACTGACAGGCGATGTCAATTAGACGGAGTTTTAAGTACATTGAAAATACTATTTACTTTGTTTGAAAAAATAACAATCTAAAAACTTTATGATTTTAAAAAGTTGCTACACAAAAGTTGTCTAGTTTGAGGACTAGAATCTACGTTTAAATTTTTTGCTTTAGTTACAGGCCCCACCCTATATATATATTATATTATTATTATTTTTTACAATGTAGTCTTCAAAACGGTCTAGGTCCTGATGATGCTCGAATGACTCCAAATTTAGCATCATGGGCTTGTCTTTGAACTGTTCCAAATAAGATATACTTAGGCCGATATGCGGCATCCTTATTGGAAAGAAATGCTTATACCAGTGACATGTAGCCATACGATAAATAAATAAATAATTGGGTAGATACAAGTATGGCTCCCAAAAATGATTCTGATATTCCTCTGACAGGTGTCCCTTCATCCTCTTCCCCGCCTTTGAATATGAGTTGACCCAATACATAATCTTCCGTTATTTAAAAAAAAAAGTTGTAATTGATCATCAAGCAAAGCTATGTTGCCAACTTGCGCAAACCACCTACGTGAACATTGGTAATAAATACCGCGATCATATCATGTACCAAATGTAAAAAAAAATATTTATAGTCGTTTTCTAGATACTAGTAAGCATGTAAAAACGAGTTATTTCGTATAGAAACCAAACTAGAACAGGTAGCCCGTTTTTATTGCCCTTGGGTGTATAGATAGTGTTTCAATTATGATTTAAGTACCGTCAATTGGCTTTAATCAACTCGTTTATATTATACATATTGCGTCAACAATTCGTCGACAACCTAGTGTTATGCTATGCCAAACGCTTACAGGGTTTGTCTCGCGCCTTGAAATTCGTGACGATTAATGTGCATTTTTTACTTCATCTATAAATCAATAATATTTGTTGTTTAAATCTCGAAATATTCGTTTTCATTTGTTTTGTTTTACTATTTCTGCTTTGATTTGTTAGTTTTATCGTTGTCTAATAATAATAACAATTAAAGTAAAAGAAAAAACTTTCATGCTATTTCATAACTTTATTTGTTTCAGGTAATTTATTCTTAAATCAATAAAAATGCGTCATATTCACGCATATGTAGATTTGTGATATCTTCAGCCACAAAACCCTACAATATGACCAATATATGGACATCTGCCGACCATTACATAAGCGTCAAGCGTGCACACTTGGAGCGTGCGTTTCATGGCCATTGACGTTTTAGAGCAACAGATAACGGCTATGATACAACAAATACGTTCACGACAGTCATGTTGGTAAATAGTTTAGAAAACACCATAAGTAGTTATCGCTAGAATGACATACAATGCGCATACAAATATTCCCTCTCTATAGATATCAAATGTTTATCTCTACGTCGTATCACAATATTTCCTTTGTTTGTCAAACTTACTTTGTTTGCTTCGTTTTGCTAACTAATATTCACGGTCACATGTCTGGACAGAACGACAGACGAATAAACAAGTTCTAGATTTAGTAGGAGAGAAGAGATTTATTATGAAGACGATGGATTAGGCAATATGTTAGGGCACCTGACACGACACGAAGATTACATAAAGACCATAATAGAAGGGCAAATTAAAGTGATAAGACGCCGCGGGAGGCCTAATAGACGGGCGTTTATGACTCAGACTAGGGAAAAATTTAATGTAGGGTCGTATCAGGGGCTTAAAACAATTGCGAAGAGGCGAGATGAATGGCGGTTACTCCACCGACAAGATGATGATGTGATGTGATGTGATTGTGATGTCCATATAGCCAAGTGTTTTTCCAAAATATATATGTTCCCATATCAAAATCCCTCATTTGGTAGGTACCTAGGTACACTCACTTGACGTTTATTCCGGTGTTCTAAATCTGATTCTGTTAACAAATATTATAGAATAATAGCGTTTATCTACACTCACATTGTAAGTCTTCTAAAACGTATTTTTAGTTTAAAAACGGTAGGCGACGGCTAGCATTACCACAACCAATTTTACTATAATAAGCTTTTTATCTGTGGCAGTAACGTAATTTTAACTTTACATGTAATTTTCGAATTTGATAACATAATGTAAATCCTGTCCTCCTTCCCGACCAACGCCCGCGCGACCGCCGGTACAATCAAGTTGGCCATGGCGGTGTAATGGCGGTCATTCTATGGTTTCCGAACACTTCATTTAGGATATATAATATGAGTGTAGATAAAGCAGTGTATGCAACTGTACGTAATTAGGCCTTATTAAGTTATTACGTAACAATTACATACACTACTATTATACCGTTTTAAAAAATTGGGTCGTGTGACAGCATATAGTTAGTAAAAAACATATATTGTTATTTAATGTTGAATTCATTCATAAATTGGTTATGCAACTATGCACCTGATAGTGCGTAAATGACAGATGGACTATAAAAGAATGATGCAATGCGTAGGTATATTGTGGTTACTCTACAAGTTGAAATGACGCCACAATACATTGATATTTATCTAGGATCTAGATGAAATAATTGTGGACTAATTGTACCCCATTATAACTCAAATCTAAAACGCTATCTTAGGAATTATATTTTTTGTTCCAACAAATCTGGGTGCGGGACATACATAATGAATGTCATGTTTAGTACCTACTTTCTTGTTTTATGTTTAAAATAATAAATTAATGAATGTTGATCGCTCCAAGTAGAACAAATACTGACGATCACGCTTCATTTAATTCAGATTGATTAGACTGTAAATTAAAGCATTTATTACCCCGGCCTTGTGAAATAAAGTTTATGAGAAGTGCCCAGGTATCAAGTAAACATCTGGTCTGGGACCACGGCAGTGCCCCCGCCAAGTCGAATAAAACAAACTACAAAGGCACGACCGTCCAATTCTTTTCCCGAAGCCATTAAGGCCATTTTCGACCCCTCTCTAATTCCGTTGTCGATAAAGCTAGAAGTCCGAAATTTTTGTGAACAAGAGGCCATAACACAAGGAACATATATTCTCAATATCATTGAATCACAACATATACTTTTAGAATTATTGCAAGTCAAAGTTCCTGAATTTTGTCACTGAATCCACTCAATCATTATTGACGATCATCGTATATCTAAGGTATTTCTAGGAGTCCCACAATCTCCAAATTTTGAACACTTCTAGTTTTAAGGCAATAAAACCTAAACTTACCGCAATACGCATCGGGTAGTCTAGTTTTATAAACCGCACAAGAAACATTGTAATTCAATATAAATATTTGCGGTAACAAAGTTATTTTACTGTTGGTAAAATTTGAGTTTTTTTACACTATCTAATAAGATAGTAAAGGTTAGATACCTAAGTAAGCTACCCTCTAGGTTAGGTAGGCCCTCGGATATGGGCATGCATACGAGTTTCTATGTGAGAATAGGTATGGAAATGTGTATGAGCATGAACGTGAGATATGCAAGCCCTACTTACAAAAAGGAATGAGATTCCATCAAAAACAGTTCTCGAACTGCAAAATATATTATTAAGATCTAATGTAAAACCAAGCCGGTGTCCATAATACGCAATCCCCACTGGAGATAACTAACAACTAACAACATATCATTGTGATCCTTTGAATATTAGATGTCTATATTTTTATGGTACATAAAATGACTTGGCAGTCATTACTTTCATGCATCTCGCGAAAGTTAATTAAATATAATGCAATTCAAACAATTGAACATCATAACTAGAATATCTCATCTCTATTAGCCTTGTGTGGGCTCATTGGAATTGTCGTCCAATGAGCCCACACAGGGGTAAGTAATATACAAAGTTTTGTCATGAAGTTCTGTTGATCAATTCATGGTCATCGTCATAAGTTCAACTTAAGGCGCTAGGCGCTGATTGTGGCCGAAAACTGTTACTTTCTAAAGGATATATCTCAATAACGGGACATTCAAAAATTTTGAAAAAAATATATGTTAATTACCATTTCATGTAAAATATTGTCAACGTTTGAATAACTCGTGTAACGTATAGTTTCTCCGTTATTTAAATGTAACGAAATGTCGTTTTACGGTTAATTTTGCTTATATCTACTGAACGGCTCATTCGATTTAAAATATTGTTGAACTAAAAAATGTGTACTACACAACACTACAAACACAACGTAGGATATTTAAATTGATTAAATTTTCTTAAACAACTTGATCATAATTCCACATATCGTGCGTTGGTAGCTCGAAAACTGCGTTGCTGGCAGTCGTGAGCTAACTTTGAGACGAGGAGGCTGTGTCGCTCATCGCTCCGTGCTTCCTTTGTACTACATATACTTGAGCTTGGCCCGTGAGCAATAATATCGGACTTACTGTGCCTAAGGACTAAATAACTGCAGAGGGTTCATGCGGTGTGGACATAACGAGACTTCCCGGAATCAATAATGTATAGACGTTTTATCTTTTAAGAGAATGTACTCGTATGCATGTTCATGTACGTTCGTATAAAAAGTGTATTTTATTTAGATTATAATACAAGTTAAAAACAAATGAAATAAAAATGGAGGAAAAAACAAAAATCATGAATCTCATAATGCTCTGAAAACAAAGGTCATGTAAGTAGACTACAATTATTATGCTTTAGTAGACTAATGCATCACGCAAAATAGGCATTAGTCGTCGAGTTGCGGAAATCTGCTAGTACTCCAATACAATAGACTAATAATTAATTTAATAAAAACTTCTAAGGGCCGAATTTATTTAAACATATTTATTTAAGAATACCGTGTTCTAAACAAATGTAATATGCGTTTTATTTTAAGATTAAACACAATCTTTAATGTTATACTAATTTATCAAATCTAGAAATTGCGAAGTAAACTGCAAAGGATTGCATACTAACCGGCCAAGAGAATATCGGGCTATGCTCAGTGTAGGGATCCGTAGTTGCCGGCCTGTTACAACACATCAATTCAAAAGGTAGTTTATAAAGAGATATTTTGTGGCACTTACGTTATTTTACCATAGGCATAACTCAAAAACGGCTCAACCGATTTTATTCCATATAGTTTTTATTGAAAATACGTGATAAGTATTTCAATGGCCTCACTTTCAGGAATTTTCCCAAATTTTTTGGACCTACGGTTCAAAAATCAAAGAGCATTTTGAACTTTCGGAGCTATTATTTACGAAAGTATTATTTTTATCCAAAAGTTGTTTAAGGCTTATTCTTCTTGAAAGACCTATCCAACAATGTGTTTCAGATACGTATTGTTTTACCACTTTGTAGGCGTAATTAAAACACATACTCATACCAAATTTCAGTGTACTAACTATCACTGAGCAAAGCCTGATTGAGATTCTAATAAAAAAATTGTTGATATTTAAGAGTTCAATGTATGTAAGAATAAAGGGAAAAAAGCTTTTTTTTATACCACGACGCTGGCAAACAAGCATAAAGCCTATGGATGCCTGCAACCCCAGAAGATTCACATGCGCGTTGACTACCCTAAAAAAAACTTTATTATGTCGGTGAAATACAAATAAATACAAATTTTATATTAATTATCAACACAAGGAAATAAATAAATTACTACCTATCAACTATCTTTAAAAGACCGGCCAAGTTTGTATCGGACCACGCATAATGTAGGGTTCCGTAGAAAGTAGTTTCTTGGAGATAACTCAAAAACGGATGAACCTACATGTGAAATAATTTTCGTAGAAATAAAGTACTAAGCCTTCTTGGTATTTTTTCATATTTTTTAGACTTACGGATTAAAAGTAAAGGGTGGGTGGGTGGGGGCGAGTAAAAGGGGGGGGCTATTATATTTAGACTTTCGAAGCAATCATTTCTGAAAATATTGACATAATAAAAAATCCTCTATGTATATATATTTTTTTTTTTTTTTTTATACCACGACGGTGGCAAACAAGCATACGGCCCGCCTGATGGTAAGCAGCTACCGTAACCTATGGACGCCTGCTACTCCAAAGGAGTCACATGCGCGTTGCCGACCCTTTAGAAAAAGGAGGATTCACTGTGTTGACGACTAAAGGAACAAGAAGGTCCCTCATCGTTAACACACTGGGTCCTCTTTGAGCTCTTTGGCAACCTTACTCACCAGCAGGAACACAACACTATGAGTAGGGTCTAGTGCTATTTGGCTGTGGTTTTCTGTAAGGTGGAGGTACTTCCCCAGTCGGGCTTTGCTCCAGATTTGAGCGATGACATTCGCTGAACGTGCCCTACCACACTTAGCGAGATGCCATTCGCAGTGCCCATACCTCTCTTTTTGGCGTAGTTTAAGGACATACCCAGGTCCGGACGTAGTTTAAGGACATACCCAGGTCCGGACGTAGTTTAAGGACATACCCCGGGTCCAAAAAGATATATAAGATATTTTTAAAGCCGTATCGTACAACATGTTTATAATTACAAAAAAAAAATTTTTGACATATTGTTTGGCATATGTATGTATGGAGTGCCTCCCCTAAAAGTTTTTTTAGCAATTTAGCCAGAAAACTAAGTAGCTGCACAAACACACCTCTGGATAAAATTTAAGTAATATATGTTTTATAATAAAAATGGCTGTGACATACGGACGTACAGACGGACATGTTTCAAAAAACTTTTAAGGGTTCTGTTTTTGCCATTTTGGCTATGGAACCCTAAGAAGTGTTTGCGCTGTGTTATATTTTAAAGATCTAAATTTAATGGGCTTACAGCTCTCATGACAATTGTATGACGATTTCGTGTACAGATGCCGCTCCTTACATGTGCATTTTTACTATTCGCAACTCGCAACAGGCTTAGTTTTGTTAATTTATCGTAATTAACTGAATTTTTAAGGTTAATATTTAAAATGGCAACAAAAAAATAACCATCTATTAAGCTCACTTGCACAGCAAAAAAAATCCAAATTCACATGAAAACACCGCTTTGATGTGCATTCAGTTTTTTTTTTTGCTGTACTAGGCAGTATTTTTTATTTTTTTCTGATATGCAGAAAATTTTAACCATATTTCGTAAATTCATAAATATTTTGCCGCTCACTGTACTTCAAATTCAAAATCTAGGTTTTTATTTTTTTACATAAAAATCTACTAATCGAAATCGTTATTACTTATCTTATTTAATAGGTAAGTAGCATTCCTAAAAATGTCACCGTAGTACTTAAATCACAGTATTCAAATCACAAAACATCCGCAAAAGGATTATTAATTATTATAAAGCTGCCCGCGCGCCTCTGAGTAAAGTCATATTCTTTGAACATTATTGCGGTGCATCGCGGCGGATTTACGCACGATCGCAATGAGAGGGGTACGCGGGTGGCGCGGGCGCCCAAACGCTCAAGGACACTCCGGCGACAATCGTCTTAATGATTAGGTACTTCCGATTTATTTCAAGACCTTGTAAGAAACATAATAAATAAAATACCGTCTGTAAAGAGTTCAATAGTGGTAATCTCAATTTCTACCATGCCAAGACCTAGTCCACCTTTCCAAGAGCGAATGCCTGAACTGAACTTAACTATAAATAATACTTAAATCACTATTGGTTGCCGCTAATATTTGTAGAGCTCCCTTGATTTTTCCAGGATCCCATTATTCGATCCAGACCTGATGACAATGGGTTTTCCATATCCGTCCAGCCATTTTCGAATAATCCGTGAACATAGGGTAATTGTGCTAGTTTCCCGTCCAGGTCCAGTTTACCGTCCACTTGATTAAACATCTGCAAATAAATGGGAAAAACTTTTTAAGGTCAACATAGTTTATATTTATAGTTTATTCTTTGCGAAAAACTTGAAGATAAACGTATAAATATGTATGGACGGAAAACTGACAAGAGTGGACGAAAACTAGCACAATCACCCTACATCAAAAAAATTAAGCTGCCGACAAATTGAGAAGTCGATTAAAAATTAATTAAATTGCGTAACGATTTATTACAGGCCACGTGATGCGCAGAGTCAATTAAAATGTACCAATCATTCTCACATTATTTATACATGATCTATATTTGTTATGATAACTATAACAATAATCATCTACCATCGTCGTATAATGATGGTAGGCAATCCGTGATGGAATATTTACCCAAGATATGGGTATATTAAAAATTATTAAGACACGGAAACCATCACATCTCTTCCATTGTGCTCATTGTCAGGCCGTGTTACATTTAATTTAAATAATATATTTAAAACATGGAAGATAAAAGCAGTGTAGAAAATGGAAGTCCGTGTGAACAGGTTCCTGATATTGAAAAATGCAATGGCATCAGTGAAAATGAGAAGACTGAATTTGAAGACGCGCTTAAAATAATAGGTAAGTATTTTTTTCCTAATTTTCTTAACTAAATTAGTGAAATATAAATCAATCAATATCTCTTTTATTCCAACCCGGCCAGCCTTTTTTGACTGATTAATTCTTACTAGTCTTAGTAATTTCATTGTTTCACATGATTTTTTTCTTATGATTGGTTATCTGCCGGTAGTGTCCGGTTTTTTTTCGATTCAGTTTTTGGAAATTCATCAAATTGGCGGAGCCAAACATGTACTCAGTTTTATCTGTGCTCGCGAGGTGTATACATAGCTATAGAACACAGTCCCACTATTTTAATAATTAATATTGAATTTTAAATATCATACAAATCTTTTATACTTTTATTTATTTAATTACACGTTTTCCGTGCATTTCAAGGAATACATAATTACCTATTATGATAACGAGTTAATTTTCTTTTAATATTACATTGTTAGGTAGAAGACTCATTATTGCACGCCTCAATTAAAGAAATCGCTACAAAAACAGTCAATTATAGACGTCAAATATAGAGTCTTTTTTAAATGTTCTGAAGCCTTCGAAAAACAACACAGACACATTTAATATTTTTTTGTTCAAAAAGACAAGGCACGGCAAACAAACACGGCAAATATGCCATTCCGATTGCTGGTGAAATGGCTGAGCCATGGTGTGCCGAGGCCAAGAGGCTAGTTAGGGAGATCGGGCGCCGGTTAAGGGACAGGGGCTGCGACCTCCGGGCTGGCTCTTATCTGGTCCAACAGATATCTTTAGCCATGCACCGAGGCAATGGAGCTGGCGTTTTTGAAACGTTTGGGCCGGATAGTGGGTTGGTTCGGGGCTTAATTTACATATGTTAGGTTTAGAGTACGTAATCTTGGACGAAGTATGTTGTGGATACTAATTTTGGCTGAAGCAACTATGGCGAAACCGCGCTGTGGATTTTTACTTTGGAATAAATATTTTTTTTTAGTTAGGCAAGGAAAATAACTTAGTTAGTACAGTCACCAGCATAAATATATGACTGTGGGCAGCGCTGTAAAAATATCTGATTCTCCATTGAGGGCAAAACTATATGACGACACTTCCACGGTAAAAATATGTGATGGTTTCTGGCCGGCATAAACATCGTTTTGCATCGATCAGCATAAATATCGGATCCGTCCACTTAAAAATATCTGATTACCTATCAAAAGCAAAATTATGTGACTACTGCCACCGGCATAAATATCTAACCTCTGTGAAAGCTTTAACATCGGATGACAGGTCGACCGCATAAATATCTGACATAATGACAAAATCAAAACTATGTCATCAATATACAAAACCAAATCTTATCTAGCTGGTATAAAGCAGTAAATGGTATGTGATGGTATGGTTGATATTCATCGTGACGTTTAATAGATGTGATAAACCTTCTTATTACTATCCTAAACTATCATTTAAAAGTAAAATATTTACGTCAATATGGCATGTCACATTAGAAATAAACAAGTCAAATTATTATTTTGCATGGATTGCAACTCGTAATAATTAGATTAATGCAATGCCATGTATAGCGCGTCTTATCAAATCTACGAGCAATTGAAGCATAGGATTATTTAAATATACGAAAAAATAGACCGCTCCATTAAATAATTAATATATTGAGAGTTTATGTGAGTTGATTCTTGTTTACTTACATGATACCTACGTAATCAATAGGTTCTACCGACTTAATAATGCATTTGTAATTTAATATTGTTTTTAGATAAATGCCGTGAGATCATGGATTACTTGCAAGTGGAAGATGCAAAATCGACCATCCTAAAAATTTTGGCCGTATTTTTGAAAATACAGCTTAAGACTTATTCAGTATAATAACCTGGAGGGCCCAGAATGGTCGAATTTATAATAATGAAGATAAATAGTGCAAAATAAAATTATTGAATATTGACCTTGTTTTATTGCATGCTGCAAGGCACCTGTCCGACAAGTGACAAGGAGGCAACAGGAGAGAAAAAAGCCAATCAGGGCTGGGCAAAAATTTGTGTATTAAAACTAAAGTTAAAAATTAGAACGTTAATCTTTATCGTATAAACATGATTACGATTTCAATCAAGAGCTTTCCAGTCAGATTGAGCACCGACATGAGTAAATCATGACGATTTTCAGTTTCTATCATGATTACTTAGCTGAAGTGATAACATTAGTAAGACAGATGCTTAGTTAAACTAACGATTTAGTTGTTTTAATGATGTTTTAAACAGAATTAGATTTTGCATTGCTACTAGCTCCATTATTTTTTCCCTGACGGAACAGAGGCGGTACGAGTAAGGTCAGTGTCAATAGAAAAGTAAAATAAGGTAAACAAATATGTCTGAATTTGTATGCAAGAAAGGCATTTGAAACATGACAAAATAATATTAAAGAAATCTGTTTTCACTAAAATATGTAAATAATAAGTTTGTGTATGAATTGACAAAAAAACATAATTGTTCTTTAAAAAAGTGTAATTGTGAAGCAATGAAGGTAGTGTTTGGTTACATTATTTTACTTTTCTATTAACACCGACCTTATATACATTTATGATAAATGGCTATTTGTGACAATATTTTGGTAAATGTATCACTTGGTGGTTGGCGCTTACGTCATAAAATGTATTATACAGATTCAATATTGTATTCGAGCAAAAAAACGTATGTGCCAGCTGCCAAATGTTACCTTTACCAAAATACCGACACATTTGTTTGTAAATTTTTTGGTATGTTCACAAATTAATGCTCCCATTAAACTTTGAAACGGCCCGTTCGATTTCATTGCAGTTTTCGGTTACGGTTAAGGTAACTATCACACTGCTGCGGTTTCCGCATGCGGCGATGACGTTCGAGTGAGATAGCGCTTTGCAATTGTATAGTGCTGTTTCCTTGGCGGGTGGCTGATATATGTGTCAAAACGTTTAGTTTAAAAGCTAATACTGGTCTAAGAGCTGGCCACGTCAGATGTGACACAATAATGAGAGCAATGGAACCTGTCTAGTTAGACTGCTTTGCCATCCTTATTGCTAGATCCGGGCATCTGGCAGCTTTTAATGGGTGGATGTCAGAGTGACACACCAACAAAGTTTTTAAGTTGGAAAAAAGTAATACCAAAATAGGTAAAAAATGACAAAGTTGTGTAATTTATAGAGGACAGGGCCTATATTTTAACATAAGATTAAAAACCATTGCTTATTATTGCGGAAATAAAAACAGTAGGCGACTAACTAAAAATTGCATTTTACATCATTTGGCACTACTTTCCCCGAACAGAACCTTCTGGATATGATATAACCTAATTAATTACATGATTTCTCATAATATTTTATTAAACCCAGAACTCTAGGATTTATTTTTTTCATGTTATTTGCATTCTTTGACCTCCACCACTTTACAGCTGCCAGATGTCCGGATCTAGAAATAAGCATAGTATAGCAAACTAACTACATGGGTTTCGTTGCTCTCATTATTGTGTCATATCTGACGTGGCCAGCTCTCCGTCTATACCGAGTAATATGGCTTTGATATGCAGATTAACGGACAGATGGGTGAGCGGGTCGCATACGGCGTATATTCAAGAAATCTCAATCAAAGGTCTAATATATGTGCCGCTACTTAGTTTTGTAGTAAAAAAATGTTTAAGGGGGGGCACTCCATACATGCAACTGGAGTTATCAAAACCAATATAATCACGAAATCCCCATTTTTTTGGAGTTTGACCTGTTTGCATAACTTCAGGCCCAGACACGAGATTTTCCGAGATTTTAGAGATAACGTTAAAAACATCATAATGAAAGTATATAAGATTCTTTGATTCCGAGGGTTACCTTAATATGCTTAGGCTAATATGAATTCTATTTTTATTCCCGATATTTAAAAATAAGGAGTACGGTTCTACAATATCTACCCATTCTATTTGATTTTGGACGAAAGTAATAATTTAATTTGGTAGATTATGTGGTAAATTCTTAATCTATCAAAATTTGTATTAAAATGAAATCAAAATTGATGATAATGTAAATGATAAAGTCAGATTAGGGCAGATTGAGCGGTCGTTTTAGTAACTGCAATAAAAACTAGGATTTATCAAGAATACTGATGTTTACTTCAATATCTGATCACATCTATATCGTAGAGTAGTTGCCTAAAATTATTTATTTACAAAAAAAACGACGAAGCCGTTTTCAACCTCATATATATGTAGTCCACAATAGAGCATTCACTATTAACTGTTCATTGATTTCAATTTGAAAGAAGTAGGTAAATAAAAAACAAAAAAATAAATAAAGCAGTGAGATAAGACTAACAAAATCCTCCCACACTTTTCGTTACCTATATTAGAATTTAGTTGCTATCAGATAGGTATATTTTGCAGAAACCTTTTTAGCTTGACAGGATTTTCACAAACCACTTTTTTAATTAAATTACTCGCTATGCAAAATGTATAATAACGAAAATTTCTACAATTCAGAATAAAGGCCTTATATCCTTGTAATAATATAAATCAACTTAAAAATATTCCAATCATATTAAACGAATCATGATTGACTTTAGTAGATTAGCATTACTTTAGTTTAAATCAGCACCCGTCGTTTATGATATATTCTTGGCGAAATTACTTCATTGTTTTGTGTTATGATCTTATGATTTAATCAGCGATGATTTAATAATGAGATTTTTTAATCAAATCACCAATTATGTTTACTTAAATTATGAATCCCCAACTCTGGAGCCAATGAACTTTGGCATCACACACGAATCGTAGAAATAAACCATTTTTAGCTGCCATTGACAAATTTAAGCATTTACCTCTGATTTTGTCTACGAATTGATGAATTCAGAACTGAATTCAGATCAAGTGTGTGGAGTGCCGAATACGGTTAATGGCGATCCAGACGTCAAGTTGGTGCCATTACGCGGTGAGTATGGACCCCTTTACCTTAGTCACTCGCCGGATTTCAAATAGGCGAATCTGCCTCTGCCGGTGTAGGACTACATTTACGAATGGATGTGCGAAACTGTGAATATTTTATGACATTCGTGCTTTTTCAATTAGAAATCTATTATACTCTCGTTTGCAATATTTTACTTACCTCCCAGTGGTGAGTGTTCCCTAGGGAGTTATGGACTTTATACTAATTTATTTATGATTTATTTAGATATCTTTTGACACATTTTTTTTTTCACAAGAGCGATGAATAATTCGTAAGAATATTGCAAACTTGAGTAACAAGGACCGTGAACAAAACAACAATTAACCTGGTATTATAGTGACTAGTTAGATATTATTATGTGTTGCCGGGAAGTTATATTATAAAAATACTACCCGTAAATGTTCAAAATAATGTGTTAAATAAACAGTACTGCTTCTTTAAATTAACAATGTATTTACCCTATATACGAAAATCAACCGTTAACAGTGTTGGCGCGATGTTTTTCTTTAATTTAATGAAATAAAATATCGCTTCTCGCAGATTGACGGCAGTCGCACCGAGTCCTAACTGTATGAATAAATCGTAAATATTGTAATGAAGCTTTTAATGCAATGAAACATATGAAGTTGAATGTGTCAAATTCGTAATAGAAAATGTGAGATAGACATATGCAATGACAGTTCAATGACAAGTCTGCACTCTTTTCGTGAATTGTCAAATAGCTTTTTACAATTAAGACCTCTATGCCAGCCAAATAGGGTTTCGTTTTGTATATTGATGACAAAATTTTGATTTTGTTATTATGTCAGATATTCATGCGGTCGACCTGTCATCCGATGTTAAAGGTTTCACAGTGGTTATAGATATTTATGCCGGTGGCAGTAGTCACATAATTCTGATTTAGATAGGTAATCAGATATTTTTAAGCAGCCGGATCCGATATTTATGCTGATCGATGCAAAACGATGTTTATGCCGCCCACAAAGCAACACATATTTTTACCGTGGAAGTGTCGTCATATACTTTTGCCCTCAATGGAGAATCAGATATTTTTGCAGGGCTGCCCATAGTCATATATTTATGCTGGTGACTGTACAACTAACTGATGACGTGGACACTGTACAGTCACCAGCATAAATATATGACTGTGGGCAGCGCTGTAAAAATATCTGATTCTCCATTGAGGGCAAAACTATATGACGACACTTCCACGGTAAAAATATGTGATGGTTTCCGGCCGGCATAAACATCGTTTTGCATCGATCAGCATAAATATCGGATCCGTCCACTTAAAAATATCTGATTACCTATCAAAACCAAAATTATGTGACTACTGCCACCGGCATAAATATCTAACCTCTGTGAAAGCTTTAACATCGGATGACAGGTCGACCGCATAAATATCTGACATAATAACAAAATCAAAACTATGTCTCATCAATATACAAAACCAAACCTTATCTAGCTAGTATAAAGCAGTAAATGGTATATGATGGTATGGTTGATATTCATCATGACGTTTAATAGATGTGATAAACCTTCTTATTACTATCCTAAACTATCATTTCAAAGTAAAATATTTACGTCAATATGGCATGTCATATTAGAAATAAACAAGTCAAATTATTATTTTGCAAGGATTGCAACTCGTAATAATCATACGTCGTTATCGCGGGAGCACGAACGATTTGACAGTACTCAAAGATTATGACAAATGACAAATAACAGAAGTGACAGAAGTATCAAGACATTTGTACCTACGAGCTCAAAATTTATCGATGTTTTTTCTAATATCTAACCTTCGTTCTCGACTTGATACATATAGTAATACTTAAAAAGATTAGCCTTACAATCCTAACGACAACCTCTTCAGTCATCTGTTATTCAAAACATTTTCATTCGTGATCGATTTGTGTGAACTTGTAAATAAAGGACTATTTTAGACACACGACCAGTCTTGATTTCAAAAATTAACGTTACTTGTTATTTTCATTAAAAAAAAACCTGCTGTGAAACGAAATTTCAACTCAAAAATACGCACTTTAACGAACGTAGAAAAGGAGCAAGATAAGTTTGATTAATTATTTCTAGCAAAAAAAATGTGCTAGATATGACGAACTTCTTAGAGGCTAAGACGTGTAGGCATAATATTCTGTTTATGTTAAACGGACATTCTGTTATATATATTCTTCAACACATTTGTTTTTGCTCCCGCGATAACGATGTATGGTAATAATTAGATTAATTCAATGCCATGTATAGCGCGTCTTATCAAATCTACGAGCAATTGAAGCATAGGATTATTTAAATATACGAAAAAATAGACCGCTCCATTAAATAATTAATCCATTGACAGTTTATGTGAGTTGATTCTTGTTTACTTACATGATACCTACGTAATCAATAGGTTCTACCGACTTAATAATGCATTTGTAATTTAATATAGATAAATGCCGTGAGATCATGGATTACTTGCAAGTGGAAGATGCAAAATCGACCATCCTAAAAATTTTGGCCGTATTTTTGAAAATACAGCTTAAGACATTTTCAGTATATAACCTGGAGGGCCCAGAATGGTCGAATTTATAATAATGAAGATAAATAGTGCAAAATAAAATTATTGAATATTGTCCTTGTTTTATTGCATGTTGCAAGGCACCTGTCCGACAAGTGACAAGGAGGCAACAGGAGAGCAAAAAGCCAATCAGGGTTGGGCAAAAATTTGTGTATTAAAACTAAAGTTAAAAATCAGAACGTTAATCTTTATCATATAAACATGATTACGATTTCAATCATGAGCTTTCCAATCAGATTGAGCACCGACATGAGTAAATCATGACGATTTTCAGTTTCTATCATGATTACTTAGCTGAAGTGATAACATTAGTAAGACAGATGATTAGTTAAACTAACGATTTAGTAGTTTTAGTGATGTTTTAAACAGGATTAGATTTTGCATAGCTACTAGCTCCATTATTTTTTCCCTGACGGAACAGAGGCGGTACGAGTAAGGTCAGTGTCAATAGAAAAGTAAAATAAGGTAAACAAATATGTCTGAATTTGTATGCAAGAAAGGCATTTGAAACATGACAAAATAATATTAAAGAAATCTGTTTTCACTAAAATATGTAAATAATAAGTTTGTGTATGAATTGACAAAAAAAAAATTGTTCTTTAAAAAAGTGTAATTGTGAAGCAATGAAGGTAAATGTGTTTGGTTACATTATTTTACTTTTCTATCAACACCGACCTTATATACATTTAGGATAAATGGCTATTTGTGACAATATTTTGGTAAAGGTATCACTTGGTAGTTGGCGATTACGTCATAAAATGTATTTTATCACAGATTCAATCATATTCAATATTGTATTCGAGCAAAAAAAACGTGTGTGCCAGCTGCCAAATTTTTTCCTTTACCAAAATACCGACACATTTGTTTGTTAATTTTTTGGTATGTGTACAAATTAATGCTCCCATTAAACTTTGAAGTTTCTAAAATAATTTTTAGCTTAAGTACACAGTTTCAAAAATAATCGCTCCGAGAATCTTTAAACGTGTCAGTGTTGTAACCGTTTGTTCATGTAAACAGTTGAACGCATAAAAAAATCTTCAAGAGTAAAACTTGTTGCACATTGTATGCCCTACAATGTACTAATAGATGTCAACTTAAATGGAGTTATGAAAACCAATATAATCACGAAAACCCCATTTTTTTGGAGTTTGACCTGCTTGCATAACTTCAGGCCCAGACACGAGATTTTCCGAGATTTTAGAGATAACGTTAAAAACATCATAATGAGAGTATATAAGAGTTTCCAGCGTATTATCTTTGATTCCGAGGGTTACCTTAATATGCTTAGGCTAATATGAATTATATTTTTATTCCCGATGTAAAAAATAAGGAGTTCGGTTCTACAATATCTACCCATTCTATTTGGTTTTGGACTAAAGTAATAATTTAATTTGGTAGATTATGTGGTAAATTCTAAATCTATCAAAATTTGTATTAAAATTAAATCAAAATTGATGATAATGTAAATGATAAAGTCAGATTAGGGCAGATTGAGCGGTCGTTTTAGTAACTGCAATAAAAACTAGAATTTATCGAGAATACTGATGTTTACCTCAATATCTGATCACATCTATATCGTAGAGTAGTTGCCTAAAATTATTTTTTTACAAAAAAAACGATGAAGTTATTTTCAACCTCATATATGTAGCCCACAATAGAGCGTTCACTATTAACTGTTCTTTGATTTCAATTTGAAAGAAGTAAGAAAATAAAAAAATTTAAAAAAAATAAAGCAGTGAGATAAGACTAACAAAATCCTCCTACACTTTTCGTTACCTATATTAGAATTTAGTTGCTATCAGATAGGTCTATTTTGCAGAAACTTTTTAGCTTGACAGGATTTTCACAAACCACTTTTTTTAATTAAATTACTCGCTATGCAAAATGTATAATAACGAAAGTTTCTACAATTCAGAATAAAGGCCTTATATCCTTGTAATAATATAAATCAACTTAAAAATATTCCAATCATATTACCGAATCATGATTGACTTTAGTAGATTAGCATTACTTTAGTTTAAATCAGCACCCGTCGTTAATGATATATTCTTGGCGAAATTACTTCATTGTTTTGTGTTATGATTTAATCAGCGATGATTTAATAATGAGATTTTTTAATCATTTCACCAATTATGTTTACTTCAATTATGAGTCCCCAACTCTGGAGCCAATGAACTTTGGCATCACACACGAATCGTAGAAATAAACCATTTTTAGCTACCATAGACAAATTTAAGCATTTACCTCTGATTTTGTCTACGAATTGATGAATTCAGAACTGAATTCAGATCAAGTGTGTGTGGAGTGCCGAATACGGTTAACGGCGATCCAGACGTCAAGTTGGTGCCATTACGCGGTGAGTATAGACCCCTTTTACCTGAGTCACTCGCCGGATTTCAAATGGGCGAATCTGCCTCTGCCGGTGTAGGACTACATTTACGAATGGATGTGCGAAACTGTGAATATTTTATGACATTCGTGCTTTTTCGATTAGAAATCTATTATACTCTCGTTTGCAATATTTCACTTACCTCCCGGTGGTGAGTGTTCCCTAGGGAGTTATGGACTTTATACTAATTTATTTATGACTTATTTAGATATTTTTTGACACATTTTTTTTTCACAAGAGTGATGAATAATTCGTAAGAATATTGCAAACTTGAGTAACAAGAACCGTGAACAAAACAAAAATTAACCTGGTATTGTAGTGACTAGTTAGATATTATTATGTGTCGCCGAGAAGTTATATTATAAAAATACTACCCTTAAATGTTCAAAGTAATGTATTAAATAAACAGTACTGCTTCTTTAAATTAACAATTTATTTACCCTATATACGTAAATCAAACGTTAACAGTGTTAGCGCGATTTTTTTCTTTAATTTAATAAAATAAAATATCGCTTCTCGCAGATTGACGGCAGTCGCACCGGGTCCTAACTGTATGAATAAATCGTAAATATTGTAATGAAGCTTTTAATGCAATGAAACATATGAATTTGAATGTGTCAAATTCGTGATAGAAAATGTGAGATAGACATATGCAATGACAATTCATGAGAAGTCTGCACTCTTTTCGTGAATATCAAATAGCTTTTTACAATTAAGACCTCTATACCAGCCAAATAGGGTTTCGTTTTGTATATTGATGACATAATTTTGATTTTGTTATTATGTCAGATATTTATGCGGTCGACCTGTCATCCGATGTTAAAGCTTTCACAGTGGTTATAGATATTTATGCCGGTGGCAGTAGTCTCATAATAAAATTCTGATTTAGATAGGTAATCAGATATTTTTAAGCGGCCGGATCCGATATTTATGCTGATCGATGCAAAACGATGTTTATGCCGGCCACAAAGCAACACATATTTTTACCGTGGAAGTGTCGTCATATACTTTTGCCCTCAATGGAGAATCAGATATTTTTGCAGGGCTGCCTATAGTCATATATTTATGCTACAGTCACCGTACATCATTCAATACCCTATCAATCCGATGTATGCTCCCATACGAAATTGGCATGTTTTATGAAGAATCCAAATATTTATGCTATACAACGTAGTAAAAGTAGTTAAATACAAAGCAAATATAGACTTGGAAGCATATATTTGTGCTCATCAAATAAATATTAGTATTTCCAGACATCGAACCGCAAATTTTCTAAGGTCATTAATACAAACCCTGTGCCCTACACTCGTGTGTAATTAAAAATATGTTACTTTTTGTTTTGTTGCAATATTTTGGGCTTATATAAAACATGAAATAGTAATAAATCGGCCTACGCGTTTTGCCTCTAGAGTGCCACAGAGGAACAAAAATACATACATACTTACATAGACTGGTAAACACATTACCCTCCTTTGTGTCGCGCAGTCGGGTAAAAATACAAATAAGATTGGCTTGATCTTTAATTTCGTATGTTTAATTGTAACCCGACGTGATCATTCACTTGTTAATGTATAAAAAAGTCAAGTTACATCTCTGTACAGTCACCAGCATAAATATATGACTGTGGGCAGCGCTGTAAAAATATCTGATTCTCCATTGAGGGCAAAAGTATACGACGACACTTCCACGGTAAAAATATGTGATGGTTTCTGGCCGGCATAAACATCGTTTTGCATGGATCAGCATAAATATCGGCTTCGTCCACTTAAAAATATCTGATTACCTATCAAAAGCAAAATTATGTGACTACTGCCACCGACATAAGTATCGAACCTCTGCGAAAGCTTTAACATCGGATGACAGGTCGACCGCATAAATATCTGACATAATAGGCCAGGCAATAGAGGGTTTGACCTCGCATTAACTCCTCAGTCCAAAAAAGCTTTACAGCATGATAAAGTGTCAGGAGTATTTAGTATATAATAATTTTACCAAAAAAAAACAATTGTCCTAGTTGGGTTTTTTTACCTAAACTCTTATATCGTCTATATTTACGTTTGGAAAAATGCTCAGTCTAATTTTATTTCACCAGAAATATTGACTTGAAGTATGTAATCAATATTCAAAATTTCAAAAAAAAAATCCATAACACTATATTTTTTTTATAAAATATATTATTTTTGTGTAAATCACATCGGAAATTTGCTCCGTCACTTTTCTTTACTGAAGTGACATTAAATGTACGTTTTCTACTTAAGACAAACAATTTCCAAAAATTTCATTATCAAACTTTTTCAGTATAAAAATTAGCTTATTACTCGCAGTAGAATATTGCTCCGTCAATATTTTTTTTAAATTATATTTCCTTTAAGACTTTTCTTTCAACTGTAAAAAAATCAAAAAAATATCCTGCGTATGAAAAAGTTAAATCATGTGACAAATAAAGATTTCTATTATTTCACTCGTTAGTTGAATGCGCACGTGCGGGACGCGGGACGCGGGAGCGGGGATGCCTCGCGAGGGGCCATGCGCAGCGTGTGTAAGCACTTTGACTAAACAATGTTGCTCTAACTACTTTCGCTCAAAGCGTGTGACTTCCTAAACACTTTTTTAATGATCCTCTTTAATAAACTCAAACAAACAGTTTACATTTATGGTTTTGCACGTTACTAAAATATATATTAACACTACATGAATACACCCATACTGTTAGCAATTTTATCTTGATTTGATATAATTCGCAGTGGTGCTAAACGCCTAGTCACAGAGTAAATAAAAAAGTACGCCAGTTGTAATACATTTCACTTTTGACTACGGCGAAGATAAAAGGAAAGGTTATGATTTTAGCAGTCTATGCTCAATTGAGCCGTGGTAAAAGCCGAGACAAACGCTAGGGGAATTGATGATGAAATGTTGTAATTATAAAAAAAACCGGCCAAGTGCGAGTCGGACTCGCACCCTGATAGTTCCGTACATCACGCAATTTTAACAATCCCTGAACATTGCTGTAACGAATAGAAAAATTGGATTAAGGACAAACTTTGACTTTTCCTTGAAATCTGTTGCCTTCAAACAGCGATATAAATCGCGATTAGTTTACCAACTGCGTATAGGGTTGTACTTTTATTTAGTTTGCGACGACCACATTTTTTTAAAGAATTGTTTTGCTGCGAAACACCACACCTCAATCAAATAGTTCCAACGGGATTTCACTAATGGTAGTGACTTAAATATCAATAGTCTAGCTTTGTGAGCTATGCTGCCAGAGCAATTTTTTTAACATGCATGCGTGTTGTGTAGATGTGTCATATGGAACAAATAAAATTATCTTGTAAATTTTTTAGTTGTGTTTTTCTTTAAGTTAAAAAAAAAACTAATTTAATAGGTACCGTATAAGCTCCTAACTCCTAACTGTGGTCCAAAACTAGTGTAAGGTCAGATTTACATTTTGTAAGTTTTGCTTAAGTAAGTAGGAATGCAGCTATAGATCAGAATGAGAGACGAATATCACTATTTCATTATAGACAATAGTTTCGTCCCTTCTTATATAAGCAAAACTTATCAGTGTGAATCCAGCCTAACTACATTATTAGTTTAAGTACGCAACAATAAGGCATACACTTTTTTATAAATGGTAGAAAAAACTCAAATTAAACTGAAATACGCAATTAACTTGTAGACCATAGTTGTAAAGACTGTGTACGATAAAATCCGGACATGCATGATCTGGTATATCTTTTTTTGCGGTACCATATATTCAAGAAACACTTCTTTTAAATAATTTGTGGTCATCAAGCTACATAATAAAATTACAAACATAATATAACGTTACGTTATCTGTGACTTTGATCACTATATATTCCACAGTGCGTATATTTTTTTGTCCACGGTGAGAACACCGAAGACAGAAGACAGTCAGAAGACAGTGTTTACCAAATTTTCCTGTGAAAAATTGTTTTTTATTTTTAACTAGATAAACCAAATTATACCTTATTACATTCTCTTTTCATAATAGCTTACATTTTTCTAATTGGACTTAGATGTAAATAGTTTTGAGCTAGCTTTGGTGAGTTTGACTTTTTTACAAAAATATGCCTCCCATATAAAAACTACTTTTAGTACTTGAAGTAGAAAGTCTTCCTGACTGCCTCAAGTAGAAAAGACTTTCAAATCGTATTTTTTTTGTAAGATAATATTCTAGTGAGCCTAAAACAGCTTGTGAAAATATAAATACAATTGTGGCATTGTAGCAGGAAGTGAGTGAAGATTATCAAAAAATGCTGGACAAAAAATTCAAGATATGATGGAATATATTTGGCAAAAACTCACACAAGCCCATACAATTGTAATATGATTCTATTTTTAGTATATATTACTACGATTCCAGATTATTAAAGTAAAAGAAATGCTTGAATATGTGGTACCGAAAAAAAGATATACCAGATCATACATGTCCGGATTTTATCGTACACAGTCTAGTAGTCCTAATCACTAGAGATCTTGGTGACTTTTTCTAAGTGTCACGCTGGTAGCCTATTTTTATTGAGCTGCATTGATGTTTGTATCAAAGGTCACGAGTCACTAAACATTTTTTTCTTAAATATTTGCAGAAATATTATACACCGTATTTTTTTTGGGTTCCGTACCCAAAGGGTAAAAGCTATTTTTTTCCTATTACTAAGACTCCGCTGTCCATCTGTCCGCCTGTCACCAGGCTGTATCACATGAACTGTGATAGTTAGACAGTTGAAATTTTCACAGATGATGTATTTCTGTTGCCGCTATAACAACAAATACTAAAAAAACAGAATAAAATAAATATTTAAGGGGGCTCCCACAACATGCTTTTTTTGCCGTTTTTATAGATAATGGTACGCAACCATTCGTGTGCGAGTCCGACTCGCATTTGTCATATTTACGGTAATTTTATCATATGGCACGATGAAGGAAACGAACTGGCAAAGTAAATTTAAAAAAAAAAGTTTATTTTTAACTAGCAAAGATGTTAAATCGGTCACTAATGTAACTGTGGTGACGAAAATTTGTTCCTGTTGTCCCATAAAATGATGTCGCATAAAAGTTTTTCACATGTCAACGATCTTAAATGGAAACTTCTAGGTCTTTCCAACCGAGACCGGCTTAGCCTACATCTGTCTCAACTTATCGCCTCTTTGTATTGCGGGTTGGGGGGAGGGGGACGTTCTGACATCCTACTGTCAGTAGATTGCCAGCGGGGACTACTTACATAAGTGCTTATCCTGTCTTCGGAGTAAGTGTTCGATTCAATCCATACAAATACAAATAATTTATTGTACAGTCACCGGCAATAGTATCTTCCTACACGAAGGCCGCAAAAATATGTGACACGCTCTTATGGCCCTACAAATAAGAGCCTGTCACATATTTTTGCGGCCTTCGTGTAGGAAGATACTATTGCCGGTGGCTGTAACTACGAAAGTGAGTATTATCAATGATGTGACATGTTACACAAAGTACATGACAATAGCCAGTGTTTGGCGTATATATAATAATGTTGATTCTATTGCATGTAATATCATTTATCTACACCAATATCATAAATCCTCTATTCCGCGTTCGGAAACCGTACCACCATTATTTCAACCATTATCTCTGACAGTGTGGTAAAAACGTATTAAAATTCATTACCCACGGTTATGTTACCAAGATCCGCCCTCTCCCCGAGCACCGGCATGCGCCCGCGCGACTGCCGACACAATAGAGTTGGTCATGGCGGTGCAATGGCGGTCATTCTACTGGTTTCCGAACACATCATTTAGGATTTATAATATGTGTGTAGATAAAGCAGTGTATGCAACCGTACGTAATTAGGCCTTAAAACACTCGTATGATCTTATTATGAAACAGTCACATAAACTACTATTAATGTCTGTTATGTTTAAGTTATATCAACATAGGTGGATACAAAGAAAATGAATTTAAAAAATCATACAAGTTGTAATAAAAATACTGGTGGTCCGTTTAAGGGCACTATTGATATCGTATTGCGACTAAGGAAAAGTAGGAGAAAATTTTTTTTAGTGCGAAAATATTTTTTTTTGATGGTGCATGTCGTTTCGACGAAACCATTTTTTTCCAGTTTTTCATATTTAAGAAAAACTAAGGAAATATTTTTTTTTCACGGGAAAAAAAATGGTGGTGGATTATACAATATTAATGTATGTCTATTGTCTATTTCATCTGTGATAACTGTAATTTTTTTTCTCTGTGTGTAATATTTAATTGTTTCTTTGTTATAAGTAAACTGAAATATACCTAGTCGGTCCATAAGTTCTGTCACAAGGGTTTTAAGTGATAAAATATAATACAAAGCTTTTGTTTAAAAAAATTAGACCTGATTAGAAAGCATATTTCATACAGATTAAAATATAATATGATTAACTTATAATCAAGATCGCGTATTTTATAGATCCTTGTAAACTTGAAGATTGTTGTCAGTCCAAAATACGCCGATGATTTATGAAAATTGTACTTCACAAAAATTGGTTTAGATCATTTTTATAGTTGTCCAGAGTTACAAATTGTTATTTTTATGAAAGTAGATGATTAAGGCATATTTAAAAACCAATATTTAGTTGACTTACAAGTCTGTGCTTCAGCTATTCTTCTCCTGAACCTCAACGTATTTTTCAGTTTTGAGCAAAACACGATGATTTTGATGCCATACATCAAGGTAGTCTTCCAAAATTGCGTATACTAGCCTTCTTGTCAGTCAGACCCATGTTAATTATATATTAAAATGAAGGTTAAAGATCAAGCTAATGCAGTATGCAAGACTGAAGCCTCTTAAAATTGAATAAAAATAATGATGGTCAAAATCAACTCGAACAGGGCGCGTGTTTTTGACGTGGTTTTTTATTCCGCTTTTTCGAATGTTACAGGGAATTGTGTAAAACTGCCACAACTATTTGCCTTAAATAATATCGTAAATTAATCAGTATTAAATAGGCTTTTTAATCATATATTGAAATAGTAAGCAACCTCTAACAGTTCGTATTTTACCAGTCCAAACCCTAGTGACAGAACTTATGAACCGACTAAGTATGTATGTCATATGATAGAAATCATTTAAAACAACAAAAGAAACAAGAGAGATAGTGCTGCCTGCTGGCCTCGGATACCGGAGGACTTGGTCATTTTTTCTGATGCATATGACATCTATTTCAGTTTACTTATAACAAAAAAAAAAACAATTAAATATTACACACAGAGAAAAACATACAGTTGTCACAGGTGAAATAGACAATAGAACAGACAATACCTTAATATTATATAATTAGATTTACTAAATGTTCATGACATTAAAGTACATCTTATTTAAGAGTCATTTATAAATACAACTTATGTTAAATAAATATGTTTAAATTCGGGGAAATCAAGAGTCTACATAAGTCATCTGGCTAATGCGCTGTTTCGCATATACTTTGATATATCCATAATGAAGAAATCTATAGTTGTAGAGCCGGGTGGTGGGGGCGAAGACAAAGAGTCGCGTGTAGCTGATAAAATGTATTGTTTTAGAGATTTACATGTACTCTGTCGTCTCTCCAGTGCTTACTTGTCGAGTATTACCCAGCTAGGTAGATGAGTACTAGGCCAGTAATTTATCGTAAGGATATATTACTGGCCTAGTGGGTTAGTGTCACAACACTAAAATGCTGAAACTTGGTTGAGGCATATAGCATGCGTGCCTTTAGACCCTATCGCGATTCTCAAATATTCCTCGGCAAGGCGCCGAGGGTCATGTTTCTGCGTTGAACAAACGTTAGTGGCATCCAACTTAATCACTGCGCCATCTGTTGGTAGGCGGCTTGACTAGTGTCGAAGCGTTATATCGGTTATATAAAGTTGTATCGGTGCGTGCGGCTGCGCGGTGATGCGGATTGTGTGCATTATGATTATGACACTACAAGCGTGATCTGTCGGCGAGCAGTGGTGATGGTGTTCTGTTTAGTAAGGTAATGATACTCTGGTGCTTCAATTAAATACTAAAATGGTTACATAATAATACGCCATCACAATATTTATTAAAATTATTATGATACGAGTTAAATACAAATATCAAAATAGAAAATTATATAATTGAAGTAACTTACTTCACTTTTTTCACTATGACGCAAGCATAGCTGAGTCGTAGTTGCGCATGCTAAACTGGACTCAATAGCTGACGCACGACGACATATTACTGCATGTTCACTCGCTTTAAAAGGCTAGACAAATTTAAAATTTCAAGATTTGACGTATTGTATGTGGATTATTTTTTGGAAATGTTAGTTTTGGCTGTTTAATTGACTACTTTACATGAATAAAAAACAAAACTGGGCTGAGCAATTTTCCATGAAGTATATTAAATATACTGTAATAAAAAATTTTCTTTAAGGTTTTTTTTTTGGAAATTCGTGAATATTATGCTAAAATAAGATTATCATAACACTCACTGTTACAAACTTGACTGAGAAATTTTTCAAACAAAATGACGAGTGCAACCAATTATTTTTGAATAAAAGTGACAGTTTTATTTGGCATATTTTTTTGAACTTTTGACAGTATCTGTCAGGAATCAAAATAATTTGTTTAGTGAAAAAAACATACCCTGAGGAAAATTCCAGTACAAACTATTAAGGTTTTTGTACATTTTGGTAAAAATACCAAAACTGACGTAAGTTTTTTTTTGGAAAAATAGTTTTTTGTGTTTGTTATGACCTATACTACATCCCAGCAAAAGAATTATCGACTGAGGAATTAATGCGAGGTCTCCATACAACGACCCGGTAGATTTCCCACACTATAATAACAAAATCAAAATTATGTCATCAATATACAAAACCAAACCTTATCTAGCTGGTATAAAGCAGTAAATGGTATATGATGGTATGGTTGATATTCATCATGACGTTTAATAGATGTGATAAACCTTCTTATTACTATCCTAAACTATCATTAAAAAGTAAATTTTTTACGTCAATATGGCATGTCACATTAGAAATAAACAAGTCAAATTATTATTTTGCATGGATTGCAACTCGTAATAATTAGATTAATTCAATGCCATGTATAGCGAGTCTTATCAAATCTACGAGCCATTGAAGCATAGGATTATTTAAATATACGAAAAAATAGACCGCTCTATTAAATAATTAATCCTTAATGGATTTTAAACTCTTAATGAGTTTATGTGAGTTGTTTCTTGTTTAATTACATGACCTACGTAATCAATAGGTTCTACCGACTTAATAATGCATTTGTAATTTAATATTGTTTTTAGATAAATGCCGTGAGATCATGGATTACTTGCAAGTGGAAGATGCAAAATCGACCATCCTAAAAATTTAGGCCGTATTTTTGAAAATACAGCTTGAGACTTATTCAGTATATAACCTGGAGGGCCCAGAATGGTCGGATTTATAATACTGAAGATAAATAGTGCATAATAAAATTATTGAATATTGACCTTGTTTTATTGCATGTTGCAAGGCACCTGTCCTACAAGTGACAAGGAGGCAACAGGAGAGCAATGAGCCAATCAGGGTTGGGCAAAAATGTGTGTATTGAAACTAAAGTTAAAAATTAGAACGTTAATCTTTATCATATAAACATGATTACGATTTCAATCATGAGCTTTCCAATCAGATTGAGCACCGACATGAATAAATCATGACGATTTTCAGTTTCTATCATGATTACTTAGCTGAAGTGATAACATTAGTAAGACAGATGGTTAGTTAAACTAACGATTTAGTTGATTTAATGATGTTTTAAATTTAGATTTTGCATAGCTACTAGCTCCATTATTTTTTCCCTGATGGAATAGAGGCGGTACGAGTAAGGTCAGTGTCAATAGAAAAGTAAAATAAGGTAAACAAATATGTCTGAATTTGTATGCAAGAAAGGCATTTGAAACATGACAAAATAATATTAAATAAATCTGTTTTCACTAAAATATGTAAATAATAAGTTTGTGTATGAATTGACAAAAAAAAACCACCATAATTGTTCTTTAAAAAAGTGTAATTGTGAAGCAATTAAGGTAAATGTGTTTGGTTACATTATTTTACTTTTCTATGAACACCGACCTTATATATATTTAGGATAAATGGCTATTTGTGACAATATTTTGGTAAGGTATAATCACTTGGTGGTTGGCGCTTACGTCATAAAATGTAGTATACAGATTCAATATTGTATTCGAGAAAAAAAAACGTGTGTGCCAGCTGCCAAATGTTACCTTTACCAAAATACCGACACATTTGTTTGTTAATTTTTTGGTATGTGTACAAATTAATGCTCCCATTAAACTTTGAAACGGCCCGTTCGATTTCATTGCAGTTTTCGGTTACGGTTAAGGTAACTATCACACTGCTGCGGTTTCCGCATGCGGCGACGACGTTCGAGTGAGATAGCGCTTTGCATATGTATAGTGCTGTTACCAAGACGGGTGGCTGATACGAGTATATGTGTCAAAACGTTTAGTTTAAAAGCTAATACCGAGTAATATGGCTGTGATATGCAGATTAACGGACAGATGGGCGGACGGGTCACATACGGCGTATATTCAAGAAATCTCAATCAAAGGTCTAATATATGTGCCGCTACTTAGTTTTGTAGTAAAAAATATGTTTGGGCACTCCATACATGCAACTAAATGTTTAAAAAAATATTTTTAGGAACTATCAACGTGTGCCATATCATTAGATAGGTCTTATAAAATAACTTTGAAGTTTCTAAAACAATTTTTAGCTTAAGTACATAGTTTATCTCTGATTCCGAGGGTTACCTTAATATGCTTAGGCTAATTTTAATTCTATTTTTATTACCGATATAAAAAAAAGGAGTTCGGTTCTACAATATCTACACATTGTATTTGGTTTTGGACGAAAGTTATAATTTAATTTGGTACATTATGTGGTAAATTCTCAATCTATCAAAATTTGTATTAAAATTAAATCAAAATTGATGATAATGTAAATGATAAAGTCAGATTAGGGCAGATTGAGCGGTCGTTTTAGTAACTGCAATAAAAACTAGAATTTATCGAGAATACTGATGTTTAACCTCAATATCTGATCACATCTATATCGTAGAGTAGTTGCCTAAAATTATTTATTTACAAAACAAAACGACAAAGCCATTTTCAACCACATATATATGTAGTCCACAATAATGCATTCACTATTAACTGTTCATTGATTTCAATTTGAAAGAAGTAGGTAAATAAAAAATAAATAAATAAAGCAGTGAGATAAGACTAACAAAATCCTCCCACACTTTTCGTTACCTATATTAGAATTTAGTTGCTATCAGATAGGTCTATTTTGCAGAAACCTTTTTAGCTTGACAGGATTTTTACAAACCACTTTTTTTAATTAAATGACTCGCTATGCAAACTGTATAATAACGAAAATTTATATAATTCAGAATAAAGGCCTTATATCCTTGTAATAATATAAATCAACTTAAAAATATTCCAATCATATTAAACGGAATCATGATTGACTTTAGTAGATTAGCATTACTTTAGTTTAAATCAGCACCCGTCGTTAATGATATATTCTTGGCGAATTACTTGATTGTTTTGTGTTATGATTTAATCAGCGATGATTTAATAATGAGAATTTTTAATCAAATCACCGACTTCAATTATGAGTCCCCAACTCTGCAGCCAATGAACTTTGGCATCACACACGAATCGTAGAAATAAATCATTTTTAGATACCATAGACAAATTTAAGCATTTACCTCTGATTTTGTCTACGAATTGATGAATTCAGATCAAGTGGAGTGCCGAATACGGTTAACGGCGATCCAGACGTCAAGTTGGTGCCATTACGCGGTGAGTATAGACCCCTTTACCTCAGTCACTCGCCGGATTTCAAATGGGCGAATCTGCCTCTGGCGGTGTAGGACTACATTTACGAATGGATGTGCGAAACTGTGAATATTTTATGACATTCGTGCTTTTTCGATTAGAAATCTATTATACTCTCGTTTGCAATATTTCACTTACCTCCCGGTGGTGAGAGTTCCCTAGGGAGTTATGGACTTTATACTAATTTATTAATTGATTTATGATTTATTTAGATATTTTTAGACACATTTTTTTTCACAAGAGTGATGAATAATTCGTAAGAATATTGCAAACTTGAGTAACAAGGACCGTGAACAAAACAAAAATTAACCTGGTATTGTAGTGACTAGTAAGATATTATTATGTGTCGCCGGAAAGTTATATTATAAAAATACTACCCGTAAATGTTCAAAGTAATGTATTAAATAAACAGTACTGCTTGTTTAAATTAACAATTGATTTACCCTATATACGTAAATCAACCGTTAACAGTGTTGGCGCGATTTTTTTCTTTAATTATTAAAAGTTATTATGTCAGATATTTATGCGGTCGACCTGTCATCCGATGTTAAAGCTTTTACAGTGGTTAGATATTTATGCCGGTGGCAGTAGTCACATAATTCTGATTTAGATGGGTAATCAGATATTTTTAAGCGGCCGGATCCGATATTTATGCTGATCGATGCAAAACGATGTTTATGCCGGCCACAAAGCATCACATATTATTACCATGGAAGTGTCGTCATATACTTTTGCCCTCAATGGAGAATCAGATATTTTTGCAGGGCTGCCCATAGTCATATATTTATGCTGGTGACTGTACCTATAATAACTTGACTGATAAATGATAAACAACAGCCTAAACTATTGAAGTTAGGAACTCACTTACTTAACCTTCAAATAATGGAAAGGTGTCCACAAATGGTGCAATTCTGTCGCAAAAATCAGGTGAAACGAAATCAATCTTTAGATCAAGCTCCGCAATGTATTGAAAATCGCAGATGATAATAATATGTAGCAAGGTCAATGGAGGCCATAAGCGAACTTCTAAGGTGATGAAAGATTTAAAACATCAAATAAGGGTATGTAGGAACTGATCAACGTTAAATATGGCACCGGAGCTGTCATCCCATAGATAACTGTCAAACTTTTCGTTAGTCCAAGATTTTTTTAGCTATGACGTTGACAAACAACAGTTTGGTGCAACCGGACCTTAGTCGTAAATAAAATTCAAAACTAAATCACTAGTAGTCCGCTTCGAACTGAGAACTCGTAATTTACTTTCAAACGTGATGACCAGTATAACAAGACCTTTCTGAAGATGTTTTACGCTTTCTAGCTCCACAACCCCTTGATTGATCCTGCTCATACACGAACTCTCAAACTAGTAGTCCGCCTCGAACTCAGAACTCGCTATTTCCTTGCAAATGAGATGACCTATTGGCTATGGAGGTGTTATATCGGGTGGGGCCTGTAACTAAAGCAAAAAATTAAAACGTAGATTCTAGTCCTCAAACTAGACAACTTTTGTGTAGCAACTTTTTAAAATCATAAAGTTTTTAGATTGTTATTTTTTCAAACAAAGTAAATAGTATTTTCAATGTACTTAAAACTCCGTCTAATTGACATCGCCTGTCAGTCTAGTCACTCTACAGACATAATCAATTTCATAGTACCTACATTGCGTGTTCGAATTAACTTTAAAATGTAATAAAATTCAAACCGTAAGTTTTTTTTCAAAGTCGTCAAACAAACGTTGCGTAGTTTGAGGAGAAGAATGTTCATTTTGCTTTAGTTACAGGCCCCACCGTGTATTTAACTAGACCCTTGTGATGATTTTTTCGCGCCTTCTAGCTCCATGACCTCTATTTCGATCCTGCTCATATTATATGTATCTCTGCTACAACCCTAACAAATTTCATGAAGATCAGAAAAGCGTAACTAAAGTTATCGCGGAACAATCTCTCAAAATCAAAAAGCCATCGAAATGCCGAGACGTCCCAGTAGCCAGAAATTGTTTGTAAGAACTCGCTTCGCTTACGCTCCGCTTGTTCGATTATATGTATCTCTGCTACAACCCCAACAAATTTCATAAAAATCAGAAAAACGTTACTAAAGTTATCGCGGAACAACACCTAAAAATAAAAAGCCATCGAAATGCCGAGCCATACAATGCGATGCCATACGCTCCGCTCGTTCGATTAACGAAAATCTTACTTTCCAGGTGTAGGGAAATACAACATCAGACTGTTGGCAATCGTCATCTACAGCCTGCTGGCGGCGACTGCAGAGATGTTCACAATCGGTATCGTGACCACGGCAGCTCAATGTGATCTTGAACTAGACGTCGACAAGAAAGGATTGATGAGCTCTATACCTATTTTAGGTAGGTTTTATTAAACTTTAAAAGAAGAGTGATCTTAATTCTATATTAAACACTCACCTATTAAAATAACCTATTCCCTCGCGGCGTGGAAGCTACCTCGTAAGTGCTGGCATTACTCCGTGTCATATGCAAACCGCAATACAAATAATTTAGTGCGAGGAATATGAATGGTCTAACTACAAACCTCTTCAAAATTAATTAGAATTGCAAGATATTCACGTTAGCGTTAGCAAACATACGAAATTGTAATAGTCCGCGTATTTCTCTGTTAGTCCACTGGTGACCGTCTGTCCTTTTTACAGAATCCTTTGTGATCGAACAGATTACAATCTCAATTTTCCCAGGTGTGGTGGTAAGCGCGCATTTCTGGGGCTTCCTAGCAGACACCCGGGGGCGGCGGTACGCGCTCATCATCAGCACTTCTGCCTGCTGCGTGGCAGGACTCCTGGCGGCCTTCTCCAGCAACTGGATCTACCTCGCTGTCATCAAGTTTATAGGGGCTATTTTGTAAGTATTCTGACGACGTCTTCACATTGAGTAGGGTGACTAAATTGTATGCAAACATGTATTTTTAAAACAAAGTCTGTCATATATTTTGTACAATTTTAAATAGAAAACTGCTGGAAACACTTTTTTCTGACATTATATTTTTTTCTACCTCCACTACCGATCAATAAGTGGGGTTGCCAGTCGTGACTTGAATGTCAACTGGAAATATTGTGGTCACTAGTTATACTTTTTAAGTTCTGGTTGCCCTGAAAACCAGGCAACCATTTTGGTGTATTATTTTTGTACATTTCATTTCACTACATGTATACGATATATAATTTCAGTGCATCTGGAACGAACGCATTAGGTTTCACACTCCTTGGGGAGAAGACAGGTCTACAGAAGAGACAGCTGTATCTCATGTATGCTGCTGCCGGCGTGCTCTCTTTCCAAGGGTTGAATGTGCGTAAGTATTTTATTATCCTGTCTTAACCTTTAACCTACAAACAATGAGTGAGGATCGGGCTGGCAAGGCAGCGTTTTTGGGAGGACCGACTGGTCAACGTCCGGTGCGTCGGCTTAATCCTATCGCTGAGGAGACAGTGAAGGTCTTTCTACTTCAAGTCAATATCAGGTAGGAAGTTGCGCATGATAGGAACAGGTGGCGTGCTCCAGTTTCGGTGGCCTAATCCTTTTTAAATCACTAAGTCAAAATAGTTTAGATGCTTTTAACTGGTGCGTTCCTATCAATTTGATGCTTATAAGCCTATATTATAAATAGAACATTAATTAAATGTATTGAAAAGGATGGTATACGGCCGTTCCTTTGTTGTTTGTTTTGTTTGACTTGGCGAGGGCACTACCTTGCCCCCAGATTTGTAATTTGCTAGGTACATAATCTGCCCAATTCAACTGTTATTTAGACAGCTGAATCTATTTGTTGCTAGATGTATTTACTTAATTTTGCTAAGTATATCTAAGTATTTATGAAAATCATGAAATTAGTAAAATATGACATGCGTTTATCAACCGACTTCAAGATTTCGAAGGAGGAGGAGTTCTCAATTCGTCGGGATTTCTGTATTTGTAATTTTTTTTAATGTATGTTCACCGATTATTCGAAGACGGCAGGACTGATTTGGAAAATTCTATTTTTGTTTGAAAGAGCACAGTTGGTCCCGTTGTAACTAGATCAGGATCTGATGATGGGATCCTGGATAAATCGAGGGACTCTTCAACTTTTATAGGCACACCTATAGTGATTTGAGTATTTTTTACAGCAGCTCGAGCATTTACTTTTAGAAAGGAGGAGGCTAAGCGAAGTCAGTTCTTTTTTGTTTAAAATTATTTTTATTTTCAGCTTTGGCTTATCCGATTTTAAATTTGAGCACATTCTCATATTATTTGCCACTTCTGGGTTACTCGTTCCGGCCGTGGAGGCTGTACCTTTTGGCCATTGGTCTTATAAGCGGTATTAATCTGCTTCTGATCGTGTTCTTCACATTTGAGAGCCCGAAATTCTACTTCGCTATCGGAGAACATGAAATGGGATTAAATATTATGCAGAAAATGTATAAAATTAATACAGGCAATGACATGGAGGAATATCCGGTGTGTATGATCCCATTTTTCTGTGTAAATTGGCTTATATTTTGTTATAACAAAACTACAGAACTACATAAGAGGCATTAAGGATGGTTCATGCTGTTCCGTTCCGCGTCGTACACGAGAATTCTGACACTTCATTTTGTTTAGAAAACATCACGTGACCTCCGAGGATCACGTGACATTTTACAAGCGTGGAACAGCGTGAGCCATCCTTTTGTCTGTGTCTGTGCTGTGAAGAAAACGTCATGAAAATAACAGTACCGAAAACAGGAAACCTAAATAATTAGGAGTCAGGCAGAATTTTAGAATGGACACGAAGTAGAAAGTGTGTATTTTAGAGGTAAAAGCACAGGATAAATAATAGTATTTCGTACAGAATGGCCACGCTCCGCCCCGCCCCGATCAGATTTACTTCACTCCGCGGCGGTGGATTAGTAGGGAACTAGTAGGCTAATCCGTCAGGCAGCGCAGGCAGGTTGGCAGCGCATCGATAAAAAGCAAAATGGCGGTGTATTTACAAAACGTCATTTAAGACAGCGCAAACAGCGCCCTGAAAAGTACGCATACATTGAAGCGTGTACATATGTGCCGTGCACACAAAGGTGCTCAAACGAGTTTTGTAGTATGACGTGTCCGCCCTGTGGTAAAAGTCAATAAACTGTTCTGTAATAAAACAAACAGCATTAACAGCTGTTTACAGAATTATGAACTGAAAACTGTATAATGTATGATCACCGTATGGGTCATTGTATTGTATCGTGTGTGACATTTTATTTTATGAATTAAAGGTGAAATATATCGTTTTAAACAAAGACGATTACAAGACGCGGCAGAGAAATTTCCTCCGCTCCATCTGGGAGCAAACCACGCCGCTCTTCAGTAAAAAGTACATCAAGAGTACGATTTTGATCTTTTTGTGTGGATTACCGGCGTACTGCGTGTAAGTATAACTCATTTAAGTTCAAACTATTAGATTAAGAAAGACGTATGTAGAACGTGGTTTGTCTAAAAACCAGCGGTGGTGTGTGGTCCTTCTTCGTGAGGTGTAAGAAAATTGCTCCATTATGTATTTAAAAATAATTTTAAACAAAAAAGAACCAACTTCACTTAGCATCCACCTTTCCAAAAGCAAATGCTCGAGCTGCTGTAAAAAATACCCAAATCACTATAGGTGTGCCTATAATAGTTGAAGAGTTCCCTCGATTTCTCCAGGATTCCATCATCAGATCCTGACCTGGTTACAATGGGACCAACTGTGAAGTATACTCTTTCAAACAAAAAAAGAATTTTCCAAATCGGTCCAGCCGTCTTCGAATAATCGGTGAACATAAAAAAAAATAGCAAATAACACAAACAAAGGTCCCGACGAATTGATAATTAACCTCTTCCTTCGAAATCTTGAAGTCGGTTGATATTAAGGCAAAATGCAGGGAATCGAGTTCCTTAGACGCCCCGCCACTGATAATTAACTACTCATTTAAGTTAACATTCTTCAAACCTGAACCCGCTCAACTGTTTTATTTCTTCTTTATGAGAAGCCCATACTGAATGAGGGTATTATAATATGATAATATCCTCGTTTTTTACCCATTTTTAGGGTTCCGTAGTCAACTAGGAACCCTTATAGTTTCGCCATGTCTGCCCGTCCGTCCGTCCGTCCGCGGATAATCTCAGTGACCGTAAGCACTAGAAAGCTGAAATTTGGTACTAATATGTATATCAATCACGCCGACAAAGTGATAAAATAAAAACTGGAAAAAAATGTTTTATTAGGGTACCTCCCCAAACTCAAACTCAAACTCAAACATTTATTCAGTAAGTAGGCCACAAGGGCACTTTTACACGTCAAAGTAAAAGTGAGAAAAAAAAACCAAACTACACCGGTTCTAACCCTACACCTCTGACCCGAAAAGAATTATGTCCGGCAAGAAACTCGGCGGGACTTATTTTTTCAAAACAACAGTACATCAAAACTAAACAATACATATAAGTGCGTTGTTCTAACAGAAAACATATCAAACCAAGGTTAGATTAACCAACAATAGGTTATAGTATAAGAAAAATACCAAAGAAAAAAGATGAGTCCAAATCTGACTATTGAAAATGAATTACATACAAGTTTGATATACTTTCTTACCTGAACTGTGTCTTATAAATAAATTTCCAAATTATAATAATCCATCATCAACAGTTAGAAACAAAATAATTTTGAATTTAAATAAAAAAAAGTAAATGATTCTAGTGTACAATAAACATACTATTTCTAAATTATCCTTAGAGATGTATAAGGTCTCCAAGTGTCTTGATCTATATATTCTATATAATAATAAAAAATATGGATAATCAAGCACCGAATGTTGTGTATAAAGCAAATTTAATTAAAATTAAATATGATCAATAAAAAGTTACGTAAATGTGTTGCCCCAGTTTGCCTAAACAGACCTGTCTCCACAAACAGCACCCGTTCACGAGTATGACGCATATCTCAGCCATCGCCTCCCTCAACCTTTCTTCGGGAAAGTGGCGACCCGATCAACGACGCCACCATAAGCAGAGCCTTTTAAGCGAGCATGACATGTTCAAGCTGGCGGGCTTTATTAATTAATAAAAACTAGCCATGTTTAGTCTGGTGAGAAACAATATTCTGTGCTCGTATTTTACACGCGTGAACTAAATTACAATATAAAAGTGACATAGAGATGTACATGTCTCTAAGCGTCAGGATCATTAAATATATATCTATACATATAAATATTTGCGAATGCAAGACTTAGAGATGTATAACATCTCTAAGTGTCCAAATACTAAATAAAAACAAAAAAAATAAAAACGAAAAACAGGTAATACTGGACACTAGTAAAGCTGCTTCATAGAGTAATGTACCTAATAATTTCTAAATTTGTATTGTACTAACCATATCAAGCTACAGGCTTAAAGGCATCGTTATCCTCAATGAATTCCTTTAAAGTATAGTACTCTCTCCTCAACAAATAGCGCTTAACATAAGACTTGAATTTATTTAGTGGCAAATTCACTACATCAGCGGGGACTTTGTTATAAAAACGTGTACAGTTCCCAGCAAAAGACGTACGAACCATACCGAGGCGGTGGCCAGGCTCAGCAATCTTATCTTTATTTCTAGTGTTATAGTTATGGATATCACTGTTGAGCTTGAATTCATGGATGTTTTTCCGCACATACATAATGTTTTCAAGTACGTATTGAGATGCTACGGTAAGAATATTTGCCTCTTCAAATTTTCCTCTTACGGATGCTCGACCGCGCATTTTATAAATGCCACGTACAGCTCGTTTTTGTAGCACAAATATTATGGTCCCAATATCAGCCGCTTTACCCCACAACAGAATTCCATACGACATAACACTGTGAAAATAACTGAAGTATACCAGCCTGGCAGTTTCACTGTTTGTTAGATGGCTGATTCGCCTCGCGGCATAGGCTGCAGAGCTAAGTTTCCCAGCTAGGGTGGCTATATGTGGATGCCATTGTAATTTCGAGTCTAAAGTGACTCCTAAGAAAACAGTTTGCTTTTCGAATTCCATTGTTTCATTATTTATTATAATCTTGCTGCTGTTAATCTGCTTGACGTAGGGAAGTATAAATTTGATGCACTTCGTTTTCTTGGCGTTCAAAAGTAGGTTATTAGCCGTAAACCAATTTACTACTGTGGAGAGTGCACTGTTAATACTATCGAAGCTGTTTTCTTTTCTGTCCACTTTAAATATCAGAGATGTGTCATCAGCAAATAACACTATATCATGTTTATCTTGCACAATTTTAGGTAGGTCATTAATGTACACCAAAAACAGGAAGGGACCAAGTATTGAGCCTTGAGGTACTCCGAGTGCCACAGGGGACCCAGAAGATTGAGTTCCATTAATAACCACTCGTTGTGTTCTATCCGATAGGTATGATGAGACGAGGTTAAGGGCACCAGCTTTGATCCCGTAATGGCTTAGTTTTCTCTTTAGATTTTCGTGATCAACGCAATCAAATGCCTTCGATAGGTCACAGAATATTCCAACAGCATCTTGTTTTTTTTCCCAAGCGGCAAAGATGTGCTTAAGAAGAACAGCACCTGCGTCAGTAGTCGAGCGACCTCTGGTAAAACCAAATTGATTTCTGGCGAACAATTCGTTTCGGTTAAAATGTGACACAAGTTGATTTAGAATTAGTTTCTCGAAAACTTTGCTCAGTGCCGGCAGTATTGAAATTGGTCTGAAATTGCTTGGTTCTGTTCTCGATCCTGATTTGAACAAGGGGATGACTTTGCTGTGCTTCATTATGTCTGGAAATATTCCTGTATCAATACATTTGTTAAATATATCAGCTAAATGTGGTGCAATCGATTCAACAATGGAATGTAGAACTTTAACAGATAGGCCCCAAAGATCTTCAGTTTTCTTTAAATTTAGGGATTTAAATGTTTTAATAATTAAGTTCGGAGTAACATATGAAAATTTAAAGATATCTGTACACTCTGCTATATTTGTTTTCAGTATTGCCTCAGCGACGTCAGGCGATGAATGAAGAGACTTTGTTGTTTCTACCGGTATATTAGAGAAGAACTGCTCAAAATGATCCGCAACTTCAAGGTCCGAACTCACTAAATTATTATTAATACGTAGGTTGTAGTACGGATCTTTGATTTTACGTTTCCCAGTTTCATCGTTGATTACTTGCCAAACAGTTTTTACTTTATCCTTGGAATTTTGGATCTTTCTGGACAGATAATCAGCTTTAGCAGCGGCACACATCATCTTAAAAGATTTAGAAAAGTTCCTGACATAATCTAGGAATTCCGGACTTTTATTAATTCTTCTCAAGTCATATAAATCATAAGCCGTCGTCTTTTATCATGAATATCCGGCGTAGCCCAGTCGCTAAATTTCGTCTTGACCTTGCCTTGCACCTTCTTCGGAATGAAACAGGCATCAAATTCCCTTTTAATACAGTTAAACAACTCAATACTCATACGGTTAGGGTTTTCCTGGGTAAATGCAAGATAACATAATTGTTTCGTGATATTCCGACTGAATAAATCTAATAGCCTTTCGAAAATTGGTCTGCACATAGTGACTTGTGGAATATCCTTAGTTTTTCCGCTAAAAGAGGCTTTTTGTCCACAGTGGTCAGAACTTAAGTTGTTTATTATAGATTTACTAGTCGCATCCTTGTTACTGAAAATGTTATTTATACATGTAGCACTGGTTGCTGTGATTCGTGTAGGCTCACAAAATAAAGTAACCTTACACACATGGATGAATCTTCAAGTAAGTTGATATTAAAATCACCACACACAATAACACTTTTATTACTACAAAAAACACTTGTAAGAACTTCATCTATCACTGACTCAAATGTGTTATAGTTTGCCAATGGAGGCCTGTACACGCATATAATTATAAATTCTTCTAACTCGACACAAGAAAGTTCAATATGGCGTTCCACAGACAATTCAACAATGTCTTTCCGCTCCTTACTTTTTATATCATGTTTTACCATTATTAATGACCCGCCGCGAATGCCGGATTTTCTAAAAAATTTACTTACTACACTATGATTGTGGAAATTAAACATAAATTCATTACCTTTAAGCCAGTGCTCTGTTATACAGAGGATATCAATGTTCGAGTGTTGTACAAACAAATCAATTTCCAGTTGTTTACTGGTAAACCCTTGAATATTTTGGTGAACTAAGTACAATACATCAGTTTTACTACTTATGCTAGCATCACAGTTATGTTTAGGAACGGAGCCGGCTGGTGCACTCGTTGTCGTAGCAGTCAGTTTAAATTGATATCACCAGACGGCTGCCTCTTTAAATCTGAGCCCCTATACGTAAAGTGGGGAGTGATTTTTTTTTTCATTTCAACCCTAACGTGTGATATATTGTTGGATAGGTATTTAAAAATGAATAGGGGTTTACTAAAATCATTTTTTGATCATGTTAATATTTTCGGGAATAATCGCTCCAGAAGTAAAAAAAATGTGTCCCCCCCCCCCCCCCCTCTATCTTTTTAACCATAAGTTTTAAAAATATGAAAAAAATCTCAAAAGTAGAACTTTATAAAAACTTTCTTGGAAAATTATTTTGAACGTGATAGGTTGTATAGTTTTTGAAAAAAAATTACATAATAATTTCTGAACTAAGTTTGTAATTTAACCGTATAAGCAGGTGTTTATTATACCTGTAAATTCTACAAAATCACAATGAAATAACGTGCTTTCAAATAAAGTAAAAACGGTGAAAATCGGTTCACGCAATAAAGAATTATCCCATAAAAATCATCTTCCATACTTTAAGCTCGTGCGCAATAGTTTACTTAATTTGCCGATAGATGTCGCTGTTTTTAACTCTTAAGTGGGGACACTTACTGTGACGGACGGAAAACTACGGAACCCTACACTGAGCGTGGCCCGACACGCTTTTGGCCGGTTTTTAAATAGAATTAGAATTATGTACCTATCTAACAAAAATGAACATGTATCGACATCTGCAATAATGGTAGGTAAGTTTATATTAATTTAAATCATATTCTTTCAGGGGGCCACCACTCTCCATCTGGGTGCCATTCATCATGAACCGTGTCAGCAAATTTCAAGATCCCGATTTACAATTCTGCGAAATCTTTCAGATGAATAGTACTGCGCCAAATAGTATCGGGAATTCCAATATTATTAACAGTTCTTTGGTTAGTTTAAAATTGGATTTAAATAACTAGAAATGTTATCGAAAAACTATGGAACTATTTTCTTGACGTTCGTCTTTTGTTAGCTTCTTCGATCCTATATTATATTCACGGGCAGAAGCAGCATCCGCCGAGTCAATAACTAATCAAAAGGCCGCACAAAGCAAAGGCATTGGCTTCTGCTCTGCATACACCTCCCAAATCTCCAGAACGATGTATCGTAATGGTGTTACAGAAATATTTCAAACACTATCTTCCTGTATTTCAGACTCCTACATGCGACGACACCGTAGCCGATATCACCTACATTACCCTCTCAATATTCGCCGCCTACCTCGTCCCATGCTCTCTAGTCACCTGCCTCATCATCAAGTACATTGGCAAGAAGTGGACGTTCGTGCTGAACCACTGTATCTGCTGTGTTTTGGGCGTCATGATAAACTATCTGAATATGTTTGGGGCAGTCGCTGCAATGGTGGGAGTCTCAGCAAATGTGGCGTGTATGGGCATTGTGACTACTTATGCTATTGAATTGTTCCCGACATATATGAGGTGAGGAATTGTTATCTAACTACCATATCATCATCATATTCATCACTGTCTTACATATGGATCACATTGAATTAAAAACCTTATCGAGCTAAAATTATATATATCCAATGAGGATGTTTAATATGGGAACTTAAAAACGAAAAGATCGCATCACAGAAACGCTATAAGTGCGAGTGATAAATATAATTGGATGAATACTACAATTTCAAAGTGTGAACAGACATTTTGAAGTTCTCCTCGCATCGTAATAGGCACAGGACAACATTGCAAAGGAAACTGTAGTTATAGCCTTTCTCCCTTCCTTTCCGTCCTTCCAATATATACTTTTATACATCCTTATTTAGTGGGTACCTGAGTTTATGAGTTAGTAAATATAGCTAATAACTTTCTACGATTTAGGATGCCAATCCAAGCGACCTCTAATAAAATAACTTATTTCAGAGCTATGGCGGTGTGTCTCACCATACTATCGGGGCGCGCTGTTTCGATGGTCTTCTACAATATCATTGGCGCTCAGCTGCAAAATAACTGTTTTAATTTCATATTTATCCTGGCTGGCTTAATTGCATGTAAGTTAATACTTAGTTTGCATTAGGTACTTTCTAATACTAAACATCCGAAAAAAATTCAATCCAGAGGTCTTGGATTCTAACCCCGGCTCTACCAATGAACTTTTTGGAACTTATAAACGAAAATATCATTTGATATTTGTCAATTCGGTGTCTTTCGGTGAACGGATACATCGTGAGGAAACCTGCATACATCCGCGAAGAAATTCAAACGTGTATGTGAAGTGCCCAACCCGCTTTGGGCTAGCGTGTCTTCTATAGCCTGATCCCTTTCGTGCATGAGAGAATGCCTGTGCCCAGCAGTGGGACGTAAATATATAGGTTAACATATTTATATATTATTTTTGTTAAATTAGTAAAAATAGATAGACTTAAGAAAGATCTAAAACCGAAATAAAGGGGATCTTTTTATGGCGGTCCGTACAAATATTTCATTATTCAATATTTATATAATATCATCTTACAGGTGGCGGCATCGTAGGATTATTTCTCCCGTCTGATAGAAAGAAAAAAGAGGACCAAGTCGAGACAAGCAAAGAAAATGAAATTGGCAGCACCACGTGACGACGTAAATGAATGATACTATTTCAACGTTTCTAGCACAGATATAACGTAGTGGTTAGATATTATCTTTCATAGCTAGCAAACGTTCTGTTTTCGTGTCAGTTTGCGGATACGGTTACCGAAACGAATCAAAACGCTAGCCGTCTCTCAATCACACTAATATGGAAGACTGAGCGTGAACGTGTAGCGTTTCGTTTCGTTTTCAGCAAACGATTGTCATCTTGACTAAGCCCCCGGGTCACCTGAAAGCTCATGCCTCATAATAAAATACCATTGCCCCGCATACACACGGTTCTTCCTTGTCGGTATCACTCTTGACAGAGTGGTCGTGGTCATCACTTCAGGTGTTGGTGGCAAGCTTCACAACACGCCGCCACTCTCCTCTGATGGCCGCCTTCCTCGTGCACTCGTGTAGTGATGATGAGCCATTTACTGCCGCTTTTATCTGGTCAGTCCACCTCATAGGCGATTTTCCTCGTGCCCTGGTACCATCAACCCTTCCCTGGACCACAAGTCGCTCAATAGCCACCTCCCCGCGGCGGATGACGTGACCAAAAAAGGTGAGAATTCGAGACTGTACCAAAGATGATAGACGCTTCTTGATGCCGAGTTCTCGAAGTATAGACTCGTTAGTACGGAATTCAGTCCACGATACTCCGAGCATTCTCCTCCAGCACCACATCTCTAGGGCGTCTACCTTCTTTTTCTCTACTTTCCGCAGGGTCCACGTTTCTGCAGCGTACAAGAATATGGGAAATACAAGTGCCCGAACTAATCGAATTTTCGTGGCTTTATATATGTTGCGATTTTTCCATATTCTCCTCAATCTGTCCATTGCAGACCTAGAAATTGCCATACGCCTTTTCACTTCGTCGATGCATCCACCTTTGTTCGTGATTAAGGCTCCCAGATAAATGTATGATTGCACCACATCACAATTAGCAATTTGTTTTGTTTCTGGAGAATTGTTATTCATGCGGTCGACAATCATCATTTTTGTTTTAGACCGGTTTATCTTAAGTCCGAATTCCAGGCTAACGCGCTCCATCCTTCCAAGAAGCTCTTCCATGTGCTGGGCACTGGTGGCGAACATAGTAGTATCGTCTGCATATCTTAAGTTGGATATCTTCAAGCCACCGATCGAGATGCCATCTGTCCAGTCTTCAAGTGTAATCCTCATTACGAGCTCTGTGTACACGTTGAACAATAGTGGAGAAATAATACATCCCTGACGGACTCCGGCGCTGGGGGTGGAAGTGATTTGACTGCACTTCATCTGCGCGTACTGAAGCTGTGCCGTCCTCGTACAGTCTTCGCAGGAGGTGTACCAGGTGTTTTGGAACACCCATCGCCTTCAGCGTTTCCCAGAGTTTGGGCCATTTCACAGAGTCGAACGCCTTGGAGAAGTCTACAAAGCATATGTAGGTGGGCTTGTTGAATTCTCTGGCTTTTTCTATAATTTGTCGAACTGCCAAAATCTGTTCCCGAGTTCCCCTCCCCCTAACAAAACCAGCCTGTTCAGGAGCAATTTCTTTGCTTAAGTAGGGTCTTAGACGCTCGTTCAGAATGTGCAGTAGAATTTTGCTTGCGTGAGAGATAAGAGCAATAAGGCGGTAATTACTGCACGTCTTTGTGGAACCCTTCTTGTGTAAGGGGACAAAAACAGTATGAGCCCATTCTTTCGGCCATTGCCCCGTGAGCCATATCTTATTGCATAGACTGTGGAAGATTTGGACACCATGTTCGCCCAATGCCTTAATCGTCTCTATCGGTATGGCATGTGCCCCCGTGGCTTTTCGGTTCTTCAGATGATTAATAGCAGCTCGTATTTCATCTTTCAAAATATCGGGCTCAAGGTCGTCGTTTCCGGGTTCGGTAGAAGCGTAGCACTCTGATTGCGGGTCCTGAAAGAGGGACTGGCAGTATTGTCTCCACGTTTCAGCTATTGACTCTATGTTCGTCACCGTCTCTCCAGCAGAGTTTTCGATTGCCCAGGTCTTGCAACTCAGGGTTTTTGTGATGGCGCGAATTTTTTGGTGTAGGTCCCTAGATTCATGCTTATTTGCATGGACTTCCACTTCTGCACAAATGTTCCGGAGTTGGTCGTTCTGATCCCGCCTACAAGCCTCCTGAATTCTAGCGGACTTTTCGTTGAGGGTTCTTATATCAGCCCCAGATGCTTTTAAGTTTCGCCTTTCCTCCACAAGACCCAATGTTGCATCGCTCATCCAATGCTGCCGCTTCCGTTTCTGTACGTTTCCACTAGACTCTTTGACCGAGCTCACTATAACGCTTTTTGCCCGATCCCACAATTGATCCGGAGTCTCTGTGTTTAAGTCTACGTTCGTCCACGGTATCATCGCTTGCTCCAGTGCAATCAAAAATTTCGCATTGTCAGTTACTTCGATCTTCCGTCGTGTCTCTAGTTTCCTAACTGCTCTTAACTTTAATTGCACTTTAGATATCAGTAACTGATGATCTGACCCGCAGTCTGCTCCCGGTAGAGTATGAGCATTCTTGATAGATGTTTTCCACCGCGATCTAATCAGAATATAATCAATTTGATTACGATATTTGCCATCTGGCGATATCCAGGTATATAACCTGCGTCGGTGATGTTCAAAGAATGTATTGGATATCACCAGACCATTATCAGCCGCGAATTGAATGAGCCGGTCCCCTCGCTCGTTACGCTGTCCCAAGCCAAATTTACCCGCACAGTGACTCAACTGATGAGCATCCGCTCCCACTTTTGCGTTGAGATCACCCAGGATGATCAAAACTTCTCTATTGGCGATCTTTTCAATGGTGTTTTCCAGTTCTGTGTAAAAGCTCTCTATCTCATCATCGCGTGCAGCACTAGTCGGTGCATAAACCTGAATAAGGTTAAGATTAACAGGTGTCGCTTTAAGCTTTATCCTTATGATTCTATCGCTAACAGGTTCATACTCCATTACGCTATTTCTTAAACTTTTTGGAATAAGGAAGGCCACTCCATTTCTGCTAATATCTTTATTTCCCGAGAAGTAGATGGCATGAGTCTCTGTGAGAAAATGACCGCTACTCCTCCAGTGAGTTTCACTAATGCCGCAGATATTGATGCTACATCTCGCTAACTCCTCCTCTAGGATCTTTAGCTTACCTGGTTGAAGTAGGCCGCGAACATTCCACGTACCTATCCTTTGGATATGTCGCATCTTAATGGGGTCTCCAGTAGCATGTTTTCCATACGTTGCCTGGTTTCCTACAACCGTATGGCCGGTAGCCAATTTCCCACCGTCTGCCCCGGACGCAGTACGGCGCCGGTTGCTAAGCGGATCGCATGGCCTCCTCTGTGTATTTAATTGTACCTTCATGATGACTTTCTTGGGAACTTGTTATGCAGTGGTTTCCCCTTGCCTTCTGCATTTAAGCCTTTTAGGGTTATTTAAATCCCAAGGCCGCTCCTAGCCTCTTCCAACCGGTTGCCCGGCCAGGTGAATGGTTATCCCGCCATTTGCTCGGTCGCCAGAGCCTCGTCCGTTATCTAGCAGGGAGCACCACGGGGCAGTAATACGCCACCCCGCCGCCATCCGGCGCGTGCAGGTGAGGTTGACAATAGGGTCGGATAAGATCTTAGTTCCGTTCCCCCCTTACTCCCCACGTTCTACGTGTACGGTTTCAAAACCTAAATTCAGGTCAGAATACGTCAACCGAACGAGTACGGAATTCGTCCGGTCGGGGAACCGAATCAGGCAACCGGATCGGGTACCGGACGTTTGCTTGGAGCCTAATACTGTGGGACTTAGCGTTCTGTAGAGTTTAAACTAACGTTTGCGGAACTACGCGTTACGATGAAAATGCATTTTTGTATAGTTAATTAAAGCTTTAGAAGCTGTCCGGAACCGGAAACAGAAGTGTCGTAGAATGTATGAGTCCCATGCACCTATCAAATAATACTAGGGATACACAATCAGTCCAAAAAAATGGCCCACAATAGTACCGCAAGTACGTGCGGTACTTTCTTTGACAGTCTTATTGCGGTATAAAGTCTTAGAATCGGTAGTAGTTTTTTTTCCTCTGACGTTCATAAGTGCATTGTAATGTGCCTAAATTGAAGAATAAATATCTTTTTTTTTTTTATCTTTTATACCGTAATAAATACCGGTCAGTCGACCGGTTCCAAATTTTCACGAGCCATATTTTGTTTGAGTCTGACCTCCTTTACATTGTTGCTCGAAAGTTTTATAAGTTCCCTTATCAACCACACTTCTATTTCCGGCTCAGAGAAATAAACCAATGGAGTGGTAATTGTCAGGCGTCCCCCTCTGCCAAAAGTACAAGACCACTGGTCGTAGCGGTTATATAAAACCAGTTGTCGCGCGTCAAACGCCATTCAATGAATTATAATATAAATGAGTCAGTCAGCCCGGAACGATCTGAGGTAAAAATTCCGAATTGCTGCGTGTTTTCATGTAAGAAAAGATCTGAATTATCTAGTTTACATAAGGATAACGTTTCTTTTCATCTATAAGTATAATTACGTCTGAATATCATCAAATAGTGCACGAATTTAGCAAAAAACTAAAAAATATTGCCAATCAAAAAGTGTTGCCACTTAATGGTACTACTTCTGCTTTAGGGTAATTTTTAAATTTGACTCTTCATAGTACATTGTACCATCGGGTTCATAATTGCATACCCAATTTATCAATGAATTCATTCATAAATTTTGGTATGCAATTATGAACACGATTACATCGAGGGATGTAAGTGAAATATTGCAAACAAGAGTAATCGACTCCAGTGCGGCAGAAATACGTGCCATTATGTCATTCATTGTCATTTTTATGACAGGTTAGGCAATACACTTAAAAGATACTCCGTGGGTTAGGCAGAGACCCATTCGGCATACAGCCATAATTAATTGTAAAGCATTGCTCTGTTAAAAAAGCAGTGTGTCTGAGTGTGTGTGTTGTTACTATAGGTAAATTGTTTCTAAACATATTTTAATCGACTTTTAAACTATTCAAATTACATATTCTTTTTAATCATTAACAAAAATGAAAAGATTAACGTCAGTACTTCAAAGGTAAAACTCATTCACACGCACAGCTTTTTAAAATATATATGTCGTCGAGGACCGCCGAGGGCAGGGCTGTAAGGGGGTTTGGAACTCAAAAAACTGACACTATCAGGATAAACTAGCCTATAGCACATTACGCACGGACGCACGGTAATGAAATAAAACATAAACACTGGTTTAACAACTGTATTGAAATCAAATCTTTTTAAAACCGTATTATGGGAAGGGCAATAAACTACTACTGGTTCGGAAAGGAGCCCCAACTGAGAAGAACCAGCGTAAGAAACTCAGCGTATGTGTGCTTGTAGTACGGCACAATAGCTGAAATTTGTCTATGGTCTCAAAAATACAGCTACTATAAACAGATTTCCGTTTTAATAGACAAATTTCAGCTAGTGTGCTGAATTCCAGGAGCACACATTCACTGAGGTAGATAGAGGAACGTCTAGTGTAATTGGAAGCACATTGGAACGGTAATCTAAACACGTGGGTTCGAATCCCGTGATGTTCCAGAGTTCTTTGCAGTTCAATGTTTCATTGTAATAGTTATTTGTTTCCAATTTGTAGTATTTTCCACTAAATTTAAAAGCAAATACACAGCAAAATATTAAATTGATAATATAAAAGTTATTCTAAATCAGCTTGCAAGATTTGTCCTGAACAAATAGACAAACTAACTTACGTAGAATACTAACATTGTAAGTAATATGCTGGTAGAAAAACTTGATATTTAATCACAACTTAACATTATAATTTTATCAATAGCTAAACCTTATACTTAGTAAAGAAACCAAAATATATAACTAACCTACGATCAATGTTTCTGTACCTGGACCTCGCAGCACTCACTGGATTTTCTTCATCATCTGCTTTCCCACTACCCTAGGGAAGAAATGCCTATCTATATCCAGTGACATGTCGGCATACGATAAATAAATCAACGATAAAATGTGACATTTTCAAGTCAAAGGTACATCATTATCGGTTGTCAATAAGGCGTTACCATAAAAAAATCATTTAGAAATTAACTCTATTAACAACCGACAATGATGTACCTTTGACATGAAAACGTCACAAATATCGATACTTAAGTATATTATTATCGACGCGTTCCTCGTACTCTGTACGTTTACTTAAAGATGACATTATCTCGTTCACGGACAGGTTGGCTGTGTCTGTGTTTATACTTGTGTGAGTATATTTTATGCTAGTGTTTGATAATTTTATCGTGTACGAGGGTTGCTACTTATATATCCGGAAACAAAAAAACAAACAAACGTACACGGCTGAAAATGGTTTTATTGTTTTTCAAAGTATTCCCCTTGATGATCTATGCACTTTTGCATTCGCGTGAACCAATTTTTAAAGCACTTCTGCCACTCCGCCTGAGGTACCTCCATAACGTGTTGTTTGAATGCGTCGACAGCATCTTCAGCGGTCGAAAATCGTTGACCGCGTAATTTATTCTTTATATTTGGAAATAAATAAAAATCGTTGGGTGCCAAGTCAGGGCTGTACGGCGGATGACCCGTTAATTCCACATTTTGACCCTCCAAAAATAGAGTTGTTTCGCGTGACGTATGACAGCTGGCATTGTCATGATGAAGAATGATTCTTCGTCGCTGGTTAGTTTTACGAATTTGTTCAAATACTTCCGGTAAGCAAATGGTCGTGTACCACTCTGAATTAACCGTTCTACGGTTTTCTAGTGGCACTGTAGCTACATGGCCATTAATACCGAAGAAGCAGGCCACTATTTGTTTCAATGTACTTTTTGCACGAGTAACTTTCGTAGGGTTCGGCTCATTTTGAAACACCCATACCGTTTATTGTTGCTTCGTTTCGGGATCGTATGCATAGATCCAGGATTCGTCACCTGTATAGATGTTATAAACGGCTTTTGAGTCACCACGGTTATATTTTTTTAACATTTTATTGCACCATTCGACGCGAGCATCTTTTTGCTCTTTTGTTAAGTTGTGGGGTATCCAACGCGAACAAATTTTTTTTACAGCCAAATAATTATGTTATATGCTATTAATGCTGGTCATAGAAATACCCAGAGTCGCCTCTATCTCGCGGTACGTAACATGTCGGTCGTCCATTATAAGTTTTCGCACAGCCTCGATATTTTGTTGTACAACGACCGATTTCGGGCGACCTGCCTTAACTTCGTCCGTAAGCATACTACGTCCACGATTGAACTCACTAAACCAGTGATACACAGTAGTTTTAGATGGGGCTTCATCACCAAAAGTTGAAGTTAGTTGATCTATGCACTGTTGCTGCGTTAAACCACGCCGAAAATCATAATAAATCATAGCACGAATATTTTCACGAGTGAGTTCCATTCTTGCTGCGAGATGACATTTAAAACCCGTCAAAAACAAAACACGAGCGTTAATAAGAAAGAAAAAATATACCGGCCAGTACTTAAAAAAGTTCAAATTTTACCATGGAGGTCAAATATGCTATTTAAGAAGATTGTAATCCCGGTTTCCGGATATATAAATAGCAGCCCTTGTACGTGTGTAGCGACGTCAATGCCAAATGCATTAGTGTTAAACGTATTTGTATGCGTTTCCTCGTCCCCCGCGCCAAAATTGGCAGACTTTTTCTGATAGAAATTAGTGCGCGTCTCGCATCCGGTTGGTTTAATTATGAAAGATTTCCGGACAGGACAGACTATACCTACTTGTTTTCATGTTTTATTTTATTTACCAATCTGACAAAAGCTGGACAAAAGCGACGAGCTTTAAAAATCTACTAAGTATATGTACTAAAATTGTGTAGTAATTATATTGCAATATTATGTTTAAATTTGAATATTTAACCATAAATATTAAAATTTAAAACTCCTCCACCTCATCGTGTCACATTCTTCCTGATAATCCTGATCCTATAATGATAATCCCATATAGGATAACTACTCAAGGAAACTAACCACATATCTCATGAAATATTGGTATAAACACAACAGCAATAGGCAAGATGCAATATTTTCATTTGAAAGAATTGCACGTAGAATAGACCACGAGTGTATTAAAAACATTGCTACGCACGTCTCTAAGCTACATACATTATGGCAACAACTAAACGACGAGCTAAAGGAAGAAGGAGCGCTCCCTCAGTCATTACTTATGAATAGGATCTTGAATACCTTACCTTCAACATACCTTGAGTTCAAAAATGCTTGGGAGTCCGTACCTAAAGAAAACAGAAGTATCTCCACTCTTATGGAGCGCCTGCGTCTTCACGAGCAGCGACTTGGTGATCTCAGTACTGATCCTTCCACCTCTACGTCTGACGAAGCTCTCATATCAAATAAAAACGTCCTGAAGTGCACCCACTGCCTTAAAAATGGGCATACGCGCTCACAATGTTTCTTGCTCAAGAAATCTAAGAAGCTAAATAACAAACAGAAGCTTACGAGTAACGAGTCCACCCAGGGTGATGGTGATGCTTTCCTATCTTGTCTTAACGATTCAAGCTCAGACTGGATGGTTAATTCGGGCTCATCTCATCATGTCACGTCAAGCGCCAATTGGTTTAGAAGCTACACACCTTTCCATAACCCAAGAGCCTTGCGCCTCAGAGATGATCGGGTCATGTACGCTTACGGACAAGGAGTAATTGACGTTGAAATGTCTGGACATGGCAAATGGAATCGTGCTCATCTTAATAATGTCTGGTATGTTCCGCAATCAGGACAAAATTTATTCTCAGCTGGTTCAGCCTTAGACCTTGGCTATACTGAGTGGGCCGACAAGAACAAGCGCGTGTTTAAAGACAAGGGTGGCCAAATAAAAGCTGTCAGTATAAGAGATGGTAATTTATATAAACTTCTTATGCGAGTAATAACCGCAAATGCTTGTGTCGTCAAAGAAGAAACTAGTCTACAAATTTGGCATGAAAGGCTTTGTCACCAAAACAAAAGGCATGTAAAGGATGTCCCTACACGCAACGGGATACAATTTTCACCAGAGCAAGCTGATTGTGATGGTTGTGTATATGGAAAAATGCCTAGTCCTATCTCCAGACAAGACTTGTATGGAAGAGTTCCTGAACGGCCTGACCACAGAATTTCAAGTTCTAACTTCCGAAGTTGGCTGCTATCTTGGTCTAGAAATAAATCGCCTTAACGACGGGTCAATATTTATCAACCAAGAAGCATACATAAAAACTATTTTAAAACATTCTGACCATGTGCGATGCGAACTCAGTGCTCATTCCGATTGACAAAAGTCAAATAACAGAAAATTTTAATTAAGATGGTGACAGGAGTAGGTCGGAAAATTGTTATATTTATCGGTTGTAACCAGACCGGACATAAGTTTTGCTATAAATTTGTTATCAAAACACGTCGAAAAACCCGACAAGCAACATTATGCAATCGGTAAACGAGTCTTGAGATACTTAAAGAGAACGAAATGCCTTGGTATTTTATACAAGTATTGAACAGCCGCCGAAGAAAATTACTTCGTAGCATATAGCGATGCAGACTACGCCGGCGACAAAGACACAAGAAGGTCGACTTCTGGCTACGTATGTCTGGCCGCAGGGGGAGCAGCGTCGTGGTCTTCTAAAACACAAAGATGTGTGAGCCTTTCGACGACCGAAAGCGAATTTGTTGCAGCCAGCCAGCCTTGCAGCTCAGACGGTGATATGGCTCAACCACCTGTATAAAGAAGTACGAGGATATGACGTTATACCAACGATGTTTGTGGATAACCAAAGTGCTATCAAGCTTGTCAAGAACCCTGTGTTTCATTTTAAGACAAAGCTCATAGACACACGGTATAAGTTCGTACAAGAATTGTCAATGTCCTCTACGTACCATCTAAGGAACAGGTAGCGGATACGTTAACTAAAGCCTTGCCCAAGGAAAGCTTTCTCAAAGCACGAACCTTGTTTGGTATGGTCTCTAAGCCTGCCCTGATGTAGGGGGAGTGTTGGAACTGGCCATCAGGGTGATGTTTGTATTGACTTTTATTTGAAATGTAATTCTGACATTAGACAGATACTAATAAACAATGTTAAAGGAATGTTTGTTTCAATACAGTCTTTCAGTCACACTTTGTGCAATGCGCAAAATATGGAGGTCTCCCTTGTTAACTATATGTATAGGTTTATCTGTTTTGCCCATCATGCACATACATTATAGTGGTGTGTAGCATTTCACAAGTGTGCAGGACTGCATTTTAGTTTTGTTTATTATGTTATGAACGTCACTCATCTTCCTTTTTGTTTATGTCTATGTTTTTAACGGCAATATTCGCCTTTTTGATTATTGCTAAAATCATTTAGAACACTAACAGCCTTATTCATAAAAAATCCTTAAATGAGGTTTTAACCATCATATAGTTAAAACGATATATAAGCCTAAATGACGTTTTAAGAAATGTGTGATTTATAATCTCTCCATAAGCCGACAATAGTAATTTCATTGATTCGACTCGTTATATTGGCACTCTTGGCAAAATCATAGACAAAATCGTATCCCAATCGCAATTTAAAAAAAAAGTTTGACAGCGAATGTCAGTAATGACCGGGAAATCGGCGAAATAGAATCGAATAAATGCAAATACTAGTTTAGATAAATCTAATTTAAATCAAATAAGCCTTTGCATTGAAAAGACGAATCGATGCAACAAAAAAAGGGAGTAATAATTACACGTCAACTGTGTGCACGTCATGCAACAATACAAGGTAAGAATACCAATTCATTTACTTATAATTAGGTTATGTGAAGTTGATTCTTGCTTACCTTTAATGTTTTTAATGAATCTAATCATTGATATATCCTCCTCAGGTATTACTACAAGAGCAAAATATAAAAAAAAAATACTGGATACAAACACCAACGCCTTCAAGATTGACCTTTTGCAAGTAAGTACAATACCTGCCCAAGTGCCCAAGTCAGACATTTTCACAGTAATAATTCTATACCAGTGCCTACAACTAATAACATTAGGTATACTTATTGTAAACCAGTTATATCTGTCTGATATCGCCTACAGTTAATGCAGTGAAATAATCATGTACTAACTATACCCAGAAGGATGATATTAAAGTAGTGAAAAATCAATGGTTAGATAATGTGCAAAATTTATTGAAACATATGCATTAGTCAGGTAGAATTTTATTGTTATTTTCATTCAAAATCCTTATTAATATCACCATAATTGCAGAATATAAGTAGGTATTCCACATTGTGATGCTGTAATGTCTGTAAATGACTATATTATTCAGTCAGTCAGTCAGATGCTGACAATAAAAGGCATCAAGCAGATGTACTTACATTAGTGTCATTTATGGTCAGGAAAATTTGACTACATACTTATGTAATAACTACTAATAAGCAGTGGTGATAGATAGAGATTATCCTAAGATGTTGGTCGTTCTCAATTAAATGTAAATGTATGGTTATAATATGTATGTAGTCACATCGATTTCTGCCTATTTTATAGAAAACTTCCATATCCTGGTATATGGAACAATATATATGAAAGCTAAAAATAAAAAAAGTGTTTGTTTAAAATTAATTTAATTAAATTTGTTGCATTCTTTTCAGGTCAGCACTTATCATCAGCCGTCATCATCCACTGCCATTGTTAAGGCAGTAAGTCGTCAAGCATTAAACAGGAAAGGGCGACCAGGTTAAGAATCCACACAAATCCAGGAAAAGTCTACCGGCCCCGGACATATTCGAAGCCAAGCAGTCCTCAGCGGCAAGGCAATCAACTGAAACATAAAAAAGAAAAATAAGAAGCTACATAGCCTGATTTTGGTCAAACTACTGGTTCTGACCCCATAATACTCTCACACTCTTTAGCTTTGTTTTATTATTGAATTGTATGTTTAATTTTGCTAAATAAAATTTTTTTTCATGAAGCTTTTGTAATGATTTTTAATGCTTCTCTCTCTGGGAGAATCTGTTTATTTAGTGGCATATTATTATTCAAGAGCTTAATCTTAGCCTATGGAGAAACCTGGTCTTCAGCAGAAGGACATGATGTCACGATCCTCAGCTCTGAGGGAACGACTGATGATGATGATGATAACCTTTTGGTAATAACATTTATGTTGCAATAATTATATTATAGTTTGTCCGGACAAACTATACCTCTGTGGTTGAATTGTAATGAACAACATCAGTAATGTATGTGCATTGATTGCCGCTTTAATACTTGTATTACAAATACCACTTCGTCAGGGCGACCCCTGACCTTGGACAGTGTAAAGTATATAATATTACGACAAGTTGATAGTAAATGACAAATATGCTCACCAATACTTCTTTCTTACCTTATGTTATGATACATATTCCAAAATCGGCTTTCGTAGTTGTACCTATTCACATGCTCCATTGCCTGAATTGGCATTTTATAGCAACAATTACACTTCAAAAGTTCACAGTCACTTTAAAAGATAGGTTTTTAATTTATTACATAAATAATAATATTTTTCACAAAACATAAAAATTGTAACGATAGGTAGCTTCCATTCAGTAGAAATCTTCTGATTTGTGTTCGGTGTCGCTAGTGTCAAAATCAGCTGACAATATTATGGCGGCCATTATGATCCTTATCGAGGAGATAAAGAAGGGTCCTGGGTCATGTAACTTTTCGAACATTTGCAATAGGTTTGTAGAGCTTTTTAGAGATAAATAACGTTTTTGGGCTTCCGGACTTCAAGTAGGTTTGAAGGAGGTTGTAACTTTTTATGAATAAGGCTGTAATTCTCTAAATATGCGACATGGTCATGGCACTTAACACGTTTTGTTTTATAAACGTATATAAGTAGATGTCATATACAAACTTTGATAATTAAACCAACCGGATGCGAGACGCGCACTAATTTCTATCAGAAAAAGTCTGCCAATTTCGGCGCGGGGGACGAGGAAACGCACACAAATACTATTAACACTAATGCATTTTCCATTGACGTCGCTACACACGCACACGATAAAATTATCAAACACTAGCATAAAATATACTCACTCAAGTATAAACACAGCCACAGACAACCTGTCCGTGAACGAGATAATGTCATCTTTAAGTAAACGTACACAGTGCGAGGAACGCGTCGATAATAATATACTTAAGTATCGATATTTGTGACGTTTTCAAGTCAAAGGTACATCATTGTCGGTTGTTAATAAAGTTAATTTCTAAATGATTTTTTATGGTTACGCCTTATCGACAACCGATAATGATGTACCTTTGACTTGAAAATGTCACATTTTATCGTAGATTTATTTATCGTATGCCTACATGTCACTGGATATAGATAGGCATTTCTTCCCTAGGGTAGTGGGAAAGTAGATGATGAAGAAAATCCAGTGAGTGCTGCGAGGTCCAGGTAAGACAGTAGAGCTGCCAAGTTTGTAACTCTTTTAGCACCACCCAGGGATTACGTGTAGGGTTGTTTGTTTAAGGTGTTTCCTACTGACGCAGAGAAACATTGATCGTAGGTTAGTTATATATATTTGTTTCTTTACCAAGTATAAGGTTTAGCTATTGATAAAACTATAATGTTAAGTTGTGATTAAATATCAAGTTTTTCTACCAGCATATTACTTACAATGTAGTTAGTATTCTACGTTAGTTAGTTTGTCTATTTGTTCAGGACAAATCTTGCAAGCTGATTTAGAATAACTTTTATATTATCAATTTAATATTTTGATGTGTATTTGCTTTTAAATTTAGTGGAAAATACTACAAATTGGAAACAAATAACTATCACAATAAAACATTGAACTGCTAAGAACTCTGGAACATCACGGGATTCGAACCCACGTGTTTAGATTACCGTTCCAACGTGCTTCCAATTACACTAGACGTTCCTCTATCCACCTCAGTGAATTTTTCACTGTAATGAACAATGATGAATCAGTCACTAGCGACATCGTGATGTTCCAGAGTCCTTCGCAGTTGATATTTTGATTGTAATGGGCATCTGTTTCCAATTTGTGTTTCTTTTTCTATTATCTCTTCTTCAATTTCTATTATAAATGAAAAGTATAACATACTGCTAATGTTAATATCGACATTTATTTTTGTGCTGTCCCATCACTAAAACTTTTCTGTTAGGTACAGTGATACCAGAGTCAGAAATTAAAAGTGCCTATTTAAGGGGATAAGTGTGTATACCGTACCTTATAAAAAATAAAGTATAATCCATACAAAATTAAAATGCTACATAAAATGTATGGTGAAAATAAAGGAACGAATTAATTTCTAAACAGGAATATCGTTATTTCAAGCATCCACAAGTATATTTCACTTAAGGGGCGCCACACATTAGAGCGGAATTCAGCACACTAGCTGAAATTTGTCTATTAAAACGGAATTTTGTTTATGGTATTTTTGAGACCATAGACAAATTTCAGCTATTGTGCCGTACTACAAGCACACATACGCTGAGTTTCTTACGCTGGTTCTTTTCAGTTGGGGCTCCTTTCCGAACCAGTAGTAGTTTATTGCCCTTCCCATAATACGGTTTTAAAAAGATTTGATTTCAATACAGTTGTTAAACCAGTGTTTATGTTTTATTTCATTACCGTGCGTCCGTGCGTAATGTGCTATAGGCTAGTTTATCCTGATAGTGTCAGTTTTTTGAGTTCCAAACCACCTTACAGCCCTGCCCTCGGCGGTCCTCGACGACATATATAATTTAAAAAGCTATGCGTGTGAATGAGTTTTACCTTTGAAGTACTGACGTTAATCTTTTCATTTTTGTTAATGATTAAAAATAATATGTAATTTGAATAATTTAAAAGTCGATTAAAATATGTTTAGAAACAATTTAATAACAACACACACACAGACACACTGCTTTTTTAACAGAGCAATGCTTTACAATTATGGCTGTATGCCGAATGGGTCTCTGCCTAACCCACGGAGTATCTTTTAAGTGTATTGCCTAACCTGTCATAACAATGACAATGAATGACATAATGGCGGACGTATTTCTGCCGCACTGGAGTCGATTACTCTTGTTTGCAATATTTCACTTACGTCCCTCGATATAATCGTGTTCATAATTGCATAACCAATTTATGAATGAATTCATTGATAAATTGGGTATGCAATTATGAACCCGATGGTACAATGTACTATGAAGAGTCAAGTTTAAAAATTACCCTAAAGCAGATGTAGTACCATTAAGTGGCAACACTTTTTGATTGACAATATTTTTTAGTTTTTTGCTAATTTCGTGCACTATTTGATGATATTTAGACGTAATTATACTTACAGATGAAAAGAAACGTTATCCTTATATAAACTAGATAATTCAGATCTTTTCTTACATGAAAACACGTAGCAATTCGGCATTTTTACCTCAGATCCTTCCGGGCTGACTGACATTCATTGAATGGCGTTTGACGCGCGACAACTAGTTTTATATAACCGCTACGACCAGTGGTCTTGTACTTTTGGCAGAGGGGGACGCCTGACAATTACCACTCCATTGGTTTATTTCTCATAGAGGGCCCATGCCTTGTTACAAAATGCGACCGCCTAAAGAACTATCAGCACTAGATGGCGTTACTGAAAAGTCACTGTTTACATCTCTCGATTAGAGATGGCGTTACACGTCACAGAGAAGTCATAATACTTGCCATGGCTACTAACGACATCTACACGTCTTTATGTAAAAGTTCCCTAGATGAAAATCCTTCAACAATACTATTAATCAATAGATGTCGCTTTACAGTAGAAATATTGAGTAAATTGTATTTTTTTTATTTGTTATTTTTTATATATATGTAAATCAAATATGAACCCAACGGGCGTCTCCGAAAGTTGTCTGCCGAGCTATGCTACATATATAGCACTCGCGAACAAGATACTATATTATTAAGTAAGTAAACAATTAATTATCTGCAAATCCTGCAATGAAACAAAAGTAAGAGATAATTTTTTCGATACATAGGCTGCTATTTATATATCCGGAAACCGGGATTACAATCTTCTTAAATAGCATATTTGACCTCCATGGTAAAATTTGAACTTTTTTAAGTACTGGCCGGTATATTTTTTCTTTCTTATTAACGCTCGTGTTTTGTTTTTGACGGGTTTTAAATGTCGTCTCGCAGCAAGAATGGAACTCACTCGTGAAAATATTCGTGCTATGATTTATTACGATTTTCGGCGTGGTTTAACGCAACAACAGTGCATAGATCAACTAACTTCAACTTTTGGTGACGAAGCCCCATCTAAAACTACTGTGTATCACTGGTTTAGTGAGTTCAATCGTGGACGTAGTATGCTTACGGACGAAGTTAAGGCAGGTCGCCCGAAATCGGTCGTTGTACAACAAAATATCGAGGCTGTGCGAAAACTTATAATGGACGACCGACATGTTATGTACCGCGAGATAGAGGCGACTCTGGGTATTTCTATGACCAGCATTAATAGCATATTCCATAATTATTTGGCTGTAAAAAAAATTTGTTCGCGTTGGATACCCCACAACTTAACAAAAGAGCAAAAAGATGCTCGCGTCGAATGGTGCAATAAAATGTTAAAAAAATATAACCGTGGTGACTCAAAAGCCGTTTATAACATCTATACAGGTGACGAATCCTGGATCTATGCATACGATCCCGAAACGAAGCAACAATCAACGGTATGGGTGTTTCAAAATGAGCCGAACCCTACGAAAGTTACTCGTGCAAAAAGTACATTGAAACAAATGGTGGCCTGCTTCTTCGGTATTAATGGCCATGTAGCTACAGTGCCACTAGAAAACAGTAGAACGGTTAATTCAGAGTGGTACACGACCATTTGCTTACCGGAAGTATTTGAACAAATTCGTAAAACTAACCAGCGACGAAGAATCATTCTTCATCATGACAATGCCAGCTGTCATACGTCACGCGAAACAACTCTATTTTTGGAGGGTCAAAATGTGGAATTAACGGGTCATCCGCCGATCAGCCCTGACTTGGCACCCAACGATTTTTATTTATTTCCAAATATAAAGAATAAATTACGCGGTCAACGATTTTCGACCGCTGAAGATGCTGTCGACGCATTCAAACAACACGTTATAGAGGTACCTCAGGCGGAGTGGCAGAAGTGCTTTAAAAATTGGTTCACGCGAATGCAAAAGTGCATAGATCATCAAGGGGAATACTTTGAAAAACAATAAAACCATTTTCAGCCGTGTACGTTTGTTTGTTTTTTTGTTTCCGGATATATAAGTAGCAACCCTCGTACATTAAGCCACGTGTGTAGCAGGGTAAAAAACAAAAAATAAAAACATTAAAATTGTCTGTGGTAAGGTTTGAACTCCGGACCTTCGACTCATAAGTCCATATGTTTATCCTCTGCACTACGAGGTCTTTAAATTTAAGATGCAAATTGTTAACTACTTCCCTACATTCAAATATTAACCTACAACTGATTTGCGAATGACAAGACGTTGAGTAAGTTTTGTGCGTTGTTGCCAATTCGGCCGCCTGCGTTACAGCAAGCTGACAACGTCACGTCAGGCCTTGGTAACGCGCGAGCTCTGTTAGTTACCTACCTACGCGTCGCGAACCGTCGGGCGCTGAGCTGAAATTCGACTTCCACGTGTGCGTGTCGCGCGACTCGCGCGTAAACACAAGGAAATCGGCTTAATATGTAATCACAATTTTGTCTTCACTATGGTCTTCAAGGCACCGCGTCTTTTTATTTTATATGTCTATAGTATACCGTTTCATCCTCATGGGTGCCTATATCTAGTTTCAATACTACTAATTATTTATGATTTTTGACGTAATCATTACTGTCAAATTACTGACTCAATTATGAATTGTACACTAAGTAGGTACCTACCTTCAGATCAGACCGCGAATCGGTAACAAATTTCTGAACTATTTGCTCATATAAATTTGTCGCTGACTCGCGGTCTGATCTGAAGGTAGGGTCAACCAATTTGATTCAGTCCTAGGCCACTCTAGAACCTAGTCACAATAGCTAGTTTTGTAGCGAATAGGTTACGTTTATACGTATCCAAGGGCAACAGTCATTACGACAAAGTTCTTTTTGGTTTTCTGTACCTACTTAGAGTAGAATTCGTAATTGAGTGCAGTGGCGGCACCTTAAAACTTGTAAAGTGGTTAAAGGATGGTATATAATAAAACCTTATCTTATTAACTTCAACAATAGCGTAAAATAAGTACCTATAGATTTAAAAAAAAACATTTAATGAAGATGCGATGGTGATGTGGTGGTGATATTTAGTAAAATTACTATATTTAACAGCCTCCTAGCCCAGTCGATGTTTAGCCTATAAATAATGGAGGCAGTAGACAGAAAGCAGAAAGTCAGCGGGGCGATTTTTTAAATTGGAGCACTCGAATATGACATTTAAAACTGAATAAAACGAAGCTTTAAAAATAACAGCGATAGTAATTTAAAGTCATGATTATTTATACTATTAATTTTGAGTGCAATTATATTCCAGGTTAAATTCTTTGAATTCGAGCGCTCGAATGTCAGAAATCAGCCCCCTGGTTCGAATCCTGGTAAAGGAATTTATTTGTGTGTTTGATCTGTGACAAATACACAAATATTTGTACCTGAGTTTTGGATGTTTTCGATGTATTTAAGTATTTATCGATATATATGTATCTATTATATAATTATATCGTCGTCTAGTACACATAAGCCTTAACTATTGATTACTTTACTGTAGGAGTAAGGACGATTTTTGTAAGATTGTACTGTAATATTTATTATTATTATTACCTAGCCGAATTAAATTATTAAGTACAGTCAGCTGTAAAAATATGGGTGTACTCATCTTACTCAAAAATATGTCCCATAGTATCTTATTCCGTTGTAATAAAGTGCATAGTACCATATTTATGAGACGATTTTTTCGATACGTATTTTTGCAGCTGACTGTACATAATTTTCATTGAAAATTCCAATAATTTTTGTTTTTGTTGACCAAAAAGTACTTTTGAGATTTATTTTAGTGATATCTATGAGCTTTTATTATTAAAGAAACTAGCTATATAAGTGTGAAGTGTTACTTCGAGATCGAGCTAAACTGTAAAATTATGAGAAACTACAATAGATGGCGCTTAAACTAAAAATGCGATTTTACGTGGAATTGTTTTTTTCTTAGGTTTAATCAGTTATTTTTAATTGGTTTTGTTGTAATTCGTTTTGGTAATATAATGACGTAGTTTTAGATAACTAGGTACTAGATTTCAAATAACATAAAAAAGGATTACGAGCCAGTGGTACTCTGAGCGACATCTATTGAAGAACATTGGAACAAAACGAGCGATGTTCGTAGTGAAATATACAGGGCCCTCCGCCCGAACAGACACATCTTCAGACGACCCAGACACGTACTGACCGACCCTGACGACCCCATCACATCATCCATCCGAAGATGGAACGATGCGATGGGTGCCGCCAACAGACTCTCCGACAGTGAACCTGACTCTTACCCCCCAACTGACGCGACAGACCATGACACTCAGGACAGCGACGACACTCTACGTGCACACCGTCGTGCCCGCCGGCGGGGACGTCCTCCGCGCCCCCCTACACAAGCCCTCTCTCAAGATGTTGGTCCGATATCTTCCATATCGGACATCCCTTAGCTAGGAAAACCCTTTTGCACTTCAATAACATATACCCAAAGCCTCAGTACTTCGAAGCCCACAACAGCTAGGTACACACCGATTGACCCGTGCGCTCCCGGAGCGCGTTAATTCCACTCACAGCGGTCGCTGGTTTACCGCGGTAAACCACACCGCAACACTGACCCGCCGTTGCAGTCCCATACGGACTACGGTGTTATAACTGGAGTCATTTAGTAGTAGTAGTGAAATATCTATTTAATCTAATTAATCTATGATTTCTCTGAGTATACAAAGGACCTAGGCTACCTGCTAGGGATTAGGTAAAAGCCCTGTTACACTTGTCCTAGTTAGCTTCCTAAATGAGTTAGTTTCTAAATTTAGTCAAGTGTAACCAACCGCATTTAGAATGTAAATTTACTATGAAAACGAGTTAGGATCCTAATTAGGATGCTAGTTAGGACACTAAAAAAAGGAAAGTGTAACAGGGCTTTAAGCACTAAACAATAAGTTCAAAACAATAGTTCCAAATATCTCTGGGTGGCGCTAGGTATAGTTAAGCATTCGAAATGAATGACCGATATTTAATACTTATAGTCTGGCAAACCATTTCTGTCAGTAGAAAAGCGCGGCTAATTTGAAAAATCGCGGGTTGGCAACACCTGTCCTTGAATAATTCGATAATTGTGCATAATTTGTGTTTTATCTGTGGCAATGTAACTTTTTAAATTTAAAAAAGTTAGTTTTGTTTACTTTCATTTTAAAGTTTCAGATTGCGTTTTTTATTATTTACTTATTAATGTAATATCTGCCACCACTGTTCAATAAATTAATGTACTTACTAAGAAAGCTCAGCTAGGAGGTAGTGTACCTTAAATACCTTATGCAGGTATTTTGCGTGATAAATTTGGCTTTGAGGTTATGCAGTGTTGTATTGAATTATCATTTGAAGTTCTTTCTTTCTTTCATCAATCGGATAATTAAAGTGAAAACTGGTTCGATATAAAGTCCAAGAACGTTTGTTCCTCAATATTGTGGAAAGAAAGCGGTAAAAATCAGGCTTAACAAGCAGTACCTACCTACAAGCACCAAGCACTCCGCTACTTACCTTCCGATATTTTAACAAGTCTTTGTAATGTTTTCCCTTGAAAACACCTCAGCAATGTGTACAATAAATAAACACCAAAATCTCACGTGTTTTATTAATTAATTAATAATAATGATACACTTCGTACAATATGTCAGTACCTAAAAATAGTCTTAGAACAATGAAAGGAAATCATAATAATTAGGAGTATTACTGAGTAATATGCATTATACAGCTAAGTAAACATATTCCATTCTAAGCTGAAAAGTTATATTTTCTAGTAGATATGCTCGTTATCCTCAACTGGCCTTATGATTTTAGCAATCAATGTTTGTTTCCTTGCTGGGTTTCAACACTTAGCTATCGTATTTTGACCGCATAATTTCCACCTCCAATCTTCTGTCCTTTTTAGATTATTACGGTTATTTCAATTTCTTCGCACATTCTAATTCATACAAAATAATAGGTATATCATGTATCAGACTCAAGAGTTATCAAATTGTTTTATACAATGCAGAGTTAAAATTCTCCACAAACTTCAAACGGCTATTAGACATGGCAATTTGTAGGGTCCAACCTGTCGGGTTGGTAGGTGTAATGGCACCTAGGGAGTAGGAGTCCCGATCTAGGGCGATCGGGGCGATCGGCAGTGCCCCGACACCCGCAGCTGTTTATGGAGGTCGTTAGAGTTATTTTACCTTTTTTATTTATAAATTTGCTACACATTCCGTCTGGCGTTTTATTTAAAATAAAAGTTAAAATGTGTAGATTCGCTGGTAATTAATATATTTATCTAGTTTTGTATTTAAATAATAGAAGGGTTGGGCAGATGAAGTTAGATTCAGGCAGCTCGAGCGGTCATTTAAATATCTATAATAATAAAAACAGTTTCTTTTTTTATTTAATGTATACTGTTATAAGTACTATCACCGTGCTTCACTAAAATACATTTTTTAGATGTTTTGAAGGCATCTCTGTGAACGTTGGTAGGGACGATTTGTTGGCTTTGATTATTAAACCAACCGGATGCGAGACGCGCACTAATTTCTATCAGAAAAAGTCTGCCAATTTCGGCGCGGGGGACGAGGAAACGCACACAAATACTGTTAACACTAATGCATTTTCCATTGACGTCGCTACACACGCACACGATAAAATTATCAAACACTAGCATAAAATATACTCACACAAGTATAAACACATACACAGACAACCTGTCCGTGAACGAGATAATGTCATCTTTAAGTAAACGTACACAGTGCGAGGAACGCGTCGATAATAATATACTTAAGTATCGATATTTGTGACGTTTTCAAGTCAAAGGTACATCATTTTCGGTTGTTAATAGAGTTAATTTCTAAATGATTTTTTTATGGTAACGCCTTATTGACAACCGATAATGATGTACAGTCGAGTTCATAAATATATGAGCAAATCCGAGGCTTCAAAAATAAATGAGCATAGAGAGGTACATATGCATCTGAACAGATTTACCTGTCAAAAATATGTGTACATAGCACCTGTCATATTAATCTGAGCAAGTCGCACAATAATATGTGAACAACTAAAAATTTATAAATATCTGTACTAGTATTTTTCAAAATTATTTGACCGAGTGAAAATACACAAATACCTACGCAAAACTTTTTTCAAATATTTATAAGCATATATTGGTGCATAAATATGTGTACTAACGTTATACAATTGTATGTGAACACGTAGAAGTTCATAAATTTCTAAGCAAATATAAGATTTAACTGGCTTAACAGTGTGACAATCATCGAAAAGAGTACCGTACTGTCAAATCATATATTTGTCTCTTTCACCTTAAGTACGATGTCATAGAAGAGTCATGCTTTTGCTTGCGGCTTCTTACCCATTTTTGCTGTTTTCGATTTATAAGCGACTTGAAAGAGGTTGTTATCAACTATGATGACTCAAATGACTGGCCACTTACAAATGTTTAAATGATAAGCAGTTATTGAAATCAATCTTCAATTGTCGATTGTGATTCCTGTGCATTGCATTGAATATTAAATTATAGTACATTCCCGTATCAAGATGTACAGAATTTCCGATCACACCAAACACAAAATAATTACGATGTATGAGGACGGTAGTAACGTAACAGATATTGCTGAAAAATTGGGCGTTATGGTAAGTCTAACAAATGTTTTTGGAAGCTTCCAACGTAGCTTGTTTTTTTTAAACTATAGGTATTTTATACAATAATAATAATTATAATTGGCTTTCTGTTACTTGTGTCCAATAATTAGCATATATTATTAGTCTGAATTGTTAGCTGTCGGTTCTCAGAATAAAATTAATTAATTAATTAAATAAAACCCGGTATTTATTATATGAAATTAACACCCGGTATTTCCCCACCTTCAGCGTCTCCAACCGCCTGCAATTATTCTTTCTTTTGACTTTTAGCACATGTATTTCGAATTTTCGATGTCTAGTATTACATACCATATATACTTTTTGTTACAGAGGAACACGGTTTACCTGTGGATAAGCCGGTGGGTTCAAGAAGGTGACGTTAAAACTCATGCGTCTAAAGGGCGGCCGCGAAAAACCACTCATGCCCAGGATAGGGAGTTGGTGGACAGCGTAAGACGACAACGCTTCGTTAATACAACAGTTCTAGCGACTGCCCTACAGGTTTCGAACTTAACTGTTCGTCGCAGACTGCATGAGGCTGGTTTAAAGAACTGCGTACCTGCGAGGAAACCTCTACTAACAGATAGGCACAAAACGTTGCGATTGCTGTTTGCCAATCGCTATCTGAATTACAATTTTGAAGGGGTGGCCTTCATGGACGAAAAGGTATTCGTGTCTTCTGCGGATGGGCGACTATCTCTCTGGCGGACTCCTAAAACAAGATATGACGAAGAAAACGTACGTCCAGACCGCCGTAGCGGACGAATTTCGCTAGGGTTCTGGGGCTGGATGAATTCGAGTGGGCCAATAGAATTATGCGAAATAAGTGGCCGTCTTAATGCTCAAGGTTATCTTGAATTACTAAGAGATTCGTTCTTGCCCACTGCGAAAATTGTGTATCCCGACAACCACAAAGTCGAATTTATGCAAGACAATTGCAGCATCCACAATTCTAGGCTTGTTCAGGCGTGGATTGGTGAAAAAGTAGCCCTGGGAGAGTTGAAATTAATTAAGATGCCACCGAAAAGCCCAGATTTGAACCCCATCGAGAATGTATGGGGTTTGATGGTGCAAGACTGGGATGCTACGAAGGCTCGAACTCTAAACGGCCTACGAGCACACGTCAGAGAAATTTGGGACACGTACAGGGCGACCGAAGCTTGTCAAAATATGATACGTTCGATGAAAGACAGACTGCAGGCAGTTCGGGACGCTGAGGGTGGTTATACTAAGTATTAAGTTAATAATAAAACTAATATACTTAGTAAGTTTTATTTGATATAGAAGATATAGTTTAGTTAGAAGATATTCAAAGATATAGTTTAGTTAGAAGATGTACACATTTATATTAAAAATTTCAAAAATACTTATCGTTTTATTTAACTTATTTAAATGCATTCTTATACCATTCAACGCCAAAAACTCAAGGTGTCGTGTCACGTCTGAAAATATGTAAATAATACATATATCAGAAATATGTAGCCTCGACTTTGTGTTGGTAATAAAGTATACTAGGTATATGGGTTTAAGGTCGTGTACAGTCGCCATCAGATATATGGGAGCACCCAAGGTCCTCAAATAGTTTTTCTGGAAGTGACCACCCTCTAACCTTCCAACCCAGAGGGGAACTAAGCCTTATTATGACTAGGTCCGGTTTCCTCACGATGTTTTCCTTCACCGAAAAGGGATGGTAAATATAAAATAATATTTCATACACAAGTTCATAAATCAAGAATCACGTTCACTAAATCGGTTGTACCGTTCCTAATCTTTACCAGAAAGTTTAAAAGTTATGGTCCTTACTAAGTTTAAAAAATTTACAATAAAACATATTAAAAATTAAAAAAAAACCCAACGCAAAAAAGTAAACGTTTAAAAGCAATAAATAAAATCGTCAAGTCAAAGGTAACACCTAAATATAATGTTGCATCGGGGTACATACCGCTAAGTTTAAAATAAAAAGAAAGTTGGTCGGGTTCGGTTCACTTAAGCAGTAGCCCGACGGGACATATATATAGGTGTTAGTAAATTAGATCTCTTAGCGATTTTACTTCTGTCTTTTTTGTTTTATAGAATAAGCAAAAAAAATGCCCTGTAATTGCAGCAGATTTGAACCCAAGACGTCGCACTTCCTACTCTAGCTACTATTAATCACGCCACTGAGTATCTGACGTCATAAGCCGAAATTAAGCTACTTATTCCTTACCTGCGTATTTTGACAAGGTTTTTGTTGATATTATGTTTGGTTGGGAATATCTGTCTAATCCGTGAAAGAGACAAAAATACATGTCACGATGACAAGTGCACACTCTTTTCGGAGATTGTCATATTGTACACATATTTTTGTTCGATTGGACGTGTTGATATTAACGAACTCAACTGTACACATATTTATGCACCAATATATGCTTATAAATATTTGAAAAAAGTTTTGCGTAGGTATTTGTGTATTTTCACTCGGTCAAATAATTTTGAAAAATACTAGTACAGATATTTATAAATTTTTAGTTGTTCACATATTATTGTGCGACTTGCTCAGATTAATATGACAGGTGCTATGTACACATATTTTTGACAGGTAAATCTGTTCAGATGCATATGTACCTCTCTATGCTCATTTATTTTTGAAGCCTCGGATTTGCTCATATATTTATGAACTCGACTGTACCTTTGACTTGAAAATGTCACATTTTATCGTAGATTTATTTATCGTATGCCTACATGTCACTGGATATAGATAGGCATTTCTTCCCTAGGGTAGTGGGAAAGCAGATGATGAAGAAAATCCAGTGAGTGCTGCGAGGTCCAGGTAGGACAGTAGAGCTGCCAAGTTTGTAACTCTTTTAGCACCACCCAGGGATTACGTGTAGGGTTGTCTAAGGTGTTTCCTACGGACGCAGAGAAACATTGATCGTAGGTTAGTTATATATTTTTGTTTATTTACCAAGTATAAGGTTTAGCTATTGATATAATTATAATGTTAAGTTGTGATTAAATATCAAGTTTTTCTACCAGCATATTACTTACAATGTTAGTATTCTATGTAAGTTAGTTTGTCTATTTGTTCAGGACAAATCTTGCAAGCTGATTTAGAATAACTTTTATATTATCAATTTAATATTTTGATGTGTATTTGCTTTTAAAGTTAGTGGAAAATACTACAAATTGGAAACAAATAACTATTACAATGAAACATTGAACTGCAAAGAACTTTGGAACATCACGGGATTCGAACCCACGTGTTTAGGTTACCGTTCCAATGTGCTTCCAATTACACTAGACGTTCCTCTATCCACCTCAGTGAATTTTTCACTGTAATGAACAATTATGAATCAGTCACTAGCGATATCGTGATGTTCCAGAGTCCTTCGCAGTTGATATTTTGATTGTAATGGGCATCTGTTTCCAATTTGTGTTTTTATTTCTATTATCTCTTCTTCATTTTCTATTATAAATAAAAAGTATAACATACTGCTAATGTTAATATCGATATATATTTTTGTGCTGTCCCATAACTAAAACTTACCCGTTAGGTACAGTGATACCAGAGTCAGAAATTAAAAGTGCCTATTTACTCGTAAGGGGATAAGTGTGTATACCGTACCTTATAATAAATAAAGTATAATCCATACAAAATTAAAATGCTACATAAAATGTATGGTGAAAATAAAGGAACAAATTTCTAAACAGGAATATCGTTATTTCAAGAAACTACAAGTATATTTCACTTAAGGGGCGCCACACATTAGAGCGGATTTCAGTGCGGAATTCAGCACACTAGCTGAAATTTGTCTATTAAAACGGAAATTTGTTTATGGTAGCTGTATTTTTGAGACCATAAACAAATTTCAGCTATTGTGCCGTACTACAAGCACACATACGCTGATTTTCTTACGCTGGTTCTTCTCAGTTGGAGCTTCTTTCCGAACCAGTAGTAGTTTATTGCCCTTCCCATAATACGGTTTTAAAAAGATTTTATTTCAATACAGTTGTTAAACCGGTGTTTATGTTTTATTTCATTACCTTGCGTAATGTGCTATAGGCTAGTTTATCCTGATAGTGTCAGTTTTTTGAGTTCCTAACCACTTTACAGCCCTGCCCTCGGCGGTCCTCGACGACATATATAATTTAAAAAGCTATGCGTGTGAATGTGTTTTACCTTTGAAGTACTGACGTTAATCTTTTCATTTTTGTTAATGATTAAAAATAATATGTAATTTGAATAATTTAAAAGTCGATTAAAATACGTTTAGAAATAATTTAATAACAACACACACACATACGAGGGTTGCTACTTATATATCCGGAAACAAAAAAACAAACAAACGTACACGGCTGAAAATGGTTTTATTGTTTTTCAAAGTATTCCCCTTGATGATCTATGCACTTTTGCATTCGCGTGAACCAATTTTTAAAGCACTTCTGCCACTCCGCCTGAGGTACCTCCATAACGTGTTGTTTGAATGCGTCGACAGCATCTTCAGCGGTCGAAAATCGTTGACCGCGTAATTTATTCTTTATATTTGGAAATAAATAAAAATCGTTGGGTGCCAAGTCAGGGCTGTACGGCGGATGACCCGTTAATTCCACATTTTGACCCTCCAAAAATAGAGTTGTTTCGCGTGACGTATGACAGCTGGCATTGTCATGATGAAGAATGATTCTTCGTCGCTGGTTAGTTTTACGAATTTGTTCAAATACTTCCGGTAAGCAAATGGTCGTGTACCACTCTGAATTAACAGTTCTACGGTTTTCTAGTGGCACTGTAGCTACATGGCCATTAATACCGAAGAACCACCATTTGTTTCAATGTACTTTTTGCACGAGTAACTTTCGTAGGGTTCGGCTCATTTTGAAACACCCATACCGTTGATTGTTGCTTCGTTTCGGGATCGTATGCATAGATCCAGGATTCGTCACCTGTATAGATGTTATAAACGGCTTTTGAGTCACCACGGTTATATTTTTTTAACATTTTATTGCACCATTCGACGCGAGCATCTTTTTGCTCTTTTGTTAAGTTGTGGGGTATCCAACGCGAACAAATTTTTTTTACTGCCAAATAATTATGTAATATGCTATTAATGCTGGTCATAGAAATACCCAGAGTCGCCTCTATCTCGCGGTACGTAACATGTCGGTCGTCCATTATAAGTTTTCGCACAGCCTCGATATTTTGTTGTACAACGACCGATTTCGGGCGACCTGCCTTAACTTCGTCCGTAAGCATACTACGTCCACGATTGAACTCACTAAACCAGTGATACACAGTAGTTTTAGATGGGGCTTCATCACCAAAAGTTGAAGTTAGTTGATCTATGCACTGTTGTTGCGTTAAACCACGCCGAAAATCATAATAAATCCTAGCACGAATATTTTCACGAGTGAGTTCCATTCTTGCTGCGAGATGACATTTAAAACCCGTCAAAAACAAAACACGAGCGTTAATAAGAAAGAAAAAATATACCGGCCAGTACTTAAAAAAGTTCAAATTTTACCATGGAGGTCAAATATGCTATTTAAGAAGATTGTAATCCCGGTTTCCGGATATATAAATAGCAGCCTATGTACACACTGCTTTTTTAACAGAGCAATGCTTTACAATTATGGCTGTATGCCGAATGGGTCTCTGCCTAACCCACGGAGTATCTTTTAAGTGTAAGTAGTCTAACCTGTCATAACAATGACAATGAATGACATAATGGAGGACGTATTTCTGCCGCACTGGAGTCGATTACTCTTGTTTGCAATATTTCACTTACCTCCCTCGATGTAATCGTGTTCATAATTGCATACCCAATTTATGAATGAATTCATTGATAAATTGGGTATGCAATTATGAACCCGATGGTACAATGTACTATGAAGAGTCAAGTTTAAAAATTACCCTAAATCTGATGTAGTACCATTAAGTGGCAACACTTTTTGATTGACAATATTTTTTAGTTTTTTTGCTAATTTCGTGCACTATGTGATGATATTTAGACGTAATTATACTTACAGATGAAAAGAAACGTTATCCTTATGTAAACCAGATAACTCAGATCTTTTCTTACATGAAAACACGCAGCAATTCGGCATTTTTACCTCAGATCGTTCCGGGCTGACTGACATTCATTGAATGGCGTTTGACGCACGACAACTAGTTTTATATAACCGCTACGACCAGTGGTCTTGTACTTTTGGCAGAGGGGGACGCCTGACAATTACCACTCCATTGGTTTATTTCTCTGAGTTTGTTGGTGAGGTAGGGTTTGTAGGGACGATTTGTAGGGAAAGTGTAATAACGGGCCCAACGCCGACAGGAGTTGGACACAACAGGTTGGGCCCTACAAATTGCCATGTGTAATAGCCGTTTCACACTGACATTATGACCGACGTACCTACGGAAGAGCGTGGCCATTTTGTTCGATCTACATTGCTGCTTTTCTATGGAGCAATGCTGTTTTTCGATTCGCCCTAGAGTGTTGCTATATTTTTGTTTGATGTACATTGCTACTGCGTTCGTTGGCTGGCCAGACTATACAGGATGGAATTTTGTAATGCCACCTGAAGGGGAAGTACTCTTAATACTGTAGATAGAAAATTTTACTCAAAGAAAACATTCCTTTATTTTTTAAAAGAAAGAAAACTGCATTCAAAGATTTTTAAAAATTCGCTTGTCGCACCCGGTAATCGAACCGACTAAAATCTTAAAAGTTGCACCCTGTACTTTTATTGCATCGATCGTTAGGGTCAATTATAAGGATGAAATCTCTCTAACAAACTTCATAAATTAAATGAAAGGAAAACCATAAACTAACAGTCAAGTAAGATTTTCTTTCAACGTTTGGTGCGGAATTATGAGAAATATGGTTGTGTTAGTCCATGTGTACGAAGGTCACTTAAACACCGTCAAGTATTTAGAAATACTGGATTTATTAAGAAATGAGTTAAATGGTTTTCCCGAGGAAGAGCGAAACCAAATAATTCTACAGCAAGATGGTGCTCCAGCCCATAACAGCAGAATCACTACTGCCTACATTAATAACCATTTTAATACCTGGATTGGTACAAACGGCACAATCAAATGGCCTGCGAGATCACCAGATCTCACCCCTTTAGATTTTTTTTTGTGGGGATATGTAAAAAATCAAATTTACATTAAATCCTATGAGAATGTAAACGAGTTGAGAGTTGAAGTTTAGAATACGATTTATAACATTCACCACAACACGTTATTAAAGGTTACTAGAAATGAATTCCTTAGAAGAATAAATTTGTGTAACCAAAAAGGACATTATCGATGCGCTGCCAACCTGACGGATTAGCCTACTAGTTCCCTACCAATCAGCCGCCGCGGGGTGAGGTAATTCCGTTCGGGGCGTAGCGCGGCCATTCTGTATGAAATACTATTATCTATTCTGTGGCAGGACTATGGTCAATATGTGAGGAAATCAAGCGCTGCGGCGGCGAGCTAGGGTGTTTAATAAGACGTATTTTCAATTCTTACTTTAAAAATAAAATATAACATTGTTTCAGCCACCTCAACCCGAAGCGCCTAGCTTACTGGACGGCATGCTATGGCAGAACAATTATCCGTTAGAAGTTAAAGGTTAGTACCTTGAACTAATAAATTTATTTAAAAAAATGGCTATACTTTCTTGCAAACGAGTTACCAGAATGACCAGGGCCTCGATTCGACATGGCATAACTGACAGTCGCTGGCGAGACAACTATGATATCACACTTTTGTGACAGTTGACATTTGGGGTGGAATCACTCAAGAGTGATATCTAAAATGGTGGCCATAGCCATAGACAAAACGCTCTAGCGAGACCTACTGACAGATTGACAGTTAGGTGTGGACACGTGTGGACAGATGGACATCACTCTATCCACTAGCGATACAAGTGTGACATCCACGTCTCACAGTTTGGCATGTCCCATTTCGAACAATTAATTTACCATTTTTTGTAAATAATTAAAATAATTTAAGATTTCATTGTTTTCCTTTCATTTAATTTATGAAGTTTGTTAGAGAGATTTCATCCTTATAATTGACCCTAACGATCGATGCAATAAAAGTGCAGGGTGCAACTTTTAAGATTTTAGTCGGTTCGATTACCGGGTGCGACAAGCGAATTTTTAAAAATCTTTGAATGCAGTTTTCTTTCTTTTAAAAAATAAAGGAATGTTTTCTTTGAGTAAAATTTTCTATCTACAGTATTAAGAGTACTTCCCCTTCAGGTGGCATTACAAAATTCCACCCTGTATATGACATTCTAAATAGAATTTATATTCGGAGTGTTTTTCTTCTCCGCAAATAATTATTTTGTAAATATGTATAGATTTAATTTTTTAATATCAAGTTTAATTTAATCAAATTGAATATCATTGTGGCGCCATCTTATCGCCTTCTGACTCGCTTCTGACGGACACTTTTGTAAAACTGCTATTAGACATGGCAATTTGTAGGACCCAACCTCTTGTGTACTCTGCCTCTCCCTCACCCTCCTTCAGCTCCCTACGGGCCCAACCTCCTATTTCACCTCCCAACACAACAGGTTGGGCCCTACAAATTGCCATGTCTAATAGCCGTTTAAGGCGATATGATTCCACTCGCTAACCAATCTGAGGCGGTGAGGTGCGCGGCAAACCGTGAAGCCCCGCCCGCGCGTCCCGACCCGCTCGCCGAGCTCGTGAGCGCGCACCGCCATAGCAGACGGGTCACAGTATAATGATCTTATGATGGCAGTATTTTAACTACACCGTGCAAGGGTCACGTTTTTAGAGTTTTTATTGTATATGTATGTATTTTTTGCATGTATTGTTATTAGTGATCGGTAAATAAATAAATATTATGCGACATATTTACACAAATTGACTAAGCCCCACGGTAAGCTCAAGAAGGCTTGTGTTGTGGGTACTGAGACAACGATATATTAATATATAAATACATAGAAAAACAACCATGACTCAGGAACAAATATCTGTGTCATCACACATATAAATGCCCTCACCAGGATTCGAACATTTCGAACCCGGGACCATCGGCTTCATAGGCAGGGTCACTACCCACTAGGCCATACCGGTCGTCAGTTTTCATTTCATTTCAGTTCGTTTTCATTTCATGGCAACGTGGTAGAGTTAAAGTACCTGAAGGAAAGTAACAATTTTAAAGGAGACGGTCAATTAAGGTTCATAAATGTTATTAACCTTAATCAATAATTTCAGTTGAATTTTATTTTACAGATTCCTTTAACTCAATAACGCTGCCATGAAATTAAAACGTTGTTACCGATCACTAGTACTTATTTATAAGCTACAAAAACGAAAAAGAACAGTTTCAAAGTAAATTTAAAAAAAGGAATAGGCATTTGATCTCATTATCATTATCACAATTTCCAATACTTTTGTTGCCTAACTTAATAAATTATTGTTTTCAATACCTATCGACGTTAAACCTACTTTAATTATCACACAGTTTAAACGAAATAACGTTATCAAGAAAATAATTCAATTAAGTGTGAGTCAGACTCGCGCACCGAGGGTTGTGTACCTACATTTTATTAAGTACATTATATTCATTTTTAGGGTTCCGTACTTCGAAAGGAAAAAACGGAACCCTTATAGGATCACTTTGTTGTCCGTCTGTCTGTCTGTCTGTCTGTCAAGACCGTTTTTCTCAGGAACGCGTGGAGGTATCAAGCTGAAATTTATATCAAATACTCAGGTTTATTGTCCCTTGGAGCTGTAAAATAATCAAACTTAAAAACCAACGCAATAAAAAGATACAGACGTTTATGCTGCAAATGTTAGTTTTTCGGCACTCGCAAAACCTACGGGGTAATTCCCGTGAACTCAGAAACTTGAAATTTGGCACGAAGCAATGTCATATAGCATAGACAATTGAAATATTACAAAAAGTAGACATTTTTAGTAAAATCATACAAAAAAATATTTTTTTAAATTTTAAACTTACTACCTTTTCCCTCGTAAACGCGTGGAGATATTAAAGTGAAATTCATGTCAAATACTCAGGGTTATAGGACCTTTCAGATGTAGCAAAACCAAACTTTTATGTCTACGCAATCAAAAGAAATAGTAATTTAAGTAGCATATTTTGAAACTGAGTACTCGCAAGAAACTCAAAACCTAAAGAGTACTTCCCCTAAAATCAGAAACTTGAAACTTGGCACGAAGAAACTTAATATAGCACAGACAAAGGAAAAATTACGAAAAGTAGACATTTTCAGTAAAACATAGAAAAAAAAATTTTTTTTAATTTTAAACTCACTACCTTTTTCCTCGTAAACACACATTTGGGAAGGGTGTGACAGAAACAAAAACCGTATTTTTATTTTTCCTATTTAACTAGTTGTCAAATAACGGGGCTTATTTCGCAATAAAGCAAATGCGGTGTGCAATAAAGTATTCATTCATTCATTCATATTTTAAGAAAATTTTAACGGGTTAAGGGAAAACTCCGTTAGAGGTCAGACGGAGGAGCGGATGATGGAATTGAATTGATTGGTAGAGTTAGACTAAGATAAGTCTGCAATTACTTTGATAGCATACGCAGTGCAAGTGTTATTTATACGTCATTTCATAGAAGTTTAACGTTTAAAATAACTCTATAGGCTTAGTAATATGGTTCCGTTTGGCACCCAAGGGTACAGAAACCTAAAAAAGAAAACACAAAGTAGAGAAACAGTCTAATTATTTAACAGTCACTCTAAAAATCAATTATAGTCTTGTTCATGAACGAATAATTCACAACTACTACTTTACATACATCGCATATAAACTTGAATTTTGACTAAAGGCCGATTCTTCTCTCTCCTACTAATATAAAGTAAGCACTTTTACACTCGAATAATCCATTATGATGTCCGTTTTCTTGAAGCTGGGCAAAGAGTTAATTAATGTCTAATATTCGGCGTCGTTTAACAGGTTTAAAACAACAATCTGTTTTTTTTTCTACCAGATATGATTCAGTCAAATTAACTGCAGCATTCCTGAAACATAATCAATATATATAGGTATAGTACAATATAATTTCTAATTTGACTGAACCATGTCTGGCAGAAAAATAAACTGATTGTTGTTGTAAGCCTGTTCAAGTACGCCGAATAGTTGATATTAATTGCCTCTTTGCCCAGCTACCTAAAAACATATCACATTTTACCTCCCCTAATCGTGTGACGTAATTAATGGATGAACCTTTATTAATATAAACTATTCGACGTCCTTGAACAGGTTTCAAATAACAATCAGTATATTTTTCTACCAGATATGGTTCAGTCAAATTAAATGCAACATTAATGAAACAGAAGCACTAGCCAGACTAGGCTAGCAAAAGTAGAACCAAATAATTCTCCTAGCCTAGTCGGTAGTGACCCTGCCTATGAAGCAGGAGGTCCCGGGTTCGAATCCTGGTCAGGGCATTTATTTGTGTGTTCATCACGGATATTTGTTCCTGAGTTATGGATGTTTTTTGTTGTTAGATAGATAAATACTTAAATAAGTTATGGATGGTTTCTATGTATTTAAGTATTTATCTATCTATTATATATATCTTCGCCTAGTACCCACAACACAAGCTTTATTGAGCTTACTGTGGGACTAGGTTGATTTGTGTAATATTATCCCATAATATTTATTTATTATTTATGAAATAATAGTTAACTATGCGGCAATACTTTAGTCAAAATATATGTAGATTATGACGGTGTTGCTAAATGATTGTCTACACTTGGTTCTACCTTTATTGGCCACACTCTAAAACCAGTACAGTCAGCAGTAGAAGTAGCTAAAGAGAATAAAACGTTCAAAATGATCGACACAGATCCTTATTATATTGACATTAGAGTCCGTGTCATCATTTTGAATACTAGTCCGCGTAGCTATTTCTGCTACTGACTCCGTGAATCCAATAACTTTTAGTGAAACTTTTATATTTTTATTCAGTTTAGCCTAGGCTTTATGTTTATTTATTACTAGTGACCCGCCCCGGCTTCGCACGGGTTGACAAACTATACACCTAAACCTTCCTCAAGAATCACTCTATTGACTAGTGAAAACCGCATGAAAATCCGTTCAGTAGTTTTTGAATTTATCGCGAACATACAAACAAACACACAAACAGACAGACGTGGCGGAGGACTTTGTTTTATAAGGTGTAGTGATATTTCCTATGTAATACTTACTCGCTAGATGTTGACCCCATATTTATATCTGTGTCCTCATAATTTATATTCACAGGTGGTGATATCTCGTCGTGATTTCTAAACAAAGATCAGGTTTAGATGATATTATTTAATTTTTTAATCAGCAGACTATTGTGATGATGATGAAATGGTAATGAATAAAGTATAAAATACAACCAAGCGCAAGATGAACTGCCTGTGCCTACCTTGAACTCTCAATTATGTCGACAGTGGTCAAAGGAGTCAAAGAGCACGAAGGAATATAATCATTTTGCAGATCAGACGTATATCTGTAAAGATGAAATACTTAGGTACTGTAAAAATACCATACTTAATTGGCTACTTTCCTAAAAAAATATATTTAGTCCGTCAGTTAGATTGTCAAAAAATATTAGACACGTATTTTTTATTTTGTCAATCAAACAAAAATTGGTGAAGATATAGCCCGTTAAAGTTCCGCGTGACATCACATTTCAGTACAATTTTTAGTATAATGTGACGTCACGCGGAACTTTAACGGGCTATATCTTCACCAATTTCTGTTTGATTGACAAAATAAAAAATACGTGTCCAATATTTTTTGATAATCTAACTGACGGACTAAATAGAATTACATTTTTTTTACCCGGGAAAGTACCCAATTACTCACAATTATATTATCTAGGCTAGGAATATAATATTATTGACTCACATCGAAATTGATTGATGACCTAGTTAAAATACTGAAATATTTTAACTGTTGATATAGGAAAACTAGTAAAGTATTAGATGCTTTTCTTATCAGAAAGTGCGTAACATTATGCATCTCACAAAAACAAATGGTAATAAGTACATTACGATACAAGATCGAAAAATAGGAAATTCGCAACAAGTGTCGAAATCAGTTGGAGTCTGGAGTATAAGTACTTACTTGTACCGTACCTACCTTGATATCAACTTTACACACAATAAAAATTTGAAATATGATATTTCCGAGTAACTACGTACATAATAAATTAAACATTTAGGGTAATTGTGCTCCTTTTCGTCCACTTATCGATTTTGCCAGCTTTGTGATGCAAAAAGAATATCTTAAAGTACCCTTACTTAAATGTATTATATTTCATTTTGTAGCTTATATAGTCTAGTTTATGTTAATATTACGCGAGAATTATCCATACTTGCGAGATTTTGTATAAAAAATATTATTTGAAAAAGTGGGGTATTCGTTAGTTTTCGTCCATAAATGTCAGTTTTCCGTCCTGGGCTCTGCTAGTTTTCGTCCACTGAGTAGGGCGATTATTTCTGAAAATATCCACTTAATCAAAAAATGATAAAACAAACCTCAATGTTATTTTTAAAGTCCTATCGATTGATGTGCAACATGATGATATTTGGTAAAAAAAAATTGTTACATGTATGGAAAACCCTTGTGGCTCACCCCTAAAAATATTTTTTTCAGCAATTTTACTACAATACTAAGTAGGGGTTTACAAAATACACCTTCTGTTAGAATTTCATCAATATTAGTTATAGTCTTCAAATAAAAAATGGCCATCGCATACGGACGAACTACGGACATGACGAAACTATAAGGTTTCCGTTTTAGCCATTTTGGCTACGGAATCCTAAAAACTAATGATAGTAAGGATTAACACCGTGTTTCTTTATTTCCGTTAATTTTAGCATACTGCAGTTACTGGTCATACATATGTTTTCGGCAGAGGGGAACGCCTGTCAATGGCGACTCCGGTTGGTTGAATTCTCTAAGGGTCGTCGTGCCTTACCCGGAATCGTGCCGCCGAAGGTTTCCGATTGGTTCCGATCAGATCCGAATGTTATGCGACTATTTAAAAAAGTAGCTTTTTTCATAGTAATCAGCTCAAAACACGAGACTTCCTTTTTTCGGATGTATTTGTTCAAATATTTAACAGCGCATGTTTTTGTTTGTGTTTTCGTGTGGTTTTAATTGCCGGTAAATAGATAAAGGTGATGTGATAGTGATAGTGCTTAGTGAAAATAACGGATAATATTCATTGTGAAAGATGTACGGGTGTGTGTGTGTATACGGACGATGGCAATGGCACGATCACAAAGCTTTCTTTTGAAGTGAAATAAGCAGAGCACGCCATAGTATGGAGGTTATAATTGTTATTCTACTACCATTTGGTCATTCTAATGTTAATTATAGTTTTGTCTACTCACAAATAACTCGTATATTAACGATAACAATGCAACAGAAGAGCTAGTTTTAGTCTTTGCTCAAGTCATTTAAATGTTTTATTTATTACATTTATTTACGTAACATTATACGAGGAATGGACAGAAACGAAAGTGTATAATCTAATATAATATTACTATACTACAATATTACGTATTAATTACGTCTTTTGAAGTAAAATAACCATTAGAAATATTTACCTAGCTGTTTGGGTTTCCGGGATCAGGTGGTCGCAAAACTGAAATATATGCCAAATTGCTCTGCCCGTTTTCGTCCACAAAGATTATATATAAATTATATGCTAAAACTTTAATTTCCACGTAAAATCTCGTACAATTAACTTTAAAATAGATAATTCGTGCCAAACATATTTAGTGCACTGCCTAAATCATTAATAAAACTCATCATAAACTTTTCCCGCCACAAGTTTTTTTCTTCATTGCGATGACATTTGCTAGGGCCGAATTCGAGGCGGCTATTAATGTTTTATTTTTAAAGGCACTATTTGTCAAATTACTTTTTTATGATAGTAGAATTGTTTCTTAGATATTATGGATCGCAACAAGACCAAACTTCCGCAGGAAAATTCATTTATGTTCAAGTTTTCCCCATATATTTGTAGCAGAACCGTCAGGTGGACGGAAACTGACCATGGACGGGAAACGAGCACAATCACCCTACTTACTTTGAAAATAGATGTCATATACTTCAGAAAAAGTGACCAAACCCTCCGGTGTCCGAGGCCAGGCACCGGAGGGTTTGGTTACTTTTTCTGAAGTATATGACATCTATTTTCAGTTTATATATAGTAGTGTAACTACTTAAAAAATTGCAAATCAAAAAATATTGCACAAAATAATTTGATTTGCTTCAAGATTCATTTACTTACTTGTTCGGTTTCCTTTTTGAAAATTTCCTTTGTTTATTTTTTTATAGCACTCAGTAACTTTTTCTTGCGTTTCAATGCTTTGTTTCCCATTGTTTGTAAATGGTAAGATCACGTGACCGCGCGGAACACACTGACGCAGATCCGTCCTCTACAAGCGCTGCCGCGCGACTGAATAGGGCTTAAGTGCGTTCGCGAGTGATGGAGCTTGAGAATTTTGTAGGTATTTAAACATCAAAAATATTTTAATGATGTTACCGAGATAAAGTGATCGAAATCATCTAGATTATATTAACACCTATACATTTATGTAAAAAACATATTAAAAAAGTTTGTATTGTAGCCCTGAGACTGATTTATTCTTTAAAAAAGGCGTAACTTTGGATTTTTTTCTATCGAGCAAAGTTTATTTAATCATGTTCTTTAGATCGATCACATATCTGCCAAATCCTTAAGTATGAGATATATTTTTTTCACAATTTTAAAACATTGTTTCTTATGTCTCCGAGGGATTCAAAAAACTGATGCGCTTAGCTCAAACGGGAAAAGCACGCCTTAACAAACAATTTTTATCCTCCTTGTACCATCCATAGCCCAAACAATCGCCCTATCCTCGACGGGTCGTTCAGAATTTATAATATTAGCTAATTCTACAGAATTCTACTGAAGTGTAACTATTCGTAGCTACGAATAGTTACACTTCTGTAGAATTCGGTAATAAACCTGATTTTAATAAATTATTTTCAAAGATATATACTTTACACTAACACTAAAACAATGTTATTATACTTATTATTTTACTCACTGCGAATAAAACAACAACTTAAAGATATGCGTTAATATGTTGCTATTTCTGAAGGTACTTCCGCTCACTGACAGCTCACAGCACTGACAACCAGACAACTCGGACGGTGACGGTTCGGTTCAGTCAACTCGTTATTACATTACATTTATCTCGTATTTGTTTGCGTAGAAAGTATTTACAAGTTTAACTGAAGAAATAATTACATAGCTCTTGATTTAGCACGGTGTGACAACCAGAACGATCGTAATATGTCGCATCAAACGGGTATTCAAGGTATGTCCACAAACAACTCTGCTTCGAGTAAATCCACTTTTCACCTATTTTATCTTTTCGTACATAGCAGCTGCCATCCCACGCCTTTATTCCTTGATTTGATTCATATCTCTAAATAACATTGGTTATATAAAAGCTACGTTAGTGAACTCATTTTACTTTATATTGACTGTCTTTGAAGTCTCCATAAATCTCTTTGTACTCTGATATATCAAGTACCTGATCAAACATTATTAGGAGTCTTCGGTTGCTAGTTTTTCCAACCTAGGCACAAACGAATACCTATTTTGTTTATTGTTTACATAGTTTTAATATTGGTAAATATTTATAATGAAGCAAAATTCATACATCAAACGGTATCAGAACTTTAATACAATAAATTATTATATTTTCAGTCACCTTTAAAAGCTTTTAAAAGTTTCTTTAATAGGGAATATTACATAAAACTCTGTGTAGGGGGCGGCACCAGCACAAACTGAGGGCCTACCGCGAAACACTAAAATCAAAATTTCGTTATCTGTCTCTCAATCACTCTTGTGTGTTCGAGAATTTCGATTTTCGCATTTTGCAATAGGCCTTCTGTAAACAAACTACTTTGATGCATAAATGACAATTTATTTGTTACGAATTATCTGTAACACTTGTCAAAAAACTGTTTAAGGCCTAATTATTCTGGTTCTATTATTCTATGGTTTACATACCGGAGTGCACTCTGGCTGGTGGCAGAACATAGCAGCAATACCCCCTATTGACCGTGATCTATTCTTTTGCAGCTAATGAAGACCTTAAAAAGTATTTTAGCAAATGCAGAGATGGTAAAATACGCGTGATGAAAATCAGCATAGAAAATGGTAAGAAAACCATTTTATTGTGTAATATTTTAAGTATGTCTGAATATTACTAAAAAATCCTTTCTACTATTGGAGCATGTTAAGGAAATCTTACTATCATTAACATTTAGCATTAACAGGAAATAATAGCTCAGATAGATTGTGTTAATTGTTGCTGGTAAATTACTGTCCATTCAACCTAGTCCTACATTTCTTTTGTTCTAAATCAACTTTTTACCCAACTGCCGAAAGAGCATGGAGCATTTGATGGATTATGACATGCGAGGTTTCATTATATTCTTGGCCATGGGACATAGGGTATATTATAACCAAAAATTAAATTGTCACTCGCAAATCCTACAATAATCCTCACAGAAACTTTATTAGCAACCAACTCTGTTGCTAATAAAGCTTGGAACAAACTACCAGAGGACACACTGTTGGCTCACAACTGTCAATTAATTCAAAGTTAAAGCGATAACTTTGTCACAAGTATGCTGGATATAGGCTATATCAGTTACTACTAATGCTTGCCTGCTTACAAATAAAAATAATAAAATTGTAGATTTACGCATCAAAAATGTAATCACCTGTTAATTTATACCACAGTCAGGATTTTTAATATTTTCAACTGACTTCAAGATTTCGAAGGAGGAGGTTTTCAATTTGTTGGGATCTTTGTTTTTGCAATTTTTTTTATGTATGTTCACTAATTATTCGAAGAGGGCTGGACCGATTTGGAAAATCCATTTTTGTTTGAAAGAGTGTACTTTACAGTTGGTCCAATTGTAACCAGAATCTTATGGTAGGATCCTGGAAAAATCGAGGGAACTCAACTATTATAGGCCCTATAGTGATTTGAGTATTTTTTACAGCAGCTCGAGCATTTGCTTTTGGCGGCTAAGTGAAGTTGGTTCTTTTTCGTTTAAATTTTATTAATTAGACTTTTTATTGGCCCTCATTGCTATTATTACATCCCTTGGACAACCAAATATTTTCTAAGAAACATGTAGATATGCCTCGGACAATGGGGACAGAGTAAACAACATTAAAAACTTGATTCACCCTAATGTTGAATAACACTTTCGTAATAAGTATTATTGAAAATGTGTTTCAGAACAGTTGACCCTTGCCAAGAAAGAGCCAGTCAAAGGAACTTGGGAACAGGACTTTGACAAGTATCTACCCTCACTGATTGTGGAAGATATGCCCTGTTACATGTTGTATAGGTAAGAGTGTTGAAATAATTAATAAAATTAAATAATTCTGGTCTCTTGCCAAAGCTATCCAAGGGAATTTCTGTAAGCAATCTTTTCCGCCTTTGAAAATGGGAAATGACTCGTTGGCTCACGACGCAAAAGACAAAGCCAATCTTCTAGGCAAACTCTTTGCGTCCAACTCGACTTTGGACGACGGGGGATACGCACCGCCGACCATACCGCAGTGTGAGAGCAGTATGCCGGATATACAGTTCCGCCAAAGCTCACTGCGTAAAGCACTTCTTTCCCTCGACATTCATAAGTCGAGTGGGCCCGATGGAATCCCTGCGATTGTGCTGAAGATGTGTGCTCCTGAGTTGGCCCCGGTTTTAACGCGCCTTTTTCGGCTCTCTTACTCTTCTGGCATAGTCCCGATCTCATGGAAGTCAGCTTTGGTGCACCCGGTCCCAAAAAAAGGTAACCGCTCAAATCCATCCAACTACAGGCCAATAGCTATTACCTCCCTGTTCTCGAAGATAATGGAATCCACTATCAACTGCCAGCTCCTTCGGTACCTAGAGGACCACCAGTTGCTCAGCGACCGCCAATACGGTTTCCGTGGGGGCCGCTCGGCTGGTGATCTTCTAATTTACCTGACACATCGTTGGGCGCAGGCGATCGAGACAAAGGGTGAAGCATTGGCAGTTAGTTTGGATATTGCGAAGGCCTTTGATCGGGTATGGCACAAAGCACTTCTATCGAAACTTCCTTCTTATGGGCTTCCCGAGAAATTGTGTGAATGGGTCAGTAGCTTTCTTGCAGACAGACGCATCAAGGTCGTAGTTGACGGTGAATGCTCTGACTCCATGTCTGTGAATGCTGGTGTCCCCCAAGGCTGCGTGCTATCACCCACGCTGTTCCTTCTGCATATCAATGACATGCTGCAGATTAGCGGCATACATTGTTATGCAGACGATAGTACGGGTGATGCCTACTACACCGGCCGAACCAACATTTCTCGGGAGAATGTCATTGAGAGCCGGGACAAACTTGTGTCTGAAGTTGAGACTTCCCTTAAAGAAGTTTCAGAATGGGGTCGACTAAATTTAGTCCATTTTAACCCTACCAAGACACAGGTTTGCGCGTTTACCGCAAAAAAGCTTGCGTTTGTCGCTTTACCTCGTTTTGAGAGCACTTCCTTAACTGCCACTGCCAGTGTCCAGATCCTTGGCGTCGACATTTCGAGTGAAGTCCAGTTCCGCGGCCATTTAGAGGGTAAGGCCAAGTTGGCCTCAAAAAAGCTCGGTGTGCTCAACAGATCGAGACAGTATTTCACTCCGGCCCACCGCCTCCAGCTTTACAAGGCACAGGTACGCCCACATATGGAATACTGTTCTCATCTGTGGGCGGGAGCGCCCCAGTACCAACTTCTCCCTCTGGACCGCATCCAACGGAGAGCGACTCGAATTGTCGGCTGCCAGGATTTTACGGATCGGCTTGACTCCTTGGCGCTGCGTAGAGATGTAGCCTCGCTCTGCATCTTCTACAGCCTCTATCATGGAAAGTGCTCCGAGGAATTGTTCGGATTAATCCCTGCCGCTTCTTTCCGCCATCGTCCTACGCGACAGCATTACCATCATCACCACTTAGATGGTTGGCAGTCCTCAACTGTGCGTTTCTCGAGAAACTTCCTGCCTCGCACAACAAAACTGTGGAATGAACTGTCGTCTGCGGTATTTCCGGACCGATACGACCTTCAAACCTTCAAGAAAAGAGCGTATTCCCATCTTAAAGGCCGGCAACGTGCTTGTGACCCCTCTGGTGTTGCGGGCGTCTATGGGCGGCGTTAATTGCTTACCATCAGGCGATTCGTCTGCTCGTTTGCCTCCTATTTCATAAAAAAAAAAAAAAAAAAGATTCAAGTCAGAATGGTACTTTATTCATATTCAATAGTCGTGCTCACACTTGACGCACCGTCTCGCGAGGAAATTGCCGCGCTGTCGTGTGGATGTGCCTCGGCCGCAGGCAAACGCACGTGCGGCCGCAAGTGCCCGCGTGTAATAGGCCCGGAATTTTATGAAAGTCTACCCGAAACTCTCAGAAATGACACTTCCGATAGTAAATTTGAACACCGACTAAAGGAACTTTTATTGTCTAGGAATTTATATTCTGTCGAAGAATTCACTGCAGAATTAATAAAAACTGCAAAATGTTAGTTATTTTTATAGAGTATTTTTACGTAATTTTTGTTTAAATTGTTATTATTTAATTCTTTATCTGAAACTAGTGTCTACGCCAATTCCTGGGTTTAGGTTGCCGAGCGGACCCCAGGCTCAACGGAGCTGGGGCAAGAGGCCGCAACGAACGCTAGGAAGATGAAAAGATATTTATCTACACTCATATTGTAAGTTCTCTAAAACGTGTTCGAAAACGGTAGGCTACAATGGCTAGCATTACCACGACCGATTTTACTATGATAAGCTTTTTATCTGTGGCAGTAACGTAATTTTAACTTTACATGCTCAACTATTGATGTGTTATGAGTTTTGATAACATAATGTACACCTGCACCCTCCCGCGCATCCGCCGACAGCCCGACACGTGCCCGCGCGACCGCCGGCACACGAGAGTTGGCCACGGCGGTGCAATGGCGGCCATTCTATGGTTTCCGAATACGGCATTTTGGATAAATAATATGAGTGTAGATAAAGCAGTGTATGCAACTGTACGTAATTAGGCCTTAAAACGTAACCCTTATTACGTAACAGTTACATAAACTACTATTATTTATGACACACATGTTAATTAACGTACAAAAAAGACAAACAAATTAAAGACATATTGGCGTAACAAAACGAAATGGACTTCTTCTGCTTCTTGCTGCTACGTAGTTTGGATGCTAGCACTGGTCTTCCATACTGTACAGTCGCCATCAGATATATCAGGGCGGTCAAGGTGGTCACAAATATCTGAACAACGCCTCTATTGTCAAGGCGATAAAGTGCATGTTCGGATATTTTTGAGTACCTTGGCCGCTCCGATATATTTGATGGCAACTTTACGTTGACAATTCTATCCATATCAGGTGTTACGTAAACCTAAAACTGGTTTATGAAGAATTTGATTACATTGTAATGAAATGCCTTTTATTTATGGTCATTTATAACTTTTATAAGATTGTAAACATTAACCCCCTTATTTATATACACCTTACAAGCCTCAATTAGTTAATTTATATTTCGTCTGTTTCTAACAAAGTTAACAAACACAGATGTGTTTCTAACTCGTCAAATCTACTCTTATTTCAGTTAAAAACAATGACAGTTTTCATGAGTTTTGAATTCATTCAAGAAAAAAGGTGAAAGACAGGTCCCTGATTCTTAGATTATAATTTTTACTATCTTTAGGCTAAGATATTGTAACTAACCTTAACTATGATCCTAGTTGGTCGAAATCAAGGATGATTAAGACATGGATTGACAATGCCTATACAAAATGGTCATCCCTTATTTCAGGCTAAAGCACTAGCGTCATCTATCGGTCACCACAAACACTAAATTCCTACTTAACCTGTTAAGCCCATTGGTTGACTTGTAGAGAATGCCTTATGGCATTAAGTCCGCCATTTGTACCATCTTATTTTGTGCAATTAATATTAAATAAATGAATTCTAGTTTCTAATATTTTGTTCGGCGATTAACGCTAACAGAATAACTCGACTCCAGAGTCAACAGATGGCGCTGTGGCACTCAGTACCGAAGACAGACGTATAGCCTGAAGGTTCGAGGAACGCGATTTTGTATAGGCATTGTCCATCCATGTCTTAATCATCCTTGGTCGAAATAAATGAATTGAATTTGATTTCCTTTATAAAATGAATTATCTAAGGAACCCTATGCAACATATGTTTTCAGGTTCGACTCCACAAACTCCCTAGGACATGAGTGGCTCCTGCTTAGCTGGTCGCCCGACTCTGCAGCGGTGCGGCACAAGATGCTGTACGCCTCCACCAAGGCCACGCTCAAACAGGAGTTTGGCTCTGCTCATATTAAAGATGAGATGCATGCTACTGCCAAGGTGAGAAACAACGAGTTTGACTACAGTCACTGGGACACGAGTGGCTCCTGCTGTAGACTCTGCAGCGGTGTGGCACAAGATGCTGTACGCCTCCACCAAGGCCACGCTCAAACAGGAGTTTGGCTCTGCTCATATTAAAGATGAGATGCATGCTACTGCCCAGGTGAGAAACAAGAAGTTTGACTACACACTCGCTAGGACACGAGGCTCCTGCTGTAGACTCTGCAGCCGTGCGGCACAAGATGCTGTACGCCTCCACCAAGGCCACGCTCAAACAGGAGTTTGGCTCTGCTCATATTAAAGATGAGATGCATGCAACTGCCAAGGTGAGAAACAACGAGTTTGACTACAGTCACTGGGACACGAGTGGCTCCTGCTGTAGACTCTGCAGCGGTGTGGCACAAGATGCTGTACGCCTCCACCAAGGCCACGCTCAAACAGGAGTTTGGCTCTGCTCATATTAAAGATGAGATGCATGCTACTGCCAAGGTGAGAAACAACGAGTTTGACTACAGTCACTGGGACACGAGTGGCTCCTGCTGTAGACTCTGCAGCGGTGTGGCACAAGATGCTGTACGCCTCCACCAAGGCCACGCTCAAACAGGAGTTTGGCTCTGCTCATATTAAAGATGAGATGCATGCTACTGCCAAGGTGAGAAACAACGAGTTTGACTACAGTCACTGGGACACGAGTGGCTCCTGCTGTAGACTCTGCAGCGGTGTGGCACAAGATGCTGTACGCCTCCACCAAGGCCACGCTCAAACAGGAGTTCGGCTCTGCTCATATTAAAGATGAGATGCATGCAACTGCCAAGGTGAGAAACAACGAGTTTGACTACAGTCACTGGGACACGAGTGGCTCCTGCTGTAGACTCTGCAGCGGTGTGTCACAAGATGCTGTACGCCTCCACCAAGGCCACGCTCAAACAGGAGTTTGGCTCTGCTCATATTAAAGATGAGATGCATGCTACTGCCAAGGTGAGAAACAACGAGTTTGACTACAGTCACTGGGACACGAGTGGCTCCTGCTGTAGACTCTGCAGCGGTGTGGCACAAGATGCTGTACGCCTCCACCAAGGCCACGCTCAAACAGGAGTTTGGCTCTGCTCATATTAAAGATGAGATGCATGCTACTGCCAAGGTGAGAAACAACGAGTTTGACTACAGTCACTGGGACACGAGTGGCTCCTGCTGTAGACTCTGCAGCGGTGTGGCACAAGATGCTGTACGCCTCCACCAAGGCCACGCTCAAACAGGAGTTCGGCTCTGCTCATATTAAAGATGAGATGCATGCTACTGCCAAGGTGAGAAACAAGAAGTTTGACTACACAGTCACTGGGACACGAGTGGCTCCTGCTGTAGACTCTGCAGCCGTGCGGCACAAGATGCTGTACGCCTCCACCAAGGCCACACTCGTACAGAAGTTTGACTCTGCTCACATTAAAGATGAGATACATGCTACTGCCGAGTTAACGAAAAAATAATCTGAAAACAATGTAGGCAACATGAAACGTTTGTACAGGTTTTAATGAGGTGCGGTTAATTTATGTAACTGTTACGTAATAAGGGTCCTCAAAATACGAGTGTGGTAATAAGATCACACGAGTGTTTTAAGGCCTAATTACGTAGTCGTATACACTGACGTGTTCGGAAAGCATTAAAATGACCGCCATTGCACCGCCATGGCCAACTAGATTGCGCCGGCGGTGGGGGAGGAGGGCAACCGCGGTCGGGATGGAAATTCCGAATTTGAAACTTATAACTTAACAATATTTGAGCATGTAATGTTAAAATTACGTTACTACTACAGATAAAAAACTTATCATAATAAGATCGATTGTTGTAATGCTGGCCATTGCCTACCGTTTTTGAACACATTTTAGAGGACTTACAATGTGAGTGTAGATAAATAAATATAATGAGTAAATAAATAACGTGTAATATTATTATTCTAAGCCATAAGTGCCTATTAACCTCTTGAACGCCAAGAACACCTGATGGTGTCATGAGTAGTCGTGACCACAGCGCTAATAACACCAACAAGTGTTACGGCGTACGTTGTCAAAGTAACCTTCATACTTTAAGACCAGATGCTTACTTTAGTAAAGTAAGGTTTGCATTAGCTCGCTTGCGTCCGTGATATTGGCACGTAAGTGACGTTTTTGGGTTATGTATGGCGTTCAATGGGTTAAATATAACTTAACTTGGGTAATTCGGACCGCCGGCGATAAGAACTGTATTTCAGGAAGCGTTGTGTAAAAGACACTCAAACAAAATGATGTGTTTGTGTTAATTCCAGAATGAGGTGTCCCTAAAAGGCTACAAGGCGCATTTGACAGGCATCAGTGCGCCCGCGCCGCTGACAGAAAGAGAAGAGGCGTTAAAAGAGCTCCAACATACTGACCACAGCACCAACTACAGTACTGACTCTAGGTAATACTGCTTCATGGACTTTTGACTATACAGGGTGAAATCTGGGTCGTGATCCTGAACCACTTTTCTGACTCTGTAACTGATCACCATTATCATATAGTAGTAGGTAGTACTTGATTAAAACAGAATGATAATTCTTTCAAGTAAAAAAAAATTGGTTGTTTGTAAAGTAGGTTTACGATCGAGATGTTTACGTGATAACGTCTAACCGCTCGTGAGGATTCCGCGTGACAAGTTTCACGGAATGACTGGCAGCGCTCGAGATGAGACGGGAGATCGGTCCGTCTCTCTCTCGTTATACCTGCGATCGCGCTCGTGAGGTTTTGGTGTGACACAAGTTTCTGAACATGTCACCCGACTAAAACGATTTGAAAGACGTTATCACGTCAATAATCGTATACTAGTAAGTCATGGTTACCGTATTAGTTTTGATTTTGACATACGCTGTTTTGTTTTAACTTACTGAGGCTAGTTTTTGTGCATGTTTTATGGATATTAGTAGTTCATATCGTCTTCTATGTTATTGTTCTATAAAAATACCATAAGCTATAGAACCAAACAAACAAACATTTCTCAAAATTTGGACTAAAGGAATTTATAGACAATAGATTTTGGGTCGATTTGGCGAATGGCTAACATTGGGTATTGCCCCAATGTATGTATTGACATGGAAGCAAAAAAACGAAATTTCTTCCTGGACTATTTCGTCTGGCCTACGTAGTAATATACTAATTAAATTTTTCAGACAATCAACAATGGGTGGCGTTTCGTTTCCAATCACAGAAGCCGCGGAACAAGCCATCGTAGATCTACAGCGAGGCTCCTATAACTACGTACAGTTTAAAATTGGTGAGCACTTTACTTTACTAGACCATAGAGAAATAAGTGAGCTTAGAATGCACACTCCATACAACTGGTTATAAGCCCGAAAGCTTGACATTATGAAGGCTAGTCGTATGAAGTGAGCAAATGAATTTTTTTAAGGGGGTCCACACGTTTTTTATCGATTATTGACCAGTTTTGAGTCGATATTCCAACATTTGCACTACAGATAGAATTATAAAGCAAACGGCTATCAGTTCTTGAATCTTCATCCAGTAGAGCCGTTTTTGAAATAAATAAAAAACACTTTTATCTGTAAAGAATCTTACATATACGAAATCTACATATTAGGGTTTCTCTCTTACGTCTCTAAAAACTGACGAGAGATTTTAATTTTAAACTAATTCATACAAAACTTTTGACCAGAAAACCACTTTTTTGGGCTAAAATTGTTTGACTTTGATGTCAACTATCTCGAAGACAATGAATATTGAAGTAAATATAAGATACTATATTGTTTAAGGCCGTTACTGATAATCTGATAGGCTATAAAAATCATAGAAAACCAAGGGATTCAGATCGAAGGTCATTGGCGCCAGGGAGCCCCTTAAGAACCTACCTTACTATCCTCGTTTTTATTACAGATATAGAAGAAGAAAAGATTCACTTATCGAAAGCGGCTAACATATCTCTCGTGAGCTTGCCCGAGCAGGTACCAAGTGACCAGGCGAGGTACCACCTGTACGTGTTCAAGCACAGCCACGAGGGAGACCATATGGATAGCATAGGTAACGTCACACATACATAGTACGGTCGGAAACCGTATGAACTGCTTCATCTTCTTTTGGTGCCATGCCCATCTAACGGGCGTCGGCGGTCAGCATGGCATTCAGCTTTCTGGTCTTTGCTAATCTCTTGAGGGTGGCTGCGTCTTTTGTAAGTGTCCAGTCCTTAATGTTATCCATCCATTTATATCCAGGTCTACCTCTCCCTCTTCTTCCCCCGAATTTTCCCTCGATAATTGTTTGTAATAAGTCGTATTTCTTATTTCTGTATATGTGACCCAGATAGGCTGTTTTTCGTCTCTTAATGATGTTTAGTGTTTCTGGAATCTTCTTCATTCTACGCAGTACTTCTTTGTTCGTAACATGTTCAGTCCATGATATTTTTAACATCCTTCGGTAGAGCCACATCTCAAAGGCAGCAAGTCTGTCTGTTGTGTATTTATTCAGTGTCCATGCCTCCATGACATACAGCAGGATAGATATAACATAGCATTTGACGAGTCTCCACCTCAGTTTGGTATTTATGCTTCTATTGGTAAACAGCGATTTCATTGACATAAACGTGTTCCTTGCGATTTCTATTCTTGTTTTAATTTCCTGGTCTGGGTCCCATCTTTCATTGAACCACGCTCCTAGATATATATTGCTTAACTTTATCTATGACTTGTTTATCAATTGTAAGGGGTGTTGTGTTTACTCTATCGGGAAATTTCGAAACTACCATGTATTTTGTCTTCTTAACATTCATTTTCAGTCCTAGGTTCTTTAGCGAGGTATTTAGCTCTGATCTGCTACGTTACGTAATACAAAGATAAGCCGCATGGCACATGTTCATAAAAGTGATGCTGAGTTCCGAAAACAATATTTAAAAAAATATATAATTGGCCGAAAGCACAAAAAAGTACCGATACAAAGATGACACTTGTGGCAACAAATAGCAATTTGAATGTAGGTACAGACACAACCATCTGCCAGTTCCTGCATGGCCGGACGTACCCGGCAGACTGATTAAAAAGGCCTTAAATCGCAGAGGTAGTTTAATTAGCTGAAAAGAAACATGCCTTTTTTAAACCGACTTCATTCAACAATATTAATTCATATTTTCTTCGGTTCCCGCTATAGTTATTCATGAAATAAAAACAACTAAAAACTAATTATATCGCGTATACTGAAATTAAATTACATCCCGGCGCGACGTTTCAAACACGTTGCAGCTTTCGAAAGTGTTTGAAACGTCAGGATGTAATTTTAATTCAGTATGCGCGATATAATCCAATTTAGTTGTTTTTATTTCAATAATAAATCAGTACAATCTTTTTCTGTTTCCAGTGTTCATCTACTCAATGCCCGGTTACAGCTGTTCTATCAAAGAAAGGATGCTGTATTCAAGCTGTAAAGGACAGTTCCTAGATATTATAGAGAAAATTGGAGTGGTAGTTGAAAAACGAGTAAGTAATATTTTCTTATGGCTAGAGCGTTATTAGAGAGTTTTGACATTATACGTATTTACGTGCATATCTGTATTTTTCTATGAAATTACCGAATTTTTATTGCTAAAAAGAAATCAATATCTAAAAAAGGCAGGCTCAACGTCATCTACAGCTGACTTTCTCCTTGGGCCATCTGACATCCGATATCGGATCGGATAATGTGAAAACGCGCTTAACCCTTTGACCGTTAAAGACGTCAAATCACGCGCACGGAAAGTCGTGCCGTCAGCGCGAGCACGTGATATCACGTCCAAATTATAACCGGGTGTGCCTTCGTGCGCTGGCACTGAGAGCACAATTTTTCCGTCGGATGCTTGGCGGTCTAAGGGTTAAGGGTATTACCTCATTTACTGACGTCAAACTGGCTTAACATTCAGGAACGTAGGCTCTATAGAAACGTCACTCGTTGATTTCAGCTTGGGAAAAACGGACTGTCATGGGTCGGTAACGCAAATCTGAATTATAATGGATAATGTTCCTTAAAATAATGCAACTTTAAAATAAAAATATTATAATTTTGTTTTTTAGTTTTACTTGTACTCTATCTCGTTATGTCTAGGACTACAAGAGGTACTATTTTAAATACTTTCTTATAGATTTATTTATTTTCAGATTGAAATCGACGACGGCAAAGAACTAACCGAAGAGTTCCTATACGACGAAATCCACCCAAAGAGGAACCTCCACCGTCCTGCGTTCGCCAAGCCCAAGGGGCCGCCCAACAGAGGGGCGAAGAGGATCACCAAGTCGCAGCCGGCGCAGTAATGTTCCTAATCAACTATTAAATATCCAACTCTTATACAGAAAATTACGGAAAGCGCAAAGGACCTAGAAAATAACTGAATAAACTGTAATTCTTTGTATAGACTATAGGCTGAAATAAAAATACTGGTGATCCGTTTAAGAGCATAATTAGGAATATGCATGATTTTTTTGGAAGACGTCATTCGATTCTATTTCCCTATAGATTCAAATGTCTCTAATAAACCTACTATCTATGATAGCCCTGAAACGTCAAAAATGTGAAAATACGTTAGGCGCCTGCGCCGCGTGTCAAAACGCTCCATACAAAAAGTGTGAGGATTGTGACGTCACCGACCACAAAGTTGCAGAAAACTGTTTGGAAGGAACAAGTTTTTGGAAGTATTGTAATTTTAGGCACGAAAAAATGCGTTTAGCTATATAGTTGTCATACATTTTTTTTCTTGTTAGAACATAAGTAATCGAATTGAAGTTTCGAAAATACATTTGAGGTATAAAAAAAAATGCCTAAAATTTTAAGTTTTTAAACCGCAATATCTTTAAAAAACTGTTAAAATTTATTACGGATTTCCATTTATTTATATTAATTCGGGGTTGTTGAACGTGTTTATGGAACAAATTCAATTAAATATTTTTCATGCATGTTCTCTATTGGCATCGTATTACGACTAAGAAAAGGTAGGAGGAATAAAATTTTACGCGAAATAGTAGTTTTCGATACAAGTGCGAGAAGAATGTCATTTTGCACGAGCACCGAGGTTACTTGACCCGAGCCGCCAGGCGAGGGTCAAGACTCGGGACGAGTGAAAATGACACTTCCGCACGTGTGTCGAACAACGTTTTTTAATACAATTGCGAAAAAACTACAATTAAATAAAATTACATTTATATTCTGGCAGTGTACGAAAGACAGCTTCGTTCAATCGCGCGTTGTTCAAGTAATACTATTGGGTCTCGCATAATATTCCTTTATGCACAATCGCGCGTAGTTCAGGTTCAGGTGGGTCATTTATAAGCGGGTCTCGCATAATACTCATTTATTTAAAATTCTGATCGCAAATCGTGCGTAAAATCTGCAAATCGTGCATAAAATCAAATTTTACGCACGATTTGCAGCTACATAAACTAAACTTTTTGAGCAATTGTATAAAAAATATTTTTTTGTATGGGGTCGTAGCTGGCAAACCCTCGATACAAAACCATTTTTTTTTCGCGTGAAAATTTTTTTCTCGTAGTTTTTCATAATTAGCAGCCAAAAACGTCCAGTCACGCGCACGGAGTCGTGCCCTCAACGCTAGCGCGTGATATCACGTTCAAAATATAAGCGGAGTGCGTTGCGTGCGCTAGCGCTGAGGGCACGATTTTTCCATCGGATGATTGGCGGTCAAAGGGTTAACTGTATATTATACGGGGTAGCCTTGACTTATCGATAGGCGACTGGGGTGAGGTTAGTCATTTCTAAAAAAAATCTTATTCATATTTGGTGTACAAATTTTAAAAAAACTGTTTTATTTTTAAAATCAATCAAATCAATGATCTTAATCTTTCCTCTGTTATTAGTACATTTTGTACATACACTTCAAGTTTAAGTACATTTTACATATCAATGCATAAATACGAGTTAAACATCGCCATCTTCCTTAAGAAATGCTAAATAATTATTAAATATGCCTCATTCCACGAGCCACGACTGTTGGTTTAGCAACATTAGCTAAAACACAACCTATTTTTATAATTGCTCAGAATAATGTAATCGTAAGAACAATTTTATTTGTGTCGATCCTATAAAAGGACCTGTACAGCTATGGACTATACAAGTTTCTAAAAATTCGGCGACCCGCTTGTGACACCTCTGCAAGTGTCCACAGGCAACGATGTCCGCTTTTATTAAGCTATAAGAATTTGCCACCGAAACAGTATAAAAAGCACCAATTTCCTTAAGGTCCCTTTTATGCGGAGCGACACATTTTTTATTGTATGCAACAGCAAGACTGGCCGACCGTCTTCTGTATTTCACTTGTTTATAATTCACTATGATACTCTCTAATTTAGGAACAGTATTAATAATATTTATAAATATAGTACACATTGTTAATTAGACTGCTGTTCAGTCAACCAATTTGATTCCTAGGCCACTCTATAACCTTGTCACAATAGCTAGTTTGGTAGCGAATGGGTTACGTTTATACATATACAAGATATCTCAATACTCCGCTGAGCGCGTTACTTCTTTGAAACCTAAGCTGCCAAAAAGAAGGGGTGCGGGAGGGGAACTCGCAATGCTAGACAGGGAACGCGCGATTCTTCCGTGGGGCGTAAGAGAGAGGTAGACATTAATGGTTGCCATGGAGACGTACTATGTTTACTGTCACTTCCAATATTAGTCTCTCACTATCGAGTGAAATTACTTCGAGCGTGGCAGCGGGGGTCGCCCGGCTATGCGGGGTCTTGGGTTAATTAGTCATTATCACGGGCAACTGTCATTACGACAAGGTTCAGTGGTCTAGGAACCAAATTGGTTAACCGTACATACGATTACTATAACTGACGACATATAATAAGTGACATATTGTTCAGTAAACTCGACTTTCGGGATTATGTTCTACTTTGTGCTTATTATACCTGTTCAAATAATAAATCAGCAAACTAGTACAGTACGCGAACAGTTTTAAGCTCCGATAACTCACAAGTGCGATTTTCTTTTTTAGTTAGAGAATATGATATGATTACTTATGTATAGTAAAAAATATTTTCTAACAGTTTTTGACGTCGCGCTAGGTATTATATAGATATTTGTTAATAACAACAAGAAAAGATTACACAAGAAATATTTTCCTTTACCATACTATTGCATTGAACTATTTCAACATCATCTGTCATTTTATAACAGTTTGGGCAATAGATTATGTAAGCATAATCGAAAACAATTTGTCAAAATATAAGTAACCTTGAATTCTAAACGAATTACAAATGGCTAAGACGGCATATGCTCTGGACAAAACCGTTATAAAATGTGAAGTTATGTTGCAATAGTAAAAAGCGATAGCCTGGTGGAGAAAAATAAAACTTACATAATCTTTTCTATGTGTAGTAAACAAATACATGTATTATACCTAACGCAATGCTAACAATTGTTAGAAAATATTTATTATTATTAGCACTTAACGTATTCTAACAGGTCACAAAATAAAATCGGACTTGTGATTTGTCATTTTTATAGGTTAAAAAGGCATTCCCGTACTACACTAAACAGTCAAATTGATTTTCAAATATATACCTAGCTCTCTAGCTAGCTGTTTTATTTTTGAATATTAATGATTAAAATAATAGCTAATTATTTATTTTAACGTAAGCTGTCATTAATTTCATGCTTATTTTAACCGTGTGTTAATATCGAAACGAAATTATCAAAGTATTTACTTATATATTTATTTTAGGAAATAAATGATCAATCTATCATATGCAAGAATATTGAGTAAGAATTTTAAAAAATGGAATTAGTTAATTGTCGCACAAAATGTCATAAAAATAATTTGATTTCATTTAATTACGACTTCGTTTATTTATTAAAAATATATTACAATTACCCACATATTGACGAAAACCTGTCAAGTGTCATTGGAACCATTCAAGTCAGAAATAAATGTTTGCTTTATAAACTTAGACTCATTATTTTCTAACATATAATTCAAAAATTAGCGTATGATTATTTGTGACAAGAAACTTGCCAATAATATAATTCAAGTCATTATAAATATTATAATTCATAATTTAACTCGTAAGATCATGAACTGTTGTTGCATGTTATACCTTCTTTTAATATTTGTTATTTAATGTTTTTTAAACATTTGTAACGACAGGATTAAAATAAGGCACATATTTTTATGAGCAACATAATGCAATGCACAAAATACGTAAAACTGGACGTATTTTTGTACATGATGTGAATAGTTTTATATATCGTGCAATATCGTTGTAATTTAAATAAATACTGATTTAGCCATAAAGCTGTTTTTCCTTACAATTTCTTTACAAGTTCCTGAGTCTGCATTTAATTAGCCAGAGGTAAGTTTATACTTAACTTCAAAGATATTTTTCATACCACTTATTCGTATACGGGCTTTTTCTTACCTGCTAGGAAGGAACAAAGTGGAACTTTACCGTTCTAGGACATTCGTGTTTTTCAACCAGTTCATAGATAAAATAAAAATCCTCTAAGGTGGTGTGAAAAGTAATATGTGTAATACTACGCTCAGGAGTCTACTTTAGAACCCCTCGCTACGCTCTGGATTATATTAAAGACTATCGCTTCGTTTGGGATTCAATAGACGCCCTCGCCGTTTCATTTTGCTCCCTTGTTACACAATCTACTATTTACACCTTAACCTATTGACCGCCACAGTCGGCAGTGGCCGACATCAAAAAGTTGTGCCATGGACGCCAACGACGGCTACCGCCGACAGGCTTTGTAATGCAATAGGGACCTACGCGGGCTTCCGCAAAGTTCAATTTCGCTTGACAAAACGCGATTACGTGGCGTCGGTGGCGCGTCATTTTTGTTCAATGCTTGGCGGTCAAAAGGTTAATAAAGTAACGTTTATTTACTTAATATGCGAATTTTGTAAATATTGTAGCATCTACTTTTTTGGCATTGGGGTATCATTTGAGCATTAGGCTATAGTAGCCTAAAATACGCAATGTTTGTCGAGATATCGATGTAATATAAAAATATAGTTTTATAAACCTGCTATAAAATCAACTGACCAGTAGGGGCCACCATAACAGTAAAATTAAACGCATTATAAAACGAACATAATTTATTAAATTAACTCTATATTGAAACATGTATATTACAATTTAAAGCAGTGCGCCTCCACAGTCAAAAAATTTTATTTTAACAATTAGAACAATGCAGATTAGTAATCTCCAAACTTGTCGCTTACATAATAACGCCATCTATTGAAAACTATCACGTAACTGTCTAGAAATCACTAGTCTTTACTGTGGACGAGTTTAGTGAAAGGTCCCACTTTGTCGTGACACGGAGATTTAAGTTTTTCATTAATAAATAGCTTATATTGTGTAGTTTTAGGAAGTACTAATAACTCCATATGAACAAAGTGGGACTTTTTCTCCCAGTGGTCTTTCTAACATATATGGTTAGAGATTTGTAGTAAATTGTAGCTTTATTAATACCAATATAACAAGACCCTCATGATGTTTTTTTTCGAACATTCTAGCTCCATGATCGATCATGCTCATGAACGCACTCTCAAATTGTATTGAGCTCTACTACAACCCCAACAAATTTCATATAGATCAGAAAACCGTTACTAAAGTTATCTTAAGCGATTATCACACTGGCGCCGCAACCGGATGCGGCGACGGTGTGCAAGCGTGACAGCGCGATACACATGCAGAGCGCTATCTCGCATGCGGAAACCGCAGCAGTGTTAGGCCCTTTGCACACGGAATCGTTATACGCGCGTAAGGCTGAGTTTCCACCAGAGATGAGCGAGGATGCGTTGCTATGAATGTACAGCCTTGGCCAGAAGTGTTGAGCATAGCTCTTTTTTGTTTACAATTTTGATGTTAAGTATTAATTCCCTATCATAACAATGTACGATGACATGTTATTCAATCAAATACAAACACTGAAAACATTGAAAAAATAATCAACCCAGCAGGATTTGAACCTCGCATCGATACGCCTTACCGGGGCTCGATCGCTTTACCAATTAAGCTATGGGTTCAGTTACTGAGTTGACGAAATTCTCAATGCCTTCAATCATCTTTTTGCATTTATTTGCTATAAAGTCGATGTAAAAATAAATGCAAAAAGATGATTGAAGGCATTGAGAATTTCGTCAACTCAGTAACTGAACCCATAGCTTAATTGGTAAAGCGATCGAGCCCCGGTAAGGCGTATCGATGCGAGGTTCAAATCCTGCTGGGTTGATTATTTTTTCAATGTTTTCAGTGTTTGTATTTGATTGAATAACATACTATTGTATGAGTGGAATGCCCCACTTTAAAAAAACATGTAAAATAATTATGAGTTGATAGCAGCGCCATCTATTATTTCCGTTGTGACACTTGTAAAAGGGTCGGCGGGAAGGGTATCTAACTCTAGTAGTTAGCACCTAGATGTCGCTTACGGCTGCTATAAAGTCGATGTAAAAATAAATGCAAAAAGATGATTGAAGGCATTGAGAATTTCGTCAACTCAGTAACTGAACCCATAGCTTAATTGGTAAAGCGATCGAGCCCCGGTAAGGCGTATCGATGCGAGGTTCAAATCCTGCTGGGTTGATTATTTTTTCAATGTTTTCAGTGTTTGTATTTGATAACATACTATTGTATGAGTGGAATGCCCCACTTTATAAAAAACATGTAAAATAATAATGTACGATGACGTAAAATGTTATATTTTATTGATATATCTAGAAAACTTCACTTAATAACACTTTCAAGGTACCTATAAAATATGAAAAGTGGAGGTCCCAAAAATGCGAATTTAGGTCGGTGCGACAAATTGCAAATATTCTATGCAAACTGCAAATAGGCATGTTTTGTTGAAGCGAGTAGTAACTACTACTCGCTTCAACAAAACATGCCTCTTCAGTTTGAATTAATTGATAAAATAACTTCAAAAAGATAGAAACGCCAGTCTAATCTTTCGAGTTTTGTATGAAAATCGCAAGGGTGCTCAACACTTCTGGCCAAGGCTGTATTTTTAAGAACCAATGCTAGAGCTGCGCTGTGCGAGGATAAACAAATGAAGTGTTTCTATTGGTGCTTAACAAACACATTCCTCGCAACACATCCTTGCTCATCTCTGGTGGAAACGCGTGTGCAAAGGGCCTAACACAAATATTTGTCTCAAATGAGAATGACCGTTAACTATTTATTATTTAATTTCCTCTATTTTGACTTCTCCTTTCGTCTCTACCATATGGTCGTGGTGTCTTGTGAGTGCGTCATGCTTTTCTTCGGCTGCTTTTTCCAATGCTTGGTTATACTGTTCCTCTCTGAAAAGAAAATAATAATTAGAAAAATAGATATAATAGATATGTAGATAGATTGATTTATTATTCGAAAAGTACCTACATTAAGTTACACAGTGCCCTGCAAAACTGTTTCCACAGTAGACGGAGAGCTAGCCACGTCAGATATGACACAATAATGAGAGCAGGATTGACTGTCCGTACATTATGCACTGTTGTGGACTTTTCAAGCCCAGTAACAGTGAATATGTGTCACTAACATAGTTTTTAAGTTACATTGTAAATAACTAACCCCGTTATTCATAAAAGTCTCTCAGGCCTCAATACCAATAAAATAAAATGTTAATTTATGTTTTGTCCTTATCGGTCACTTCGACAGATATGTTTATTAGAAACAGATATAAATTAACTAATGGAGGCCTGAAGGGTAAGATTTTATGAGCCACAGGCTTGAAATAAACAGTAATTTGATTTAATTAATTTAAGTAAATATAATAGATATAATACAATGATAAAAACCTACCTCGCTTCCTTTATACTATTCAAGGCGCGTCTGAGGTCTTGCATCGAAACTCCCGTTACGTGCAAGAGGCCCAAGATAGCTGCCCCTCCTATTGCGCTTAAAACAGCTCCTGAAAAAATACAAATATAATGTTAAAAATATTGTAAAAAAAACTCTTACTACACCAGCATTAATTAATATTGGAGAAACTCTTGTTGTACAATTTGTGCTTTAATAAGCCACAATAATATATTGGCGCGCGTATCGTGCATGTATTTTATTATTATTATTATTTATGAATACACTAGCAGCTCTTAGAGCTGATGGGTGTATATCACAGCAACAGCACTTGGTATTTGCACAATATCAGTATCAAATTATTCGAAAAGGTTGCGAATAAGAGTGTTATGCACATTCGCATCCTCAATATTCGCCATATATTCTCAATATTCTCATTAGTGTATTCATATTTGTGACAGTATTACGATTTATGTTTCTGAAAGAGTGTTGAGATGTGTCTATTTCCTTGTCTATGGTTTTATTTTCATAAATTAAATAGTAAATAAATAGTACATTACTACAAAGGCCGGGTAGTAGGGGGTTGCCGGCCAAGTACACTAAAGATGCGCAAAACGCTTCACTGAAGTGAAAAGATTGATTCATATCTTTCGCTCGCGAAGATATGTATCACTCATTTCGCTCATTTCGCTCACTTCGCTCAGTTGATCCAAACGGTTCTTTCGATCCCTCGTTCGCGAAATGATCTGTCAATCTAGGAAAAAACAGATAAAATTTTAGAGAATTGGCCAATCTTATTATCGGACTATTCATATATAGATGTTGCGAAAGCTGAATTATCTTAAAAAAATTACAAATTTCGAGTTTAATTCAGATTATGATTTAATTACAAGAAAAGCATCACACATGGATATTTAAAAAAAAAATGAATTTAACACATGATTTTTCGTACTGCATAAATCGTCAGTTAAGTTGAGACATAATAATTAAACAGAATTTATTTTTCATTTATTATGACAGTATTTATTTAGAATAGTTTAGTTCTAATATAAACAGCGGTAAAACTAAACACAGCAAGAGTGGTGAAACGAAGCGTTACAATATATCACCCACACTAATACAAAAGAGCGATTCACACACTGAAGTGGCCCCTATCACTACACTGCACGCGACAAAGAGAGACAAATATATACATTCGATAATAAGTGCGAACAGTACAACCTGCACATCGGCCGAGCCGACTCGCTCGCATCTCGCTCGCGCTCGGCTGTCAGTTCGTTCGTAGTGTACTCGAGATCGGGAAGAGTTACTGATACAGTGAGTTGTTTGATTCACAAGTGAGCGAGAGAGTGAGTGAGTTGAATGAAAAGATATATATCTTTTGAATCACTCGCTCGCGAGCTACACATCTCTAAAGTACACATAGACCGGATAGTCACGAGGCTGGCAACCCCTTTTCACGCCGAGGTATGTATAGTGCTTTTCTCAAACATGCAATGAAATAAATAAGAAACTTATCAAAAAAAATTTCGGATATAGGTAAGGCAATACTCGACTCGTAAACTTGTATTAATAATATAATGTATGTTATATGTACTTCAAACACCTTCGTACTTAGGTTTTTATCTAAAATGATACAATAAGTTCAATAAGCCACAAACGTACAACCAAAATTTGCATTAATTTCTAGAAAACATGTTAAACCAACGTTCCCACTATTACGACTAAGTATATGTTCATCTTGTTAATGAATTATCGTATCAACAAACTACAACAAAAACATTAATTACTTACCACGTAAACAAAAATATGCGTAATTATGATTACGTTACGTTATGATATATTACGTTATGAAGTCTGGATTGCTAAATTCTGACTGCATTTCATTGTCACTGAACGGCTTTTAAAAATGTATAACTATTACGTACGTCGGCCATTTAAGTATAATTTTCACTTGCATTTGAACAACATCTAGAGTAATCTAGACCTAATTCACTTTTATTGTACCTATAGCCAAATTATTATAGAATAAAACAAATCGACATTATAATTCACAATAATATATGCAACATAATAAAATATTAAGAATGTTTTTAAAATTTTCCCACTAAAATACTTTTTTTTTACAGTATCTGCGCTGTTCGAGAGGTTGCACTTAACGCCATTCTACAAGAGTTAAAATTAAGAAGAAAAATATACATAGTGACTGAATAAATTCAGAACGTTACAAATATTGTCTATGGTCTCTGTTTATGCGTTATTATAGAAAATATTCATAAGAATCAGAACCGTCCGAATTTATTTCGTAACTATAGATTCCAATTCTTAATTTCAGCTCATGTGTAATAGCCCTTGCTGCTAATGTTTTAGCTTGATAACCAACCTTTCACGAAAAAAAAAACAAAATCAGCTGTTCTTATAACCGGTATTAGACATAACAATTTGTAGGGCCCAATCTGTCAGGTTGGGAGGTGTAATAAGAATTAGGGCCCTTAGGGAGCTGAAGGAGGGTTAGGGAGAGGCAGGGTACACAACAGATTGGGCCCTACAAATTGCAACGTCTAATACCCGTTTTTAATCTGCCTCCATCTTTGCAATTTAAAATTATAGGAATTTGTTAATAATATGTTATTCGTTATTTTCATGTCGATTTTATATATAAACGAAAGTGCAAAATATATCACATTGTTTATTGTTTTTTTGAATAGGCGTAAGTAGTGGCAGAATGTCAAACGAACCAAAAAGTAAATATCGCTTATATCCTTAAAATGGCTGAACGCCATGATCCTGGGCCCAAATATATGTGGAATGGAAATTAAAAAAGAGGCACTTGCCGGCCTAGGCCTCCAAATTTGTATGAAATTCCATTATCGACCTCTCGTGTAGCCGCACCTGAAATGTGATACTTCGCAGCCTATTATAAGGAACATAACATCAATATTTCATTGCATGTTTGAGAAAAGGTAAATACCTAGTCCTGCGCCAACTAGCATAGCAGCCATGCCCAAGTTCATCTTATACATAGCCCCAGTTACGGAGCCAGCTACAATGTACTCCGTGATGGAAGCCTGGTCTGTGTACACTGAAATTGTTGTTGCTATCAAACTGAAAGAAAATATACAAGAATATTAAATTATTTGAAGACAAACAGTCATAGCCCAGCAAGACATGCACAGTGATCACTATTGCTACTAAAACTAGTAGTCCGCCTCAAACTCAGAACTCGCGATATCCTTGCAAACGAGATGACCAATATAACAAGACCCTTCTGAGGATTTGTTTTCGCCTACCACAAGAACCCCTTGACCGATCCTGCTCATATACGAACTCTCAAACTATATGTATATCTGCTACAACCCCAACAAATTTCATAAAGATCAGAAAAACGTTACTAAAGTTATCGCGGAACAAACTCTCAAAATCAAAAAGCCATCGAAATGCCGAGACGTCCCAGTAGCAGAAGTTGTTTGTAAGAACTCATTTCGCTTACGCTCCGCTCGTTCGATTATACATAAAACTATTGATTCATAAAACGATGATGGTGATTATTCAAAGGCCATGCCAGGATAAGCTAAGTGAATCTCTGCCCCTAGCTAGTTTTGATCCGTAATTTTTATGGGTGGTGTGGCTCTACATTAGTAAGAAATATGCCATTTCAATTTCAGAATCAAATAAAAGTTCTACCTACCTACTAAAACAATTGTTGCCTTACCTAAATGTCCCTGTAAAAATTCCTAATCTCCAACCCCAGTGGTAGGCTCCTCTGGCAAAGGCTACTGTTATACGATCTTGCAATTTTTTCTGGAAGAAAACAGAAGTGTCATATAAAATAAAAATAATTTATGGTTTTTTAAAGCTCTTTCAAACCACATTATAGTTTTACGGCAGGTTTTGGAATAAAGTCCATAATAAAGGAATTTAATAGACAATTTAGTTTATTAGTTCATGCAATCAAACCTACAACACAATAGTGACCACAGAATGCTAAGAGCAACTCTAAACTTAGAAAACCTACACCACCTAACAATTTAGAAGAACTGCAAACTAAAATACATAAAGAATTACAGCAAGTCTTTTGTGAGGAAAACTCCTGCACCGTGCAAGAACTGTACAACAAATTTGAAAATACATTAAAAGAAAATTTAGTGGGGAAGCCCGACATCAGCAAATTAGAAAGGAATATTTTGACAAAAGAAACCTTAGTCCTCATCGAAAAACGTCAACTATTAAGGAATACTCAGCATAAGACAAAATTCCAAAAAAAAGAACTATCAAGTCTTTATAAGGTCACAAAAAGTAGAATAAAAAAGATATAAAGACCTATAAATTAAATATTATCAGAGAAAATCTAGAAAAATCTGGAACAATAAAGAAGGCACAAAAAATTATTAGCAATGGAAAAATCAATCATGCCAAAACTTAAAAATAAAAAAGGAGAAGAAACAACCAACAGAAAGGACATCAACGAAATTGCCACAACTTTCTATGAAGAACTGTACTCACATGCATTAAACACACGGAACAGACTGACATAAGCCTAAGGGAAGACAGAAATCCAAACGTCAAGTACTTTTCAATAGACGAAATACTAAAATCAATAGACAGACTCAAAAAAGACAAAAGCCCAGGACCAGATAACATCAAAAATCTTTTTTTTATTTATTTATTTATTAAGTCAGATAATTGAAAAACACAATGAGTTCCAGTTACCACTTTATATAGGATTTGTCGACTTTAAAAAAGCTTTTGACTCAATAACCCACTTATCTATTGGCAGGCATTAGTTAACCAAGACATCCCAAATAACTACATACAAATCATAAAGAAGATATACGAAAAGAGTACAGCTAGGGTAAAAACAGACAGAACAGGCAGACAGATCCCGATCAAAAGAGGAGTGCGGCAGGGAGACCCGATGTCACCAAGTTGTTCCTAGCTGTTCTAGAAGAAATTTTCAAAAAGCTTAACTGGAAAGAAAGAAGAAAAGGCATCAAAATAAATTGTAAAAATTTATCAAACCTCAGATTTGCTGATGACCTTGTAATATTAGCACATAGCGCAACTGAGCTCAAGATACTACTACAAGAACTAAATACACGGAGTCAACAAATAGGTTTAGAAATGAACCAAGAAAAAACAAAGGTTATGACAAACTCAAAGGAATTTACTATCCTAATAGAGAATACACCGTTGGAATATGTTCAAGAATATATTTATCTAGGTAAACAAATATCATTCACTGACTGCACCAACAAAGAACTAGAAAGGAGAATTGGACAAACATGGAAGAAATACTGGGCAATGAAGAGCATATTTAAAAGAAAAATACCAATTAAACTTAAGAAACTGGCTTTTGACTTATGCATCCTACCACAGAATAACTAATAGTACTACCGTATAGAAAATTCACTCCTTCATTGTGAATCTTCTTTGCGCGTCGCAGTTTTATGACCGAGCTGTGAGCGTCGGCACGGGGTTGTCACTTGACAAGTTTTTGTACCTATACTTACTGAGTTATTGTTTTTAAGGTAAATATGTAGGAATTACAAACGTTGATTCTGTAAACATGAAATTTTTATCCGGAGATAGAATTTTTTATAGAGATTATGTCTGATTATCACGAAAGTAGGTATGCCACAGCCGTATTCCTTTGAAAATATATCGGTCAGTTCCTAATATTGTTTCTGGGCAACCAATATTCAATAAATTATGGATGTTTATTTTAATTATTACTAAGTAAGGACTTCGGGACCTTTCAATATTGTCCGGAATTTAAAAATGTTATTTCTGCTTCCTTGTTCTTCCGTCTATTCAGACATCCGTGAAGACATTTTTTATACGGATTAGATCGAGATTTAGGTTTCGAAGCCATTGTGTATTTTCAATTTTCGCGAGCGCCACGTGACACGACTATCGTGCCAGCCGAGCGGCAGCCCACTGCAATACGCCTGCCCGGGAGGCGCGCCGGCCAAATGTACCTAAACTGCGAAGTGAAACCCCCCTGATCCTACCCTGTCTCACATACGGCAGTCAAACATGGTCAATAACAAAAGACGTTATCAAAAAAATACATGTCAACGATCCATAGAGAGAAGTGTTCTCAACATCAAGTTATCAAACAGAATAAGAAACACAGAGATGAGAAGAAGAACGAAATTTATAGATGCGGCAAAACACTTACTCAAACAAAAATTTAACTGGGCTGGTCATATAGCTAGGACGCCAAACAACAGATGGGCAAGAACACTGACAAGTTGGAAACCAACAATTGGTAAAAGAAAAGTGGGCAAACCGAAAAACCAGATGGGAAAGTGACCTAATAGAAAGAATAGGGAAACACTGGAAAGAAATAGCAACAGACAGACAAAAATGGAAGAAGATGTTAGATAAATACATAAATATAGAAAAAGGCAATTCGGATGAGGCCTAGGTCAGAAGGACCCTACAAACACAAGATACGAGAAAACTTTAATGAAAAAAAAACAATGAACGAAAAACAAAATATATAAGTTTGTAAAAGAAGGCTAGAATAAATAAAAAAAAATAAAAAAATTTCATGCAATAAATCAAGCTTAAAGACAAACTGTTTGAACAAGAGAATTGAAAAAGTGATTTTGATACTTCTGTTCAAATATTTTTAAACATATGAGTTTTAATTACATACCTTAGCTTCCATAGTAGATTTAAATATAGTAGCTTGGTTATTTTCTATAAAGGATAGATATGCATCTCTCGTTTTAATGAAGCCTCCCAAACATGCGCCTACAAAGCATCCACATAATCCTGATTGTATTACGGTCCTCAATTCTGGAGAAACCTCATCATATTCACTGGAATATCAATTTATTATTATTATTCAACCACAATAGCACAGTACAGTCACCGGCAATAGTATCTTCTACACACCACGAAAAATATGTGACACACTCTTATGGCCCTAGAAATAAAAGCGTGTCACATATTTTTGCGGCCTTCGTGTAGAAAGATACTGTTGCCGGTGACTGTACAAGGAAGTACAAATTGCGTACTTAATGCCTTAAAGCATTCTCTACTAGTCAACCATCATACAGTGGCGAGCTAACCTCGGGGCACCCCTTGTAAAAATCTGATCTGTAAGGCCCAAGTAAAAATTTGATTGAGTTGTTGCACAGCCATTGCAAGTACAAGGCCCTGGGTGACTGCCCTGTCCACCACCCCTAAAGGCCACCACTGGTCATACAGATGCTTACAATCATCATCATCAACAACAAACTTTGAACAAGGGAAATTGACTAAAGACTGTGTACGATAAAATCCGGCCATGCATGATCTGGTATATCTTTTTTTCGGTACCACATATTCAAGCATTTCTTTTATTTTAATAATCTGGAATTATAGTAATATACACTAAAAATAGAATCATATTACAATTGTATGGGCTTGTGCGAGTTTTTGCCAAATACATTCCATCATATCTTGAATTTTCTGTCCAGCATTTTTTGATAATCTTCACTCACTTCCTGCTACAATGCCACAATTGTATTTATATTTTCACAAGCTGTTTTATGCTCATTAGAATGTTATCTTACAAAAAAAAATACGATTTGAAACTCTTTTCTACTTGAGGCAGTCAGGAAAACTTTCTGCTCCAAGCACTAAAAGTAGTTTTTATATGGGAGGCATATTTTTGTAAAAAAGTCAAGCACACCAAAGCTAGAACACCTCAGAACTATTTACATCTAAGTACAATTAGAAAAATGTAAGCTATTATGAAAAGATAATGTAATAAGGTATAATTTGGTTTATCTAATAAAAAATAAAAAACTATTTTTCACAGGAAAATTTGGTAAACACTGTCAGAACACCGTGGACAAAAAAATATAGGCACTGTGGAATATATAGTGATCAAAGTCACAGATAACGTAACGTTATATTATGTTTGTAATTTTATTATGTAGCTTGATGACCACAAATTATTTAAAAGAAGTGTTGCTTGAATATGTGGTACCGAAAAAAAGATATACCAGATCATGCATGGCCGGATTTTATCGTACACAGTCTTTATGAGCTAAAGCAGGGGTCGGCAAACTGCGGCTCGCGAGCCGCATGCGGCTCTTTGTAGGGTCAGTTGTGGCTCTTCGAGTTCCTCTCAAATTTTTTTAAAATCAAATATTACAGTAAAAAGACATAAAACAGACAACTGCGGCTCTTTGAGTTTCCGAAAATTACATATTTTTCCGTCATCAGGCTCTTTGTCAAAAAAGTTTGCCGACCCCTGTGCTAACGTAATGTAAGTTGACAAAGCTTGTTGCGGATTTTATCTTGTACACTTTTGATGCAGATTATTACTGGTCTAGATTGGATGAAGTTTATTGCGGATGTCTTTTTGTATCCTTATTGACGAAACCTGTGCTGTGGATTTGAGTCATGTTTGGTTATTTTGCCTAAATAAATCTAATAAGAAATGTACATTGGAACTTTACACCTTTTAATTTCTTTATGGATGTTTGCTAGTTTCATTTTATTTGTTGATAGTAGAAAAAACTATTTGAATGTTACATAGTGAAGTCAAAACCAATAAGTTGAGGCAACTTACTCATTGCTCGACGCATTCACTGCTGCGCCAGACACATATGACCGATTTAGAATGCATAATTACGAGCGCGGCGCTGAATCTGCTAACTTCATGTTAACTTACATTGTTTTCTAACATTAAACCTTGTAAGACGTTTGTAAGAAGTATGTAGTAACTTTAGAATCACTGATTATAAGAACACAGTGAACACAGCCCTAGATTTGCTCCTCTCACTGCCTCGGTCTTAGGCAATGACTATAAATCAAAACATATTCTTTAACAATTGTTTGAAAATTATTCCATAAATTGAAATTAGTAAATTTTATTTCGAAGGTACATAAAGAGGTTAAGTACGTTACATAAAACAAACTTACTTTCTGTAAAACATTTTCTTTAGTCTCTCAGCTCCTGTTGTGGGCACATTCGTAGATGGATCCAATAAATTGTAATCATTATCGTTATGTTTCTTTAGAATGGGAATAAACGCCGGTGTTAACCTGGCGAAGGATCTTAACATTTTAGTAGTAATAACAATTTAGGGTGTAAATTGTTACATTCGTTTTATTTCGAAAACCTTAATGTTTGGAAAATTAAGTGAAATGGAAATAGATTGATTTCCAAAATTTGCAGTTTTTTTTCCAACACAGCGAAGCGAAATTAAAACGTAAATGCTGTCAAATTAAATTAAAGTGTCATGTCAATGTCATTGTCAGTGTTAATTTGTATGCGTTCAGAAAAAAATATTCAAGGCAGCGTTAATGCCACCTGTACATTCTCGTAGTGCTGGAGCCGCCTTACTGGAAATTTATTAAAAAACTTACCCATTTTCCATAAAGCGATGGAATGGTCTTAAAATGGTTATGTAGGTTATTTGAAGTGGGCTAAACCGTGTGTCAAAATATGGAACAGTAGTATGGAGAATAAATTTACGTCATTTTCTAGTCAGTTACATCTCAGTGCACCGAACTTGACGCTTGTCAGTTTGGGGTTATGAGCGTCTGTTAGAAAATGCCTATAGGCATGACGTTCAGCCTTTTAAATCATGTTTTGTGCCATTAAGTTTAAAATGAATAATAATTTTAGTGATTTAAGACCCCCGTGAATAAAGTCCTGCTATGACGAATTTTTAAAATTTTAGACTTATTGCGGACTAGGGATGATGACACATGTTGAATTGCAATAAAATGCAGAATTACCAATATATCCAAATAAAGTTAAAATTAAAAAAATCTATTGAAATGGTTCAAAGATATCATGCTTCAAAATTCCAAAATTTTCAATTTTTTTAAGTACGAAATTTAAAAAAAAAACAATGATACCATTCGATTTTTAACATTTTACTGTTAAATAAATTGTATGGTAACCATAGGTATACATAAACGCAACATTTCACTGTAAAAATAGCAATTTCATAATTTTTCCATACTTTAAACAGGGCGACTATATAGTCGATCATATGATCGTGACGTCACTTTTGCACGTCATTTTGTTAGGAGCGTTTCGAGAAACAAATGCAAATCACAGACTTTAAGTTTAATTTCTGACTTTTGTGTTGCTTTAACGCAATTGGTCGCATATAAACATTTGATCCTCACAACAAAACGAAACGATTGATAACATACATGAAAAGTATTCACCATGCCTATACTTTTACGGCACTTTGAATTATAGGACACTTACATATCAATATGTTTGTGCCATTGAAATATATTTTTCAAACGAATTTATAGTAATTTGCTATTTTGTGTATGAAATCTATTATTTCTTAAAATGGTCTTAAAATCTTATGCTCCCACCAGAATGGTCTTAAAATTGGGATTTGGTTTGTTGAATTGGTCCTTTTACTACTGTCAAAATTTGGATAGGTAGGCTCATTGATAAATTAACGCCAGAAAACTTTAACTTTAACTGGTCTTAAAATCTTATACGCCCACCGGATTGGACTTAAAATAGGTATATAGGTTGTTTGAAGTGGGCTAAATCGTTTGTCAAAATTTGGAACGGTAGGATTTTAAATAAATTTACGTCATTTTTTCAGTCAGTATATGTTCTTAGTGCACCAACTTGACGCCAATCAGTTAAGAGTTATGAGGGACTGGTAGAAAATGCCTATAGGCATTACATCTAGCTTTTCAAATCATATTTGGTGCCATTAAGTTTTAAATGAATAGGTAATAATTTTAGTGATTTAAGACCCCCGTAACTAAAGTACTGCTATGACGAATTCTCCAATTTTAGAAATACTTTTACGGCATTTTTAATTACATGACACTTAAATATGAATATGCAGTTTTGTTTGTGCTAGCAAAATTTTTTTTGAAGGAATTTATAGGTAGTAATTTGTTATTTTCTCTACGAAATCGATTATTTATTAAAATGGTCTTAAAATCTTATGCGCCCAACATAATGATCTTAAAATTGGGATTTGGTTTGTTAAATGGGTCTTTTAACTACTGTCAAAATTTGAAGTATTATGATACCATGACTTATTGATACCTAAATTGAGGCCAAAAATTGTATTTTTAACGTGACGCCATACGTATTTGTGGCCATTTAAGGCCTTTAAGACTTATATTTTTATGATCTCTGAGATGGGCTCTACAACGCTATATGGGAGAAAATGGGTAAGTTTTTTAATAAATTTCCAGTAAGGCGTGCTCTAGCACTAAAAGGGATTTTCACAACCCCGTAAACGTAATACAAGGCCGTAGCCCGTAGCTATCACTTCGTGGAGATCATAGTGGAGATGGACACCCTTGCCGTCCACGGTAAAGTATAAAAGCGGCCAATGACCGTTTTTCAACCGACTGCAAGATTTCGAAGGAGGAGGTTATCCATTCGTCGGGATCTAAGTATTTTTTAAATGATTAATCGAAGATGGCTGGGGGAAAATTCTTTTTTCGTTTGAACTTTTATAGGTGGGGTCGGTTCTTTTTTGTTTAAAATTATATTATTTCTGAACGTTTCTTTTCCTTCACAGAGTTGACAGCTGTCAATGTTTTGTCATGCGGCGATTGGCAGGATCGTGCAAAGAACAGATCCGAAAAAATAAGTCAGACGTTTTTTCATATAGTTGTCTCTTTGGTTATTTATGGTAAATGAAGATGAGTTAGAATGGGACAGATAGTACGACCTTTTCGGCTGTTAACGAATTGTCTCGATTTAAAATTTAACCATACTGTCAAATTAACCTAGACGTCAATGTCGTCAAACACAAAATTGTTGCAAAAGACGGTTTCTTGCAAGTTATCATGCTATTAAGCTGTATAAATTGAATATTCATCGTTATATGTAGGCAGAAATGTCGTGCATAGTTCCATACCACCGGAGGTCAGTTTTCATCGGTAAGAAACTATTGTTTTTATTTCAAAATTTTCAAACACATTATGTAAGTCTCGGATAAGGGAACGTAGCCATACTACGTGACCAATTTTTTTACAATTTTCACCCCCTCCCCCCCCTCGGTGACCAACCGTAGTATATGCTAAGATCCCCCCCCCCCCTCCCCCTCTGGTTGTCACGTAGTAATTCTTAATATTGTTTTTTTGCAAACAGAAAGTAAAAAATATCATAATTTGGCGCATATTTGTATTTATTAAAACGGCGGTTGCCGCGTAACGCCTCAAGGTGCGTGCACACCATAATTAAAAAAAACCGGCCAAGTGCGAGTCAGACTCGCGCACCGAGGGTTCCGTACAAACCTATAGGTATAAGGGTAGTAACTTTAGAATTATTAAAAATATTTTTATTTTATGATGTAACTAAAAATTTACGGTTTTCGCAATTTTTCCTGTATCTGTGCTATAAGACGTTGCTTCGTACCAAATTTCAAGATTCTGAGTTCACGGGAAGTACCCTGTAGGTTTTGATTCCCTTGCGAGTTTCGAAAATTTGCGGCATAAACGGCTGTATCTTTTTATTGCGTTGGCTTTTAAGTTTGATTTTTTCACAGCTCCAAGGGACAATAGACCTAATAAGTATTTGATATACATTTCAGCTTGATACCTCCACGCGTTCCTGAGAAAAATGGTCTTGACAGACAGACAGACAGACGGACAACAAAGTGATCCTATAAGGGTTCCGTTTTTTCCTTTCGAGGTACGGAACCCTAAAACATGAAAAAAAAAACTTTCGCGAGATTTCCCCAGAGCATAATTATAATAATTATTGATTACGTGACGTAAACCTAACCCCCCCCCCCCCTTGTGACCAAGAGTAGTATTTGGACTAACCCCCTCCCCCCCTAAACGGGTCACGTAGTATGGGTACGTTCCCTAACTGCTGGATACAATAAAATAAGAACCTTTTGCGTAGTTCCAAGTTGATTTTATTGAAATTTATGGGTAAAATTCAATTTTTGTAAACAACGCTAGTGTTGTAACTAAATGAAAATAATTATGTCGATATTTTATCGATATGAAATATTTATATAGGCAAACACAAAATATTATTATATTAAATTATTGTTTACATAATTAATTGTCAATTGTTCAGATTTCCGGAATATAATATATTGCGTCAAAAATGAATTGACGCCGTGGGGTCAATAATTAGACGCCGAACAAACATCAAAGGATTTGCTCGAACCATTTTAAAAATGACTGTTTTTTTACTACTTGCAATGGAAAAATATTGTTGCCAAATCCAATACCTACAATATTTCAGAGGCCTCTTGAGGTAAGTTGAGAAAGCACTTGTTTAAACCGGTGTTAGACAACGCATTATTTGCAATTTCTTGGCCCTACTTTGTCATGTACTCTGTCTCTCTCCACCCCTCCCTCAACTTTTATTACACGTCGCAATCTGACGGATTGTGCCCTTTCTGTAGAAATTGCAATGTTTTATATCGGTTTTATTTATTTTGCGACCACAGATAATCTCCTATGAGGCGGTGCCAGACGTAGGAACATGATGCCGACCGCCGCGCTCGGTCGACCGTCTACAATTCTGCATGCTTCAGCGCAGCGGACGGCAGAATAGTACGACGCTATAAGGTAGAACGAGACGAAATTGATATGACCTTGTTTTCAAGTACCTATCTGAGTTAACGCAATAAAATATATTTATGTCATACCTTGACACACTTAAGGGAATCAAAATGTCTTATAGCACAAGTATAAGAAACCCAGACTTTCCACCCCAGAGAGGAAACTAGGCCTTATTAGGATTAGGCCCGGTTTCCTCACGATGTTTTAAAAAAAAAAAAATTTTTTTTATAACATTGGAATACCTGTTACGGATATCAACAGTAAATATCGATGTCGATATTTAGTAGAAAATTATCATTACTGCACTAAATCTCGTCACGAAGTCATGAAAGGCTGAGACAATGACAGCTGAAGACCTGTCAGATAGCATGGTGTCTATCTTTTTCTTACTTACTGATAAGTACATTAGTGAGAGCAGATCGGGAATATAGAAAAGTTCAACTTATAATTTTAGGTCTGCTTTTCTCTGATATCTGTGGGCGGGATAGAAAAGAAAAGAAAATAATAAATAAAAACTTCGTTTCCCTGCAGTTCGCTACATTAAGTTATGTTTTCACCTTGGACGAATAAATTAAAGGACGGAGCATGGCTACAACAAACTGTGACGCAAGATGGCGGCTGGTTTGAATGTGTGTGTCCAGACGAGTGTTGCCATGTAATACAAATTTTCCCGATTAGGAATACAGTATTTTTGAATAAAAAAAAATAGATTATTAATATATATGTTTAAATAGAATTAATAAGCACCTGTTTTAATAAATTTGATGAAATATATTTCTGAAGAGGTGACTAAAAGGTAAAATTTAAAAAAATCTAAATAAACTATTTATTAAAATTACACGACTACTGTTGAGTGTGGTGGCCTCTCTTGTCGTCCCCAATACTATTATTTTAAGCATACTTTATACCTTTTTAATCTGGAGACACGGCAGTGCCCTCGCTAAGACAAAGACAACTAAAAGTGTAATTACGTATTCATTTATTACGTAACACGATTTAAGGAGGGAGGAGAATTGACCATGTCTTACTTCTACTGCAGAGAGGATTATTATTATTTTTTTCTTACGTAGGGGCGGAAGGGTGTCTCTGGCAAAAAATTTCTTACGTAATCAATGAACAACGCCTTATTTTATACTAAACCTTGTTTGGAATGTAACAAATACTTTTTGAAAACTGCATTAAAATCGGTTCAGCCAAGCGCGAGATAATCGCGAACAAACTTACAAACACAGGTCAAATTGAGAACCTCCTTTTTTTGAAGTTGGTTAAAAATGCTCCTCGATCGATCAACACAATCGGTTTGACTTAAGAGCTGACCTCTCATTCTAACTATAGTTCCATCTCGTTCTAATCGCTTGACCAGTCGATTACTGAAGCCGCTCAGAGTGAGAGGGAGCGATAGAATGAGACGAAAGTTTGACAGATCAGTAGTGGTGACATAACTTCGCGCGTTCAATCTACGATTAGATATGGGCTTTTTGTTTTAAGAAGTTTTTGGAATAATTTTAAGAAATATATAATTATATTTAATTATAAATTTTATTAAAAAAATAATAAAGAATAATTTGCTCACAAAAGCATAAATTTATTAACTATTAAGTAACGTTTTAATATTAATTGAAAACGTGCGTGAAATAAAACGTATAGTTAGTAGTGTGGACGTCAATGTCGTATTGACAACATATCGCGGCGATTATAGACCCCCTTACGTTCGGGAAGTTTCCCTATTCAACCACCTGGCAACACCGCTACCATGAAGTTAATAGTTTACGAAATTACTGATTTTTAATGTGATAACGCAATGAATTGTTTACTTAACGGTGAAAAGTTATCCCATCCGTTTTTTTCTTTCGACCGGTGGCATTTCTGCAGCATTTGACAACGCACGACGGCATATTTTTATTATTTTTTAACTGCTCTTGACTGCATAGACGTTTGGACACGAATGGCGGGGGAGCGGCTCATTATTGCTGTGCGTATGTGTGTGTAGTGCGTAACGACGAGGACACTGGCTCTTTATGGAATCACAAAATTTTGTTAGCCGCACTCCATCTGAGAATTATATAATCTATGGTTTTCACATTATTTTATTTTTGTGATTAATAATCCAAATGTTGAATTCATTCAATATTCAATATTGATGTACTCAAGTATAGGTTGGTATGGAATCGTAAATACAATAATAATAAAAATGCCATTTTCAACTATATTTTATTATAAAATGACAAAGAATAAATCTAGAGTTCAATAGGGTAGTCACTTAAGATGATAATATTGTATATATTATTCATAATTTCATCTAACTGCTATGATGTATGTGGAAACATGCTTTAGGCCCTCACAGATGGGCCGTTGGCAATTCACAAAATTATGATTCGGAAACAATCATTAAAATACATTATATTTCGAAATATGCTCTTTAAAGCTTACTCTTCCTTTCCTTCATCTAGGTCAATGTCTATTTAGAGTTAGGTAGGTTAAGATTTAGTTGAAAGGAAAATATTATTAGATCCCTGTTTTTTTGTCCCAATGATTGGTCTTTGGCATTATTGATTTAATTAGACTAAAAAATATTGACATTGTTTCAAATGTTTCGGCAAATTTTTACTAAGAGAAGCAACAGAAATAGATGTGCGTTTAGTTATAAGAAAAAGATGAGATAACCTTTCGTCACAGGAACGAGTTACAACTATTTAAACTATTTAACTTTACACACAACCCTTTAATTTGCACACCATTATTAATCTTTTATAAATCAATGGTATAGCCCTACAATTTAGATAAAAAAAAACAGGTAGGTATGTATTCTCTAGAAGTTACTTTGATAATGAACTAGGCAACTACTGGAAATTAGAATAGGATACCTATGTTTTATTAGTAAATTTTAAAGAAAGGATTAAGTATGTTAATCTTTACTATCTTATTTATTTAATTTGTTATTATTAATATAGTTGTGTATAATATTTACATTCACAGATTAGTACAAAGTACAACGCAAGGAAGGATAACTGCCATTTTATAGGATTGGGTTAGACATGCATTCATATAACAAGCTCTCATAACTTTTAAACACATCTCACTGAAATCAAGTTTCTGTTTATTTTCAATAAATGAGTCTTATGTTAGCTGAATAATAATACATAAACATTTTATTATGTATTAACACAATATGCATGTTCAACTACTGTGCAAAACTTAGGCATCCAGTTTAATTTTTTTTTATTGAAAATAAACAAAATAATATTTATGAGATACTAATCAACAGCAGTTTGAGGTTTCCTATTAACTGGCAGTTACACAGTAGCTCACACCTCAGTATGGAATGGTTCAGTTCTTTCCACGCAGCCGGGGTCAGGGACGCAGCATGGAATTAACTCTTATACCCTGTGCGAGTCTCCCGTTCATTAACATTACGATAACTCTTCAATGGCAATCAAAGTCCCTTATACCCATTAAACGAAGTAACATGCTACTTTGCGTGAAAGTCAAGACAATCCACAAAACCACGGATGAAGACAAACTGCTTAGTGTCACAAGAAATTATGGATATTTCAAAGCGTTATAGTATAGACAAGTTCACCGTAGATGCGACATTTACGCCTGGATAGTTAGATCTAAACACGAATATGTCTACAGTACCAATTGCGTACATCATTTCATATATTGATCCCCATTAAATTTTATTTTTATTTACAAATAGTTTTTATCTCATCAAGTGTTGAGAAAATACATTTAAATCAACAGTATTGGATATGTAACAAATGAAATGTAGACATTTTTGAGATATCAAAGGCCATTCTTTACATGACTACCGAACCTTAGATCGCTTCTTTCTAAAGTACTTTAGACAATTGGTATTGAGTTGTAAGAAAAAAAGAACTTAGGAAAAACGAAGAGGAGGCAAAATAAAGAACAAAAAGAATATATTGATAATATTGTTTAATTACGAAATTAAAAATAAGAAAGAAATTAAACACACATGAGGCTTAACATTAAAATAAGAAAAATAGAAATGACGATTTCTTACATAAGTATAAATGAAGCACGACGCTTGAGGCTGCAAGCGGTGCTCTTGCGCAAATCCACGCACAGAGCCGTGGCTTTGTAAATGTATAAGATGCGCCTTAGCCAAATTCTATTAATTGATATGTTGGCATTTCAATATAATTTTAAGAAACATGTATAAGTACGTAAGTACTTAAAACAAGTACAGCTTAAGAGATATATATAAAGCGCAATAAAATTAGGTATAATAAGAATGATATGCAGAGATATGTTGAAATGGTTTTGCTCGTAACGCAAGAGGGTGAACACAGAGACGACAGTCTGAAAACAACTTTCACATCCTTTTTTAACGCATAACTTTAACCAACAAATTGAAACAATGTTCGCTTACAATGAAAAATTGCGCTTAATAAAACTCTCAAATATAATTTAACTTTAACATTTTCATCAACTTTTCAATAAATGTTAAGATTACTTCAATTACCTTTTACCTAAAATAATGTGTATTGACTTTAAATTTGGCATCTCGTTCTAAACACTGATCTATTTCTTATTTTTAATAATATTACCGTATTATCTAAATATTTAAAATACTTCTCTAAACACAAAAATACCTATAATTATCTATTAGTCAATACCAATGTTATTAAGAAAAGATTAGGCCTGAAAACGCTACACACATTTTAAATATATTATTACTTATTGATATCTACGGATTGAGCAGAAGCAATGAATACCGTGGACAATGAATCTACGCGACAAAACTGATATCCTGCGATAGAACACGCGATGTGTGTAGCGTTCTACGCTGAATACAATGGATATGTAATCTCCTTGTTGTGATATTGTTTAAGTAATTATAATATTAAATACAAATGCGATACCGCGTTCTCGCCCAGCAGACCACCACCATCCGCCATCCGCTTTAATCTCATTTTAAAACAAGGGCGCACGATTTGTGCACCCTGTAGAAAAACATTTTCAAAAACGTGCAAAATATCACCACACCCTGGTCACCTAACATTATCTAAACCAAATAACTACTTTTACAATCCTTACCATACGTACTGAATAATACAATTTGTATGATTAAATTTTTCTAGTAAAACTTACATCATATGACATTCTAATATTTTTCAGTTTAATCATCTTACTAAGCTCTATTTTTATCCTTATTTACGTTACGTGATGTATAACGATACATTTTAAAATAGTGTAAATATGTTTGTTTTATAATTATTTAAATGACTGAATATGCTTTCTAAAATAAAAGAACTATTTTTCTTTGACTCTGGAAGGGATAAGTTGAGTGACCGGCGAACTTACCAAGTGGCAGCCATTTCAAGCTTGACATGACATCGCTCAAACTTAGTCGGTGCCATTTCGTGCAAACAGGGGTTTTATTCCACATTGTTTTTAGACAGCTCATAACACTGCCAATCTTAAGGCAAAAAAAAACACATTACAACTTTTTGTGGCTTCTATTCCACGAGTTATCATTAAAACAGGTCAAATAAAAAAAACCTAAGTATATCTTTCTTCCCTTCTTTCATTTTTTTTTCAAGTTTATCTAGTGTGCCCCCCGTTGCCCTATCGTTATATGTCAATATTCTATTTCACTTTATCACAATGTCACCAAAGATGTACAAATAGGTTTAGTGAGAAAATTTTGCATATGTAAGTCTTTATGACGTTGTCATAATGCTTAATTTTGCCTGTTTTTACCTGTACACACTCTTTGAGAGTATTGGGCGATAACATTTGTGATAGATAGGTAGATGTGTTGTAGCGACGTAGCCCGATCATTATTTTTCATAATTCAGGTATCTGTTTCACGCATGCTTTGCCTAATCATATACTGGACGTGTAACTGAACACTTAAAGCTGGTCCTACAATTAGAGCATCAGGTTTCACTGGGCATTGCTCAATGACCATATATATTATAAATATTTTTTTTTTCAAAGCTTTTCGTACCAGACTAACCTCCAATAATTTGAGACAATTGTTGACATAATTCCTCGACGTATAATTACTTAATCCACAAACTTAATCTCTTTTGCATTGGACTAGACGCATATTTATTAATTTAAGAAGGCAAAGATGTGTGAAAACCAATCAGGCACGAGTCCAAGAAGTTTGAAAAGCCAAGTCATGAAAGTTTGAATGTTTATGTACAAAAATAAAGTATCAGGGGAGTTATTTAACTAATACTGTATAACAAGTTCTTGTGCCCTGTGAATACTGCTCATTTAATATGCTAGAGAGAAAGTAAATTCAGATCTCGAATAATATTCTCGATCATCGCCGTTCGCAGTGTGGCGACACTAATCAAATTAAATTGAAAATTATTCTAAAAAATACGTTATTGTAATATCTCCCACACCGCGCATACGGCTCTCTAGGCGAATAAATTATTAATTATCTACTGTTAACTGTATGCACGAGCATTTATAGTATGTAGCTAATATTAAATTAACATCAAAATAAATGCATCATGTCACTATTATGTCAATGAACATAACGTTATACAAAGTGATATATTAACTAGATGCTTAGCTATAAGAGTCGTGATTACACTAACTAATCGAGAACAACTATTGAAACAGAACAGGGCCGTCGCTCCGGACAACGAAACACGTATGGAAGCATCAGTAACACGTAGACGATGAAATCTAAGAACATTACTAAAATTATCTCTAAACCTAATATTGCACACACATACACATTTATAAATGTAAATTTTCAATAATAACAAAATGTGTATGTGTACAAAACTATAATTATTTACTTACAAAGAAATGCAATAATAGTAAATTGTGCATGTTAAAATAAATCATGTTTAATATATAAAATATAATATTAGAATAATAACTGCAAATAATAATTATACAATGAAAATTCCCATACAACAATGTGCTTGCTATAATATTGTAACATGACAAAATATATTTTAAAGCGATAGATATAATATAAAATTAGCTGCCTGAATAAAACAACCATGAAATAACGAAAGCAATGTCTGACATCGCGATAAAAGGGTCCATTTCGACAAACTTTAAATAAATCTAGCGCAATCTAATTGCAAAATATATATTGTTTTGATAAATTGATTTACGCAAATTACAAATATTAAATGGAAATCATGAAGACATTATTGAAATAAAATTATGATTATTAAAATTATGGAATGAATATCACACAAATAGGCATCCTCTCTGGTATCAGGGTCGGTAGGAACATAATCAGAGTCGATTCTAAAAACAATAAAAAGCATATATAGCTGCCATTTGAAGTCGTGTGATGAATGTATCTTAGATTAACGTTTGCAGTAATATTAAATGTACGTATTCACTAAGAAAATAGAGTAGCACTTATTCCTCTAAACTGATCCGAGTAAGCGTAATACAGATTACTATGTAATTTTCAGTCGAGGGAAATTCTCGAGTTGAGTGAGAGGTTCAGTTTAATTGACAGTCGCTTATCCTACGCATCCAAAGAGTCCCCTTACACAATGACTTGATAATGATGGTCATAAGGACGCGACTGACAGAGATTGTGTGATATTCCGAATCGGTCCGTTTAGATACTGGACTTGGAGAAGGAGACCCGGAGGTGGTTGGACTCGGACAGCTGGTAGTTATGCATCTTGATGAGCGCGGCGACCGCGTCGTCGATGGATGGCAGTTGCACCAGCGCCATTTTGCGGTCCTTCCTGCAAACATAACATTTTCGTCACTAAAAATTGTTTGGTCGAAAGTAGTTTTCAGTTAGGTAGAGTCAGCTGCAAAAATACGTATCGAAAAAATTGTCTCATAAATATGGTACTACGCACTTATTACAACGGAATAAGATACTATGGGACATATTTTTGAGTAAGATGAGTACACCCATATTTTTAAAGCTGATTGTACATGTGTTTGACAGCAAACAAAACTACATACCACTCACTGTATCGGTATTAAAAATATTGGATGTTATAAAAATCCCATTAGTAGAATACGTAACTTGATTCTATAACAATGTTTTAATCCCGAGCTACTTAATTTGACGACAAATTGTTGCGAAACGGTGTAAGTTCGTACGTTATGAAACTCAATAATGATGCATTAGATCAATAAATTAGGCTAACACATTTTATGAATCAAAGTTAAAAAAGGGCATTAAACAAGCACAGATCAAAACTCATTTTATCGTTAGACGTAGACAATAAAATTAAGTAGCAAGGTAAAAGTCTGACGGCTATAATTATAACTTACGGGAAAAACTTGAACGCCTTGATTGTGAATCCCCGTTTTGTGAAGGCTTCTTTGATATCTTCTTCGGAGACGGTGGCGCTGTAAACAAACGTAATGATTAGTACGTCATTTCATTCTTAACATTTAAATGAAAAATATAAAGTAGATATCTTAACTACGTAGTGCAAAATATCTTAATAGTTTGAGTGGAAAGAGAAGTCTCGTGGCTTATATGGGAATTCATGAGTAGGTACTACGATAATTCTCTTCGCACAGACTCTATAAGTTGTGTTTTTGTAAATAAGTAAATAAAAATTAAAACGGTTTCGAGTAAATCCACTTAAGAGCGTAACGTCAGTCAATTGCTCACTCATTTTATATTATTGTTGCAGAATCAAATAAAAATATATCGTGGCACCAGTTTAAATTCACATTTGCGTCAGAAATAAATAAACAATCAATTTAAATCGTAACTTGCGTTACATTTTTATAGAATTGCCTTTCACTTCATCACCAGAGTAACTCTTGCAGAGAAATATGACAGTATAATAAGTGAATTTACCCAATACTTCGCAACAGCTGCTACTTACGGAATGTTAGACAGATGCAGCGTCGCGCTTGGCGGGTAGATGTTCTGGTAGTTTTTGCTGCCAGGCTTTTTAAATCTGTGGAGAGGGCTCTGAGAATAGTCCCTGTAAATGGCAAAAAGTTGTGTTAATTTAGCATGCACAAAATAATTACAACTGGTCGTGCATGTTCGCGTTAATACATCGCTAGTATAACATTATTCAGGCTTTGTAATTGTAAAATTTAGTTGGTTCCTTGCCTGCCACAAAATAATTTATTATTTATATCATTTGAATTGATTATTATATTATTAAGCACGTTTCAGCTTCAACGACCAGTGTCATTAGCATCTATGATTGCTTACTATGACTACATGGGGTAAACTTGCAAAAACATCGTACGTACCTCGTGAGACCAGCGTCCGGTTGTCCTTCCTTTGGTAGCTGCACAGTTTGGTGCTTGCTCAGCATCACGCGCATGGCCTTCCCAAATACGCGTAGTTTGTCCATGTGGGTTAGGGCTGAAATAATTTTTATCATCATGCAATCGTGTCGTCGTCGTCATCATCAAAATCTATCTATATTTCGCTGCTGTAAAAAAGCTAGCTCCTGCGCATACGACAAAAAAATAACCTACTCTAGGTATCTACATGTTCTATTTATTTTATTCAAGTTATGTCCATCGAACGAATCAACCAGAATAATATCGAATTCAATCAAAAAAGCTGCATTAATATGTTGCATGTTTTAGGCAAACGTAGGTATACCTACGTATAAGGGTTAAATTTTTTAAATCCTTTTCTCGAACATGCGCGGAAATGTTGTCGTTATGTTCGTGAAAAAGGACTCGGAAGCATCACGTTTCGGGTGCTTTAGTGCCACTTGATATGAAAAGGGATTTCATACTACTTTGCGGGCCTAGGCCGTAGCCGCATTATATCGAGAAATCCCGAGTGCGATAAACTTTTGGGCTTTAAATATTCAGTTTGAAGTCTTATTTCAACGCATTTTTTTGAGAAAAGCACTATACATGCCTCGGCGTGAAAACAGATACCCGGCCTCATATACCTACGTGGCCGGAAATCCCTATTTTCCCAGCCTCTGCTGTGTAGTATTTTAGTAGCTGATAAAAAAATTATAACAACGTAAAAGTAATATCTTACCTAGATGAGCCTGATGCGGCTCAGCCATTTGAATGAGAGCAGAATCCTTCTTATTGTAGAGTATCTTCACTCGCTGCACATCGCCATACACGCCTACATACAAAAAATATTTCGTGAACTGAACGACGTGCGAATTTCTGGGTGTTATCGTTCAGACTAACAGGTCAAGTTTTAGCATTTCTTTACTACTCGTGAAAATTTACTCATTCTTATAACAATGTCAAAAAGGCTTGCTAAAACTTGTCCGTAGTCTTTTTAAACCCAAAGTGTTGTCCGTTACTGTCTAAGACACTATAACTGTGAGAAGATACCGGTTTCACATTTATGATAAGAGAACATTATAAACAGGCCTATTTAGATTTGAAAGCAAGAGAGCTAAGATATTTGATATTTTAAAAACAACACAAGTAAAACCAAAAATTTACTCGGAAATAAACACAGATCTACACTGCTTTGTATATATAAAATTGTTTGTGAAACGGGACAGTAGAAAAATGATAAAGAAGAAACTAATCCAAGCTCTAATTTGGTCACGGTAAGCGTCTGATTAATAATTCAGCGGAACATCTATCCGAAACGTTCAATGATACTACACGATGTATTTACCTCTCGTTTTCGTATTTGATTCTGAGACAGGACGGAACATGGCATTATCGTAACCGTTGCGTTTTTCCCGTTTCAAATAGAAGTTCTATACGTAAGTTATTAGCCTGGGTAATCGGCTTTCAAAACGAAGCAATTACTATTAACAACCAAACGAATAATTTATTTCTTATTACAGAATTTCGCCTTCGAATATTATGTTGACGTGAATCCATTTCAACTGGAATTAATCCTGTCACGTAACTAAGAAATATGTGCTTATTGCCCATATGACTGGATACTGGATAATGAAACGCAAAATATTTACATACAGAGAACTGGGACTGACATTTATGGCAGATGGATAAAATAAAAAAGACAACACGGGGCGGACATCTAACTTAGCTACGACTAGGATGTCTGAAACACAAATTGTCATGTAAGTTAATAAAGCGTTTCAGGTTCGGTAGTGTTATCAAGCGAAGCTTCGGCAAAGGTCGCCGGATGCGGTTATCAGTACAGAAGTCGAGAATGTTAGCTGACAATTTGTCTTTCAGGCGACAGGGCTCGGGACCGATATTATTGTTTTAATATTAATTATGAGCTCAGGAGTATGACGTACATTTCAAAAAAGTGTACTCTCTTAAAATTTTATTATAAAAAAAATACCAGGTTTAAGAAAATTCCCTTCCTGAGAGAGGACTTTCTTAAAAAGGCTTGGTTTCTTTAAGAACAAACACTTTTTAGGAAAACGAGTAGCATGATCCTGAGCCTAACTATGGAATGTATATGTGCACACGTACCGAAAAGGGTAAAGAGAGCGTCAGGCGTGACCATCTAAAACAATAGGAGAGAGAAAGAGACAGTATTATAAAGTCATAAAAGATGTTTGACATCATATCTATGAATAAATTAGCAACTTATTTTAAAGAAGTTTAAATAGAATATAATTATAAGTACAATAGCCTGTAACGCCGCCTTATTAGTGGATGCATTAGTGCTCTGTGTCAACCGGACTCTTGAACCCATATTAAATGTGCGGGAGACGTTAATGGCTATTGTGTTAGCGTAATTAATAAATTCGCCAATAAACAGAAAACTACACATTTCAATGTAAGAATTTTGAAAACAAAAAAGTTTTTTTCTGATATGGGGCCAATGTTGGAACATAATATAAAATAAATTTTATGTACGCATTCGATGTTTATTGTTTCCGTAGCATTTTGTGGATGTAAGTGTTAATATTAAGGGGAAGGTACAAACCTCTTCATTGAGATTGGAGACGAGTAGCACAGTGGCAAGAGGTAGAGGCGGCGCGGCGAGGGCGCGCAGCGCGGGCGACGCGGGCGTCAGCGTGAGCGCGCCGAACGCGGGCAACCCGACACCGCCGACGCCGACGCCGTACGGCGACGCCAGCCCAGAGCCGAGCCCGAGGAACGGCGGAGCAAGTACGCCACCACCTAAAGCGAAATCTTGAGTTTATAAGGAATAGTAAAAACATTATTAATTGTTTGATCTTAACACATAGTTATGCGACGAAATGCCATTCAGGATTTGATCAAAGTAACAAGATGGAAATCTAATCAAGAATAAAAAATGCCCTAAGGAAGGTTACTAAATAAATCAGAAGTATCAGAACCAACATTCAGCCTCTGACTCCAGAAAGCGGAACAGCATGACTAATAAAGCATATTATTTGATTTCTTATTTAACCGTAAGTGTATTACTTGGAAGCGTATTTTTTTCCTTTGTGCAAAGAAAAAATAAATTGGTACCATTTTATTCCACGACGTAATAATAACAAAACTCACAATGTCGAAATGATCCTCACATATTACAATCCTCTATGGTGTAATGTGGATTCATGAGAAGTTATTAGTCACTGCGGGAATATTGAACATTCAAATATGAATAATAAACAAGAAAAGAGCTAATACAAATTCGAATGCGGAAAATAGGAATTTTGGCTGTTTGCTTAATTGTAAACAGATATACATTTACGAAATCATACTCTGATGAATATTCTACTACACTTTGTGTGGTATCAGTAGATTGTATTACCATTTCATTGTAAGAACTCATCTATCTTTTAAAAATATTAACTAAATGTTGAATTAATTTAAGATAAAAAGGAGGATATTAGTCCACAGTATGTCTTATGAGCAGCAACGGATAATAATTACAAAAACAAGTTCGCCAGAAAAACACCAAATAGATTAAAGTCGCTGGGTGACTAGGAATATCGATACAAATGTCGCAGATGTAGTCAGTTAATGCTACTCAAATATAAACTCTTGGGTCATACACGGATTAAATATTAACATTATATCCCTTCTTTTTTCGATAGTTAATGATAGGGCTAGGGGTTGTTTACCTTTGAAAAGTACCCGCATATCACTTGCATAGTTCTTGGATTGTACCAAAATCACACCAGGAACAAAAGCGACAAGTTTAAATTTAAATATATTAATGCATCGACGGCTTTGTTTATGCAGTTGCCATTCTGAGCCCTACCATATAACCGCTTACATCTGCTTTTAAAAATTGAAAAGTAACTTTAGATGCAGAATCATAACAGGGATGCACGTTGCTTAAACTACAAGAGTCTAGATAGGTGTGTGAGCGAAACTTGAGCGGTGTTCGAAGCATCCAGGTGCTCAGAGTAGTAGTGGACTAACTCATCCTGGAAGCGAGGGCCATTGCGACTCGAGCCCGCAGAGGCATCAACTCACTGGTCAACAGCTGGTGGGCGTCACCGTCGCCGGAGGGCAACGTGGGGTTGGTGTAGTCTCGAGACTTGTCATTGTTATATTTGACATTTAGGCAGGTCATCTTTGAATAGTCGATGCGGAGGGTGCAGCATCCATTGTAAATGTTTTGTCCGTCTAGGGCCTGTGGACAAAGATATACATTTTAATTAATGTTGCCTATAACAAATCAAAATCTTTTATTAAATACTAGCTTTTGCCCGCGGCTTCGCTCGCGTTAAATTCGGGGTAACAAACCATACAAACTTCCACCCCTCATTTTAGGGAAGTGGGGGGTTAGAAAGAGACAAAAAGTAGCCTATGTCACTCTCCATCACATCAACTATCTCCACTTAAATAATCACGTCAATTTGTCGCCCCGTTTTGCCGTGAAAGACGGACAAACAAACACACACACACACTTTCCCATTTATAATATTAGTATGGATATGGATTTGAGATTCAGTGTCTGTGTCACCGATATGTAATAAATAACGGGACATACGATCAGCCCAAAAAAATGGCTCCACAATAGTGCTGAAAAAACGACTCGTATAGCAGTTTCTCCGTCAGTTTTATTAGCCTTTAGTCAGTGATAGGACTGGCCCGTTACAAATTTTCACGAGTCATATATTTTCGGTAAATCTTGTTTGAGACTGTACCTCTACTATATTCTAACTCAATGGTGTATGTGCCAACATTTTAATATTTTCGTCTAAAAACAGAAGTTTTTAATCTGAAACCGCCATCTCTCGGTAGCTAAACAAATAGAAAAAACTTATGGCACACGCTTAGAAAAAGCCAGCGTCTAAATTCTTCCGCGCCGGGCGCAACAGTTATTTGTTTGTTTCCCAACGCCTGCACCGCGCTGATAACACCAGAACGATAGAAAAGAAAATTAATTAAAATGCAGATACACACAATCCGTTATGGGTAACGAAATGGTCTTGGCTCTTGTGGCAAATAACTTATGTGTTGTGCAATCAATGCAAGTGGGAAAGTTTTACGCGTTTTGAACCCTAGTTTTACGCGAAGAATTTGGGTTGCAAGTTAAGATGTGTTCAAATGAGAAGTATAAGTACGACATATTACAGCGTTTTAAATGTGCGCCTTTGTTACAAAGTCAGCAGTGACGAGTATGCGGCAACAATACTTTTAGCATATAAATGAATTTAATTAAGTCAGTTTCGACATGTACAATTATACATAGAAGAAACAGTACTTAATTAAGAATTCTTGAAGCTTCCACGAAAATGCCATTTCATCATATTTATTTGGATATGAAAATGAAGAGTTTTTAATTATTTTCATCTAAGGGAAAAAAATACAGGCCGCTTCCAAACCATCACCTGTCAAATGAATCTTGACAGTTAACGGCGGTATTCGTTAAATAAAATTAAAAGAAAATTTATTTACTTTGTAATTTGGAAAATTAAGAAATTAATATATTGTTTTATAATGTATTCCTTAAAAACAAACAATTTAAATCTTTATAAAATAAAACTCACAGTAGAACGGGAAGTTTCTTTACGATTTTATTGAATGAAACCATTGCTTACGATAACAGAGACGCAACCGAGTAGCAAAAAGTTCAGTGTCGATGTTGGAACGCTGAATATTGGCTTTAGATTTAATAAATTTCTGTTCTATATGCAAATGCGACCCCCTGATGTATAGACGTGAATAGATTGGCTCGTTTAAAGCTCAACTTATATGGAAATGTGAAAGGCACGTAAGAAAGTGTGGAAGAAGATCGCTTCGATACGTAATTAGTTTTGGCCCCCACAGGGGTCTTATTCGCGAATGTGCATATGACATCAACATGATATTCAAAGGCAGTCATTGTGTGCCCTCCCTCGCACTCAAACACAGGCACATGTGCCTGAGCATGACGCACAAGTTTTAGTATTGAATTGGTATTAAACTTATATTTCTGAATACAGCCCAAATACGAATTCCGTTTCGCGAAAGGGAAAACACTGAGAGGGAACGAACGTAGCGAGTAATTAATTTACAATTCTAATATCTATATCGCTTTGCATAAGTACCCTTCAGTAGATTTTAAGGAAAACCAATTTTTTATGTAATTTAATTTCGGTCATTTGTGAAGCTCTATCCTCAAGATTTACTTCGTTTGTTTAAAAATAAACTAATTTGTGTCTTATACTAAACTATTTCTAATTATTAAATTAATAGACAAAGTTATTCTTAAGGACATAATATGCTACTACAGGTACTTCAGTAGATTTTAAGGAAAACCAATTTTTTATGTAATTTAATTTCGGTCATTTGTGAAGCTCTATCCTCAAGATTTACTTCGTTTGTTTAAAAATAAACTAATTTGTGTCTTATACTAAACTATTTCTAATTATTAAATTAATAGACAAAGTTATTCTTAAGGACATAATATGCTACTACAGGTAATTAGCCATAATAATTAACAGTATTATTCCAAGAAATAACCATAAGTAACTTTAAATATGTATATGGCAACTCTAATCCTTAATTGTTTTACTATTTAGAAAAGAAGAAAAAATGAAGTATGCAGTGGATTAAACCGAGATGCTATACACGGGCACAATTACATTATAATTCCGCAAAAAAGAAACTAAATTTATCCACTCTTATTAGAGTTGGTATTACGGTAACACACTTTCAGGTTGTTTCATAAATTTTAATAAGCCGGACCGTTATAAAAGTCCTATATTTTAACTATGTGGGAGTTCCTGGTGCCGGGTTTTATGGCACGCCCAGTCTACTCCGCTCAGGGTTACCACTTAAAGAATAACCGTGACAAAACGAGGGATGGGTTTTCAGAAACGATAAGCTAACGGCCTATATTTAGAAATCTGTATCTGTGGTGGATCGTAAAATCTACTTTACAATATCGATGACCGCTACTTTAAGAGTCCGGTGACGATTTGAAAACGAAAATCGCTAATAATGAAATAACGCACATGAATTATATTTGATTAGATAGTTTGAAGTATTGTTGTTGCAAAAAAATACTTTTGGTACAGATTTTTAATTATTTAATACCCGAAAACTCAATTCTTGCAGAGCTTGTTTAGTGAGGATGAGGACGTTGATTCGTGCAATCTTGTCGCTTGATTTTTTATTATTATTTGTTATGCCCTCCAATATGTTTTATATTATCTAATTAAAGCATAAAGCTAAGTTTATTTCTACATTTTAATTTTTATGAAATACTTTAATACATTCCCATAAATACCACCTAAACTTCGGCATTTTTTTCTAAAATCGTTCTAGGTAAAATTGCTTAGAAAAATGTATGAAGATGAAAAAAACTGTTCTACTTATTCCTTAAACGACTCATTTTCCAAATTACTTATATATTTTACATACTACTTTAACTTCATTTTAATCAATAAAAATCTTACTCTTTTCACCTCTCCAAGCAAAAATCGCGAAACACCTGTTAGATTAAGGTGAATTATTTATAAATGAAACATAAAATCAAAAAAATGTTCCACTTATACAGTTTAAAAAGAAACTATCTTTCAATATAAACACAAACTAAAAGTAGCCTTATTAGTTACTGTAAAATAGTATCGAAAAGTTGAGCGAAATCGAGAAAAAACTTTACCGGACTCTTAATTAAGTACATTTAAATTAAAGTATTGGTACAGTATATGACAATCTAGTTGGCAATGATTTAAAATCTAGTTGGCCATGGAGGAGCAACGGGTTCTAATGAATCTCAACACGTTGAGGAGTTATAATATGTGAGTAGATAAAGTAATCAATGTAACTGTACATGATTAGGCAATTAAAACACTAGTGTGATATCATTATAAAACCTCACTCGTGTTTAAAATTTTAATGCCCTTCATTATGTAACTAGCAGTCAGAAAAACTTACTACTTATTACAATATTTCTCATTCCAATCTTAAAACTTTTAACAATGTAACTAATACAACAATTATAATCACTTTTACTGTTTGGGATATTCTTGCCATTTCCGAATTTCCGGTGCCTAATTGCTTAACATCTGGGAAAATCCTGACGTCTGGTAACCCTAGTTCCGGGTATCAATATTCGCGAGAATTTCATTTAATCTTCTGAAACGATTATTTGCGTTCGCGGAGGGACTCGTAATTGAAGTAAAAAAAAAATATTAGGAGAGTGACAAGACGATAAAACGACAAACCCTACGCCCGATTTGATATTGGGATCCTTTATTGCGTGATAGGGCGTCAGATCGAGATCTCTGTAAAAAAAGCTTGGCGTTTTGTCCCTTGACTTGCATTTAAAGATTGTACGTTCATCTAAAATAGTACATTACTTACCTAGGGCTGTAAAAAAAAGAAAGCCCGAAATCGCAGGTATTTGGGACCCGAGCCGCAGGCGAGGGTTGTAAATATGCGATAGAGGGCTTTCTTTTTTACTGCCCGTGGTGAGTACACAATTTTACGTCCCCACCTGGCCATTATGGCCAGGTGTGACGTAAAATATATTTATCTTTGGTTTATACCAACTAAATCAGGTAAGAAGAAGAAAGCAATATTTCGTGTTGTATGTAGGATAACATTGAATTTACCCTTTACCGCATGAATAAAAAAATAATTGTTGAATTTTCAACTCTGCCACACTATAGATAAAGTTGAAAGTTATAACGGCCATAAACGGCTTCGTATACAGTAAAGGATTAAAATGGAAACAGTTTCCATTCATGCGTTTGCAGGTATCAACTAAAAAAGGCCGGTTTTCCATGTAGGTACGTAACGCTAATTGTTTCGGACTCGCCCCTATTTCACCACGCTGATATATATATGTCACATAATATATGTGAGCATCGTTATTACTGGCTTCGCAGGCGTCCACAGCCTACGGAAACCGCTTACCGTTGGATGCTTATTTGCCATGCCACCGCAGTGATATTTAAAGAAAACTTCATTTATTATCATTAAAAAGATCTAATACTTTTTAAAGGTTTTTACATAACTATGTCACGGAAATCACGTTAATTGTCAGGAAATTCCGCCACAAGCCTAATCTTGTGTAAAAAAAAGGCCTATTCTTCTAAGGACTATTGTTTTTCGTGACAGTTGTCGTGAGTTCTTCACCAAACTAATTACGATGTACCTATTTATTGGCGAAAAAAAAAATGATGGCAAAGCATACATCCCGCCCGGTGGTATTTAACCGGTTACTCTAGCTTATAGATGTCTACAACGCCAGTAAACATGATGTGTCAGAAATTGTGACAATTGTCACCGTGGTGAAATCGGAGCCTGGTTTTCGAAAACCAAAGGAAGACGCAGACGTCAAACCTCAGGCTGCCAGAATTAAACGTCAAGACGTAACAAGTGTCCTCCGTATCTCTTAATCACGCTCCCACTAATTGTTTTATCTTCAGCTCGTTAGAACTCGTTTAAGCAAAGCCTTCTTAGTGAAGGATTAAGTGCGGACCGCCTTAATCCACCCCCCGTCGCTAATTCACGCGGTTTTTCCATGAAGATCAGATAAACGTTTTTGTTGGGGTCTCTCCGCGTTTAATATTTATAAGAGCCGCATAGCCCACTCTGTTCCCGACGTTCCCGTTGCAACGGATTACACGAACCCCGGAATGCAACTATTTCATTTTTTGTCTGTAGATGACGCTGAGAAATTATGAAAACAAGCCGAATTCCGGGATGCTTGCTCCGAGCGCTTAAACTTACGGACAGCGTTATGAAAATACCTAGGTGCAGCGATATTTTGTACAAAAGATATCGTATGCTCGAAATTTATTTTTAAATGCTCATACGAGTCACAAGACATTTATAGATGTCCGTAAAAAAAGATGGCACTGGTTAAAAAAAAGCTACGTTATTCATACACTATATGAAAATTTTCTGATGAAATCTGATAATTTCCTCTGAAGCAAACTCGCGGTAAAATTTTAAATCCATTAAACATTTGCTACCTAAGCAGTTTAAAAGTTTAAACGCCGCTGCAAGCCGTTAAAAGTCCGAATTGAAACTCCGGGGAGTAAGCTGAGAATAGATCAATTGATTATGTTAACATTGTTCAGCGTCGAAGCGGTAAGCAGTAGACTTCGGCGGATCATTTGAGCCGTCGAGCTCGCCCAATTAGCTGCGGATAAAAGGTTGCTTACCGCATGGTCTTAGGCTAAGTGTTAACAAACAACGACGAAGTCCGTGTAAACTGTTTAAGTTTAACCGTTAGTGTGAGGGCAAACATATGTTTTTCTTACAACTCTGCTATAATCCTCTACAATGTACCTACATGTTCAGTTAATAGAATTTAAAAAACAAGCAAGTGTATTGCAAAACCCAATACTCGTAATTGGGTTATGCAATACACCCAAGGCGATATCTGGAATTTATTTATATTTTATTTTAAACCAAAGTACTAATTATTTGTCAACATATTTCTAATATGACAGTTTCTACACCTCCTATTTTTTTTATCGAAACTATAGTTCAGTCCCATTATAATGCATTTCCGAACGAATTCTTATTATTATTTAAAATCAAATTTTGACGCGAATATGCACGCGGCTTTAAATCCTAATCATTGGAATACAATATAGATGAACCGGTAAACGCGACTAAGGTATCATCGCAATTAGGGTATGTACACATTCGGGGACGCATCACCGGGTAAACCACGTTCGCTCCATTAGACACTGTAATTAATACCCGAGGTTACCCTTAATTGTGGTGACAGATAGTGACGATCGCCCAAAAACCGCGCCCACTCGCCACATTCAGTTTACTTAATGAGCCATCTTTTAAATGGACGTTTGTGTGATTTGCGGTGTCATGTTGGCATCGTTGATTTCCCAATGAAAAACTGTTAATTGCTCACTTTTCAGTGCGTTTGGGTTATGTGTTAGGTGATAAGGGTAATTTAACAGGTTAGACAACCTGTTAAATGATGAATACAGATAGACATCTGTATTACTTCTATGGTTTCTCTCTGGAAGTATGTATATCTTATCTCAAAGTGCCACCGTGTAATTTTCTGAAGTACAGATCTGTGCTTAAGTTTTTGTCTGCTAGGGTTTACAATCCGGATCCTCAATGTATGATATTATCCTGAACTGGATCCGTATCCACGGAACTTCCCATGCAGCTTAGATCCGTCGTACTCTTGTGTCAAACTCTATTACCCTTGTAACTTTACTAAAGATTGATTGCTAAATATTAATCATAGCAGCCGTCATTACAAATGCTGAAACAAAGGTCAACCCGAGGGATGACCTTCACGATCGGCTATCAGCTGTCCCAATATTTACAATATTTTCCTGCAAACTTGATACTCTATTGGATCTGCCCACACTGTGTAGATAAGTTCGCCACTCAAACCTATTCTGTCCCAGCGGCATCAGTTCTACCAGCATTTTGCCTCGCCCACTTATCGCAAAAGTAAACAAAATACTTTTTACTTTGAATATTATAATTGTATAAATCGTTGATGATCATTTACCAAAGAATGCAGAGCCCAAAGGGGTAAGTCGTTTAGGTCGGTCATACCTAATAATAATTAATGGTAATTTAAATTAAATAATCTTGTAATATAATTTTGGGTCGAATAATCATTAGACGGGGCGAAACAACATCACTAAACTTCTCCAACTAAAGTAACTGAATTACGCAAGTAGGTACCTCCTCGAAATTTAAATCTTCGCACTTTAACAGGCGTCGTGATTAACGTCGGCCACAAAACACTAACATAACAAACGCAAAACAATGTTTGACACGTAACTAGGTGGGTGCAGAGTGCAGCTAAGGCATTGTTGACACAGCCAGTCCAGGCCGACAGGGAAGGGCGACGGTACGTGCAATTTTAAACGGGACTTGAACCTTGCTCCGGGTTGGTCACTGTTTGTTGGATAGCTTGAAATTTCAATGAAGTTTGCCCGGTCTCTGCGCTGGACTTAAACGGGTTGTACACTTGCAATGTACACAAACTGTCCATTGATGGGTCAATGATTGTTTTAATATAATTGTACGTGTTTATTAATTACGTACCTACACAATATATACAGTACATGGTAGGTAAGCAATTGATCTTACTATTCTTCGATATGGTTATTTCGATAAGTGTTTGGGCTATTAATATCTTATATACATTTTCAGTAACTGCAGATGGGGCTCTTCAATGACTTTTTGTATTAACAGAATTATACTCGTACATACTATCCAATTCTTTGTTTTAGATTATTCCTAGATTTGTGTATTTATGCAGTCGTAAATCTAAAGGGTAGGGATATTGGCTGACTTGGCTTTACATGAGATCTCACTACTTTTTACGGCAGCAGGTAACCGAGCCTTGACAGGATTTTACGAGGTTTTCATGAGATAGACAATAAGAGGAACGCGTAACAAATATAGCAACTGTAATTTGGTGTGCTTGAAACCAAGTTCTAACGGTATCTTATTTACTAGTTACTTACTGACTAGTACTACGATACGCGTGCTTATAGAGTAGCGTATTTTGAATAAAAACCCATGGTAGGTGACTTTTAAATATACCCACATATTAAAATTTAAGAATGTCTAAGCGATGGCACAGGCGCATAACAATCTACAGTTACATACGTCAGGAAATACGAAGGCGTAAAAGTAGTAACCCGTAGCTCATAAGTCAACTGATAGTTGCTATTGCCTTTCAAAGACACTTTGACAACTAAAATGTTGCAAGGCAATACTTTGTACAAAGTAAATCCACCTGAAACTTCTACGTGGAGTTGAAAAGAGTGAATCGTTGAAACGTTAAAAATATTCGCTACAGATAGCGGCGTCGCCCGTTGACGACTTTTTTGACGGTTACATTGTTTGAATACTTTGAATACGTTCCCGTGTTGACACAAAGGCGGTTAGACGCCGCAGTGCAAAGTGCAATTTTAAAATGTAAACAAAGGCCGCACCTTGAGTCGATAAACGTCGTCTTGGATTTCACGAACCACGATGACAAAGAAATCTCGCGACTAAGAAATATGAAATGCGCAAACGGAGATTAACATCGTTCTGCTTGCGAATCTTGCGATGCCGATGTCAACTTACAGAGATATTACGAGTAGTAGTTAGCAGTTAGAAGTAGCTACTTTCTAATACTAATAATAGTTTACCTACATACGATGATTAAGTATTAATAATATTTAGAAAATTTTCGACGCATGCTCGACATTATTGTACTATTTATTGGTGGAAGTTTGTGCGAGACAACATTCTGTAGTCCGTACTTAAGATTTCTCAGCTGCTATTTAGCGCAATTTCAAGTATTTACAATCCTTAATCCTTCCGACCGTGTTAAATCAAAAACATTTAAAAAAATCGCAATTCGGTATATTTTGTATATAAAGTCACTTCAGTGGATCCATCGGCCGAGACTCCATTTTTCCGAGTATACTCGTACTTTCGCTCAAGCGCTATTACTACCCCTACACTCACACGTCCACCTGTATGCCTAAGTAAGCCTCTTAGATTCGGGCGGCCGACCGCTATCTATCAACAAATCAATTGCTATCTCTGAACAAGTTCCACCCCCGATTATGAGCGATCGTCACAAACAGCGCGGACCATTACCAACGGCTCCGTGGAATCGCAGTGTTATCCATCATAACTTATTGATGGAGCATGATTAACAGGAAGGGCTGACTAACTAATGGGTTTTCTGTGACCACTTGTAAACGCTGTTTTGAACCAAAATGTATGCTCTAATTTACTTCAAACTTCATTTTTCAGTTTGATTGCATATTATATCAATGAAACCTATTAGTCTCGCATATATAATATCTATGCAGAGTTAAATAATAATAAAATCTCGCCGTCAAGTTAGTTATAATTGTATTTACTTGGTGAACATAATCAACTATTATAAATGATAGCACAGTTTACACGCAGAAATGAATGCATAAAAGGATCTTTATTATAATTTTAAGCAAATACATCTTGCTTTTGCATTACAACTCTAAAATTAAAATAAAATTGCAACCATAACGAAACAGAGGTATGAAATAACTGTTAAAAAAGCTCGTAGGAAAATATTATGCTCGGGCGGTTCATAACAAAACATGTTGCATCCCAAATCCGAGTCTCGTGATTATTTTACCAGCAGGTACAATCGTCGAAACAACGCATAACATGCGAGTATTTCTATCTTTCAACGAAAACATAATGTTATTATAAATCCCATCAAACTGCGCATTTCGTATCGCCGAGTATGGCCATTGTATATTATTAAATCACTATTGGAAAACTGTTTTCATATACGTTACGCAATATGGCGGTATCTGACTGTTTTTTTTTACATTAATGAACATTACAGCCAATTCACTTTAAGGCAGCTCAGAATTTAGAAACAACTTTTGGTTCACACAAGACTACTTAGCACTTAACTGTCAAGTATACATTTAATTTTTAACGTTTCGCGACCGTGCTTCGCAGTACTTTCACTCAGTTTGCTTCAGCATAAACTCAATTAGACAAATTAGTTGTAGAGTTTTTCTCGACGAGTGTACTGAGAGGGACGCGGAGTATATAGCATCGAACGCATTAAGAGCGTACATTTCGTGTCTGGGCGCATAAGCCGCCCTCTGAAAAGATTTGATGGCGAGGTTAGAGATTTATGTCAAGGATCATAGAAGGAGGGATCGGGCGCTCGGCATCCGACTGTACTCTTTGTGGTTGGAGCACTATCCGGCTTCACTTCACTTTGTACCTCTTGCTCCTGCCACTTACACTGCGAGACGTTTTAATTTCATTCCAGAAAAATACGCGACCTGATGGTCTGAGGATGTTGGTAGTTGGTAGCACAGAGGAGACTAGTAATGACGAACTACCACAATTGCTTTACCTCTACATCTATATGCGTTTTTATTTCACGCGATATCTTAAGCTAAAAGCTTATTTAGTTTGCTGTGCTCTGTTATGAATTAAAACTTTTTGTCCTATTGCTCCTTTTCAGCCTACATCTATATGCGTTTTTATTTCACGCGATATATTTAGCTAAAAGCTTATTTAGTTTGCAGTGCTCTGTTATGAATTAAAACTTTTTGTCCTATGGATTATTTTAAGCCTACATCTATATGCGTTTTTATTTCACGCGATATATTTAGCTAAATCTTATTTAGTTTGCTGTGCTCTGTTATGAATTAAAACTTTTTGTCTTATTGCTCCTTTTAAGCCTACATCTATATGCGTTTTTATTTCACGCGATATATTTAGCTAAATGCTTATTTAGTTTGCTGTGCTCTGTTATGAATTAAAAGTTTTTGTCCTATGGCTTCTTTTAAGCCTACATCTATATGCGTTTTTATTTCACGCGATATATTTAGCTAAAAGCTTATTTAGTTTGCAGTGCTCTGTTATGAATTAAAACTTTTTGTCCTATTGCTCCTTTTAAGCCTACATCCTCACTGAAAATCAGCGTCGCAGAGTGTACCATGTGGTACATTCTGTGACATCAAGCTGAGTGAGGTCCATTTAGCGCAAACGACAGCTTTAGATAGTAATTAGTGTAATTACCATTAGTTAGTTTTAAGTTTGTCTGTCCTTGTTTTGTGCTAATAAATGTCTTTTCTTTCTTTCTATCTATATGCGTTTTTATTTCACGCGATATATTTAGCTAAAAGCTTATTTAGTTTGCTGAAATTTTATGTAGGTAGCCGTGTTTATTCATTAAAACTTTTTGCGCAATTGCTCCTTTTAAGCCTCACTTTTTATTAAAAACCCAGTTGTAATGTTAATTGGCTATTGCATTAGCTAGACTAGTATTGTCTATACCAATTTAAGTCCCAGAGTTCATTGTGCGAATCATTTGTGACATGTACGAGTTTGTGGCAAACGTCGTCTCGGCTCTCTATGTTAGTTGCACAAACGAGCCAGTCGCGGTAAAGTTGCAATGCAAATATTCATTGCATTTGCTACGTAGGAATAATATTTAGTTGAAAATCATGTTGACATTCTTTTGTAAGCATAAATGTTCAAAAATATCCGTGTTTCAAGGCAAAAACGCTATCGATTAATGGTTAACATACATGTAGACTCATTCAACAAAGAAAAAAAAAGATTGAAAATGTAGAATATAAAAGAGATAATATATAATTATATATACATTTTATAGCAGATGTATAATTTATTCAATCTTACCAAGTGCCATAGTCTAATTTTAAAATTTATAAACAATTCATTACAAAAACACAATCTTTCTCAAACATAACTCCAACACACAAGAAATAATCAACCAATATTGTATTTCTATTGGAGTTGCACCAAAATAATTTTCAAGCAAATTCTGATATTTCTGATTCAGATGCTTAGATGTCAACTGTATTGCGTGGTTAAGGCACTGGTCCCACCGCGAGCGAGTAAGCTATGAGCTATCGGCTATTTTCTAGCCCAAGAAACGAACAAAAGATAATCGCTTCCGTGTAAATAAAATAGAGAGATATATATTTATAGTTCATAGCTGGCTGTTCACACTGCGATGAACTATAAATATACATCTCTCTCTTTTATTTACACGGGAGCGATTATCTTTTGTTCGTTTCTTGGGCTAGAAAATAGCCGATAGCTCATAGTTACTCGCCCGCGGTGGGACCAGTGCCTAATGTATTGGAGTGAAGTTGGATCGTGTCTAACCGGGTTTTACATTTAGAATACGGCAAGTATGGTTTCTGACAAGTTTTCTTTTACAAAAAAAAGTTGCCAATCATTAAAACTATTACGTACATAGTTTTCGGGAATCTGTCATTAAAATCCCTACTTACGGTTGGAAAGTCGCACGCCCGGACTACAGGGTTCCAACAACCTTTGTGTGAGAATTGGGAGGAACGTAAACCACTTTTAAATTTGCCTATTAATGGCATTGACGCGTTCTTGTCCTAGTGGGTACAGACGCCGGTTTCTAATTTCCATCTGATCTGCATATCAGCTGCTTGTATAAGTGCGAAAGCACTTAGCCAGAATTATTCCGTAATAGATATATATTTAACGTTGACAGTTCAATACGTTATAAATATTATTTGAAACGGGATATTTACCATGTATATTTGTGTTTATGAGCACCCGATATCAAATAATATTTATAATGTGAATGACCATGTGAGCTAGAAATCATATATAGTTCAATACGTATTACGTACGTGTCTACGTTTGTGTCATCCGTGCTTAATGGGTATCCGATATTATGAAAACGTTGGTCAAAGTATATGTTTTTCTTTACATTTGGTGTATATTGTATGAGTGCGTTAATTTCTAAAATACGTTGGTATTAAACACGTTCACATTAATTGTCTCTATAGTCGTTGAGTACGAGCCGTACGGGATACTTCGACTATGACCAAGGATGATTAAGACATGGATTGACAATGCCTATACAAAATCGCGTTCCCTTATTTCAGGTTAAAGCACTAGCGTCATCTATGGGTCACCACAAACACTAAATTCTAGTTTCAAATATTTAGTTCGGCGATTAACGCTGACAGAATAACTCGACTCCAGGCTCGACAGATGGCGCTGTGGCACTTAGTACCGAAAAAAGACGTATAGCCTGAAGTTTCGAGGAACGCGATTTTGTATAGGCATTGTCAATACATGTCTTAATCATCCTTGACTATGACTATATGCGCTTTCAAGAGACCATGAGTGACAGTCGGATCTTAACAATCTGTTATTGATTTCGTATTGATGTGACATTACTTGCAGTGCATCTCGCGGCGTAAGCAAGCAAGAAGCACTGATAAGAGCATTGTCAAATCAAGTACTGATTTTCAAATTTCGAATAGGCCTTCTAGTGTTCATGTTCCGCACGCCAATCGGCGAGTTGATGGGGCTTAGCGTTGCTAAGTTTTCACCACTCGGTTCCGCCAGTGATATCTCAATTTCACGAGAGGTTTCCTCGTTTGTGGCCAGTAATCTGGCAGTCAAGTAACAAGCTGAATGCTTTTAGGACGTGGGTTTTTATTACCCATTTATGATATTTTCGTAATTTGCTCCATCTTCACCTTTTCTATATCTTCCACGCACATTATAAAAATTATAAATAAATACCGTTTTTTTACCGCCTCTAAATTGTTTCATGACTGGCTAGACTATATGAGATTTTTTTTCATGAGTAGCACGCTTTTTAATGATAAAGATGCATACGGAGCAAATCCATGCGTCAATAATTGACATACTTAGTAGAAAAAAATAAGCGGCAGCCTCAGCTGTAGCGCCTGTAGTTTTATATAAAGTTAAATTACCTTACCAAAGTAATCAGATTTACCTCATCCAATCATGAAAAAATCTTTAAAGGTAATATTTAGATGATTTGATTTTCTAATAATTGAATAATAATAATTTGAAACAAAAAAGAACCGACTTCACTTAGGCTCCACCTTTCCTAAAGCAAATGTCCGAGCTACTGTATTTGAAGAGTTCCCTAGATTTCTCCAGGATCCCATTATCAGATCTTGACCTGGTGACAATGGGACCAACTGTAAAGTATACTTTTTCAAACAAAAAAAAATATTTCCAAATCGGTCCGGCCGTCTTCGAATAATCGGTGAGCATACATACAAAAAAAACCGGCCAAGTGCGAGTCGGACCCGCGCACCGAGGGTTCCGTACAAACCTATAACAAGCAAAAGTTGTAGTATGTTTATTACTAATTTCAATTTAATACCTTCACCCGTTTACGAGGAAAAAGGTAGTAAGTTTAAAACTTAAAAAAAAATTTTTTTGTATGATTTTACTAAAAATGTTTACTTTTTGTAATTTTTCCATTGTCTATGCTATATGACGTTGCTTCGTGCCAAATTTGAAGTTTCTGAGTTCACGGGAAGTACGTTTTCGTAGGTTTTGCGAGTGCCGAAAAACTCTAAAACTTGCAGCAACGACTGATTTTTTTGATTGCGTTGGCTTTTAAGTTTGATGTTTTTACAGCTCCAAGGGACAATAGACTTGAGTATTTGGTATACATTTCAGCTCGATACCTCCACGCGTTCCTGAGAAAAATGGTCTTGACAGACAGACAGACAGACAGACAGACAGACAGACAGACAGACAGACGGACAACAAAGTGATCCTATAAGGGTTCCGTTTTTTCCTTTCGAGGTACGGAACCCTAAAAACAAGCAAAAACAAAGATCCCGATGAATTGGGAACCGCCTCCTTTGAAATCTTGAAGTCGGTTGAAAAAGACTTAAAGATTATTTATTTAAGAGAAATATTCAGTTATGTCTAGGAAGGATTTCTAAGTAATAACGTCCTGTATCAAGAAATGAGACACGCGATGTATTATTGTATATGAAATACGCTTGTAGTTAGTTAATTGAACCGAACGCGCCCAGCTTCGTGAAAATTGAGCGTAAAGAGCAACTAATTAGTCGATAGTCGACTCACTATTGTAGAATTCATTAGCAGCGTACGCCACGTAAGAGGTATTACAGTTAAATACGCTGATGTCGCCGATGAATAGAATATTTACTCGCCAAAGTTACCATTGTGCTATATCGTGAACAATCAAATATGAGGTACATTAATTTTGTGTGAAATGTAAACTCTGCCATTCCTATCGGTTTAAATGAAAGTTATTTGAGCACAGATTCATAACAGCGAGAAAAAACAAAAACTCAATAATTATACTCGTAAAGCGAATTTGCGGAAGCCGCAAAACGAAATTTAATTTGCTCTGAACGCTGCATCAGGAATAAAGTTAAAACAGTCGCTGCAGTAGGCGACGGTACGCGCAACTTCTAACGCAAATGAATAGCGAATGGGAAAAGTTGGGTGGAGAAAAATGATGTCCCAGCCGGCGAACCGACCATTGTGGGTGACGCGGCCGACCGATATTATTGTTGCTAAATACACACTAAGTACCTGCATTAAAACTCGGTTTCGAGCATTGTTGGAAATCCATTGTTACAAGAAGTTGGCTATAAAGTTCACGTTATTACGTTTCTGATAAGCCGTGTTTACTATGGGCAAATTATTGCGGTAAAACTTTGAAGCAGATGTTATTCTTTACGAGAGGAATATGTAATACGTCGTTTTGTCTACGTCGATCTTACTGTATTTGTTTTTTGCGTTTCATATGTTGTGGTTGAAAAACCTATTGTTTACTCCTTTATCGTAGGTAATTGATGTATTGATTTGTATGTTTTGTATATATATATATGTATAAGTTACAAATACGGATCGTCTAAAGAAAAATGATAGAACAGGGCCATCTGTAAAGTAATTTTATTGAAGCTAACTAACATCTATCAAAGGAAACATAAATAGTTCGAGCCAAGACCAAACCTCTTCATTTTGAGATAGTTGAAAAGCGAGTCATTAAACTGGGAACACCAATACGAACTCTGTTTTATAGTTCAACTTCACAAACAGTTAAATAAAAACAAACTACTTACCGTTTTTGCAGTTTGCGCTGACACGGTGTCTGGGTATTGGATGAGGGCTTGGAATGAATCTGCAACAAAATTATTTTCTTATAACATCATATTTGATACACATTTATGGAAAAGGTACCTATGTTAGGATAAATAATATCATATCAAAATTTGATAAAATCCTATTAATATAACAAACAATATGAGTCAATGGAGGCCCTCACATCCATACTAATATTATAAATGGGAAAGTGTATGTGTGTGTTTGTTTGTCCGTTTTCACGGCAAAACGGGGCGACGAATTGACGTGATTTTTTAAGAGGAGATAGTTGAAGGGATGGAGAGTGACATAGGCTACTTTTTGTCTCTTTTTAACCCCCCACTTCCCTAAAATGGGGAGTGGAACTTTGTATGGAGCATTACGGGGGACAATCAGGAACGGGGAACCGTGTTACCCCGAATTTAACGCGAGCGAAGCCGCGGGCAAAACCTAGTGCGTTTATAAATCAAGCTAAAGATAAACATAATATTATGAACTGAAACTCGAAATAATATTATAATCAGATGAATGGCAGTAATCCTTAAAAAGGTATTAAAGTTTATGTAAACGATAACACAAAAAGCTTTCATGAACACAAATGTAAGATTTATAAAACTGAAACTTTGCTTAAAGCACTTGTCTAAGCATACATCAGGGAAGATTTAAACAAGTTAAAATTGACGCCCAACGTGGCACAGAACCCTTGAGAGTTAGCGCAACCCCGTAGCAGGTGCAACCTCCTCGTCAAACACTTAACGAATATGCGCCCAAACAAGTTTCCATGCGACTTTCATTATTAACTTAGAGTACGGATAAATTTATTGCCCTGCCGCTTAAACGCGTTGAAACTTTGATGCGGATGTCGCGGGTGAAATTTAGTTTACCCCACAAGTCAATATCTCGGATATATTGTAAGTAATGAGATATTCTACACCGGGAGAAAATAAAATTAAACGGAGGAAAACACCATTACGGGTGAAAATAGCCGTAAACATGCGTGAAGAAAGACTTACCGCGAAATTAAAAAGATAGTAAGAGCGTTAAGGTACTACTTTTATACCGTCTTTTTCTTTCCGATAAGTAGGGTGTCTTAAGAGTAGTTGGTGGCACTCGCACGGTGTATTTATTGCTAGCGGATGAGCGTTAAGCCCCTAATTTAAGGCATGAGGCCGACGATCATTGCCGTCCGTAGGGGCCACATAAATTCACATTTTCAGGTGCCGTCGGTCAGGCGGCATCACCTGTAATATACTTAGTCGGTTCATAAGTTCTGTCACTAGGATTTGGACTGGTAAAATAGGAACTGTTAGAGGATGCTTACTATTTCAATATATGGTTAAAAAGCCAATTTAACACTGATTTATTTACGATATTATTTAAGGCAAATAGTTGTGGCAGTTTCACACACTTCCCTGTAACATTCGAAAAAGCGCAATAAAACACCACGTCAAAAACACGCGCCCTGTTCGAGTTGATTTTGACCATAATTATTTTTATTCAATTTTAAGAGGCTTCAGTCTTGCATACTGCATTAGCTTGATCGTTTACCTTCATTTTATTATATATAATTAACATGGGTCTGACTGACAAGAAGGCTATACACAATTTTGGAAGACTACCTTGAGTATGGCATCAAAATCATCGTGTTTTGCTCAAAACTGAAAAATACGTTGAGGTTCAGGAGAAGAATAGCTGAAGCACAGACTTGTAAGTCAACTAAATATTGGTTTTGAAATATGCCTTAATCATCTACTTTCATAAAAATAACAACTTGTAACTCTGGGCAACTATAACAATGATCTTAACTAACTTTTGTGAAGTACAATTTTCATAAATCATCGGCGTGTTTGGGACTGACAACAATCTTCAAGTTTACAAGGATCTATAAAATACGCGATCTTGATTATAAGTTAATCATATTATATTTTAATCTGTATGAAATAAGCTTTATAATCAGGTCTAATTTTTTAAAATAAAAGCTTTGTATTATATTTTATCACTTAAAACCCTTGTGACAGAACTTAAGGACCGACTAGGTAGTTAATAACTGTTTTTGCGCCCGAGTAGTAACTACTGAGTATGACTATTAAGAGTCAAATCTATTTTAAAGTTATCATCGTATTATTTAGGTAGTTTTTTAAGGAGTTCCATAAAAAAAATTATACACAAATTAATGATTTTTGTATGCATTTCATGTTCTCAATAATGTATTTTGATTTATCTATAACAAGATCATCCGTTTATAACTGGTTTCCAGTAAAGATAAGAAAAAGTAATTTACAGCTTTCCGAATTTTAAATTGTTAAATTTTCGGCTGTGATGATGTCGAGAACTCGTTAAATTATTTATTAGGCCCGTCTCACCTTTAACAATTTCTGACACCTAAAGTACTTACCTATAGAACGAATAACCAGTAACCCCTGGAGGTAAGAAATGTCGACGTAAATTAAAAGTAATGCCCTGTCTCCTTCATACATAGTTAAATGCTCTTTAAGGCCCTCGTATTTCTTTTGGTCGGCCATTATGTTACATTAAAATGGAATGCATAAAAGGATTGTCGTAAATTGGAGTTTTTTTTATGTAATTAAGCGGTAAATAAGGAAAAATGTAAAAGAAAGTGAACATTTTCAGAAAAGCTGTTACCCAAGGAAATAATATTACGAAAACTTATTAACATATATATTTTTTTGTTTCTTATTCAGTAAGTACATTCGAAGAAAGTTTTATCAGTCACTTATAGTTGTATAAGAACGGGCCTCTATGCCGTTTCAATAGTGAGAATTTGCTCCATATGAGAATACGACACGAAACTTTGTTCCCCCAGGACAGACGAGCCTTTTCCTTATTCCTTTTCAAGGATATAAAAGGCTTTTCAAGGATCATAGAGGAACGTGCGTGTTTACCGCTCGGCATGATAGTTAACAAAACATTTCGTACGTGTAACAACCAGACACTCGACTACCTTTCGGTAACATTAAACATCAAAGAGTGAGTGTCGTTGGAATAAACGTGACACTAGTTTGAGATCCTCCATTTAAATTTTAAACCAATTATATGTAATGGGTAAATTAATCCGATTGTAATTCATGGGGCAGAGGGAAGCATAAACAATTTACTTTTGAATATTTGATACAAAAGTTGGCCGGGCGCCGAAACACACCAATAAAAGTGGAAGTTTCGTGAAGTGGTCGCCGGTCACCCCTTGTTCGCGTTTATTCATCCAGGCTGAAACATTGGAGTGCTAATTCAATAAGCCTGCTTGCGGCTCCGATTGCGCGCAAGATATTCAAATGGTCTCAATCAATCTCCACGCGGCTTCATAATGCTTCATCAAAAATTCAACTGGAACGCGCAATTACTTTATGGAATATTTAAACATCAATTCCTGCGTAAACAGAAGATGGAAGTTGTGGTTAAAATTAAAATTTCGTAATCCACATTTCGCTGTGTAGCGCGGCTTCCGCTCGGTAAATATTAAGCGCAGGCATGGCCCTCCGGCCAGCCGATTACTGTATAATTTGATATCTTGAATCACGAGTCACGACGTCTCCCGAAACGAGCGGCCTTGTCAACCTCGAATGCATCTTCGCTTGCAATTTGTACGCCTTTTCAGGTAAGCAGAGCTCTTCTGAAGCTATCCGAGTCTTTGCAATAACTATGTAAAGCTACGCTAAAATAATTCCCGTTTCACTAACGAAATCACGCTCAAAGATTCCTTAACGGATTAGAATATAGTGATCAACATGAATGTTATTAGTGCGAACAAAGAGACCGCAAAGACGATATCCGTCGCAGATCAAATCCTTAATTACCGGAATCCTATGGCGACATAGACACGACACCGCAAACAGGGTACGCATAATAATTGTAGCGGTCTGCTACACCTTAATAAAGCCAATCGGGGTCGGGAGGGGGGCAAGGAAGTGGGGTAGGATTAGGGCGACTCTGCGCTCTTCATTGAGATTTGTTTCGGGATTAGAAACGCGTTTGATGGCAGCGCCTGGCCAAGACGTGGCCGTGCGCTAACAGGGCGTAACCGCTATTCAATTAGTCTTCATAAGCGCCGGTCCGTTATGCTTGCACTCTATTCCTATTAACTTGAATGCTGGGTGATATAAATATTATTACTTTACTTTATAATTACAAACGTTCGCGTCCGCATATTAATTTTGGTTACCAAGGTAGTTGAGTTGTTCATTAAGTTCATTTTGTAATAATAACACAGGTTTCAATTCATATCGATTTTCATTGAATTAGTTTATTGTGAATTTGATCCCCTAGTTGGGCGATAAAAACTAAATCTGCAATAATGGCAATATTCACGTTTTTATTAGAATCGTGAATAGGGAAAACGCAAATAGAATTTTGATGAGAAAATTGTTCAAATAAATCGAGTAACAGACCGATTAGAGATGTGACGTCGAAAGTGTAAATACAAATAAGGGTGAAATATTAAATCTCAAATGTAGGTAAACCGTCATTCCGTATTTGCCGTCGATTGACGGTTCGCGAGGCCGAAATTCGTAACATAAGTAATCGTCACGCAAATAAACAGAGCGTATTTTGACTGCTAATTCATTCCTGCATTTGATCCCGTTCATGTAACAAAATACCTTCCTAAATAGGAATCATTCAGCGAAATTCTATTGTAGGTATACGTTACAAAGCTAATAAAAAGATTCTCAGCCGAAAATACTCGTTCGTCGGAGCATATAACGTTACTTAACTTAAGGCACCCATGTATTGAATTGGATGTGGTTTATTTGCTCCCACGGAGACAGGATAATTGAAGCAAGGATTTATACTTTTGGAACTGCGTTCTACATGTACTTAGATATGTTTATACTCGTATGGTATGTGCGATTGTAATTTTTAGAATATTTAAACTAGAAGGAAAGACGGATAAGATGATTAGAATACCAAAACGAAAATTGAAGATTGCTTGTCGTGGAGATAGTTCCATAATGCAGTTGTTGGTAAAACTTATTGTAATTTGGAAATGCCCGGTTACCGTAAACGGTGACAATGACGAATGCTTAGCGGAGAGTTTTAAAAAAGAAAACGATATCTGTCGTTCCGAATTCTGGGGTATCATTCCAACCCCTTAACGAGCACGAAACAGCAAAGCTTTATGTGGACCGTACTAGGACGATTACTGCTTGCGTATAATTGTTAGGGAGCTCGAGGTAACGATACACTGGTTTTCAGGAACTCAATTCAGCCAAGCTCGCGCATTCGCGGGAAGCACGACCTGATGGGGCAAGAGGCACTCGGAAATTGGAAATGCTGCATTAGAAGAGCAACTGTCGTGATATCGACAAGTTATGAGCTTTTCTGAACAAAAGTACACATTTCGGAACGCGCTCCAGTTTTCAAATATTTTTTGATAAACTGGGACTTACAAACTTTACATTTCCCGTATATTTTTCCTTTACTTGTATACCTGTGCGGGTATTATTTAGAATATTTAAATGAAGGGAGGTTACAGAAGTTAGTCAACTAATTAGAAGAAGTCAAAAGGGATCTTGGTTTCAGAATCAATTAAATTATAATTGAATACTAATATAGGTAGAGGTACCTATCCGATTAAAATATTTCGGTCATATTAGTGTAAATATGATCCATAAAGGACTTATTGCTAATGATATTAGGTTTGAAATTTTCGCGCCAGGCCTCATATTATATCAGCAGGGAAGATCAGAATGTAGTTGAAATAAGCTTCTTAACTAGGTATATAATAATTAGCCGAGAGTGAGCATTCGGGCCGTCCGCAGCCGCGGGGGCCTTATCAAATATGTACTATCCTACCTGCCTGTATGCCGCCGGATTTATTTAGGATATGCATGAGGATACGATTTAAATTTTAAACGGATTGCGCCCTTGGATTTTGGACCTGTGTTATGTTTGTTAAATCTATCGCTATTATAATCCTCACCAAAATTAATTTAAAAGCTTAAACTATATTCGATTATTAATAGTCATAAAACCGGCTCCGTGATTAAAATAATCCTGATCGGCTCGTTTGATTCAGTATCATCGATTTCGTTTGTTTTACTTGTTAAAGCTACACGGTTAAAAATACAGCCGCTAAAGCGCTGATTTTCAATTTCAAAAACATTGTTCTTAGTTAATTAAGGGTATAATGGAGTTACCTATTCATATTTGTGAAGCTGTTGCCGATTAACAAATTGAATGGTAAACAGCGTTGGGTGCCAGTAAAACAAATTGTAGAAGCAAGCGAAATCTACATACCAAACATTGCGGCGGAACGCGGCCATATTGGTACTTGTTTAGGTAGTGTGCGAGTGAATTTTTTGCTTTAATCCCGGCATTTTAAACCAGTGCGCGTTTTCGGAGTTTATTTGACGTCACACAAACCTACAGTTGAGGTGGGATTAGTAATGAGCTGATACTTACTGTTTTTGGTGAAGGTGACAATTTTGAGCACCTTCCCGTACCGCTGGAAGATGGAGTACAGCACGTCGAGAACGATGGGGTACAGCATGTGTTCTATGATAACGCGCAACACTGTGTTGGGGCCACCCTGTTGACAACATGGTTTATTAGTTGGTACATAGAAAAAAACCCACATATAGGTACCTTCCTGTTTAGAAGACTGTTTGGATCAATTGGAGTTCATGGTTCTTTATTATGTGCAATGGCACTTTTACTTTAATTAAAACATAATGAATATCGTTGACCATAATGAGAGTTAATTTAAGTACACAAAGAAAAAAGCGTCCTAGTTTTATTCCATTACCTGAAATTTCTACGAATGCATTTATGTATGAACTAGCCTTTTCCCGCGGCTTCGCCCGCGTACTATAAGTACTCAAAAAGGATACGATACCCATGTTGATTTTCAGACTTTGTGCCCGCATTTTCCGGTTGTCCGGTTGAATTTTCAAAAAACATGAAACACGTGTTTACTCATTTATCGTTAGGAATACTCCTGTGAAGTTTCGAATAAAATAGTCTAACAAATCTTGATTCGCCATACAAACTTTGGACCCTCATTTTACCCCCTTAGGGGGTGAATTTTGAAAAATCATTTCTTAGTGCACCCCTAGATCTTATAAGGAACCTACGTGCCAAATTTGGAATCTCTAGAACCAGCGGTTTGGGCTGTGCGTTGATATGTCAGTCAGTCAGTCAGTCAGTCAGTCAGTCAGTCAGTCAGTTTCTTCTTTTATATATTTAGATGATCACAGAACGAGATCATTAAAATTTGTTTGGAATATTAGACAATTTAGACATCCTTTTTCTATCGTCCACAGCTAAGCAAAGAATATCTACCCTATGTAAACAAAAAAACAAATGAAATGATAAGTTAGAAAAAATGCACACAAAAGTGCAAGGAAATGCTCAATCACACAAAATCACCAACTATACGAGTATTCATCATAATCTCTTGCTGCTTCGTATCTGTTCTCTAGCTACGACTGTTGTTAGGCGTAGAATGCTCTATAGTGCTTGAGTGTAGGCACGCGTAGGCTAGAAACAATAACGTCCGAGTAATATTCAGGTATGCTGCCTTGGGACTGAGCCCTGTGCCTTATTGTGTGAGCCCGTCTTTGTGCGCTGAATGCTCGGGCTCTCAAGCATCGGCTAGGGATTCGGCCTGTTCCACGTAATCAGCTTTAGTATGGGTAAGTAATTAAGTGTAATCGTTAGGTAGTGTCTGTTGTGGTACAAAACTTACACGGGTAATTACACGACTGCACGGTATTTAGCTTTTAATGAATGTCAATTCGCATTCAAGACTAGAGTTTAAGAGGCTGACAACACACGATGACCTTCAAATTGACTTTACTCGAAACAGTTTTTTAGCTATAACTACTTGTTCTGAGAAACTACAAAAAATATATGTTATTATTCGTTATATTTGGAAGAACTTCGTTAATTCCGATCACGGACTAGATAAATACTAATGGACGCGGTACTGGGCCGGGCGCGCGTTACATGGTTTATGATCAGATGCGCATAAACTTGTCGAAACCTCATGCCGCGCGGTTCAGTCGTCGTTCGACCACGTGTGACGAATTTAGTGCCAAGAAACATGTAAAAATGCCGTGTTGTACAATTTTGTCGTGTCGTATACGAAGCAACGAATTAAAAGAGGTCCCCGGAGGGGTTACTTTCCACCGGTAAGTATAAAAACCGAGTATTTCACATTTTTTCCAAAAATTGTAGGCTTTTATTACGACATTCACCCATTATCTAATGGTACAACAGTATTCATATCAATTGCTCGCTGGCTATTGCTGGCGGTCGCAGGATTACGCGAGTGACGCGCAATGTATTTGGAAATACGAACGTCGCTCGTAAGTCTCGTCACACGATCGGCAGCCACGTTGCTGGGCAACATGGCTGCCGCGCGCCTGCCGCCACGAGAGTGCGGCCCGTTATTTGTTATCGATAATTTCGAACACATTGTTTAAGGTGTAACTTTCTGTCCTATAGTAGAAACTAATTTTCTTTCTTTCGAAAACAAAATAACGTGATTGACTGGATTAATTAATCCAATGATCAACTTATTTTATAGGTACGATAACTTTATAATGGTACTTCTAACCATATTAATATTATTAATGCGAAAGTGTCTCTGTCTGTCTGTTACCTTTTCACACTTAAACTGCTGAACCGATTAAGATGAAATTTGGTATGAAGATAGTTTGAGTCACGATTATTTTTAGTATTTTAGCGGACACATAAATTAGATAGATAAGGGTACATCCACAAATTACGTCAAACAAATTTCAACAATAATGTTTAAAATTACTATTTCTTTATTTTCCCATTTTAAATAATATATTAAATGAAATCAAAGCAAGAAAAATTATAATAAGAAGACATAAAGAGTTCCTTTCCTTCAAAAAAAGTGTACACAGTACTGTACTATGTGTATATATGTACCATCAGGTTCAAAATTGCATGGTCAATTTATCAATGAATTCATTCATAAATTGGCCATGCAATTCTGAACCCGATAGTACACGATATTTGTATTTGTGACGTCACAAGAAATAAAACTCCCCCTTCCCCTTATCAGAACTCGTCACACTTTGTTGATCCCTCCGACCCCCTTAAAATCTGACGTAATTAATGGATGAACCCTAATTAGGGTAGATTTTTATCCAGCTATTAATAAAAATCGACATTGTTTTATTAATATGAGGTGTGGCGTGGTATTATGGAGTTAATTATCGATAATCGATATCGATAAAATAAATATATCGAAGGGCCACATCCCTAACGTAGGCGGAGCCTACGAGGCAATGGTAGTGGTTACGTATTTTCGAGTGTACGCACACATCAACACAGCGAATGAGAGACTGACATTTCTTTGTGTGTATCACCTCGTGCGTACTTTAATGAGAATGTGTGCGTGTAAATGCCGGCTACGCTGGTTTTGGAACAAACTACGGCTGATACCGTCTCCATATACTCCGTGATTCCGATACACGATTGGACGAAATCGGCTCGATAGAAAATAATTCCAAAGTTACATCTTAAAATTTGCTTTAAACAGTCGTATGTCTTTAGTTTCTTGACTTATACGTCTGTAATTAAGGACAAATTCCACCGCACTAATTCTAAAAACTACGTTGTTTTATATTTCTCAATTAATGCGTAGTTTTTTTTTTTAATTCATCATTTTGCAAAATTTGCAATGAGATCCCATACTAATCGTAACACAGTGTTTCTCTTTCACTCGCGCTGTAAAAGATAGGGAGGGAATTTAGCTGTTGTCAGCCCCTTAAATAAAGTTTGAAGTTTTTAGAAGGAAAACCTTATAACTCGTACAGGAACTCAACTGTTATTTATAATATACTTTCTGACGCAAGTCAGATGTATCCTCACCGTAACCTTAAACCGCGGCCGCAAAAAAAAACCGCTGCGAGTGAAGCCTGGTAGCGGTGAAACGCTCACAACGCTTGTTCCGTTGCCTATGGGTTGTGGTTTCAATAGCACATTTCTACCAAGTCAACTTAAAACGTGCGGATTTGACATCTAAAGCATAACTTAATATCTGTTTTAGTTTTTTTTAAACAAGCATTAAAAAAATGCATTTATTGACGCAAAAAATGTATCCAATTTACTTACACATCCATACCAAATTTGAACATCACTGAATCATCAGTAGGTCAAATTTTACCCGAGTACGGGCAAGTTAAATATAAAACTTTTGAAAAATATAATGTGGGTACCTGTATTTCAGTACCGCCGTTGGCGGGCTGCAGCGCTGCGCCGGCGCCGGCCACGAGCGCCGCCCCCGCGCTGTTCGAGATCACCTGCGCCGCCTGCAACGCCGCCTGTGCCGATGCCGACTGTAACAATAGACAAATCAATTTTTTTCATAAATATCCCGCAAAGTTGACTTTTACGGGTAAAAATTAGGCGGCGAAGAGCCTAGATTATCGTAATTAAAATTTAAAAAGTAAAAAAAAAAATGATAGCTCGATTTAGTGACATAAATGTTCCAAAAAAATTCCATTTTTGTCAAGGTAGTAACTGTATAAAAATTCTACAGCCATACAAAACAGCCGAAACACTACACTGGTATGTATTATTTTAAAATATTAGTACCGTGACTTTTTAGTTACCTATAAAAGTCGTGTCGGTTACACCGTTTATAACTCAAGAACGGCTTAACCGATTTTAATAATTTTTTATTTTTTTAATTTATCTCCGCCCCGAATAGCAGAATAACTATTAAAATATTGGAGAAATAAAAATAATACCTATAGTTGGCGGTACGAAGTTCGCCGGGTCAGCTAGTTTAAAATAACTTGAGGTAATTTCGGCAGAAAAATACACTTCCATATTATTTTTGAAAAACATTTATAGTAGTATGTAGTGCATTTATACAACTAATATAGACATGTAATTTTTCTTTTGTCCATCAAGCTAAGAGTGACAACGATAAGGCAGATCAATGTTTGGGGCTGGTGACGTGGAGCCGGGCTACACTTTTTCACAGGTCGTGACGTTACAAGGGACTTTAACGGGCTTAATCTACATATATTTTTGTTTCTTTGTCAAAAGAAAAAAATGCGTGTCCAATATATTCTCATAATCTAACTAACTTAATTTTCTAGTAATTGTGGAAACTTTTCTGCAACATTTTTGACTGAAATTCATGCCTTAGATTGGAAGCTGCCGAAACACACCTCTTTTCTACATATGCGACGGTTATTTTGACAAATAATGGTTAATTTACCAAGGGCGGTAGAGTGTCATGCCATAGAACTTTAAAGGGGTGCAGTTTCTGTATAGGTAGGCAATGTAGGTATGAGGTAGGCATAAAATAAAATAAAGCGCTCATGCAAATCTTATTTTTTTTTAACCAGTAAGAAATATCTGTGTTAGTACTAGGTATACAGGGTGTCTAATTCAAATCGGTCAGTATGGGAAAGTCTGAAACTATAAGACATACGAAGATCTGTTCTGAGGAACCATGTCATCGATTTTAATAACAAGAATGTATATCGTTATATTAATTTGATTTCCGAAAATAACGGGGTTATCTGTCATAGCGATAAGGTTGACCGACGCGCGACAGTCAGGGACAAGACGCTGGCATATAGCAGTTACACTGACGTTTATTAGAATCTTAGATATAATAGGGACTTGGACCTATAGTCAGACCACGCTAACTGCACTTAAGTACTTTGCAAGTATCAAAAATAAATGTCATATTTATATGAAACTGCAGGCAACTCTTATTTGGTTGTAAATCCCATGGACTTTAGTAGACACTCACGAGTGCAAATTACCCAAATAAGAGTTTTAGAAAATATAATCACGAAAAAATCGCCCTGAGTGTTTGACGCCTGCTTCAAGAAGAAACGCTGCAAATTGGAGCGTTTTCTGGTGAACATTGCAAGGGAACTCATATCATTATTTTACACGATTGTGTCAACAGGGTTAAAATTAGAGCGATATAACTCCGAGCGTTTTATTCGTGAAACAGGGATAAGGATAAGAGCCCGGTCTTTTTCAATTTCACTCAACTTTTCGATGCCATTATGCATTAGCTAACAAGGCTTCTATTACTTTGTATACCTATTTTTAAAGATCGTTTCTTTTGAAATTGCATAAGTGGAACAGTTTATTGACATTTTGTTTGAAATATAAATGTTTCACTTCAATCTAACAGCTGTTTCGCGATTCTACTTTTTTGCGATTTCTTTGGCAACATTACTCACACAACTGTAAGGTGGAGGTACTTCCTCAGTCGGGCTTTGCTCCAGATTTGAGCGAGATGACATTCGCTGTGCTGTGAACTACCACACATAGCGACATGACATTCGAAGTGTACCCATACCTCTCTTTTGGACGTAGTTTAAGGACATACCCGTGTCCGGACGTAGTTTAAGGACGTACCCCCGGGTCCAAAATTTTTTATTGATTAAAATTATGTTGAATTAGTATGTAAAATATATAAATACGTTCGAAAATATGTCGTTTAAGGAATAATTGGAACAGGGTGCGTAGCCAACGTGACAATCGTTAACGCACGGTAGCGAACGAAACGCAACTGTCACAGTCGCACTAATATGGAAGAGCAATAGTGAGAGGTGACAACGATACGCTACGGAGCGTTAACGATTTGCACCTTGGGCTACGCACCCAGTTTTTTTTTTCATTTTCGTAGGTATATATATTTTAAACAAGAGTATGTTTACTGAAAATAGATGTCATATACTTCAGAAAAAGTGACCAAACCCTCCGGTGTCCCTTCGGTGTTCGGATAGGAGGTGCAAGCGGTCAACGGCGCCTAGCTGTTTCAAATTCAGAGATTGCATATACATGAGAAAATTTGTCAAGTTCCGCCGTGACCGGGTGGTCTAGTGGTCAGGACGTCAGCCGCGAAAGCTGAAGACGCCAGTTAAAATCTGGCCTCGGACACCGGAGGGCTTGGTTACTTTTTCTGAAGTATATGACATCTATTTTGAGTTTATATATAGTAGTGTAACTACTTAAAAATTGCAAATCAAAAAAAGTATTGAACAAAATACACTCGCGTGCAAATAATTCGGGTCAGTACGAAAAACTATAATATCTCCTAAAATAATAAAGCTAGGAGCCTGAATTAAATTGTATATTATAGATAAATGCATAGTTAATAAAACAACGTCAAGAGTTAGAAATGATATTCACTTGTTTATTTAATTAACATAGTAAACACGATATCAATTAATTGTAGGTAAAAAGCAACCGTGGTACCTCACACAAAACTAAAAACAAAAAAAAAGTAAAACATATCAATACTTCGTATTGCCTCCTCGGGCTCATCTTACAGCTTCTAAACGATTGGGCATACTGTTTATTAAGTTTCTTATGCGTTCTTGCGGGATGTTAGCCCATTCTTCCACTAACGCCTGTTTCAGGTCTCTAAGTGTAGCTGGGGCGGGGTTTCGATTTCTTACACGCCTTCCGAGCTCGTCCCATACGTGCTCAATCGGATTTAGGTCCGGGCTTCTCGAGGGCCAGTTCATAGTGTCGATGCCAACCTCCTCAAAATAATCTTTCACAATCTGTGCGGTGTGTGGCCTGGCATTGTCATGCATGAACATTGAGTGTTCACCCATATTAATTAAATATGGGCCTACATGCTCATTAAGAATCTCTTCCACATACCTGGCACTAGTTAACGTTCCATTTTCTATCAAAACTAATTGCGTGCGACTTTCTGAAGAGATTCCAGCCCAAACCATAACAGACCCACCGCCGAAAGCAACTTTTTCTTCAAAACAGGCTGGAATAAAACGTTCACCTGGCCGTCTGTTAACTCTTCGCCGCCCGTCATGTGCATAGAGCAGTGGTGGGCAAACTTTTTTCATGGGGGGCCAGAAAGCTTGAGAAATTTCGGAGGGCCAGAATTTTATAAAAGTGCAATTATGCTGCAATTCCGGCCTTCCTCTTGAAAGCTTCTCAAGCTTTTTTTTACAGCAAAAAAAAAATATACATATAAGTATATATTTATTAAAAAAATACAATATATAAGTATATTTTATTTAAAAATATATATATAAGTATATAAGTGTATATTTATTAAAAAAAAATATATAAGTATATATTTATTTCAAATTAATCACATGTAAGAATCAAAATTATAGACTTCCGGTTTTTTTTGTTTTGCCATTATATCGTCGAATGCAGGTTCGAGTTGCGATGAAGTAATTTTCAGCAGTGAGAAAAGGTGTTCAGTATATCATCAGTAAGTAAGTTCTGATTGAGTTTTTTCGCAATTTCATGGTGGAAAATTTCTGTTCGCACACATACGATGACCCAAACATAGCCATTAATTTTCTGGGCGCGAGCAGTCATATTCGGGTATTGAGCTTTCGGCAGTGTCCTATAAAAATCTAGCTTAGTTGTATTTAAGAACAGTTGTTTTAAATGGGTGCTACAATGCTGCATTTCGATAATTTCCAATTGCAACTCTGCAGAGACGTTCTCGGGATCTACGTTAAACGGCAGCAAAAAAACAACTAGCGATGACTGTATGTTCTTAAAATCTTGAAACCTAGTTGTGAAGTTTCTGCAACTGCTGACTGAAATGTTTCAGTTTGTTCTCACTCACTGGAGCCTCTCACTGTGTTACTCTCTCCGCTCCCCGCGATCCACCCTCGACACAAGACACAATACATACATGAACGCGGGTAAACTGATTCTTATACTTATTCATCTATCTATCTGTCTATATGTATTCAAATATTTTACTTCATAACGGGTGAATCCTCAAAATATAACAATCGCTATGTGGGGTCAAATTAGCTTCACGAAGCCGCCGCCTTACAGTCCACTCGCTGATGTCATCTCTTCGGGTCTCCCGAAGTTGGTTTTTGACTTCAACTGCAGTGAGATGCCGATTTCGGAGCATTGTTGTTACAATAAATCGATCTTCTCTAGCCGTAGTACATCTCGGCCTGCCGGTTCCTGGTCTTCGAAGGTTCCTGCCAGTTTGTAGGAAACGTTGGAGGACCCTCTGCACCGTAGATAGTGACACGCCTGTTCTTCTTGCTGTATATCTCTGACTTCTGCCTTCTTGTAACAAAGTGATGATACGTGTACATTCATCTTGTGTTAGCGACATGATAGTAATTCAATAATGACCATCAAAGTCAACAAAAACTGCCTTTTATCATTTTGCTTTGACAGATTGAAAACAAAAGTGAGAAAACAATCAAAAGTGAAATAAGCTCAATTTGAATTTGGTACCAAATTCGACTTTTTTTTAAATAAAACTTTTTCCAGAATTCTTGTAGAACATTGAAGGTTCAATTTAATTCGATATTAAATTCTCTTTAATACACAGACAAAAACAAGACCTATCTTATCAAATGCAATTCATGTGCGTTATTTCATTATTAGCGATTTTCGTTTTCAAATCGTTACCGTAATCATCAAGTATGAGTACGAGTATGAGACAAATGGATCCATGGGACAAAATATGTTAGAAGTTTTAATTCAATTTTTATAAATGTAAACCATGTTAAAAATTGAAATGGATCGACACTACTGGTGACCGACGATCTGGCAGCTTCCTCGCGCAACGCATCAGCATTGCAATACAGCGGGGAAATGCTGTCAGCATCCTTGGCACCATGCCGCGGGCACCAAATTTTTTTGTATTTTTTTAGGCATAGTTTTAATTTTTAGTTAAGTTTTACTTTAATTAGCATTGATTTTTAATATTAGTTTTAATTTATAGGTAAAGCTTAGTTTTATTTTCTTATACATCTTTTTTTCTGCCAAAAAAGAAATAGATTTAAAGTAAACATATTCTGTTTGACCTTTTTGGAGAAACCCACATCGCAATTTTGTTTTATCAATACATGTATCACGCAGGGAAACACAGAGAGCAAAAACATCTCCGAGAACTGTTATCAACGCTTCGTCTATCAGTTGTTGTCATTTTTAATGCGAACTTTTAATGAACACATGACTTTGTATATCTGTTGATCCATATATAAATAGCCTGACACTTTTGGTTATAGTGGTATTTTCGACGCAACTGTCAAGTGTCTACATTCTTCCGCCAACAATCTGCTGTTCGATTTACCGGTTATTTACCGATAATGAGTAAGTGCCTGTTACAAACAGTTGATATTTGTGTTTCCTTTCATTTCTTACGAGTATAATCGATATTAAAAAAAAAAATCTTAAACCTGCTTATCTAATAAGTATTTAATGATTATCAAAACTAAACAGTTTTCAATATGTAATTTTAAGATAAAATATATGTATTTTTCTATTTTTTTTTTTTAAGACTTATTTTTTAAGTTTATGTGCATTTAAGTTTATGTGCGGTGCCAAATGCACATATTAAAATAATTTTTAATTTAAAGTCTAACCCCCTTATTCATACACATCTCTAAGTACTCAATTAGTTAATTTATGTTTTGTCCTTTGATAGTTGTGTTTGTTAGAAAGAGACAAAACCTTAATTGACTAATTGAGGCCTGAGAGACGTTTATGAATAAAGTAAGTCATTAATTATCATTATTTTCAATGCATTAACAATTTTTTGTTGCAATATTCATTGTTTTTTTCTTAATGTACATACGTTAAGTGACGTCAGGTCTGTGAAGTCCGGAAAAAGCGTTAAACTTTGGCACTTAATTTTATGTTATCACTCAGTACTATAGCTACATTTCTATTTCTATATTTCTACAAGACTTGACAGAAGTCTCATTTGGTACGTCTTTCAAATCGATATTCTATTTCCAGCCAGTAATTTGTACGTGTTGTTGGCGCTAAACGCGCTTTTGGTGTCCGCGCGCGCTGAATGCGAGGCGTGCTTCAATGGAGAGTGCCACATACGGAGACCCATCCTCACGGGGTTCTCCGTCACTGACCAGCTGGCTATCGACCGTCGCAACAACATCCTGTACCTTCAGCTCTACGGCGACCAGAACACAGCCATCTTTCTGGATGATCTGCAGCACCGGCTGGTTAACAAGATGGATACCAGAGGAATGGCTGTTGATGAAAAATCGTCCGAGTTGTATTTAGGAACAAATGGAGTCCACGATAAATACTATAAGTACATTCTTGCAAAAAACACAACAAATGCAATCTATATAAAGGAGAATAAAAGAAAGTCAGATATAATGCATCATGCTCACGATATACTATTTTTTATTCATAAAAACCAGAAAGGTGTAAATAATTATAATAAGACGGACGTTTGGGATAGAACATATTTAGAGGATTACGTAATTAGTGATTTTGTTGTTATTGACCGTCATCATATATTTTTTGTATCAAATGACACTGTTTACTACTACGTATGGGATAATCAAAAGAACCCCCATTACAGTATAACTATAATTGCTAGAAAAAAATACGTGCTATCCCTAGATAAAAATGATAATGTATATTTAGCAGACCCCACTGCAAAGGTAATTTATAAATATGACGAAGCTACAGATAAACTAGAAATCTATGGGTTTTATCCTTCTGCCTCGATAAAGGACTTTGTGTTTGACAAAAATAACCGTATATTGTTTCACGATGCAGACGGCAGCGTGGCGCAATGGATGCCTGCGCCCACGCAACAGCGCTGTGCCGTCGAACCACGTAGCGAGTTCCACATTCGAGAGGTGTATGAACAGGATGAATTTATGCAATAACAATTAAAATTGACACTAAAATGGATTCTAGATACTGATTCCAGAAACGAATATATGTACCATTATAATTTTTTTTTATCGAACAGTTTTTGCTTGCAAGCACCTAAGCAGGGGGGTTTCACTACGCAGTTTAGGTACATTTGGCCGGCGCGCCTCCCGGGGAGTCGTATAGCAGTGGGCTGCCGCTCGGCTCGCACGATAGTCGTGTCACGTGGCGCTCGCGCAAAATTTAAAATACACAATGGCTTCGAAACCTATCTCGATCTAATCCGTATAAAATATGTATTTACGGATGTCTGAATAAACGGAAGAACAAGGAAGCAGAAATAACATTTTTAAATTCCGGACGATATTGAAAGGTCCCAAAGTCCTTACTTAGTAATAGATAAAATAAACATCCTTAATTTATTGAATATCGGTTGCCCAGAAATAATATTAGGAACTGACCGATATATTTTCAAAGGAATACGGCTGTGGCATACCTACTTCCGTGAGAATCAGACATAATCTCTATAAAAAAATCTATCTCCGGATAAAAATTTCGTGTTTACATAATCAACGTTTGTAATTCCTACATATTTATCTAACAATAATAAATCAGTAGGTATAGGTACAAAAACTTGTCAAGTGCCAACCCCGTGCCGACGCTCACAGCTCGGTCATAAAACTGCGGCGCGCAAAGAAGATTTACGGTTCGTGCGCGGTTATAAGTTTCAATTTTGCTTGCAGGCGGCGAGTATAGGTATAATTTTATACCTAAATCTGACTTTTGTTAAGGAGTGAATTTTCTGTACGGTAGTACTATTAGTTATTCTGTGACCTAAGCCTATTTTCATCGCTGCCAGGCATCGCTACGTGTGTGACGGCGTAGTTCGAAGCAGACCTTTTTCTTAATTACGATAAGAGCGTTATCTAATTAAAGAATATATTTTTTTACGGATGTCTTATCAAAATGATCTACATTTTTTATAAAAATGATATTTAAACTTTATTTTTCTACTACTAAGAAAAATCTATATTTGATATAAGCTTCATAACCAATTGATATCTAGAAAAGGATTATTTGAATAAACGAATCGAAACGAATATACTCGTATAATAAAAGTGAAAGGTTACATTAACAATTAATATGCAACACTAGGATGTTTATCTTATTGTATTTTTATCATTTTCATCCCCATGTTCAACTCATGCATCTTTTAAGATTTCTTTCGAGAAGTCCACAACACAGTCTCTCGCTAGTATATACAGTATACGGTCACGTAACAGAAATAAACATGTCGGGAAACCTTTCATAACTCCGAGTATAATGAAACTTAATACAGGGGGGAGTTATCTTGCGTACGCGGTCGCTTGTTCCGAATGATACTCGTAATGTTGACCGCTGGCTTCACGGACCAATTGACTGCTGCTAGATAGAGCCTAGTAGTGCTAGATAAGTGTAACTTAACGTGTGTGTATATTTAGGATTAAACACATGTCATTTTCTTAAAATGTTCTCTTTCGTGAACAAAACTATGACCGTTAAGAGCTCGAGGACATACTCAATCATTGTTATTTTCACTCTCTGAAAAAAAAAACTAAGTCACCAATAGTGGTCCAACGTAAAAATTTGCTTTTAATTCTTTTAACATTGCCATGTTGTATAGAGGAAGGCATGCGTAATTAGCATACGATAATGTGAATCACTCTTAAATGAAGAAACTTTATAATGGAATGTTATGTGTAATGGTATGAATTATATACTCTTTATTAAATAAAATAACGTTTATTTTCATTAATCTCTACTTTTACATATATCGGCTTAAAGTTGTCTTATCAGATTTTTTGAGATGCATCAATGTTTATTAATGAAACTTGAGACGATGCAATGTGTACGGAACGCGAGCCAGAACTTTAAAATAAAGTCTATAAGACTGTAATCTCCTAAGAATTTATCGACGGTGCAACCATATCGAAAAAAAAAAAAGTTTAACTAAGAGCCTAAGAACTTTCTTCGTTCTAGCACATAATTTACCGGTATGTTTGGTATGTTCAGTCAATATTGTGGTAAGTGCTTTGTTTAGATAACAAAATCAATCAACAACGGTAAATGGAGCGCCGATTTTCTAATGGATCTAATAGTTATTGGATGCGTATTTACCGCTTATAGGTTTAGTAGAAACAGATTTATAAGTTCATAGTATACTCGTAGTTCGGCTGGACTGTCTTAGGTACTTCAAGTGTACACAGAGAGAAACATACTGTCTTTTTCTTACGCTAGTACCCTCACCACTAAAAAGGGATGAGTACGTATAGCTTATTACTTCTACGAGTACGTACTGTTACTGCAATTTTTGGTTAGCCCGACTATAACAGATCCATTTATTTGACAATGTTTTTGATTTAGCAAGCAGTTGGATATGCGTACTTATATATGTCTTTGCTAAGAATAGTCGTCTTATTGATGATGACGACTAGAGATTGAGTCCCACGTCACGTCACGGCACGCAAGTTTAGTAAGGATTCGAAAAATCAGAAACTAAGCATCCTCGTTGGAATTACATTGCCTCCGGCGAAAATTACAATTACTTTGAAATTGAAATTGATACTACCTAGCATACTTACTTATTTAATACTTGTGAAGTTGTGATTAATTGTGATCGTCTTAGGTCGTATTCGTGCGCTCTCAAGTAGGTTCTCATAATGAATTACCCCAAAAATAACTAAACTATATAATATATTTGCAGTAATCGTTAAGATTTCAATAAGCAAATATTAACAATGCGTTTAAATTCACCATAAGCATTTACATGGCACAATTTTGTGGCATCCAAACAGTAGCGACCAGTTCAGTGTTTAAGTGTCCAAAAATAGAATCGACGGTTTTAATAACAAATGAAAACCGACCGTGTTAATAACACATTTGTTTATTAAAGTCAAAAAACGTCGAATGAAATACGGTGAGAAGGTCGTAACGATAGGGGGCGCGGCACTCTTTGATCCTATATTTCCACATGGCTTTGTGCCCCGCGCCGGGCTGACAAGCGGGCAGGCCACACAAAAATAAGGCTTTAACCATGTCATGCTAAGCCTGGCGCCGACGGCAAAGGCTGCCGTACAAATTCACGTTGAGTCCCCCCTCCGTTTCTTCTTATTTTTTCTGTGTCACATATTCTTCCTTATGTTTTGTTTTGCAAGACAGGTACCGATGGGTTTTGGAAATATTAACCCTTGTTATTTGCATAGATGCTTTGAAGGTACGAATGAGAGTGTGTTTTTGTGAAAATGTATACCTTCTCAATTTCGTAATGGGCTTCTTTGCATTATAAAGTTACATAGAATTTTGAGGATATTTTGAAATCCAAAGCTCATCTTTGTAAGTATGGCAGCCTTTGAAATGATTTAAAACGTCTTATTTGTTGGCCGCAATCTTTCAGGCGGCCAGAGGCAGATGTTCTGGCGACGTCGTCGCCACAAAATAAGTTCGCTCTTCGCGAGTTCTATTCAACCGCCACAAAAACCTTTCACACCGCATGATTGATCAAAGCACTGCATTTAAAGCGCTCTTTGGAAATGCATCGTTACTTAATCTAAGTACCGACAAAAATGTACCTATTACATTCAGAACTTGACAGAAACGGTGCTCTGAAAAAACAACTAGGAAAATAAAAATAAACATAAAATATTTGTTGCTTTTTCTCGCCAAGACATTCGCCAAACATAGTGAATGTGATAAAACATTGTGATTGAACATTCAACTTTAAAAAAAACATTTACTCATTTACTAATGTTAAGATGCATGCAGGAAGTATTTCTCGACAATTATTAAATTTAGTAATCAATATAAATCATTATAATGAGCATCTAAGAATAGATAGAGAAAAAAGAGTTAATTCCCTATTAATAGGCGTTTAAAGCTGGGTGATATATGAACAATATTATTTTGAATAGCAATTTAAGTTAAGAACGATGAATGTGAAAGACATGTGTTAAGTCTTCTAAGTTTGAGATAGCTAAGATTCTTTGCAAACGGTTTGAAGAACAACCGCCATAACGATGCCTATCAGTTTATTGTGCGACCCTCATTATAAGTTTTAATAGTGCACGAATCAAAGACATCCCCAAATTGTGACAAAGGCACTAGACTAAATTATACTGCCGGAATTTAAGACTGTAAAAGTGTACAGTCACCTTAGACAACAATATGGCACTACAAAATAAGAGTTTGTCAGATAATATTGTTTGAAATATTATTGAAAGAGATTGAGAGGTGTATACCTGACATATTCTCTACTCGCATTGAGGCGTCTGTTAACTAAGTACTTGCTTACAATTCTACAGATAAAAAGGGTATTTTTTAGGTAGGTGAGGTAACTTCTACAATAAAAATGTTTCAAACTGTCGACCTGCTTGGCGTGACAGGCATGACATTTACTCAGATGTTAGAAAATGGTGCAAATTTTGAGGACGTTCTTAATGTTCTCTTCTTCTCAATGTGTTTTAATGAGTTCAGTGCGTAACGAAGTGAAAAATAGGTATTTTTTTTATTTCGGTGCCTATATGAAAAAGAAACAAACAGAAAATTTAAATAGTGTCCGGTTTTATTTAGATAACGCGCATGAGCACTGGAAACATTGAAAATAGAAATGCCATCTAAATATATAAAAGAAGAAACTGACCGACTGACTGATTGACTGACTGACTGACTGACATATCAACGCACAGCCCAAACCGCTGGATCTAGAGATTCCAAATTTGGCACGTAGGTTCCTTATAAGGTCTAGGGATGCACTAAGAAAGGGTTTTTCAAAATTCATCCCCTAAGGGGGTGAAATGGGGTTCCAAAGTTTGTATGGCGAATCAAGATTTGTTAGACTATTTTATTCGAAACTTCACAGGAGTATTCCTAACGATACATGAGTAAACACGTGTTACAGGTTTTTTTAAATTCAACCCCCAAAAGGGGCAAATGTGCTCACAAAGTGAAAATCAACATGGGTATCGTATCCTTATTGAGTACTTATAGTACGCGGGCGAAGCCGCGGGAAAAGGCTAGTAAAAACATATATAGAAATCACGTCACTGACTAAAGAACAAAAGCATATCGAATGAATTGATTCGGCAATCGTGTAAGACTTATAATAGATAGGTACTTAAATAAGTAAATATATCGGCATATATAAGGCATCGGAACAGAGAAGGAAATAGAACATTGATAATGGTGTAGCGACATCGAGACGAGTGGCAGTCGAGTCGTCATTACTAAGCAGCTGTTATTCCAATAGCATACTAAGCACCAGTCAAAGCACAATCCTGACGCATAATTTTCTAGTATTTCGCGGACTCTAAATTTCATGTTTAAGTATTTTTATCGCCCAAAATTAAATTTAATGCTACAGGTAATTGATTCCTTTAAATTATTTAAATTTACTTCTTTTTCATACATTCTACAAGAGTATCTAACCATGCAACGGATGATAATAATGTGCCATAGCAATTTAGTAAGAACCGTTTTCAGCTTAGAAAAGGACGACCTGTGGCTCTAATTTTACACTTAAATCTCGTAAAAAATAAGATAAATTTACAACACACAAAATGCTACTTAACATGCGTATAACACTGGTTTATTCAAGAACTCGACTCCCGTGTTCTAGATTGTAATACTCGACCAGGGAGCGCACGGGTCGGAAGGAAGACACGCGTCAAATCATAGTCGCAATTATTTGAGTCAATGCTTCACTGGTTTCAAACCCTTAGTATCGTTGTGGATTAATTCCCTATGAGCAACGTAGGCAGTTGAGGACCCTAAACGGTTCCTTTCCGGGTTTTAACAAGTCCTTAAAAAATCTTATTAAGAAGCTCACAATCACACTGCTGCACAGTGGTTAATTTATGTGTAAAGAATTTTAGCTAGTGCCAATTTTGAATATAATGAATTCATCCTTACAATTGTCTTATGTAAAGAAGCGTCTGACAATTTAGAAATACTAATGTCATTTATTTTTCAGGTTATTCGTTCGTTATTTCAATTATTTAAAAATTCAAAGTCAAAGTAAAAAATGTGTATATTCAAGTAGGCATAGCCACAAGCACTTTCGAATCGTTAGTTACAATTATTGTCTTTATCTAATATATAATTCATAGAGAAATATATTGATGCAATTATACAAAAAAAATTACATGTCATGTATGATAATAATTTCACAATGAGATCGTCAAAACTTAAAAGATAAAAAAAATGTATAATAAAATACTAGTCTAGAATGTTTCTAGAATAAAATCCAAATGTCAGAAAGAAAATTTAAGTCGTTATTTTTTTAATAAACCAATAGTATACGTTGTAATAGTAATTATATTTTTCAGAGGTTACTTGGTTGAATTCAATACTTTGTGAGTTTATTTAACTATATAACAACATTTTAAGTGATAATCCCAGGGAAAAGTGTGAAAATGTCTTTGAGAAGTGTTTGTTTACATGATGGTTAAGACAAGTAAGAATTTATTTCACTATATTTTATATTATACAGATTAATACGTATTTCAAATCAATTGTGTATTATTTATTATTTATCGTGTGTTTGAATTTCAAATAACAATAAAGGAGGACCGCAGGCTAACCGACTATAAAATAATGTGGTCGATTCGATTCGATGAGGTCCGATTAATATTGCATATTAGTTTACCGTAGTTCCACATTCTACATATTATAATACTTGTAATTTCTAAATCTAATAATCTGTTTTCATTTCATTTTATTTCTGAGATACTAAAATGAAAGTATGGTTGAACAACTTGGGACATATGTATAAAATAAAACAGTAAAAATATCGTGTATAGCTAGTATAGTGTATAGTGCTATCAGCATTTATAAACCAGTATCAGAGATTCGAGTAATAAATATAGCAACTGACTGCTTAACCGGTAGTTTGATACGGCGAAGCGATAAGTGCTTAGTTGTAACTTTGACCGGCATGTATGTATTTAAAAGCAAAATGATTGAAAGAAAGAATCTTTAAATAATCTATAAATCCGGTTGGTCCGTATATTATGCGAGTATATTAATGTTTTTGAAAAATCCTTCTCCCCTTTCTCCGTACTTGTCATTTAGCTGTCATTTGTTTTAGTTATAGACTCGAAACCTCGTAAACTATTGTAGTGGAGTACGGGAACGCCTATTTAACCTATAAAAATGACATAAATCACAAGTCCGATTTTATTTTGTGACCTGTTAGAATACGTTAAGTATTAATACTAAAAATATTTTCTAACAACTGTTAGCATTGCGCTAGTTATAATACGTGTATTTGTTTGCTACACATCAAAAAGATTATGTAAGTTTTATTTTTCTCCACCAGGCTATCGCTTGTTACTATTGCAACATAACTGCACATTTTATAACGGTTTTGTCAAGAGCATATGTCGCCTTAGCCATTTGTAATTCGTTTAGAATTCAAGGTCACTTATATTTTGCCAAATTGTTTTCGATTATGCTCACGTAATCTATTGACCAAACTGTTATAAAATGACAGATGATGTTGAAATAGTTGAATGCAATAGTATGTAAAGGAAAATATATCTTGTATAATTTTTTCTGGTGGTTATTAAAAAATATCAATATAATACCTAGCGCGACGTCAAAAACTGTTAGAAAATATTTTTTACTATATCATATCATTTTCTCTAACTAAAAAAGAAAATCGCACTTGTGAGTTATCGAAGCTCAAAACTCTTCGCGTACTGTAGTATTGTATCGAATACCTAATGAATGCTACATTGAAAGGTGTGAGTAAACGGGCCGCGCAAATAGACACACGTATGTATTTAGAATTAATCATTACATTAATTAGCCACATGTTGACGATTGTTTGCTGTTGACTATCAGATCAAACAACCTATTATACTATCATAATGCCTAATAATTTGCGTATGACAATATTGTCTCCCGGCCATCAAGCCTCTGTTCTAATTGATATTATTTTAATTAATCTGAAACCATGCACGTGTTAAATGCATATTATTAGACGCCAGGGATATTTTATAAAAGAATCGTGTCACTTTGAATTACTGTGTAAAGTACAACAGATGAAAATTGTTCTATAATAATTGTTATTTTCATCCAATATCTCTGCCTTTTTTATGATAGTTACACGAAACGCGAAAGTATCCAATTTCAAATGGGTAACGACATATTAAATGCGTAAATAAACCATTACTCATTAGCAATGTGTGCTGTAATAACATTACACTTCCACATATTACAATTTAAAATCCGTACCAAATTGCATCCTACTTATATATTTTATTTCGTTTGAACATTAATAAAGCTTTGTAACGCCGGACAACTCTGCTGACTTGTTAACGCAGGGATCAAAACCGACCTAATATATAAGGCAACATTGAATAAACAAACCGCCTGCATTTTCGTGATTGGCACAGGCTTCATTCAGGTAAAAAGCATTTCCTACTGGAAATAATCAAGCATCAGAGGCCGAGGGTTGTTTTTGATAGGTTTCGTGGGTAAATGAATCTAATTAAGCGTCTTAATTAATCCTCCCGTGGGGTGTTTTGTTACCGAAAATATTGATCTCCCATCCCATTGTGGCGGCGGATGAGCCTAACAAATTGAGGGTCCATCACTATTGTAAAATGTTATTAGTTTTGCGTGGTGTAAGCCCCCACCAATTATGGCCGGTTGACTAATAAAAATACATCGCTTTTGATAAATTGCGCGATGAGAGTAAGATATTAAACAACGTTAAGCCTTTTAATGGGTTAATCTAATGTACCTATTTACCAAATAGTTGAGCATAGTTAATATAACTAAGAAATATATAAAATATTTTATATAAAAACGCACTTCATTTAGTTTTATTTCCTAATGTATTAAAAATTGTAACTTAAAATTGTAATAGTGTGAATGTCAATTAATTTTATAATTTAAATTTGAATTTATCATAAGTACCATAACCCATGACGCTATTTTTTATGCTTTTCAGAGGCTACCTTTTTTGTTTTATTAAATAAATCAGTAATGAAATTCTCATGACTCATAGTGTAATGGCCTCCTAGTTAGTAGTGACGTATTTATGTATTTATCCTTATCTATATACGAGTATTATATGTATCGTCGTCTATAGTACACACACCACAAGCCTTATTCAGCTTACCGTGGGACTAGATTAATTTATGTAAGATCGTCCCATAATAAATAGAATTAGAGTTATAAGGGATACTTAAAAACCCCCAATACCGATATATATGGGGGGAACTCAAGGCGCTCACGTTTCTATTATCAGGGGTGGATAGACAGACAACAGTCATAGTTTGGTAACTCAATCAAATCCGAGCAGCGTCGCTCGGAGTTCGAAGCCTGTACACTAGGCCGCAAGTTAAGGGTAACGATTCGGACTTAATTTTATAGGGATACAAATCCTGTGCTGAAATTGTAAATCACGGTGACATGCTTTAAATATGTGGTTGTATTTACTAATCAGTTGGTTACCATTTGTAGAAATGTGGACTTGCCTGATTGCCATTATGGCGTACAATTCAGTTCATGAAAAATGTCACAACATAGCCCCAACTCGTAATATTTCCAGTATTTCCTGTCTATATACTTAAAGGAGATCGTCAATTCTGGGCCACCTGATATAAACCGTAAAACAGTTTGTACTTCAATGTAAAATAAATACTCATTTTATTACTAAAGTAGACAAAATATTACAAAAAAATGAAACGGGAATTAGAAATACTAAATAAATAAACATTATGTTGATCTTTCCGCGATTAAAATACAGCAAGACAAGTTAACGTCCTTATGACATTGACATAAAGTTTAACTTCACCTGGACTGAAACGAGTTTGTTTTTTGGTTTGACACTGTCAATGTCTACCATTACATAATCTGCGTTTTGATACTGTTCGGTAAGTTAGAACATTGTAATATTAAAATAATATCTAAGCCTACGAATACGGAAGTTTAAATTAGAAATCGACTGTATTAAAACGCCTAAAGATTGAAAATACGTTTTATCTACACTCATATTGTAAGTTCTCTAAAAAGTGTTCGAAAACGGTAGGCAATGGCTAGCATTACCACGACCGATTTTACTATGATAAGCTTTTTATCTGTGGCAGTAACGTAATTTTAACTTTACATGCTCAACTATTGATGTGTTATGGGTTTTGATAACATAATGTACACCTGCACGCTCCCGCGCGGCCGCCGACAGCCCGACACGCGCCTCCCCGACCGCCGCCGGCACAATCGAGTTGGCCATAGCGGTGCAATGGCGGCCATTCTATGGTTTCGGAATAATGCATTTAGGATAAATAATATGAGTGTAGATAAAGCAGTGTATGCAACTGTACGTAATTAGGCCTTAAAACGTAACAGTTACATAAACTACTATTTTTGCATTTTTGATCGGAGTTTGAATATTAAAAGTGGGTTTCATAATGGCATAATATCATGCTCCTTCGATAACGAAACGCATCTTTTTTTCAATTTTGCAATGTCAGATACTAGTGGTATCGCACTTAACGGTGGTAAACCTTATCCCTTCGCAACGATGGTTTGACAGCCGTCTTTGTTTACCGAAATACAGGAACTGTAAATACGATCAAAATATGACTTTTTATTATTTCATCATGATTCCCGTTTTGTTTTTAAGTCCGCTTTTGTACATTATCTTTAAAAAACCGGTACTCTTTTTACATTAATATATAAATCATAGGCAAGCACGCTTTCAAATATTGTCCTTGTCAGATTAAAGTTTTAAATGCATGATTTTTCAATTTTCCCATTAGATTTTCGAATTTTTTTACCACCGTCCTGATCTAGAAATTATGACGATTTTTTAAAGGTATGAATCATTCCTAAATGGTCTTAAATAATCTGGGCCAGATCACCTAACAAAAATTGACGATCTCCTTTAAATTATTTATTCATGTAAAACAATTAGGTACAAATTTCAGTTGGAGTGATCAGTTTGTAGGCGCGTCGCGCTCAAATACTCACTTAATAATAAGGCAATTGTTTTTATATAAGAAAGAAGAAAGCATGTGATGTGTTAGGTAAAAATGAATGATACAGGTCTCTACAGTAGACTTTCGATTTAGGTCCCGGTCCTATATCATTTTCATAACCAATATCAAGTGTTGCACCCATACATTTTGATGAACAACTTACATAGCCGGAAAAAGCACGATAAATAACTTTTCACACCACCTGCTCGACAATGCCAAATTATATATCATGCAAACCTCACCGAAAGCAAATCATTATAGCCCTTGGCTTTAGCCGGGTTATAATGTTGTACTAAATCTCATTATAACCCGCTGGTTAATAATGTGATTTCACTTCCCATAGTTCTTATTGTTATGTGCTTAAAGTCTAATTTGGTAAAGTCCGCACGGTGCACAGCCCCGCGACGCCAGCCGGGGCCCGCGCCGCCGCGTCGAACTGATTTGAAAATCGAATTTATTCGGAAAATCGTGCTGGCCACCTTTTTTAAATACCTAAAACAAATGCCGCGAGTGTCATAAGACGCTGCAGTATACGGAGTAAAACTGCAGGTTCTATAAAAATTGAAGATAAAATTTGAATAAAATGGACTAATGTATCAAGAATAAATTTTTAGGGTTCCGTAGCCAAATGGCAAAAAACGGAACCCTTATGGATTCGTCATGTCTGTCTGTATGTCTGTCCATCCGTATGTCACAGCCATTTTACTCGGAAACTATACGACGTATCTGAATAAAATTTACACATAAGGTGTATTTTGTATGCCGCTACTTAGTTATGTAGATTTGAAAAAAAAAAATTAGGGGGGGGGCGCTCCATACATGTAACTATTTTTTTTGACTAAATATCAACATGTGACACATCAATGATAGGTCTTTAAAAATAACATTGAGGTTTCTTTGACCATTTTGTGATTAAGTGAATATTTTCTGAAATAATCGCTTCGAAAGTCAGAAAAATTGTGCCCCCCCCCTGTAACTTTTGAACCGTAACTCCAAAAATATGAAAAAAATTGAGGAGATGCGTCTTATCATATACTTTCTACGCAAATTGTTTTGAACATTATCGGTTTAGCTATTTTTGAGTTATCTCCAAAAAACCATAGGCACCAGATACGACCTTTTGGTATTAGTTTGGTTCCATTGAAGGTACGGAACCCTCCTATGTGTGGTCCGACACGCACTTGGCCGGATTTTACTTTTGATTTACTTTAATAAAAATCCGTTTCTAGTAGCCTTAGCTATTTTATTGTCTCGCAAGAGGTGAGAAAAGTAGAGTATACTCCTCGGGGATAAAGCTGTTTTTGTCACGGGCGCGCTTGAACCCCTCACTGCACTCAGGACTCAGTCTTAATTCCCTCGCTTCGCTCGGGAATTAACTCATAAACCCCTCGCTACGCTCGGGATTAAAATCTGGAGTCCTTCGTTACGTTCAGGATTCAATATTGCGCCCGTGACATAAAACAGTGCTTTATCCCCTTGGTGTACAATCTACTATAAATAACGCGATCACTCAAAATGTTGTCAAACACATGTTCTTTTCGTGTTCGTAACACACACAGTTGCGGCGAACTGTACGAGCTTATTGAATACTGTTATCTAAATTGTGGGTCCTTGATGCCCCTAACAAAGATTAAATTAACAGGTCGGCTGTAGGCCATAGCTTGGGGGTTAAATTTCCCAATTGGTACCGTCGCGTCGGCCTTGATGCTCGATCGCGCCGCGTACGATAATCCGCTTGTAGTTGTAATAGGGCTAATTGAACTATCGTTACGTCATTAGTAACGATGTACGTTTTGAACCGGATTGAACGTTTTCAATTACGTATGCGAGTACGCAATTCCCAAATCAAATGCCATAATCTTTGCTAATTAGATGGAGTGCTGATTTTCGAATGTGCCACTGAATTACGTTTGTTTTATACTGATTAACTATACTTGCTATTTACTTAGAGCAAATAATGATTTCATAGGTACGTTACTGAATTGAACATTCAGAGTTGGATTTATCTGTAATACCTACGACTTATTCATTTAATTCAATGATTATTTAAATAGTCGAACAAGTCCTAATACTTAATCTTGAAGCAAAACAAATTATTTTTGTTGAATATTTTTGATTTGCAATTTTTTAAGTAGTTACACTACTATATAAAAAATACATATAAACTGAAAATAGATGTCATATACTTCAGAAAAAGTGACCAACCCTCCGGTGTCCGAGGCCAGATTTGAAGCTAAAGACGCCAGTTCAAATCTAGCCTCGGACACCTGAGGGTTTAGTCACTTTTTCTGAAGTATATGACATCTATTTTCAGCATATCTATATAAAACAAAGTCGTGTCGGTTACACCATTTATAACTCAAGAACGGCTGAGTTAAATGATTTATGATTTGTCTCCGCCCCGAATAGCAGAATAACATTTAAAACATTTCAGAAATTTAAAAAAAGCAATTTGGCGGTACGCAGTTCGCCGGGTCAGCTAGTAAAATACGAAAGTAGAAACTGTAGCTGAGCCCAGGTTGCTCCTTGCCCCAACTGACTGTAGTCAGCTCTCAACTACAGTTTCTACTTTCATATTTCACTAGCTGACCCGGCGGACTGCATACCGCCAAATTCCTTTTTGAACAGAATAAGTTTAAAATTATTTCAGAAATAAAAAAATAAAAAAATTGTGGTTCGCGGTGTGCCGGGTCAGCTAGTGAAATATAAAAGTAGAAACTGTAGTCAATTGGGGCAAGGAGCACCCTAGGCCTACAACAGTAACCACAATCCTAAATAAAGTATTAGAGGCCATTCCACCGTGACGGAACTTTTTTGAATAAGGAAGGGGAAAGGTTTGTCACGGCAGAAGGGCCTAGAACTCTCTATTTACAGTGTTATCAATACTGGGCGCAATGGCTCCTTTTGAGGCACTTGGCCCAACTGACCTTAATTTATAGTAAGTTAAGGACAACTTTGAACAAAATAAACAAGTGACTTACGGCGTTACTGTGCGTCTGATCCGTCTTGAGCTCCTTGTGGTTAGAGAACTGCACGTAGACGGCGCGCCCGCGCAGCTGCGCCACGCACCCGCCGAAGTACGCCACCATCGCCACCGCGGATATCTCCTCCGCCATCTCGAGGAAGGCCTGTAACAATTATAAGGATATTATAAAGCTTTTAGTTTTCGTTGACGGTGTCTCCCACATTGCCGTAGAGATGACATCATGGGATCGAAAACATTCTGCCATGACGTCCCCCGACAGACCAGCTATACGCGGGTTCCCCCGCGCCAGAGAAGGACAGAAACGCTTTATCCTTCGGTTTATACCTACGTGTAGCGCCGTGTTATATGGGTCCCCAGCCTACCGGCACTACTAAGGGATCCGATATTATAAAGGCTTGGCAGATTAAATAGAATACAAGAAATAACAAGTATGGTGGAAATAAAGAAGGATTAATCATCATCACCAGCGTAAGTTAAGTTTAACTCTTAGTTTTCGGTTCCACCACCCCGCTTTGGATGCTTGAAGCTTACAATTTGTGATGGAAGCGGAAGTCTGTTTCTAATAAAACGAGTTCTAGGATTTACTGCATTAGATACAAGTCCCTAGTTTCATGGGAAAAACCTGTATGACAATTTTTCAGTTTAGTAAGTAATATTACTAATATTAATCAATGACCGTCTACGAAGTTGGCAGTTCTTAGTTAGGATTTAGGATCCCTTCAATAAGTTGATGTGTTTCTTGTCATTCATTTCTAAACTGCCAAGCATGATGACGTTACTTGAACAATATATGAGAGTCAAAGTAAACAATATTATGCTTTGCAATCATGCACGGTGTTGCAAAATGGCGTTTTACATAATAATAAATAATAATAATAATAATAAATACTCTTTATTGCACACCTCATACAGTTACAAGCACAAATTTTACAATTAGATAAATTTAGGTAGAGGTAACAACAGGCGGTCTTATCGCTAATGAGCGATTTCTTCCAGACAACCTTTACGTACATATGTAGAACGATGCAAATTTACATGTTGTGTTTGAAGAATATCTGCTATACCTAAATTAAAAATATCTTAATTAAGGATAACAAATAACTAACGGACCTAACTTGCACGATCTTACGATAATTTATAATTACAAGCTTTTATGAACATCAATGCAGAACGAATTAAAAACTGAAATAGATGTCATATACTTTAGAAAGAGTAACCAAGTCCACCTGTGTCCGAGGCAGGATTTGAAACGGCGTCTTCAGCTTTTACGGCTAACACCCTGACCTCTGGAGTCTGGACCACCCGGTCACGGCAGACATCGTCGAAATTTCTCAAAGATTTTCTTTGAAACGGCCCGGCGGAAACGAATTTAGTAGTTTTACCAGTATAATTATTAATAATTTTAAACAAAAAAGAACCGACTTTACTAAGCATCCACCTTTCCAACACGAAATGCTCGATCTGCTGTAAAAAATACTCAAATCACCATAGGTGTGCCTATAATAGTTGAAGAGTTCCCTCGATTTCTCCAGGATCCCATCATCAGATCCTGACATGGTTACAATGGGACCAACTGTGAAGTATACGCTTTCAAACAAAAAAATAATTTTCCAAATCGGTCCAGCCGTCTTCGAATAATCGGTGAACATACATAAAAAAAAAAAAAAAAAAAATAGCAAAAACAAAGATCCCGACGAATTGATAACCTCCTCCTTCGAAATCTTGAAGTCGGTTGAAAACTATAAGCAAAATGTTTTAACAAATGAGTTACTTAACAGTGTAAAAATAGCAAAGGTCATTGGGCGTTTTTGACCCGCTTTATGAACTTTTCCGTACAGAGACCAAATTAGTTTTAAAATAGAGAATTTAATCTCACTTTTTTAAATATATAATTTTTTTTTATGTATCAACCGGCAGAAAAAAGTTATTCAACAGTATGTGTAGGAAATAGTGTTATTAATGTTTTTACTTTCTACACTACACTACAGCTACGCTAGACTACAGGTCATAATGCAATGAACGCAATTTAAACGCAGTCACTATCCCATCGTATTTATTTACACACAGTATTTATCTATCCTCCTCATGCTGGGCACGATGCAAGTATTCGGTCTGGCTCTACCTCCTGTCATTCCTAATATCCTTGACTGCACAAACCCGACAGTCCCATCCTGTATTTATTGGCCCACCGGTTTCTCGGGCAGGAGGGCCAGCTAAGCATAACAGGGCGGCAGACGACGGGAAGAGCACACGAGGAAGCCCGGATACACGCCCTATCTCGGAGTAGGTACGTTCGGACAGAGGTAGTTAACCCGCCGTAATCTACGCCTCTGACCGACGGCCTGAACCGTAGTAGTACGTTTATTTGAGCCATCTCGGCAAACCTACTCGGCCCTCCCTCTCTTGTATGACCAGCGCCTCTGCGTCCTTGCAGCAGAACTGCTGGCTGGTGACATGACGGTGACGGTGACGGACCTAGAGGATATTTGCGAGCATCAAATACAGCGAGGCATTGTATTCTTGCAAACTGCAGAAATGTAGTGGCCCATAATGTTCCACAATATGCTAAGTTCCTACTTTTACACAATCACAAATTTTTACATACCAGAATTAGCTCGGGTTTGCAATGCTCATTTTATGAAATGATTGGGAAGACTTTCTTAATAATCCAGACTTCGAAAACTTTAACAGTGCTCATGTTGTTGGCATGATGAAATTATATAAATGGGGTTTCGAACAGGGTTCGAGGATATATATCAATGGATATATATCATGATATATATCCGATATATATCCAATGATTTTTTATGATATATATCAATGCAGAAATGTTAAAAATATCGGCCTCCTAGCCTAGCCCAGTCGGTAGTGACGCTGCCTATGAAGCAGGAGGTCCCGGGTTCGAATCCTGGTCAGGGCATTTATTTGTGTGTTCATCACGGATATCTGTTCCTGAGTTATGGATGTTTCCTACGTATTTAAGTATTTATCTGACTATTATATATATCGATGCCTAGTATAGTACCCACAACACAAGCCTTATTGAGCTTACTGTGGGACTAGGTTGATTTGTGTAAGATTGTCCCATAATATTTATTTATTTATTATATTATATGCAGAAATGTAAAAAATATTTTTTTTATATTTTATGGTTTTTAGTTGCTTTTGCCCGAGTTAGAAGATTTGGTTTAATTTGTTGGATTTTAAGATTTTTATGTACCCAAAATAAATAAAACATTAAAAACATTTTGGTTCCTTTTTCAATAATCTATTATGTTTATGTAACACATATGCAAGTAGTATACATAAATAATACAATAAAATAATAATATGGGTTTCATACAAAATGGATATATATCAAACTTTTGATATATATCGGATATATATCATAAATATCCGATATTTTGATATTTATAATAAATATCGGATATTTTAGAACTCTGGTTTCGAACGAAGAGGCCACCATGATTTCGAATATATAGAAGAAATAGTTGAAAATGAATTTCACTTTTGGGCGGGAGTTACAAAATATAATTTTAATGTTATTTTGAACCAAACGCCTTCACTGCGTGATAGATGGTCGTCCCGCCACGGTTCTTGGAATGTACTTAACAAAAATAAGAACTGGTGAACCAGATGAGCGCTTAGCGATAAGATTCAGTATGTCGAGAAGAACCTTAGAAAGGAACTTGGCGATAGCAAGAGAATGCTTAATGGATGATTTTGTTCCTCAGAATTTGGGCTTAAATCACATTACTAGAGAACACGTAATGGCCACAAATCTTGCGATTCCAAGCCATTTCTTTGGTGGTAACCAGCAACGCAATATAAAAGCAGCTATTCAAAGTATTTTTGAAATAATTCCAATAGTTCTGACTTAATTCATTGCAAACATGCTATAATGATAAGAAATGATTTTTATTTTTTTCTCAATTCTCCCATGGCTTGCAAGAATGCGACTCATACCACTCAGTAGCAGATACATTTACCTACATACTTAGCCCTATTTCGTTTGTGTACGCTGTGGGTCATATGTCCGAACAAAATGCCCAATGACCTTTGGGAGAAACATCATTACAGTTCTCTGCAATTCACCTACGAACCATCAGTAACAGTAGGCTTTGATATTCTGTTTATATAGTACGGAAGCCGTTGTATTAATTTCGACAGTACTGTCCGTGCTCTATTCCACAAGCCCCATTCACGACCGCAGAATCCTGCTTTTGGCATTTGAATACGGCTGACCAATGTGCAAAATACACCTCTACCGGCCGCAGAGGACCGCAGACTAAATAGAATATTTGTGTGATGCTAATTAAAAAACAAACACGCAAAACAAGCGTACGAGAAATTCAGTGCGGTATTTTGTGCCTCTTTTGTGAGTAAAAAACTGAAGATCACTAACACGTAACTAGTTACTGTATAAAAAACCGGCCAAGTGCGAGTTGGACTCGCGCACCGAGGGTTCCGTACAAACCTTTACAACTTAAAGGTATTATAGACCTGAGTATTTGATATGAATTTAAATTTAATACCTCTACGCGTGTACGAGGAAAAAGGTTAGTAAATTTAAAATTTAAAAAAATATTTTTTGTATGATTTTACTAAAAATGTCTAGTTTTCGTAATTTTTCCTTTGTCTGTGCTATATGTAGTTTCTTCGTGCCAAGTTTCAAGTTTCTGAGTTTACGGGAAGTACCCTTTAGGTTTTGAGTTTCTTGCGAGTACTCAGTTTCAAAATATGCGACTTAAATTGCTATTTCTTTTGATTGCGTTGACATAAAAGTTTGGTTTTGCTACATCTGAAAGGTCCTATAGCCCTAAGTATTTGACATGAATTTCAATTTAATACCTCCACGCGTTGACGAGGAAAAACGTAGTAAGTTTAAAATTTTAAAAAATATGTTTTTGTATGATTTTACTAAAAATGTCTACTTTTTGTAATTTTTCCTTTCTCTATTCTATATGACGTTGCTTCGTGCCAAATTTCAAGTTTCTGAGTTCACGGGAAGTACCCCGTAGGTTTTGCGAGTGCCGAAACTCTAAAATTTGCAGCATAAACGACTGTATCTTTCTTTTGATTGCGTTGGGTTTTAAGTTTGATTTTTTCACAGCTACAAGGGACAATAGACCTGAGTATTTGATATAAACAATAGACCTGAGTATTTGATATAAATTTCAGCTTGATACCTCCACGCGTTCCTGAGAAAAATGGTCTTGACAGACAGACAGACAGACAGACAGACGGACAACAAAGTGATCCTATAAGGGTTCCGTTTTTTCTTTCGAGGTACGGAACCCTAAAAACAATGAAATTATGATTTGAGATTGTAAAATAAAGATACCGAACGAGCAGTTATTTCAAAGTCGGTATTTATGATAATTAGTCAGATATTAATTAGTAGATTACTTATTATCATGCATCATCCATATTTTTTTGCAGAGACAATTTAGTCGTCAACATGAGTCATGTCAAGTAGATGAGAAAATATCTGAAAACAGAACTAACCATCACCAAGATGACAACACCAATCGAAAAAGTATGAATGTATCGGCATGGCAGATAATGGAAAGTCACATGATAATTTCCATACCATTATTATTCTAATTATGGCTTAAACCTTAACTAGGTCCTAAAATATCAGCATGATACAACCAAGATAAACACTAAACAGACATATGACAAAGACTGAGATAGGTACTTTTAAGGCACATAGGAATAAACACGTAAAACAAATAAAATAATTGGAAACAACAAGTTCAAAATTACTTACATAAGTAGTCGGTTAATTAAATATGCATTAAAGTCATTCCGTTACAAGTACAAAAGTCAACGCACTTTTATGTAAAATAACGTAAACTCTCCGTAAATATAAAGTAAATGTTTGTGTGTCAATCAATTCCCATTATCACTTTGTCACGCGCGGGTCGATCATACTCGTAAAATAATGTCAACGGCTCTTCGGGTTTAATCACACAGAGTGGAGGCGATTGTCCGCGCCCACTTGCGCTGTTTGCCCATCTCTTCACTGATAGCGCCTTTGTCATCGGACCCTCAGAGCTCCGATTAACGTCAACTACGATACTCTTTTCAAATAAACCTGTGAAACCATCAAAGTATTAAAGTTCGGTAGTGGAGTATGCTTGAAATTGATTAGCTTCCAGTGACATAGGACACGAGGCTTGTGAGGACTCACATGTAGTAGACGGCACGTTTCGTTGACCAGGGGCCCGATTCGAGATGCCAAACTGCGGGACGTTGCTCTCACACTTGTCTCACTAGGTGATAGAGTGATACACCTGTTATGTGCGCGTGTTATGTGCGTGTGTGGGCGAATGTGAAGTGCTAGCATTAAGTAAAAGACAAAGCAGTTCGAACCCAACTTCGGTCGCTCTCGCTCCATTGTCGGGACAATTTATGTAACTCTTAGTAATTAAAAAACGTGTAACCTTCAATCAAGTTTTATTGAAAATTCACATTAAAACACAAAGAACTATAAGTGGCGCAGTCTTATAAAGGATAACTAGAGCTTTTCCACTTCAAAAGCCTAGTCACCGGACCTCCGGAGCCGAAAATGCTGTTTGCCGTCGCCATACAGACCCTCCTGATAGGAGTGACCCAAGGGCGTCAAGTGACCCTCACGGAGCTGGATAACAACCCCGGTGTCCTGCCATTTAAACTAGGCACTGCTAAAATTCAGATGACTGAACACGTATTTTTACATTATTACGAATTAGGTAGCATTAAGGATAGTATTAATAATGTAGAGAGTTATATCGGTATCTACTTAGATTATCTTAAATCTGCGGACCCCCTTTATTTTAGAGATACCTCAGTAATGACCACTCAAATTTTCCTAAACGACCTTAACACAATTTATGGTAAATTCAATGCTTTGTACGCTGTTCACTCTAAACAAAAACGCGGTCTAATTAATGGGTTGGGCTCTATCATAAAAAGTATCACTGGTAATTTGGATCACGACGACGCACACCATTATAATCAAGCCATACAAACTTTACAGAAAAATCAAAATATCATTGGAAATAAATTGAATTCTGGAATAAGCATTAACAAACAAATGTTAGAATCATTCAATGTCACTCTGTCCACTATAATTTCCAACGAATATAAAATCCATACAACTTTGAACGAAATAATAACTGATGTTAATATGACCAATTATCACTTGTCTGATTACATCAAAATTAACTGTTTATGTAACATGATAAAAAGTAATTTACGGAATATTTTTGACTTTGTTACCATGCTCGAAAATGCAATTGCTTTCTCTAAATTAGGAATTACCCACCATAGTGTAATAGGTTCCGAAAATATTATGTTCATGATAAATGTTTTGTCTAAGCTTTATCATAAACAAGAAATGCTTATTAATGAAAATACTGAGTTACGAGATTACTATGATATTATTACTTGTGGCTCCTTTTATGCAGATAATAGAATTATATTCGCTTTAAAGTTTCCGATAATGTACAAGAATACATACACCTACTACCATCTATTCCCCACTCCCACTTACAATTCAACCATTCTGATCCCTCCTAAACCCTATATGGCAATGAACGGCGAAAAACACCAGTACATGGAGGAAGAATGCAAACAATTTCAAGAAACATACTACTGCGAAGAAACCTCTTTTACTCTGGCGTCAAGGTCTGATGATTGCATCTACTCGTTGATGCTAAAACACGAAATTTCTACTAGCTGCCAATATACTGCCTTTACAAGTGATTTCGAGTTGCTTCAGAAATTGGATGACTACCATTACGCGATAACGTGTCCGCAACGAACTAAATCACAACTCTTATGCGACAACCAAGAAATTAGATTTATCCAAGGAACATACCTGATCGAAGTCCCGGAAGGCTGTAGTTTCACCACCGCAAGCTCATCTGTTAAAAACTACAGAAATGATATTAAAGGACAGGCAATCAAACTGATATCCTTTCAATTGTCGAATATAACAATCCGAAATATTGCACAACCGTTGAAACTAGAAAAGATTCCATTAGAACAATTGTATAAACTCGAAGCTCTATTAGAAAAGGAGGAACTTCAACAGATACAACCGTTTGATTCTAAAGATAATAGTCACCTATTGTGGACCATACCCTTATACGTGCTGGCTGTTGTAACCGCCGGAATACTGATGTGGAGGAAGATTCAATTACGCCGGTCAACCACGATTCCAAGGACCCAGGACGTCGAGTTGGCCCCAACTGTTCAGCCCTTCTTCACGGGAAGGTCTTCTGAGTGATAAGGGGGGTGTTATGTGCGCGTGTTATGTGCGTGTGTGGGCGAATGTGAAGTGCTAGCATTAAGTAAAAGACAAAGCAGTTCGAACCCAACTTCGGTCGCTCTCGCTCCATTGTCGGGACAATTTATGTAACTCTTAGTAATTAAAAAACGTGTAACCTTCAATCAAGTTTTATTGAAAATTCACATTAAAACACAAAGAACTATAAGTCACCTAACTGTCAAGCTGTCAGTAGGTCTCGCTAGAGCGTTTTGTCTATGGCTATGGCCACCATTTTAGATATGTTGACAGGACATTGGGAATCCCATGGCAGAGAGTTGGGTGTTTTTTTTTAGTAGGTATACGTAGGTATCGAACCATGGATGTATATGAAGTGGATCTCATTCTTCTGTCACAAAGTGAGGCCGACAGAGAAGCTTATCTAAGGGAGTGTCTCGTTTTGACTAAAGAGGTAATGACGTCATCAGACAATCAAAATGTGAATAAGTATGTGTCAAATGTGACAATTTTGTAACGAGTGCGAGTGAGGCACCGCCCCCCACTATTATGCTCTAGTACTTTTAAGGGTTTCGTAGCCAAAATGGCATAAACGGTACCCTTATAGTTTCGTCATGTCCGTCTGTCTGTCCGTCAGTCCGTCTGTCCGTATGTCACAGCCATTTTACTCGGAAACTATAAGACGAATAAAATAAAATTTAGACATAAGGTGTATTTTTCATGCCGCTATTTAATTATAGTCTGGCAAACCATTTTTTCAGTAGAAAAGCGCGGCAAATTCAAAATACGTACATGTGCCAACCCTTTGTGATTAGACACCGTGTTCGTGACGAACATTTCAATTCACATTTCTTTTACATTGAATTTGTTTCTAGTGCATTCCACTCTCTCGTCTTAAGCGCGAGTGAGATAGAACTCCTGCAACGTTCTACATTGAATTTAAATTCGTTTTTATGGCATATGTCAATTGCCTCAACCAGATTATTTGTTACAGTTGATGACAGATCAGACGAAATATATCCGTCTCCTTTTTAAACCCCGTGAATGTCACGTAATGAAAGGGGTGGAAATACCAACTAAAATTAAAAACATAGAATTTGATGATCATTGCTGCTTTTTTCACTGATTCTTAGTGTTGTCATACTTTTGGTCGCTGTACATTGCTACTGCGTTCGTTGGTTGGCCAGACTATATGTAGTTAAATTGTAGGAGAAAATATTTTTATGGGGGGCGCTCCATGTAACTAAATTACAAAAAACAATTTTTCCCCTAATATCAACATGTTGCACATCAATCGATAGGTGTTTAAAAATAACATTGAGGTTTTTTTGAACATTTTGTGATTTAGTGAATATTTTCAATAATAATCGCCTCGAAAGTCAGAAAAATTGAGTGAACCCCCCCCCCCCCCCGTAACATTTGAACCCTAAGTCCATATAATATACTTAAAAAAATTTGAGAAGATTATCTTAGTTTTCTATTACATACTTTTGTTTTTAACATTATCAGTTCAGCCACTTTTGAGTTATCTCCTAAAAACTTCTTCCATAGGTATCAGATACGACCTTCTGGTATTAGTTTGGTTCTTATTCCATTGAAGGTACGGAACCCTCTATTATGCGTTTTATGCTAGTCGCCTATGAACGACTCTTTTACTCGGTAATAATTTTCAACTGTGGCTAGGGCACCGAGTAAACAATAGTACTATACAGAGGTCCCTCTTTGAAGTTACGAATCATGTTGTCCCTTCTTCGCGCATGGCAAGTTCTCTTTCTCACTTAGGCAAACGTATCGGATACTAGTTGTTAAATTCAATGACAGAAATGCACATCCTTGGTTAGGGACAAGGTTTAAGAAAAAGATCCACTTCATATAAATCCGTGATACGAACACAGATTACACCTTGTTAGCCCGCCCCACTGTAAATTTATCAAAAATCTTATCGGTTGGCTTCCATATAGCGATATAGAGCCCATCTTCGAGATCATGAAAAAATAAGTCTTACTAGGTCTTAAATGGGCGCTAGTATGTATAACACGATGTAAATTGTTCTTGAATAAATATCATATCATATCATATGGCGTCAAGTTGAAAATACAAGAAAATAACGTAAATTAATCAGTGGTTTTACCGCTCCAAATTTGTACTCACGGTAAAGTCTACTTCAAATAACCTACATACCAAATTCCGGTGGGAGCATACAATAGGCATGGTGAATTTTTTTCATGTATGGTATCAATCGATTCGTTTTGTTGTGAGGATCAAATGTCTATATGGGGTCAATTGCGTTAAAGCAACAGAGAAGTCAGAAAGGAGACTTAAATTCCGAGATTTGCATTTGTTTCTCAAAACGCTCCTAACAAAATGACGTGCAAAAGTGACGTCACGATCACATAGTTGCCCTGTTTAAAGTATGGAAAAAATATGAAATTGCTATTTTTACAGTGAAATGTTGCGTTTATGTGTATGGTTGCCATACAATTTATTTTACAGTACAATGTTAAAAATCATTTCAATTCACACTTTCAAAAATCGTAAAATTTTGCAGCTTGATATCTTTGAGCCACTTCAAAAGAATTTATAAATTTTCACTTTAGTTGGATATATTGATCATTTTGCATGCTATCAACTAAATTTTATTGCATAAATCAATATGTGTCATCATGCCTATTTTAAGATTCGAATCTAATCGCAATTTTTGCATTTGTATTATTTTTTAGCAAACCACTCCAAATTTTTTGACTATAAACTAGGCACTTCACCGCCTTATTTTAAACCTTAAAATTTAACCTTGCGGGACAGTTTTGAAAAAAATACTTTAAATAGTTTCAAAAATTTACTTAATTGGCACACGCATAACTGGATATCCATGTTTAAGTGGCTTATAGTTTAACATGCCGTTATAAAGTGTATAACAGATATATGTTTTTTTTTCCTGTTTTTAATTGTTTTTTTTTTCTCTTGTTTTGATTAAGATATTCTTACTTTGGGGATGTGATCGTGGCGTCAATGCGCCGTGTCGTCAAATGGTTGCAACGGAAGACCAGCGCTGGCCCTGCCGGCATTTAAAGCTGAGTTGCGACGATTTCGTGGCAATTAATGTTTCGGGTTGTATATGTTATTGTTTATTATGTTTTTTGTAATTGTCATGAATAAATCTTTCATTCATTCATTCATGTTTCTAAAAGAATGCTTTAAATGTCCATCCTTATATTTTTTTATTTTTGAAAAAAAAAATGGTATTTAATATTTATATGACGTTCTAAATAAAACAATTTTTTTAACGTCGTAGAACGCAATTTTTTTATGGAAGTTACAAAAACTATTTAAAACGGGGTAAACCATGGGTATTTGTTTTGTCGAGGTTCCGATATATATTATACTAGCTGTGCCCGCGGCTCCGCCCGCGTGGAATTCGGTCTGTGTCAGTAAGCGCCAAATTCACCCCTAATTTCTCTCCCGCTACCCTGGAGGCGGAACTTGAAGTAAAGTTGACAGATGCATACGCTAGAGGACAGTAGTCCTAATAAAATATTTTACAATTACCACTAAATGAAACTAAACTCAAAAATTAATACTTTATTTTATCATATTTTTGTGGCATGATTTAAACGACTTAGAGAGTAGAAGGTGTGGTGTATATCGAACGATACAGGACCACTTTTGTATTTATACGTTCATGTCCATGGCAAATATCATCCAAATCGATCCTCCCGTAAAATCAGTCTAAGCATGAAAGGTAAGAACAGGCGCGGTTGAAATATGGGTGTGGAGGGGAGGGCCCCCAAATGCAGAAATGATTTTTTTCTATTTGAGGTGCACTTGGAGGGTGGGGAGGGGTTCATGACCCATGCAAATTTAACTTAATCGAGTGTAGTGGCTACCCCCTAATATAACCTGGCTGTGGATTTTCTTAAATTGGAATTAGTAATCCTTAAGGGGTAATTTCCGGGATAACAATGCAAAAAAAAACCGGCCAAGAGCATGTCGGGCGATGCTCAGTGTAGAGTTTCGTAGATGCCGCCCTGTTACAAAACATCCGTTCAAAAGGTCGTTTATTAAGGGATATTTGGCGGCGCTTACGTCATTTTACTATTCGGCACTAACTTTCCCCATAATTCAAAAACGGCTGAACCGATTTTATTCAATATAGTATCTATTGAAAGTTCTTATCAGGCCTCACCAAATTTTAGCTTTCTAGTGCGAACGGTAACTGAGCTAGACCGCGGACAGACGGACGGACATGGCGAAACTATAAGGGTTCCTAGTTGACTACGGAACCCTAAAAAGAGATAACTAGTAGTCAGGCAGGGGCGGATTTTCATTACGTTACCGTAGGTAATAAATTTTCTTACGTTTTTACCACACTGTCACAGATAATACACTGATGTTAGTGGTTGCAATAATGGTGGTAATAGGCATGGTAAATTGTTTTCATGTATGGTATCAATCGATTCGTTTTGTTGTGAGGATCAAATGTCTATATGGGGCCAATTGCGTTAAAGCAACACATTAGTCAGAAATGAGACTTAAAGTCTGAGATTTGCATTTGTTTCTCAAAACGCTCCTAATAAAATGACGTGCAAAAGTGACGTCACGATCACATAGTCGCCGTGTTTATAGTATGGAAAAAATATGAAATTGCTATTTTTACAGTGAAATATTGCGTTTATGTATATGGTTGCCATACAATTTATTTTACAGTAAAATGTTAAAAATCGAATGCTATCATTGTTTTTTTTTCAATTTTGCACTTTAAAAAATCGAAAAATTTTGAAACTTCGCAGCCTCATATGGGGTGGGGGGCTTTTTTGAAGATGAAACTATCCTTTGTCCTTTCTCGAGACGTGCAAAAGTGACGTCACGATCACATAGTCGCCGTGTTTATAGTATGGAAAAAATATGAAATTGCTATTTTTACAGTGAAATATTGCGTTTATGTATATGGTTGCCATACAATTTATTTTACAGTAAAATGTTAAAAATCGAATGCTATCATTGTTTTTTTTTCAATTTTGCACTTTAAAAAATCGAAAAATTTTGAAACTTCGCAGCCTCATATGGGGTGGGGGGCTTTTTTGAAGATGAAACTATCCTTTGTCCTTTCTCGAGACGTGCAAAAGTGACGTCACGATCACATAGTCGCCGTGTTTATAGTATGGAAAAAATATGAAATTGCTATTTTTACAGTGAAATATTGCGTTTATGTATATGGTTGCCATACAATTTATTTTACAGTAAAATGTTAAAAATCGAATGCTATCATTGTTTTTTTTTTAATTTTGCACTTTAAAAAATCGAAAAATTTTGAAACTTCGCAGCCTCATATGGGGTGGGGGGCTTTTTTGAAGATGAAACTATCCTTTGTCCTTTCTCGAGACCCATACTATCTCTATACCAATTTTCATCTAAATCAATTCAGCGGTAAAAAAATTCTCATACCAACTTCCAACCTCCTTTTCACCCCCACAAGGATTTGAAAACTATCCTATGAGGTTTCTCGAGACTCAAATTGTCTCCATACTCATTTCTATCTAAATCGTTTCAGCGGTTAAAAATTCTCCATACAAACTTTCAACCCCATTTTCACCCCCACCAGGGTTGATTTTCGGGATTAAAACTATATATTATCCTTTCCCGGGACTCATACTATCTCTATACAAAATTTCATCAAAATCCGTTCAGCCGTTTTCCCGTGATGCGCGGTCAAATAAACAGACAAACAGATAAACAGACAAACAGACAAAAAATCTAAAAATTGTTGGAACGTATTCTGTTATCGATTCTAAGTATCCCCAACCAACTTTTTTTCGATTATCTTCCATGTACAGACTTTCGATCCTCTTCAGCTTTATTATATGTATTGATGTATCGACATGTTAGAAACTAACAAACGAGGATGGTGGCAGCATTTCTCCGCTGTATCGCAAAACTTATGAGTTGATCGAGGAAGCTGCCAGCTCTTTGGTCACCAATTGAGTCGACGAGCCTCTTTTTGCGTTCTTTAAAAAGTTACTGAGCACTGGGTCCCCACGCGCCAAGGGTCTCGATTACGAAAGGTATAAAAATGTTTTATGGGTCTTTTCAGCTTGGCCACCGCACCTGCTTGTTTATTGGTTCCGGTGAAGTGAGAAGCCGCCAGTGTGTCTACGCATATAGACACACACGTTTAAGACATTTATTTCTCAAAAAGATTTACATAAATCACTTACTGAGAAAACAATATTTATCTTAAAGCTAAATGGGAGAGGGTAGAATGCAAAAACTGGTGGACGAGTTAAGAACAAAGGCGCTCGGTAACACCAAGCGCAATGCAACAATGTAATGTTGTGCATAGGGACCAATTAAACCGAACTACCCGGTGCGTTCACTGGTTAACTTACATATGATTTGTGTGTATTCATTAAGTGCATATTTTGTGGAAAAGCCTTAGAAGACGTTTCTATTTTAGTTTTTAACTTTTTTATGTTATACATTTTTGTACATTTATATATTTTTTCTTTTTCTTTTTTTTTAAGTATTTTAATTATTTAATGTTATTATTATTTGACTTATTTCTATCCAGTAATAATGTCAATATTTCTGTACCCATCCTTTTCTATGTATATGAATGAAGGATGAGCAAGGTGAGTAGAGAAATAATGTCATTATTACTGACAGTGTTGGGAAAAGCTGTCCACCCGTCACCAAACCTCCTGTTTGGTGACGGGTAAGCCGCTAGCCAGTGCTGCGGCTTAGGAGTGAGTGACTCATAAGAAATTTGGCACAATACGTCGTCCCAGCTCCAATGGCAATTTGGATGGGTAAAAACATCCTGACCCGCCAACCACTTCACCAAGCTTTATGGCCTCCTCTAAGCCCACAGTTCCATGGTTTGGGGGTGGGGGTCCTGTAAGATTTTAGTGACTTTACCTACGAGGCTGGCTCAGCTGTAGACGGAGGAGTGTCTTACAGTTGATGTTATGAAGTCGACTATTTCTTAAAATGGTCTTAAATCCTTATGCGCCCACCGGTATGGTCTTAAATTTGGTATTTTCTTACTAAACGGGTCTTATAGCTTCTGTAAAAATTTCGAGCAGTAAGCTCAAAAATAAATTAAGGCTCAACAAATTGCGATTTCAACTGGTCTTAAAACCTTATACGCCCACCGTAATGGCCTTAAATTTGGTAAGTATGTATATTTTGTGGGTGGTTAAGTAAGTGGGCTTCGCCGTGTGTCAAAATTTAAGCGTAACGATAAATTAACGTATTTTTTTTTGTATTTTCAACTTGACGCCATACATACTAGCTCCCATTTACAACCTTTAAGACTTATGTTTTCAATATCTCCGTGATAGGCTCTACAAAGCTGTCAACGCTATATGGAAGCCGACCGGTAATTTTAGATTTTTGATAAATTTACAGTATAGCCGGCACCAGTATCTATAATGTTTAAGTAGTGAAGTATCAGATGTCAAACAATCCTTTAAGGCACTGACTACCAGGCTACCGATAGTAATGATGGAGGCGACCTCTAGTAATTGCCCCCACGAAACTTTTGCGCGAAGTTGATTTCTGACTATTCAAACTAGGTAAGATACCTACTAGAACTAATTATAAAATTGATATGATTTTAAGACATTTTCACTGAGAGCACATTAATATTTATAATTTTTATGATTTTTAATTGTAGGTATTTATTAAAAATATATAACTGTTAAAATATAATATGATTGGCATTACCTATTTAACCTAAAGTTCAATTAACATGCCATAAAAGAAATGTCGATATCTGGCCGAGGAGCGAATGGATAAACATCAAAAAGTGCGATGGGTTGTAGGTGTTCTTCCACCCTACTGTTGGGAATATCTCTACAGTACCCTGCATTCACTGTGATCTGCATTATTTTGTGTAATTTGGATGCTATGTTAGAGTAGATTTCCTCAGATTAAGCAAGCCACTAGCAATAAATCTCCTACAACGCCTTGACTGTATGCGGCTGTATAGCCATTCCCCATGTACATGTGCATGTGGGATAATACATGCGTAGACACACTGGCGGCTTCTCACCTCACCGGATCCAATAAACATACAGATGCGGTGGCGAAAGCAGCTGAAAAACTGAACACCCTTAAAAAAATCGATGTTTAAAGAAACAAGTATGTATAGTTTAAAGTGCCATGTGTAACCATATCAATTAATTATATAAGAAATATAATATGATATAATATTGGAATATAACTTACACGTAAGTCAGTCAGACACACAATTACATTTACTTGCAGTAAACGTCAACTTCTTTTTTGAAATGAAGACCCATTGGTTTTTATATCCCGAGTCTCCTAAATAGTAATCCCATCAAAAACATAAATGTGAAAGGCTGCCAAGTTCGATACTATGGGAATGCTTCGCCTATAAAAGAAGTGAGATCTGAATAAGTACCAAGTTCCATAAAAATACCTCAAATCATAAATAGTTATAGGAATGCACACTATCAAGTGTGCATTCCTCCCTAAAACACCGGTTTTTTTAGCAGTTTCCTGATAACATTTATTATTTTCAGTACTTTTTAATGATGTTACTTGGCAAGTTTTCACACACCACACACCTTTTCAATGCAATGAATCGACACCTTTGGACTGCAATGTGTCAAGTATATAATTTTCTATTAAAACTTGCCAAGTTACATCATTAAAAAGTACTGAAAATAATAAATGTTATCAGGAAACTGCTAAAAAAACCGGTGTGCGTTTCTCTGACTATTAAAATTTTAGGTATTTCTATGTAACGTGATACTTATTCAAAATGTACCTTAAAAACTGCTGGAAATCAAGTGTGCATTCCTATAACTATTTATGATTTGAAGTATTTTTATGTAACTTGGTACTTATTCAGATCTCACTTCTTTTATAGGCGAAGCATTCCCATAGTATCCAACTTGGCAGCCTTTCACATTTATGTTTTTGATGGGATTTCATTTATTTTTGTTAGGTGTAGGTTCTTTATTATTTTTTTATCACTTTTGCTTTAGGAAATGTCTCATTCCACTTAGGTATGTACTTTATACTATAACCCTTTATACTAAGCGTCTAATTCTATTTTACTTTTTATTTATAGGTGATTTTTACAAATAAACTGGCTCCCTACACCTATAAAATGTACCTACTTACATATAATTACATACATCAATAACGTACTTTATTCTGTTTGTAAGTACGCTACCTACATAGATAATTAATAACTTGGTAATACCTACCTACCAGTAGGTATTATAATTGGTGGCCTATTATGTAGCCCTAGAAGTGCACCATCCCATCTCATCCCGTGGCGTATCGGAGGGTGAGATGGGCAGTAGTATATATAATTCCATCTTAGAGTATATATGATTTCCATGTTCTTGAATCTGCGATTTTATTAGTTGTAAAATTAGAAATTATTTAGACTATGCGAGAAAAAATAGTCTTTTCATTTTTGTTTGACTGATTTAGCGCACCTAGTGTACCTAGTGACCTGCTTTGCACTTAGTAAATCGTGGGTTCGGTTCCCGCAACAGACACACACAGAGTGGTGAACAATGTTATTGTTCTTGTCTTTAAGACAAACATGTATTGTCTTAAATTGGTATGTATCTAAATTTAAATAAGTCTTATCTCATTTCCACTCCATACCTACTTATAGTAGAACAAAATTACACATTCGTTGTTTTCGAAACTGACTCACACTTGGCCGTTTTCAGATTTTTACTTTATTTCGACCTAAAGACAAACCTTCGAGCCAAATTTCAGGTCGGTACGACCATTGGAAGATAGACCCATTTAGTTCATTATGACTTCATAGTAGAACAAAGTTACACCTTCGCTATTTTTAAAACTGACTCACACTTGGCCGTTTTCAGTTTTTCCCTTTATTTTGACCTTAAGACCTATCTCCATGCCAAATTTCAAGTCAGTACGACTATTGGAAGTGGTCTAGGTTTTTGATGAGTCAGTGAGTCAGTGAGTGAGTGTATAGTAAAAATAGCGATTTTCTGACGTCAATATCTCAAGAACTGCCATAGGTAGAATAATGAAATTTTGTATTCTAGACAATTAAGGGGATGTCAACAGACACTCGAAATTTCATATGCGTACATAAATATGTTTTGAGTTATAGGGTGGTCGAAATTGGCCCGAAATGGTTCGTGTAATATAACCCACGGCCGGTGTGTCGCTTTTTTTTGCTCGAACTTGGCGGACACACTGCCGTGTGTCTAGATTCAAAACTTGGGTCTTGTTAGTGGCAATTAGTTATAATCATGAGGATTATGGCTAGTACTACTGTGCACTGTATTTATTTACCTGATATGTTTATATTTCCATAACATCTTCAATTCTCAGGATTAGGAATACCTTTGTAATATAAGAGTCTTACATTAGATTAGAATCTATGAAGAATATGTGTAAAATTGTTTGAAGTGTCTAAAACCTTAGTTAAGTTAGGAGGCAGTAGTAGGAGCCAAGTTTGAACCCGCGATCCTTAGAGCGTAAGTCGGGCGTCTGGCCGCCAGGCTACCAGAGTTTGTTTTGATAATTACTATACTGTTGCTCCATTTTTCTACTATGTTTATCTGCGTGAAGTATCAAATGTCAAACAATCCTTTAAGGCACTGACTACCAGGCTACCGATAGAAATAACGGCCTCCTAGCCCAGTCAGTAGTGACCCTGCCTACGAAGCAGGAGGTCCGAATTCGAATTGTCAGGGAATTTGTTTGTGTGTTTATCACAGATATTTGTTCCTGAGTTATGGATGTTTTCTATGTATTTAAGTATTTATCCATTTATATCTAATATATATATATCGTTTAGTACCCATAACACAAGCCTTACTGAGCTTACTGTGGGCCTAGTTCGATTTGTGTAAGATTTATTTATTTCTCGAATTTAATTTCTTTTCTGATGTTTTTGAAATGCCTCAAACTTTCCATAGACGTTGACGTAACAAAGACTGCAGCACTATAAGTAGGTATTAAAACAGACAGAAACATTGCAAAATTAAATAATTATATTTATCTACACTCATATTGTACGTTCTCTAAAACGTCTTCGAAAACGGTCGGCAATGGCTAGCATTACCACGACCGATTTTACTATGATAAGCTTTTTATCTGTGGCAGTAACGTAATTTTAACTTTTCATGCTCATATATTGATGTGATATGAGTTTTGATAACATAATGTACACCTGCACGTTCCCGACCCGCGGCCGACAGCCCGACACGCGCCCGCGCGACCGCCAGCACAATCGAGTTGGCCATGGCGGTGCAATGGCAGCCATTCTATGGTTTCCGAATACGGCATTTAGAATAAATAATATGAGTGTAGATAAAGCAGTGTATGCAACTGTACGTAATTAGGCCTTAAAACACTCGTGTGATCTTATTATGAAATTCGCCTGCGGCTCATTTCATAAAACCACACTCATGTTTTAAGGACCCTTATTACGTAACAGTTACATAAATTACTATATTAGTAGTTAGGTTTTCTTATTAAAATTATTTTCTTGTGTATGAATGCTTTTTCACCACATCAGCACCACCGCCTATCTTGATTTTTTTTAAGCGTCAGTAAAATTGTTTTTTTTTTTCACAAGGGAGAACAGTTATTACTTTACGTTATAGAACGATGATTTTGAAACATAAATATTTGGCAGAATTAATTTGTTTTGTTTTATGTAATAATAATAAATAATAATAAATACTCTTTATTGCACACCTCATACAGTTACAAGCACAAATTTTACAATTAGATAAATTTAGGTAGAGGTAACAACAGGCGGTCTTATCGCTAATGAGCGATTTCTTCCAGACAACCTTTGGGTAGTGGAGACTAGAGAAAAACAATAAGCAGTAGGTGGTGCATAGAAACAAAAGAGACGAAATAGATAACACAGCACATTCATATGAATATACATACTTAAATAAATACAAAATAAACATACATATACGTACATATACGTACATATATACATATATAATACACACAATAAGAAACAACAGTGTCAACTTAAAAACCTAAGGAAGAGATAAATAGTATTCCTTAAGTTGCGATTTAAAGCTACCAATAGATTGCGCGCGTTTAATGTTGAGAGGGAGAGAATTCCACAAACGAACGGCCTGGAACGTAAATGAGCAATTATAAAATTTGGAAGATGAAGATGACACTTTTAGGAGCAATTTTTGAGAGGATCTAATAGAATTAAGATAAGAGAAACGCTCTTTGAGGTAGCGGGGAGTTGCAGGGTTAAAAAGTATAGAAAAGAGTAAAGAAAGTATGTGAGAGTTACGGCGGTGACGGATAGGGAGCCATTTGAGTTGAGAACGAAAACTAGAAACATGGTCGAATTTGCGTAATCCGAAAATGAACCGAATGCAGGCATTTTGAATACGCTCAAGCTTATTAAGTTGCTCCTCGGTTAGGTCTAAATAGGAGATATCTGCATAATCAAGAATGGGGAGAAGTAACGACTGAGCAAGCGCAATTTTAGTAGCATTTGGCAGGAAATTCCGGAGCCGTCTGAGAGACCCTATGGCAGCAAACATCTTCCTGCTCACTTCACTCACCTGAGGCACCCATGATAGACAACGATCCATGATTACGCCAAGATTTTTCACTTGGTTGGAAAAAGGAATTTGGATACCATCGAAGACTATCGGAGGGAGCCTGAGAAAGTCAATTTTGGAGATTTGTTTAGCGCTACCCATCACAATTACCTGTGACTTTAGGGGGTTTACTTTTAAACCGTAATTTTGACTCCAATTTGATATGCGGAGCAGATCAAGATTCGTGGCTTCTAAAACTGAATTGAGATCGCTATGCATACCCTGCGAATATATTTGAAGGTCGTCGGCATAGAGGTGATACGAAGAGGAGAGATCAAGAGTTATGGAATTAATGAAGATAGAAAATAAAAGAGGAGACAGCACACCACCCTGTGGAACACCAGCTGATGTGCTGCACCAGGAAGAACACGAAGAATCTAGTTTAATTCTTTGCCGACGACCAACCAAATAGCTGCGGAACCAGTCAATCGCTGCAGCCGATATGTTAAGAGACTGTAAGAACGCGAGCAAAATGTCAAAATCGACCGTGTTAAAGGCATTACTGAAATCTAGAAGTGCAAGAACTGTAAGCTTCTGGTCATTCATACCCAAACGGATGTCATCGGTAACCTTGACAAGAGCCGAGGTAGTACTGTGGCCCGGACGAAAACCAGATTGAAATGGGTTTAGGAGGTCATTTCTATTCAGGAAGGAAGTTAGTTGCTGATGCACTAGCCGTTCGAGGACTTTGGATAGGAAAGGAAGAATGGAGATGGGGCGATAGTCAGAGAAGGAACTGGGGTTGGATTTTTTGGGTAAAGGAATAATATTGGCATCCTTCCACAGACTGGGAAAAGTACTTGATGAAATGGAAAAATTCAGAATACCGGTGATAATAGGAACAAACAAATCAAGGAGAGGGAGTATCATATTTCGGCTAACACAGTCAACACCAACGGCGTTAGAAGTGATATTCAATATACCCTTCCTAACATCACTCTCACAGAAATGGCTAAAATAGAAAGAAGAGAAATCTAAGGCAGGAAGTGATGAAAGATGATGAAGTGAGTTAGATTTCTTAGGACCACTGAAACAGGTGGACGATGAAAAATGCTGGTTAAGCTGGTCAACGCTAATATTGTTTAAATTGGTTGCCTGTTGAGATTTGCCAACTCCGAGACCTTTCAAAAATTTCCACACTTTGGCTGGATTTCCATCTTCAACAGAACTGTGAATATGACGCCTCTGAGCATCTCGACATATGGTGCTACAGCGATTGCGCAGGGTATGATATTTAAGTTTATTTTTCTCAGAGTTGTTAGCCTTATACTTAGATTTAGATTGATTCTTCCTCTCTATAAGGGCTTTAATATCCTCAGTGAGCCAAGGAGCAGGGAGATGCTTGACCTTTATTGCACGAACAGGAGCATGAGCGTCATAAAGTTGTATGAGGAGCGAATTAAAGAGAGAAACTTGATCGTCTACCGAACCCGCTCGAGCGATACTGCTCCAATCGATTGTTAAAGCGTCATCTCGAAGCTTTTCCACATTTAATCCACTAAAATTGCGCTGCAAAAGAATTTTTGATTTAGATTTGGGAGGACGAATTTTGTAAGAGAGATAGAGCAGATCATGATATGAGAAGGCATCCGCGGAGTATTGTCCAAATTTAGACACATGAGAAGTCGAAGAAACTAAAGTAAAATCAAGAAGAGAAGGCGAGCAATTTGGAAAATAGTGTGTGGCGTCTGAAGGGAGAATAGTTAGATTGCATGCATCTACCAAGGATTTAAGGCGCCGGGATCGACTGTCATCCTTCAGAAGACACGTATTTAGATCTCCCATAAGAATGTGATGATTATAAGAAGGCATAAGGTCCTCGAGAAGTTTCTCAAGAGAATCAAAGTAATTAACGTGAAGGGAGGGGGAATAAAAAACGCCAAGTAAAAGTTTGGAATGAGAGAGGGAAACGTCGAGAAACATATACTCTGCGGCATCAGAAGTAGAAGAGCTGGCAGATACATTAACAATTGAATAGGGGATGTAAGAACGAAGGTAAATCGCAACTCCACCGCCACCTCTTCCAAGGCGGTCGTGCCGAATTAAATTGAAACCAGGTAAAGAGTAAGACGTTGAAGGCAAAGCTGGTCTGAGCCACGATTCGGAAATTAAAATAGCATGAATGTTCTTAATGTCAAAAGAGAGTAACATATCGCTGTAATGTGCAGGAATACTTTGCGCATTTAAATGCACAACGTTAAAATTTTTAGGTACATCATTAAACTGAGATTCCAGAATGTCGTGAAGCGAAGGAGGCAAACTATGGAAACTGTCTTCACTTACACTATCTAAGGAGGAAAAAGATAAATACTGATCACTGTTATCACTGAAAGGCATCTGAAAAATATATATAAAGTTAAAAATATAATAAGTATATAATAAATGTATACTAATATTCAATAAATATAAAAATATATACAGTAAAAACTAAACAAAAACTCCACAATCTACCCGCCAGCAGCAAATAAATAATATATCTACTAACCCTAAACTAATTTAAGGTACCTTAGCTACCCGCCAGCATATCTGGATGGATCAAAATTAAAAACAAAACAACAAATAATTAACATTCAGAGCAGAAACGGAACGCAATAATTTACAAGTGGCAACACTGGGCTGTTCATGTCAAAGCGCCTGTCATGTCAAGTTAATGTCAAAGCAAAGCAAATGCTATTACGAAAACTAGTTAAGATAAACAAATTAATCAAAAAAGAAAGAAAGGGTAGACACAGATAAGTGCTGCACGACAAAATTAAGAAGTCAATTGTAACACGGTAACAAGAAAAGCACTACACAGTAAACAAACAAAGTAGGTACGAGTACTCTACGATCGAATCTTCGCCTTCACAGTCTCCCTCTTTGCAAGCTGCTGCCTAGCTCGCGGAGCCTGGGGGACGGGCCGAGTATCAGGTTCCGACGAAGCGGCAGGATGCTCCGCGTCGGCATCGGTAGGCGTCGCCTGCGCAACCGACAGAGCTTTCACATCGGCGACGCTGTTAGCACGGCGGCGCACGCCATCTTTTCCCAGCACAAGCACGTCGCCGTTCCAGGTCCAGCAGTTGCGCACTCCAAAACGCTCACGAGCCTCCATGAAAGCATTGTGGCGGGGCTTTGTGAGAAACTCTCCAAGTGTGACGCCTGAGCCCTTGAGTGCCACCTTGCCAAACCATACATCATCCCTGATGGCTATATCCTTGAACTTGACAAGAATGGCTCTAGGCTTTTTGCCGCGCCCTCCACGACCACCCAACCGATGACTGCGCTCAATATCTGCTGCGGAAAGATCTTCTAACACGGCCTGCAGTTTGTTAACCGCAAGATTTGTTGTGTCCTCAGAATCAGATTCATCTATACCATGTACTAACAACATCTTGCGGCGAGAGCGCGTCTCAATGTGGTCCACCTGGCGAGTGACAAGCTCCACCTGCTTCTGCAAGGCATCGAGAGACCTCACAACAAAGTCCTTGAAAAAGTCAAACTTTGAAGCCACAGCAGCGACTATTGGATTAGTGGTGCCCGCGTTGTCGAGATCTTTCTGGAACTGCGCCATCGTCTTCTTGAATGTCTCGGACAATTCCTCAATTGAACTTTTTACTGCACTTGTTTCTGACATTTTGTGAGAGTGAAGTGAGTGATAAAAATCGAAGTTAACTTGTGGAGAAAATGTAATGGAAATACTGGTAGGTTATAAAGGTTATTTAAGCATCAATATTATTAGGTTTAATTGTCCAAAAAGTGATTATAAATATTTTTTTAACAATAAATTTAGTGCACAAGATGTGACTTGTTTTTCTCCACCTACCCGAACTACGTATTTACTATGTATTTACCTAAGCTTGTATTTTTTTGCCGTGGCGTGGTGAAAAATGTTGTAATACTCTCGGCAGCAGTTTGTTTGCTTCTAGTGCCCCCGCAACGCTCACGATACCACTTTTTTAACCATACACTCGTTATAATTTTGTAATCTTTCACTTTTTCGGGTCTCGATATAAACACGTGAGATAGATATCAACGTTGTATTCTTGATATTATAATTTATTTACACTAAACCTTTTCTACATAATATTGGATCTACGTGGTCGGTTTACAAGTCAATGTATTGTTTTATTTCTTGTGACAAAAAACATTTATTGGTTACAAGAAATCTTAAAATCATTCATACCAGTCATTTTTATTCAATATGTAATATTTGTCACATATCTTTTACCCAAAGCACAGGTTTCGTCATAGTTGCTACACCCAAAAATGCATCGTCAAATCTAAAAAATTGCTTGTAAGCCGTCTATGTAGACTACCCTAGTTCTAGCCTAGTATTGTAGCACGAAACTACACGTATAACTTACACACATACTCACACACGTATTTAGTTTCAGAAGACATTCAGAGATGTCGCTTTCAAAGGAGTTTTCATAAAATGCTTCAAGGCTCTCTTTACCAACTAACTAGAGGTAAACAAATGCCTTACGTGGGATTCCCATAATTTACTGACGTCAACGTCAAAACAATAAGATGGCGCCCACAGATATCTCAAAGAACAGATCAGAAATTATAAGTTGAACGTTTTCTATACTTCCGATCTGCTCTTACTAACGTACTTATCAGTAAGTAAGAAAGAGATAAACACCATGCTGTCTGACAGGTCTTCACCTGTCATTGTCTCAGCCTTTCATGACTTCGTGACGAGAATTAGTGCAGTGAATGATAATTTTCTACTAAATATCGACATCGATATTTACTGTTGATATTACTTGATATCCGTAACAGGTATTCCACACACTTAACACTTTAACAGGTATTACAGGAATGTTATAAAAAAAACTAACAGGTGAATTTTGTGCTTTTCAGTGGGTTTGTTTTTTAAAGGCAGTTCCCTTTTTTTAAGAAATTAAATTAAATTATCATTTTAGTATAGTTCTTTTGTTTTGTCCGTTTGAGGTACGGAATCCTGAAAAGGACAAATAGTGCAGACAACTAAAAAGTCATTCATCTATTTACACGTTTTATTATTTACAGGAGAGATATAATATGAACGGTACACGAGGACTACTGTCTACTGGGAGGACTGGCTACTGACCCATGAATAAAACAGTTTTATTTAAATGGACACGAAGCTTTTCCCCTATCTTTTTATTTTTTTACTTTTCCCTTATTATTTAGCCCTACGGCGTCGATCCATATTTGACGTAATAGATTATTTTCCGGAAATCTGAAAAATTTACAATTGAGTATGTAAACAATAATTTAATATAATAATATTTTGTCTTTGCCTATACAAATGTTTCATATCGATAAAATATCGACATCATTATTTTCATTTAGTTACAACACTAGCATCGTTTACAAAAAATTAATTTTACCAATAAATCTCAATAAAATCAACTTGAAACTACGCAAACAGTTCTTATTTTATAGTATCCAGCATGTGCAGTTATCCAAGACTATTATGTTACATAATGTGCTTGAAATTTTCGAAATAAAAACAATAGTGTCTTACCGATGAAAACTGGTATTTTCTCCGGACTTCTTTGCTGATTTGAACCAGCTCCGGCAGTAGGGCACTATGCATGACATTTCTGCCTAATATAATCTTGAATTTTTCAATTTATACACCTTTATTATCGGAAATAGCACCATAACTTGTAAGAAACCGTCTTATGCTACAATTTTGTGTTTGACGTCTCGGTTAATTTGACAAGTTGGTTAAGTTTTAAATCGAGACAATTAGTTAACAGCCGAACAAGGTCGTACTATCTGTCCCATTCTAACTCATCTTGGTTAACCATAAATAACCAAAGAGACAACTATATGAAAAAACGTCTGACTTATAATTTCTGATCTGTTCTTTGAGATATCTGTGGATGGCGCCCATGCCAATAGAGAAATTCCTCTAGCGAGACCTGTTGATTTTGACGTAGGTGGTTAGGTGAATCAACTGTCACAAAAGTGTGATATCATAGTTGTCTCGCATGCGACTGTCAGTTATGCCATGTCGAATAGACTCCCAGGTATAGGGAGGCTAATTGATCAAATGCAGACTAACCATGTTAAGGGATGTAAATTGTAAAGGTATGAACATATTTTGTACTATAAATTTAGCACAACACAATAAATATACCTACTTCTTACCTATTTATTTAAATTATTAATCCGCAATACGAGGCTTAGTTCGCAGAAATTCTTATATTATTTGCTTTTGCTTCATAAACTATAATCGTAGTCTAATAAGATTTATTAAGGGTAAAATATTTTCGAGCTAACATGATCATTCATATAATAACAACAACTTAAAACATGTAATTTACATGGTAAATACTTGTTGTAGCTGTAAAATGGTGCAAAGGTTTGTAAACGCGAAGACGAGTGACGTGAAAGGCAGCGGTAGTCTTTAGACGGGACGTTGGCATAGCTCCAAATTCAACATATAGCCCACAATTTGTTGTCGACCCACACCTTAAACATATCCTCTTCTGCAGCTCTATTGGCAAATAGGTATGTCAACAGCTATATAGAGTTTGTACTTTACAGGTTATTGAACCAATTTCATGCATTCAGCAAGTCATTACGCAAAAAATGAATTCGCCAGTTTCATTTGGAATGAGGAAGATTGTTTTCCCTCACACGGACACGAGGCGGATGTCATACAAGCTATTTATTAGCGGGGATAACATTGTCACGTCCTTTCCTGTAATAGCTTTTTGTTTTTTATTATTTTATCTCACGGCTGTAAACTAACTCGTTTTTAATTTGTCACCGGGAAATCGTAAATTTCACGTCGTCTTGCGGCTGTCGCGACGTAAAACATGCCGTAAAACCAGTCGGATGTCGTCTTAAACAGGCTTGGATACTCGTAGCTTAAGATCAGAGGGCTGCTCCTCATAATACTTGCCTACCGAAAGCATTGCCTTAGAAATTAGGAGTGCTATAACTGAGTCCCTATTATTTCAGCTTAAGCTTTTGACTCTTAATCATCTATGAGGCGTTGCAGGTGTCCATGGTTGGCGGTAATTGCTTAACCATCAGGTGATTCGTCTGCTCATTTGCCTCCTACAAAAAAAGTATTCTTTACGCCTTCGCTTTTCATAAAATACTATTGAAAATACAAATCTATTAAATGATGCATTTTAACATTTTGTTTGTATTTAATCGTAATTTAATATTGCTTATGTTGACCTTTGTACTCGCGTGATAAATTCAAATTTATCTCGACAACTTTGATCCATTTCAGAGCGAAATTTCATGTTATGTCGCAGTAGTAACTGATAAAATTAGTACTACACTGTTACGCGTCGTGAGACAAAACCTAGGTAATGGGTATCGACCAGGTTCTATCTGATATTGTAATGAAATGTCACCTTTATTCAATTTAATGTTAGAACTTCGATAAAGGATATTCATTGAGCCCCCCTCGACCCAAATTGAAATTTATTTCAGATGTCCCCTTCCCTTAATTTCCGCCAAATATGATTTGAGATGCAATCTCGTCCGGGGACAATTCGCAAATTTATTCACTGTCATATTTGAAAAAAAAAAAACATGATTATGAGTATATACCTACCCAGATACTAGAGCAGTATTTGTTTTTGTTTTTAGACCTTATGTGATAACTGCGCAATTAAACTGTTCAATTACAAAGATTGGAATAAAAAATAAACTTCTTATAAACAAGCTTTTTTGAAGAGGTATATGTTAAATTTCAAGTTCCAGACGTTCAAGTTGCAAAGTACGAGTAGGTAAGGACATTGACACTGCTGCCGTATCTTAAAACACTCATTAAACTTGTACATAAATATTTGATCTTACAAGTCAATACTATAATTTCAATCTGCTTGCAATACAAGACCAAACCAAGTTAATTATTTACCAGCATTAATTTTTCATACAAAACGAGCAGCCGGGCACGTATCCTCGAACAATATTTCCCAGCCAAGGCCCTCAAGACTAATTGTGTTCTTGTCCGTCGTATTGTACAGGGAATACTAAATTAACTGGGCCTGATGACGTGTCGTCAGTGTACGACAATGTCTAATTACTGAGATGGCGATAATATCTGGTGTTCTGTGCGTGATTAATCTTGACCAAGTGATTATTGTGCTACTTTAGTCGTACTTTGTTTTAAATGTTGACTAACTGGTAGTCATCCTTTAAGTATTAAATTCAACTTTGAGAATATAGTTTATTCGTAGAAACACACACAGAGATATAATACATTGGGAAAGAAGTAGAAAAAAAAAGAGAAAGTGAGACAAAAACTCAGCAAAAGAAAATCTAAAACACCACGTGAGGGATGGAATGATTAATTGAGCCCCGAACGAAATAGATCTTGATTTAATGTTGATTTGACAACACTGACCGTGCATTTCACTCATAAAGTGAGCGTAATTATATTAATTATGTATTGTCGAAGGGAACTGGTGTCGTGTTCCAATTTGAAAATACAAAAACAATACATTATAACACAATCTATCTCAAACATAACTCCAACATACAACAAATAATCAAACAATATTGAAGTTGTATTTGAGTTGCATCGGAATTATTTTCAAGAAAATTATGCTATTTTTTATTCAGACGTTTAGGCGCTAGCTGTCTTGCGTAGTTAATGCACTGGAGTTGTATTGAAGTTGGATCGTATCTAAATGTGTTTTAATGTTAGAATTCGGCCCTGGGCCGCAATTCGAAAAATAAATACACACACTGGACAGACACAGCTCCAACCCAATTCAACTCAACGCTATAACGACATTGACATTTGCTATTCGAACAGATTTTCATTCAACATTGGTATCACATTAGTACAACATTGTTCACACATTGTACCAATGTTGTACCAATGTGAGACCAATGTGTGACCAATGTGAGACCAATGTGAGACCAATGTTGAATGAAAATATGTTCGAATAGCAAATGTCAATGTCGTTATAGCGTTGAATGAGTTGGGTTGGAGCTGTGTCTGTCCAGTGTTTGTGTTTATCTTTCGAATCGCGGCCCCGGTTTGATTGTCATTCGCTACGCTAAGCTACGATGGTTTGCATAAAGCGCCATGCTACGACCGTAGCAAACGACTACGTGTAGAGCACTGTTTTGTAGCAGGCGTCGTGCTTCGTAGCGGTATATTTTTTTGCTACAATGATATTCAATATTTATTTTTGTACCAACGTGCCAGCGCGGCAGAGCATTGGAATAAAAAATCTTGATATGACATTTTGAAAAATCACAATGCAGACAGATGCATGCTAGTACAGATTCATATTTTTTTAATCGAAATATATAAAACAGTTGCGTTTTTTAGCGACTGACAGACGTCGCCGTAAACCCTTGAATGTAGAGCTTTAAAATATTTATAGGATATATTCAAGTGTCGTGAACCGCCAAATTTCAAGGCTCTACCTTTATCGGCTTATACTGCGTTGTTTCTCACACTCTATACACCGCGCCTGTTTTATTTTTATATGAAAACATTACTCAATAAAGAAACTCAATGAAAAAGAAAACTATTATTTTCTAATAACAAAAAAAACTACATAAATTAGCTTGTGGACGTAACAGCCACACAGCCACTCGGGCCCGATATGTGGGGCGAGCGGATGCACAACAAGTGGCTGGCTCTCCGCAAATAGGCCGGCGACTATTGTACTACCTACTTAGGTTTTTGTAGATACGACTGTGTGCCGCGACGCTAAGTAGGTTACAGAAGAAGCGTATACGGTGTTATATTGAATTTTAAAGTCGGTTTGGACGGAGGATCTGTAAGTTTACAGGTATTTATTGAAGCTCTCTTCAGCGTCAATATCATTTACACCACATTCTTAATTGATAGTATTGATACCCTGGAGACGCATCGTAAATTCACAATTTGATCTCACTTCGACTTAACTAGCGTCTAATGTTTTACATATTGGCGCGAGCGAGATGCCCTGACAGTGATATCGAATCAAAATTAAAAAGATCGAGTTCCAGTTTGCGTATCGAATGTCGCTTAACAGGTACGTAATTGTAAATAACCACAATGCTATTACAAAGAGTGCGAAGATTCTAATAAGTTGTGCTACATATTTTATCGTGTCATAATTACATTTGGTTTTAGGTCAGTCATGTACGTAGCTACCTACATATATTGAAATGTCCTAAAATTAAAATAAGCATCGTCTCATAAGTAACTGAAGACAATTTGAAAAACATTTCCACAATATGACAATAACAGTTTGTATAAAGACAAATATTTTTGTAGCGTCACTTTCGTATCCCATAGCTTAGAACAAGATACGACGAGAATATGTGGATAAGTAAAGCCAAGTGTGTTGGCACCATTATACACAACCAAAACAGATTTCTCTTATTTTCCTGAAAGTTAAGGATAATGCAGTCTAATTTGCTGGTCATTAACCAACCGATTAGAGGATAGGGAACTGACATGCTGGAATAAAACCAGCTATGTAATATGAACCTGACACTTATCATATATACTGAGTTTCTGTAGCCTAGATCAAGCAAGTCCTCATGTTGCCAAGGAACCACTTCACTAAAACTAAAAGATGGCAGATGTAATTAGTGGCGCGAGTTCTTTTGTTATTAACATACGGTTCAAATTAGGGTTGGCACGTTCTTTTGTCCGCGACCGCTGACTTGCGTCCGCCATTCAGCCATCGCAAAAACTTCTCAATAGTTTGAGGGGGCTTCAAGTGCTGGAATATTCGCGCGTTTGGAATTTGCTTAAGTTTTGTAAGCATACAAAATGCTGTGGAGTGCAGTATCAAGGTTTTTTTAGTGCCCGTCCTTAAACCTTTTTCTCTCCGATGTCTCTATTAACTCGTTCTCTGTCATAATTAAGAATAGTTGACTCGCTCGATTAGGAGTATTAAAATCGAAAGACCCATGATTGTATTAATAATAGTCGTGCATTTAGTTCTAGTTTATCGTTCAGCGTTGCCACAGAGCCATATACTGTGAAGAACCTACGTGTATAAGTTATGTACTAATAATAGCTAACATTGAAGGTTTCAAAGCTTATTTACTATGAATACAACGATCAGAGGCCAAAGAAAACTGATTTTCAAGTGGAATGGCCATTGATTGTAAAGTGCCACCGGCCCTGACGTGATGGCTACGACCACTGTGGCAAGAGTGTGACGACAAAGAAGAAGCAAACAAGCATCTGAAGGTAAGTGTTGATCGTAGTCTACGGAGGCCAACTCCAGGGGTGTTACATGCGCGATAGCCGTTAAAAATCTTGTAACGTAGTACTGTAGAGGTTGGACAGAAACCTCTAAATTACTGGTTGTTTTATATCAAATATTCTTTATTCAAATTTAAAGTCAAAGTAAATAATGAATCCAAAATGAAAATCAGTCGCCATCGAGGCCGCGATTCGAAAAATAAACACACACACTGGAAAGACACAGCTCCAACCCAACTCAACCCAACTCAACTCAACGCTATAACGACATTGACATTTGCTATTCGAACAGATATTCATTCAACATTGGTATCACATTGGTCTCACATTGGTCACACATTGGTCGCACATTGTAGCAATGTTGTACCAATGTGCGACCAATGTGAGACCAATGTGAGACCAATGTGAGACCAATGTGAGACCAATGTGATACCAATGTTGAATGAATATCTGTTCGAATAGCAAATGTCAATGTCGTTATAGCGTTGAGTTGAGTTGGGTTGGAGCTGTGTCTGTCCAGTGTGTATGTTTATTTTTCGAATCGCGGCCCGAGGCTCCCAGCCTCATGGCCACGCGCGCTCGTTCCTTAAAATAAAACCTGAATAAAATCAAGAATATGAAGATCTACGCCTGTGTTTTTTCTGAAGCTACACCACCTTTCACAGTACTCATGTTTAACATTTTTGCTCAACACTTTCCGTACCACAGGTCGCGACGCGATAAGCTCATAGCCGATTCCTGCAGTTTCCCGCTATGTAGCGGCAATTCGCAACCCAAAGAGTGGTGCGGAAAGTAAAATTTTATTGGGAACCTTTGAAACTGACCTGATTCTTTCCTTTGAGGACGAGCACGTTGGTGACTCGGCCGAAGGGCAGTCCGAGTTGTATGATCTCGGCCTCTGTCGTCTCATTGGGTATGTTTCGTATGTGGATGACGCGCGACGGCTTGCCCACATTCTGTTCCAGTTTCACCTGCGGACAAAACAAAAGAAATTGCTCATTCACTAGTCTTGGTATCTATTTTTCATAATACATTTTTGGCCTGCACACACTGATTGTTGTCCTTATATAATACAGACAGATATTTTCGCTTAACGGGTCGGACCAAACTGGATGCAAAAGGTCAGAGAAAGGAAATGGGATAAGCCTTCTACCTAAATAGTCTTCGTTGTAACACGTTGTATATAATATTGTTGCTATTGCACTATTAGAGCCAATAGCATAGGCCCGCTAGTCATGATTCATGATAGTTAACATTCTCGTTAATCACGATACATCGGCGTCATGCGCAGAATATACCTGCACATAATCATCAAGCTTCAACATAGATATACATGACAGATATATATGTATATTACGTGCCCAATTTCTTACAAATCACGAATATCCCGATAGAAACTATCAACACGTTAATCTTTACTAGATAGTAGGTATGTATGTATGTATGTATGTATGTATCACTTTATTGCACATAAACAAGTAGGTATAACATAATACAACAGTAGCATGTATAAAAGATATGCACAAAGGCGAGCTTATCCCTGATAGGGATCTCTTCCAGCCAACCCATGAGAAAATGAGAAAGGATTAAATACAAATGGTGAAAGACAAACTATGCACAAAAGATACAAATAAAAAGTTCCAAAACACATATAAAGCTGCAGGTAAACACTAATATATATATAGGTACATTCATGTACCATACAAATACTTAAACTACATACATAATAATATAATAAACATTACTATACACATATAATATCAGACGTTCATAAATAAATAACTAAATAAATATATACCTATATATATATATATAAAATATTCAATTCGCAAAAAACATTAAGAGTCCACTAGCCACAACTTTTTCAATTTATCCTTGAGTGAGGAAACAGACTGTGACTTTCTTACATCCACTGGCAACTCATTCCACAATTTAACTGCATAAGCAGTGAAGGACCTAGAGTAAATACGCGAGTGTTTTGGCGGAATGGCTAGAGAGAGATTTGTACTAGACCGCAAGCGATGATCGCTAATACTAGCCAAATAATTAAATCTTTCCGACAGATACGGAGGACATGCAGGATTAAATAACACGTTGAAAAGCAATGACAGAACATGTACATCCCTACGACGGCGAATTGGAAGCCAACCAAGTTGAGAACGGGAGGCGGACACATGATCAAACTTACGCAACCCAAATATGTACTTGATGCAGGCATTTTGCAGGCGCTCCAGCTTGTCCAGCAGTTCTTCCCTGAGGTCTATAAAAGCAATGTCGCCATAATCTAGGATAGGTAGTAAGAGAGAGCGAGCAAGAGTGATTTTAGTAGGAAGAGGAAGGAAGTTCTGCAGTCGCCTCAGAGAGTGCAGCGAAGCAAACACCCTTCGACTGACCTCCGATATATGCGGCGTCCATGAGAGTGTTTCGTCTAGGATGATACCCAAGTTCTTCACAGTAGAGGAAAGAGGGATCAATGTCCCGTCAAAAATAACATTGGGTACCACCACCTCAGCAAGTTTGGAGACAAAATAGGGACTGCCGATAACAATCGCCTGCGATTTTTTAGCGTTTACCTTTAATCCGAAATTAAAGGCCCAGTGGCGAATACTTTCTAGATCGCAGTTGACTTTACGGAACAGAGAAGGGAGTTCGTCAATGTTAGCCGCTGCGTAAATCTGCAAATCGTCCGCATAAAGATGGTAACTGCACTCCAAAGATTGCGCAATGCCATCAATAAATATAGAAAAAAGGAGAGGAGAGAGCACCCCACCCTGGGGGACACCAGCGGCAAGCTCACACCACTCAGAGACCTTGTCGTCGACTCTCACTCGCTGGCGCCTACCAAGAAGGTAACTCCGGAACCATGACAGAGCAGTTTGAGAAAGATTAAGTCTACTTAGACTACCTAGAAGAATATCAAAATCGACTGTATTGAAAGCATTACTAAAATCTAAGAGCACAAGAAGAGTAAGCTTTTTATCCTCAATATTAAGACGAAAATCATCAGTTACCTTAACCAGAGCCGTGACAGTGCTATGCCCGGGGCGGAAGCCGGACTGGAAAGGATTGAAAAAGTTATGCTTGTTGAGATGTGAAGAGAGGCGGCGGTTTACAAAATGTTCTACAACTTTTGATAAAACTGGAAGGATGGAAATGGGACGATATTGGGAAAAAGTGACGGGTTTAGAAATTTTGGGGAGTGGAATAATATGAGCTTGTTTCCAAATAGATGGGAAAGTACCAGAGGAAAAAGAGTAATTAATAATATGAGAAAGGATGGGAGCAATACAATCCGCCACAAGCATAAGCATATCTAGACTAAGGTTATCTTCACCAATGGCTTTCGTCTTAATATTCTTCAGGATAGTGAGTATTTCCTGAGGTGAGATGTTACCAAGCTCGAAAATCGATGATTCAGGGTGTGAAGAGTTTAAAAGAGAAGAAAGAGTGTCTTGCTTAGTAGAAGGATCTAGAATGACAGGAGAAGAGCTAAAATGAGAATTTAAACCATCTAAGTCAAGAGCACCAGCACTATGAGCACTATGTGGCGTTTTTCCCACCCCAAGCGATTTCAGGAATCTCCAAAGTTTAGTCGGAGGGCACTCGTCGATGGACTTGTGAATGTACCGGCGCCGTGCATCACGACAAACCTTGTTGCAACGATTACGCAGCGTACTATACCGAAGGTGATTGTTCTCGGATGGATCCGATCTCAACTTAATGCGAGCTCTATTCCTCCTCTCCATGAGACTCTTTATCTCGGGAGTAAGCCACGGTGCCGGGAAGTGTCGTACACGCATCGGCTTCAAAGGGGCATGTTGATCAAAAATCTCTAGCAAAGTGGCATTAAAAGCTTCTATCCTATGATCAATATCGCCGACACTTGCAATACTAAGCCAGTCAGTGTTGCGCAGGTCCTCATGAAGTGCCTGCACATCGATGCCCCGAATGTTACGTCGCAATATTGTTTTATGCCTCCGTTTAGGTGGGCGCATTTTAAAAGACGCAAAAATCAGATCGTGACAAGAAAAGGAAGCAGCATTAAATTGCCCGTGCGAAGAGACTAAATCAGGAGAGGAAGTTAGGACGAGATCTAGGAGCGAAGGAGGACCGTTGTGTGGGAAGTGAGTAGGGCCAAGAGGCAAAATGCTAAGGTTAAGAGAAGTCGCAACTGACTGAAGTTTGAGGGAACGGTGATCATCCTTTAAGAGGCATGTATTAAAATCACCCATAATTATAGAGTGATCAAATTGAGGGATATGATCTGCTAAGGTTCTCTCGAGGGCATCAAAGTAGTTAATGTGTGAACTAGGGCTATAAAAAACACCAACGAGAACCTTAGAGTGATGTAATGTCACTTCAAGAAAAAGATACTCAGGGGAGTTTGAGTTAGCAACAGGAGACTCAGCAACGATTTGACAAGCTAGGTCGCTTTTTATGTAAATAGCTACACCACCGCCACGCATCATGTTTGAACTACCATCGGCTGCACCTGTTCTGTCATTACGCACCAAACGATATCCAGGAAGGGGATAGAGAGCAGAGGGCAAAGAAGGCTTGAGCCAGGATTCGGATACGAGTATGGCGTCAATATTACTTGAGCTAAAGGAAGAAAGTAGCTCCGTATAATGTGCCGGTATACTTTGTGCGTTAATATGGACGATATTAAATTGTTTTTTAGCGGAGGCAAAAGTACTGTCCAGCCGATCACTCAAATCAGGCATATCCGAAACATCACTCAAGGAGTCATAGAGACTAGCGGACGACAAAGAAAAAAACTCACTTTCATGACTTGCGTTAAAAACGTCAGACATACGAATACGAATGAATACCTACTTAAAATAATAAGATAATGTAAATAAAATAGAATATATATAATAAATATATAATATAACGTTAAAAATTAAAATAAATAAATAATTATACAGAACTACTAATTTAACAAATCTAATTACTTAAACCTTCCTCATTAGCTCACCAACAGTTATTGGCAAAGATTAAAAATACCATAGAAAAATACCAACCAATAAAAAATATGAAACATTCAGAAAAATACAAACTCATTTTCTACAGAAAAACACAGCTTAAACAAGTGAAAACGAAACGCAACGTCAGTCTACTGTCAAAATGACACTAACTAAATAAATGAGCAAGTTTTATCAGACACTAGTTGAAGGTACATGAGAAAAACGGGAAAAATAGCATTCATAATTGGAAGTGAATGGAAAACCTTAAAAAACACTACAAACACCGCATAATAGGCGGCTACCGGGATCCGGAGTTGGCAGGGCTCTTCTTCCTAAGGTTGTGAACGCGGCGCGCAGACCCGGTGGGCTCCTTCAGCGCCGGCGCAGGTTTTTTGGCGACTTCGGCGCATTGACCCTGGACTGCGGCAGGGGCTGCAGTGGAAATATCTGCTTCAGTAGGCGCCTCTGTCGCAGAAAGCGAAAGCAGATCCGCCATCGTCGTAACCTTGTGACGTTTCCCATCTTTGCACTGCACAACAACCCGACCATCACTAGTCCAGCTGTCCCGGATTCCATAGATTCGCCGGGCTTCCAGAAAGACTGCATGACGGGATGCTGTGAGGAACTCCGAGACAGTTTTGCCGGAGCCTTTAAATTTCTTCTTGTTTGTAGGTATGTGACTAAAGAGATTACTAAAATAAAATTTAGCGCTATTTCACAAGCAAGTGTCTCATTTTAATAGGTCGTTAGCCACCTTTTTCTAAATTGAGACTCAAAACATCCTATCTTCATTTTAACGCACAGTACATTCAAAAGAACACACGAAGATCCCCGCTAATGGGGACCGTCGAAGAGCGCGCCTAAATGGCGCAGAAATGACCGTTTTAATGTAAGTACATAAATAAAGCTAGCATTGTTCGCGGGAAGAGCCGGTTGGATAATTGAAAAGTCGATGTAGTATAATTGTCGAGGCTTATCGGGTCGACCCCGATGTGGGCGCTATTGTTCCCGGGAGAGGCTTTTGATTACGGGCCCGCGCCCGAATATATCGCGACACTTCACTTTACGTGAAAAAAAGACTGCTTTGTCGTTATTAAAGACATTGGCAATTGAGGTTATATGTGTAATAAAATTTGATATGGTTATGGTTACAGAAAAAAGGCCTTTAATAACCGAAGTTAAAACAGATGCACTGGGCCGTATTCTAACTTAAAACACGTTTAGACACAATCCAATTTCAATACAACTCCAATGCATCAGTTACGCAATACAGCTAGCTTCTTAACGTCTGAATCAGAAATATCTGAATTTGCTTGAAAATGATTCCGTTGCAACTCTAATATAACTTAAATATTGGTAATTTATGATGTGTGTTGGAGTTATGTTTGAGATATATTGTGATTTTAATATATTGTTTATTTATTTTAAAATTAGAATGCGGCACCCTATTAGAATCGAAAGTTTAAAACTTGGTTTACAACTCTAATTAATATATTTGATGCAGAAGGTAAATTTATATTTTAATGTTAATGTATTATAGCAATGACATATTACAGTAACTAATAACAATCATGTGCATTCATTTTATTGTAGGCAAGACAATAGTGATAAATCTGACGTTTTTATTATATTCCTGATTCCTCTTAAACCGTTACTCTATCTTTATCTATCAAAAATAATCAATCCCGTTTTTGACGTCAATGTCCAACAATATGTAAAAGATTGAATCTAAATTAAATAGACCCATGCCATGAAATCTTTCTTACAAAGTTCGGCGTGTTTCGAAGTTGTGAACTATCTATTCGGCTTTTTTGGGCTTGTCTTTGGCAAGCGGCGAAGCGTGGAGGTGTAACAAATGAGTCTAATGCCTATTAGTTCGACATTGTTAAGTTCTGCCAAAGTGAGCTGCCAGCTCGACTAAGCACGGAGTACAGTTCAAGCGTTTCGTTGTTCATTTTGAGGGCTGGTTATAGTTTTTAGAACCAGTTGCAGTAATGTAATAGACAATTGGTAGCTACGTTAAAATTTGCTGCTAAAAAAGGTTATTTTTAGGGTTCCGTACCTCGAAAGAAAAAAACGGAACCCTTAAAGGATCACTTTGTTGTCCGTCTGTCTGTCTGTCAAAACCATTTTTCTCACGAACGCGTGGAGGTATCAAGCTGAAATTTATATCAAATACTCAGGTCTACTGTCCCTTGGAGCTGTGAAAAAATCAGACTTCTAAGTCAACGCAATCAAAAGATACAGCCGTTTATGCCGCAAATTTCCGCAAATTCTCGAAACTCGCAATGATCAAAACCTACAGGGTACTTCCCGTGAACTCAGAATCTTGAAATTTGGTACGAAGCAACGTCTTATAGCACAGATAAAGGGAAAAATTGCGAAAACCGTACATTTTCAGTTAAATTATATAATAAAAATATTTTTAATAATTTTAAATTTACTACCCCTATATACCTACTGGTTTGTACGGAACCCTCGGTGCGCGAGTCCGACTCGCACTTGGCCGGTTTTTTTTTTAATTTATTCACCATTGTTATTATGTCAGGTGTTTGATTTTTTTAAGGCAACATTGCGTTAAAATAAATTTATTAGAAATCGGCCTCAATATTTTTATAAAGCAATTTAGTACAAAGTATAAAAGAAGAAAATGAACATCTTTCTTTACGTTTTATAATACAATTTTCCGAACACAATATAGTATCTAAGATAACATTTAGCAAAAAGGTTGACACAGGCATAATATTTTTGTTTGTACTTTCCAAATCCTGTGACAATCGACATCAAAGGAACCAAATCGCCGTAAGTAAACAAATAAAAAATATTTCGCAAGCAGGCTTGCAAAAGGGAAGAAAGTAAATCGGGGAACGCTCGCCTACCTAGAGGGTATGATTTGGTATTTCGCTAGACATGGGAGCGAAAGAAAACAACTGGTACGTAAAACGTAAAGAAAGACATTACTTCGCTGGGTCAGAAAATCTGCGGAACAATTTCCACATCAGGCACTTTAAATCATTCGCCCCGTCTCACATTTCATCCATAAATATTAAATCTTGTCTGGGTCGCTGGGATAGAAAAAAAGAGCTCGTGTGTCATTTTCCTGGAGATCTCGGAATCGGTCGATTTTCCCCGTGACCGGACGGGCCGTGTTTATTGAAACACTATTTCTCAGTTGGCCGCCTCCACTGTCATTAGTGATCTCGTCTCGCAGCCGACGTGTTAATGATCCCATGGGAATCATTTCTCATTGTTGCTTTGCTTTCTAGTATTCGTTATCGTTAGTTTCGTGATACGTGTTAACACTTAAAAACGGCCTCCTAGCCCAGTGGGTAGTGACCCTGCCTACGAAGCAGGAGGTCCCGGGTTCGAATCCTGGTACGAGCATTTATTTGAGTGTTTATCACAGATATTTGTACCCGAGTTATGGATGTTTTCTATGTATTTAACACTTCCCGTACCACACTTCGCTACGCGCTACGCTCGTAGCCGATCCTAGCGTTTTCCTCGTATGTAGCGGAAAGCGCCTACGAACAGAGAGCCGGCTTAGCGGATTCCCGGTCGTGAAAGTATTTATCTATATCTATCTATTATATATATCGTCGTCTAGTACCAAGCCTTATTAGGCTTACTGTGGAACTAGGTCGGTTTGTGTAAGATTGTCCTATAATATTAATAAAAAAAACATGAGAGGTTTAACTGCCGACAGGACGTTTTAACTGCCCACATATCCTGACCCATATATTTAATATTGTCAGTGTCGCATCGTGTTTATCTGTTCAGTTAGGAAAAGTGCCGATCGACTAACGCTTCATGCAATAAGATTCTTGTGCTTAATGGGCACATAAAAGATAACAATTTCTGTACCATAGTGACATCGCTTAGACCATTTCTTTACTTATTTACTTATAAATAGTAAGTACATTGTTTAAGAGGCTTTACATAGTGGCCGAGACATTATATGGTGCTTTTCACAACACTGTGAGGAAATAAATTAATGTTTTTCATAACTCCTTGAGACACAGGGAAACCTAGTTTGAGAGCCAGGTGCCAATCGTATCAATGTACACCTAAAGTTGCAATAAAGATTGTTTATTGTTATTGTTTATTATTATTATTCAATATGTAAAGTAATAGTAATGTCGTATATTATCTCACGGTCATATATGCAATACATAGAGACGTATTCATGTCTAAATTATGCCGCTAAGTTTGGGCTCTACACCAATTTATATTATGGCCTTACATTTTGACTTTACACATTTTTATCATTATTAGATTTATTACAATATACAGAGCCATACGCAGCTTTACATATGCTTACTCTACGGATTGTTATGCGTTAGGGCTCTGTCAGACAAATGTAGAGGCGAATAACTAGTCCTATATGTAAAATCAATATACGGTCGCATAAACGTAGCGCTAAAGATAAACCTAATTCTAAACGACTTGCTTATTTTAATAACTCATACAAAAAGTATTGTACCTTGCTTGACAAAATCCTTGTTGGATTGATGGTTGGGTTACAAAAACATTGTTGGACAGGTAGTTTTAGTGCACAACTAGTCCCTACTTTCAGTACTTTCTAGCTTAAATTATAGACTATATATCCGAGCATTGGCGTGAAAAAGTTACTTTTGCTACGGGTAACAGTTGTACGACGCTACTCAACAGAGTGGCCGTCGTCGCGTCGTTGGTTCAGAAAACATAGGTAATAATAATTACGGAAGTTTATCTACGCACACATAAAGCAAACTATAGCGACAGCTGTCTCCGTGATGTCATGCAATGCATCGCGTTGCAGCAGCTTAGAACAAGGCCCGTTACATACAAAGGCTACATAAATAGGTATTAGTAATTTACATGAACATGTCAGGGAAACGCGGGATCTTGACAAAATACACGGTGGCGTAGATACATCGCCGGCGCTGTAATCGGCTTGTGGGCTCGAGACGGGAGGGTTTTACACGATTACAAGTCGGCAAATTTTTGCCCGTCAAAACGCGTCCATATGCAAATTAGAATCAGCGAATCTTATTATCGAACTGTTACATTTTTATCTCACAAAACTACTTACAAGCCGAAATCGTGTAGTTGTTAATAAATAATAATAAATAGTTACTATGATGATACTTAATTTTAGCAGCCCAGTGGACGAGCGATATTACCTACTATAGTAAAACTGGAAAGACAATACATGTATATGTTACGGGCGCTCCAGTGTATAACAAACCGCCTAATTGTATAACTAAAGCTGTTTGTTAGCTTTCCAGCATTTAAATATAAATTAAAAAGATGGCTCATAAAGCAATGTTTTTATAGCTATAAGGAATTTATAGAATGTAAATAATTTAAAGTGTGTAATATTGTATAAATAAAATCCCATTCAAAAACATAAATGTGAAAGGCTGCCAAGTTCGATACTATGGGAATGCTTCGCCTATAAAAGAAGTGAGATCTGAATAAGTACCAAGTTCCATAAAAATACCTCAAATCATAAATAGTTATAGGAATGCACACTTGATTTCCAGCAGTTTTTAAGGTACATTTTGAATAAGTGTCACGTTACATAGAAATACCTAAAATTATAATAGTCAGAGAAACGCACACCGGTTTTTTTAGCAGTTTCCTGATAACATTTATTATTTTCAGTACTTTTTAATGATGTTACTTGGCAAGTTTTCACACACCACACACCTTTTCAATGCAATGAATCGACACCTTTGGACTGCAATGTGTCAAGTATATAATTTTCTATTAAAACTTGCCAAGTTACATCATTAAAAAGTACTGAAAATAATAAATGTTATCAGGAAACTGCTAAAAAAACCGGTGTGCGTTTCTCTGACTATTATAATTTTAGGTATTTCTATGTAACGTGATACTTATTCAAAATGTACCTTAAAAACTGCTGGAAATCAAGTGTGCATTCCTATAACTATTTATGATTTGAGGTATTTTTATGGAACTTGGTACTTATTCAGATCTCACTTCTTTTATAGGCGAAGCATTCCCATAGTATCGAACTTGGCAGCCTTTCACATTTATGTTTTTGATGGGATTTCATTTATTTTTGTTAGGTGTAGGTTCTTTATTATTTTTTTATCACTTTTGCTTTAGGAAATGTCTCATTCCACTTAGGTATGTACTTTATACTATACCCTTTATAAGGTAAATGTACGTTTCCACGAACGCTTAAGACTTGAATGTACGTTTCATTTTTTAATAAGGTCTGGCATTTTCATACGGCTATTGTCAATACTATACATGTAACTTAAACATTTGTAATCATTTTATTTCACTTAGAAATTATTTGTAAACTGAGACATATTTAAAAAATATTTTTAAAGTTTTTTATACCGCCTAACTTGATTTGTACCATTAAGCGAACTAAGAAACATGATTTGCATATATTACCGAATCCGGTGACCACTTTACCGAACTAGAAGAAAAATGTATGGGAATAAGGTGTTGAACGATTCTCAAACTTAAACTGTCTCGTTGTTTAGATAATGTCATCTAACTGCGCAAGATTTGCGTCTCCATACATACTGAATTACTTCATACGAATTCGGTAGCAGAGACTATGGGCACGATTTACCGAACGCGCGTTCGGTAAATAAACCATGCAAAATATGTGGAACCTAATACGCGAGCAAATTTTGAAAATAGTGCCTAAGTTGCAACGATTGTGACATAACCACAAATTTAACATTGAAACTAATAATTAGAAGGATTACGAATCCGTTCATGTATTTAGTCTTTACTAATATTGCCGTAAAATAACTATAAAAAATTGTTAAAGATAGCTTTGTCGAAAGGCTTATTTTGAACTCAAAAAGTCGTAAAACTATAAGATTTCAAACGCGGATTTACTATAGTCTTTGCTGTCTACAGATGTTCGGTAAATGCTCATAAAATTACAAATACTTTTCATTATTTGAAAAGTAAAGAAGTTTATATTAATAGTTTATAATAAATCAGTAAAAAAATAATTTCAAAGACATACGCTTTCCCTGATTCCGTACGCTGTTCGGTGAAACCATCCAGTCAAAAAGTTGGGTCACACATCACCGGATTCACATTTATCTCAAATTATGAGAATATAACTGCACTAAAATCACTTCAAATAATAAAATACATAAACTTATTAAATAACAACACTCTAAATCCACAATTTGGAACCCACATATAGTTTTAAACGATTCTATGATCGTAATCATTTTATTTCACTTAGAAATTATTTGTAAACTGAGACATATTTAAAAAATATTTTTAAAGTTTTTTATACCGCCTAACTTGATTTGTACCATTAAGCGAACTAAGAAACATGATTTGCATATATTACCGAATCCGGTGACCACTTTACCGAACTAGAAGAAAAATGTATGGGAATAAGGTGTTGAACGATTCTCAAACTTAAACTGTCTCGTTGTTTAGATAATGTCATCTAACTGCGCAAGATTTGCGTCTCCATACATACTGAATTACTTCATACGAATTCGGTAGCAGAGACTATGGGCACGATTTACCGAACGCGCGTTCGGTAAATAAACCATGCAAAATATGTGGAACCTAATACGCGAGCAAATTTTGAAAATAGTGCCTAAGTTGCAACGATTGTGACATAACCACAAATTTAACATTGAAACTAATAATTAGAAGGATTACGAATCCGTTCATGTATTTAGTCTTTACTAATATTGCCGTAAAATAACTATAAAAAATTGTTAAAGATAGCTTTGTCGAAAGGCTTATTTTGAACTCAAAAAGTCGTAAAACTATAAGATTTCAAACGCGGATTTACTATAGTCTTTGCTGTCTACAGATGTTCGGTAAATGCTCATAAAATTACAAATACTTTTCATTATTTGAAAAGTAAAGAAGTTTATATTAATAGTTTATAATAAATCAGTAAAAAAATAATTTCAAAGACATACGCTTTCCCTGATTCCGTACGCTGTTCGGTGAAACCATCCAGTCAAAAAGTTGGGTCACACATCACCGGATTCACATTTATCTCAAATTATGAGAATATAACTGCACTAAAATCACTTCAAATAATAAAATACATAAACTTATTAAATAACAACACTCTAAATCCACAATTTGGAACCCACATATAGTTTTAAACGATTCTATGATCTTAAGAAGTGCACGCGATTTCTTAACGATTTTGTTAAGGGCGCCCATACAAAGTGGCACTCAACCGACAAGATCAGTTGTCATGTCGCAACTGAGCACCAAAATGGCCGTCTCTGACGCGTATTCGTAGGGGTAGGTATGTAGCTCACAGAAAAAAATATCACAACGTAGTATCTGCTGTAAGTAATCGACTTATAGCTTAAAATGGAATATATTCGGCGATACGGCACGTTCGCTGAAGCGTACATTTACCTTACTAAGCGTCTAATTCTATTTTACTATTTATTTATAGGTGATTTTTACAAATAAACTGGCTCCCTACACCTATAAAATGTACCTACTTACATATAATTACATACATCAATAACGTACTTTATTCTGTTTGTAAGTACGCTACCTACATAGATAATTAATAACTTGGTAATACCTACCTACCAGTAGGTATTATAATTGGTGGCCTATTATGTAGCCCTAGAAGTGCACCATCCCATCTCATCCCGTGGCGTATCGGAGGGTGAGATGGGCAGTAGTATATATAATTCCATCTTAGAGTATATATGATTTCCATGTTCTTGAATCTGCGATTTTATTAGTTGTAAAATTAGAAATTATTTAGACTATGCGAGAAAAAATAGTCTTTTCATTTTTGTTTGACTGATTTAGCGCACCTAGTGTACCTAGTGACCTGCTTTGTACTTCGTAAATCGTGGGTTCGGTTCCCGCAACAGACACACACAGAGTGGTGAACAATTTTATTGTTCTTGTCTTTAAGACAAACATGTATTGTCTTAAATTGGTATGTATCTAAATTTAAATAAGTCTTATCTCATTTCCACTCCATACCTACTTATAGTAGAACAAAATTACACATTCGTTGTTTTCGAAACTGACTCACACTTGGCCGTTTTCAGATTTTTACTTTATTTCGACCTAAAGACAAACCTTCGAGCCAAATTTCAGGTCGGTACGACCATTGGAAGATAGACCCACTTAGTTCATTATGACTTCATAGTAGAACAAAGTTACACCTTCGCTATTTTTAAAACTGACTCACACTTGGCCGTTTTCAGATTTTTCCCTTTACTTTGACCTTAAGACCTATCTCCATGCCAAATTTCAAGTCAGTACGACCATTGGAAGTGGTCTAGGTTTATGATGAGTCAGTGAGTGAGTGTATAGTAAAAATAGCGATTTTCTGACGTCAATATCTCAAGAACTGCTATAGGTAGAATAATGAAATTTTGTATTCTAGACAATTAAGGGGATGTCAACAGACACTCGAAATTTCATATGCGTAGATAAAATATGTTTGGAGTTATAGGGTGGTCGAAATTGGCCCGAAATGGTTCGTGTAATATAACCCACGGCCGGTGTGTCGCTTTTTTTTGCTCGAACTTGGCGGACACACTGCCGTGTGTCTAGATAGTGTAAAATTATTATTTAATGATGATATTGATGATGTTAAATTATGTTTTATAATGTGACAGATTTTAGTTAAGCGTGACCTGTAATGAGTTATTACCAATAAATGATGTCTATGTCTAGTATAACTTTTTAAAAACATTCTGAAATATGACACTTCTGAACATCAGCACGAATAGTATGGTTGCCATTTTGTGGCCTATATACCGACCATTAGGCTAGTGTGGATCCTTGTAGACTACTTAAACACCTAAAGAACAGAGCAGGCGCCCGATTTTAATTTTAAAATACATTAATAATACAATAAGAACACAACCTATCTCAAACATAACTCCAACACACAACAAACAATCAATCAATATTGAAGATGTATTGGAGTTGCGTCGGAATATTTATCAAGCAAATACTATATTTTCTGATTCACTTGTTTATGCCGTAGCTGTATTGAGTTGTTAATGCATTGGAGTTGTATTGAAGTTTGATCGTGTCTATACGTGTTTTAAAGTTAGAATACGGCCCCATGTTATATTTTAACAGGAATAAAAATTATATTTGACCATAAATCGTAACAGCACTCACTCTTATCTAATTGTTTATAAAAGCTTATCACTGTCAATCCTGCGAAATTGCATTGGCTGTTAAATTCTCGCAACCGACTGGAACTTTTAATTGGCAGCCGCAGAATATTGTTATCAAATTGCCAAGCACCATCGATACTCTATCGAATCGGCTAGAAGTTTTCTGTTGCTATTTTACCGTTTTAAGAGTTCAGGATAACGATTCGATCTTGGTTATATTCAAAATGTACTATGTTTTTATCAATTTCAAAAGTATGCATAATGGGACACTTACGTATGTTTTATTCGAAACAATTGGCAAAAAATACCCGAAAACAATAAAATACACGCAACATGCTTAGAAACTTAATTTAAAATTCACCTTGATTTAAACTTTCATTAAAATACTCTTCATAGTTTTTAGTAAAACGATTGTGACATATGGACCGGCGGATGCATGGGGGGCGGGCGTATGGATGGACAGACGGAAAGACGAATATGATGAAACTTATAGTTCCGGTTTTGGTATAAAGACACAAACCTTCATCAAACTTCAAAAATGAGTTATAATTCAATTTTACATTTCAATATTGCAAGTCTGTGTAAAAATAACGTTAATTAACTCAATTCATAGTTGTAATGTATATTTAAAGAAGCGAGAGTGGCCGGGCGAGGTGATTCATGCATAGGAATGGACGGGACAACTTCGCGGCGGGCAAACTTTTAATAGTGCCACTACTTGACTCACCGAATCGCTTTAGGTACTCGACTTAGCTTAAAAATATTCATCGTTACATGGTCGGGGCTACTCTTTTCAATAAACTAAGGTGAAACTTTGTTATTCTGACTTACATTTATTTACTTCAGTTTATTTTGTAACTATTATTAAACTTTCGTGAGACATACTAAGAGCCGGTTGCACTAAACCGTATGTTAACGTCAACGTCATCGTTAAAAAAATATTGTATGAAAAGTTTCACAGTTTTCTATGGGATGACAGCTCCGTCGCCATATTTAACGTTGATCAGTTCGTTAGTTGTGCGTGGTGCAATCCACCCTTACACTATAAGATATAACGGTTACACTCACGTCTCTTTCATCACTTCGCGCGACATGTTTCGGAGAGCCTAGGTCTCCATCTTCAAGCACTAAGAGTGCTATTCGAACCGGCCCGTGGAGCACTACTGCACAGCGCGTTGCCGACGACGCGAGTGTGACCTTTATATTTTATAGTACTTCTAGTATTTTTAATAGTAGATTTATCTGTCGTCTGGAGAAGAATAAAGTTACTAAAGAAATATCTATATATACAACACTGTCAAAAATTGGACAAGAGGTACACGTTTTTATCTGTAAAACTTTCTAAAGATGTTATGTTAAAAATCACGTTTGAAACAATAAATCGTTGAATGAATAAATAAGAATTAGATTATGTCATAGGTCTACAAAAAAACTCATAGCAAACCGTTCCACAGTTTCATTTAAACAACAAGCGATCAAAGAATGTTTAAACAAATAAAATAACGTACTGAACTATATCGTTGATAATAAGAGAAGCTTCCCCTAAACATTGTGCCGAATAGTTTCATAAGTTTTTGAATGGGTCATTTTGCGCGCTTGCGGTGGAAATCCATAAAACGAGATAGCCAAATCGTTTTAGTGGCCCTAAAACTAGTAGTAAAATGTGGAGTGCCCTTACAATGAATACCTCTATAACATCATGATTGATTAGATAGATAGATAGCTGTGAATATTTTACTTGTTTGTTAATATTAGATAACATTGTCCGATGAAAATTAAGTTTTGAATGTGAACTGAATTGAGATGTGATTACACTTTTGTTTACTTAGAGTTCTGTGAAATATTTCTTAAGTATCTTCTTATTCTTAAGTACTTTGTCACACAGCACATTAAATGGCCCATTCTACTTTTTCGTCACCATTTATCTATTACCAGAAGAAAGTATGATAGACATCGAATTTTGTGTACAAATTGTATTCAAAACTGTACCTGAACCAAATAATAGGAATTTGTTGACCAAAATTCATATTTTAATATTGATTAATGTAAAAAGATGGTAACGCAGTAGTAAATGCCTTATTTTCACATAAATCGGGAGACAATCAAGGACCACTGAGTTACTGTGATTAAGAATATTTACAGTTGTTATTATTAAACTAAGCTATCGGGATTGATAGCCTAATAAAGCCTCCTTCTTAACAAATGAAAGTGATGGCCAAGTACTCTAAAATATGCATTTTACGAAAAAGTGTAAAAACTTTTGTACAGTCGAGGTCAAAGATATGTTTACACTTTTGCACCTTATTACAAAGGAATAAGGTGAAAATGTGTAAACATATCTTTGACCTCGACTGTACATCGAAAAGTAGAATGGCCAAAATATCAAAATTTAAGAGACAGCTGGTGATATATGTAGATTCATATCAGATGAAGAAGAGACATTACTTTAATAAAACTTGGGATGTTTTAAACATAATAAACATGAATAAGGTTTAGAATTTATTCGCATGTCTATAATTGCATACAGAACTGATATGGTATTAACGTAATATGGAACGTCAACCTGTTTATAGATACACGTTCATTTTATTTATAAGTATAAATAGATATAGCACAAGCGGTTCCTAAATTTGGGTTCCACCGACGTGACTTGTGAAATAAGCTAAAATATGAAATAATTTGTTTGAAGCGGGCTCAAGAGGGCCCCCGAGACTCCGGGCAGTAGAGATGGCCTGCGGCTGCTGATTTGATTGATCTTCCCGCTCAAGTTGCCACGTTTTTACTGTTAACGTGAGGGAAATGAGGAAAAAAACGCCGAACGTAATTAATTACTTTATTTGGACATTAATGACCCGGTCAAAGGGCGAGGTAGATTAGTGTGTTTTCGGCGGACGTTTACTTTCGTCCGGTATTTATGTAATTGGAATGTGCGTGTTTTACTTATCGTCTTTATTGACTAAGTAACGCGACGTCGCGGTTCCATCAACCATATATTATAGTTGGCTGCAGGGTAAGCAGCTTATACATATGTATGCAATGAGTCAGGTTGTCTACTTATCGCAGCCGCGTTTTCATGTTTTTCTTCCTTAAAGTGTCAAAACAATAATTTGACAATTCAGATTTTTTTTACCACGACGGCGACATCAATTTAATAAGAGATCCAAAAGATCAGCTAGAACAAACAGTAGGTATCACAATTTATTCACTATTTTTGGTTGTGAGGTAAGGTAGAATCCGCAATATATTAAAGAGAATCAATATTGTAGGTAAGTACAAACTATGAAACGTAATCTGAAACTTTTGAATGACGGTGGACTCTAAAATAAATTGTAGTGATTCTTTGAGCCAAAAGCTCTTAACCCTGTGCATTTCTAATGCCACAAAGCTGGTGTACAGAAAAGCGAACCGTTCTGCACAACACAAATGATAACGTGAATGATAACCAGCATCTATTTAATTATATTCTTAACAGGAAGATGTGAGAACATAAGACCAGACAACAAAATGAATGGTTACTATTACTACCAAAGGTCACCCTCAACCGAAGTACGCCGTATTTTATTTTCTCAAAATATCTCCGCCGCACGAGGCGCTCAAACAATACAAAGAGAGAAAAAAAGATAAAAAAAACAACATTTTAAAAACTCGTCGCCATTCCGCCTATGAGTTCCAAATGAATATTCAGAGACAGAAGAAAGGGTGTCCTTAAAAAAGGCACTGCCCAAATTTGCACAGTGAAAAAAATACGGAGCAATAGCGAAACCATGGAAAAGCAAATAAATAAGCAACACAGGGACACGTCCCTATTTAATTATGAATTAAGGCTCGCTGTAACTAGATCTCAATGTAATTGAGATTACTGCGCCGAGGTTTTTCAGCCCGCCCCCGACTAAACGGCTGGCGAAACTAACGTGGTCTCTGTCTCCTGCCCACCTTTTTTCATTAATTTTAAATGGGATCAAGTTGATTAACAAATGCAATATTAAATTAGGCGTATTAAGTAGATAAACAATTAAAATAAAATAAATAGAATGCCTAATCAAATACAAATAATGATTATGTAATGTTGAATATTTATAAATTTATTCGAGAACTACTATGTACTAATTTGGTATTGTATAATCGAATTTAGGTTTAAATGGAGCGTTAACAATTTTTATAGGCGACTTGATGATTGATTTATTTCGTAAATAAAAAATCGTAAATAATATTTTAGCATTTAATTTTTATTTTAGGTCTAGTTTTATTGTTTATAGTTTATTGTAATGTTATCTGTTTTAGATGTTTAATAAAATTGCGTATTATTACGGAAATAAAAACAGTACTATAATTTAGAGTAAATATAACGTCAATTCTACTAACATGTAGTCAATATATTTACTATACTTATTTTGTCCTGCTGGTTAAGTCTTAATCTAGTAAATATTAATAAATAACTGAATCCGTTAGAAGTTTCATATCAAACTACGTAGTAGTAGGTATTGATTGACAGATATTAAAGTTCGGTGGAGTTATTTCATTAACTTTTTCAAAAGCTCGTTTAGTAACTTTAATGTAAGATTTCTTGATATTCTGCAAAAATGTTTGGTTATTATTTATTAATATTGACACGCGTTTTCGGATTAATACGATTTTCGTAAGTCTGGGCTTTATGTAGGACTTGTTCTACATTTTCATTTAATGGTAAATGTATACGAGTTGAACTATTAGAATTATACAACCCCCTATTCATTAACTACGCAACGCAATACAGCGAGCGCGTAAACGTCTGAATCAGAAATATAAGAATATTTGCTTGAAAATTATTCCGATGCCTATCCAATACAACTTCAATATTGGCTGATTATTTGTTGTGTGTTGGAGTTATGTTTGAGATAGTTGTGTTTTTAATGTATTGTTTATGTATTTTAAAATTCACATACGGCACTAGAACTAGAAAACGGTGATCGAACTTGCGAACCTAGCTATTTAGGTTTTGCTCGAGGGGTGATCCAAAGAGGCAGTGATAATTATTATGACCTCGTGAACTTATTGTCATATATTTTTTTACTGTTAGATAAACTCATCATGTCATCTAGCTCAAAAAAAAACTTTTGCAGGTCGCAATTTGCCCTGTATTTTTACTTCATCGCCACTTCGACAGTATTGCGAATTTATTGGAGCTTGTTTAGAATCAAATTATAATAAGTTATTGCCAAAGACTTAGCCTCGATTACGCAATAGGCATCTTACAAGTTCAAGCGCCAGGTACTGACTTGAGCATACTTGGTGATTTGCGAGACAACTGAGAAGCGTAACCATCAAAACTTCCTTTTTTTATTTTTCGCGTTTTGTTTGACATTTTTTACGGATTATGTTATATTGACGTTTGTTTATTTTTTTATATCCATATTTATGGTTTTTGTCCATAAAATTTACTGGTTTAAACAAAAACGTCTTTAAAGACCAAAAACTAGCAACTTGAATTTAAGCAGGGCACTTGAGTCTTAAAAATATTTTCTTGACCTACACCATCAGAATAAGCGTAAATTTAATTTCTAAGTACATTTTTTTTACTACAGTACTAAATTTTTGACAACATCGTTCCTAACCGATATTTCGAGATCGCTTACACTACTGTCTTTGTGTATCAATTACATAAAAACATTGATTTATACAAAAAGGGAGATATGGTACCAGGCGCTCGATTGTGTGCCATCAAATATAGGTTCCGGAACCTATATTGAATTAGTCGTGTGGCAGAGTCTCTCAGTCACACTTTGTGCAATGCGCAAAATATGGAGGCCTCCCTTGCATACCCGTGTTAACTATATAGTTTTATCTCTTTTGCGTATGATGCACATACATTATAGCGGTGTGTAGAGATTTACATGTGTGTAGGTGCTGGATCACATTTCAGTTTTGTTTACTATGAACGTCACTCATCTTCCTTTTTGTTTATGTCTATGCATAAAAACAACTTAATGAATAATTGTATTCTATTTACTTTTAAAATGGAAGTTGTGACATGACCCATAATCAAAAGTTATCATAATATGGCTAGATCATATCAATTATCACTATTTTTCGATCACCCCTGTTGGTTGTAAGATAATTTGGAATAAATAAGTAAATATTCGCAATGCCAGTATACTACTATTATTCCTAGTTATTTGAATCTTAATTGCACATATAAAATAAGTGTACCAACAGTTCTCAGTTCTGCGTAATCAGTTCGGAATAGGGCAAAATAAAAATTGTAAGTACATTCAATTTTCATTTTAAACACCACGATGTAGATTTTGTCTTTTCAACCGACTTCAAGATTTTGAAGCAGCAGGTTATTAATTCGTTGGATCTTTGTTTTTGCTTTTTTTTTGTTTTTTTTTTATGTATGTTCACCGATTATTCGAAGACGGCCGGACCGATTTGGAAAATTCTTTAATTGTTTAAAGGTCAGGATCTCATGATGGGATCCTGGAGAAATCGAGGGAACTCTTCAACCATTATAGGCACATATAGTGATTTGAGATCTTTTACAGCAGCTCGAGCATTTGCTTTTGGAAACGTGGAGGTTAAGTGAAGTCGGTTCTTTTTTGTTTAAAATTATGACATGTATTTTAAGTAGTGTTTTCATTTATAAATTACGCATGTCGTTAATAGTTCATTCAGATGTAAAATATGCGTAATAGTTAAATTGCTCAAGCAAAACCAACGGAATTCGTTATCGCTACAATTATCTCGCCACATTAAACGACAAATTTATTAAATACATCAATTCATTATGATAACCAGTATGCTCGGTTAAAACCAAAAAATACTCATTAATTTCTCGTCATCAGCTCATATATTCTTCTGTAGGTCATATTTCCCTTGTTATGGAAGATTGGGTTACACGCTAGCCTCTACATATTTTGGGGTTGCAACCCCTTTTTAACATAAATTACTTTAAATTAAATCATATTAATCTATTTTACCATTTACATTGTCATCTATCAGTGCTTTTTTATTTTTTTATGTGTCATTTTATTTAATTTACAAATTAAAATGTATGCAGATTAGTCTGGAATTCATCTAGATCACTAGTGCGGATTATCTGTTTCCTGGGTGCGTTTCTGTCCCAGCATCATGGTTGTCAGTGCAAGTTTCAAAAAGTACTAAATGTATACTAATTGATCCGAGGTGACCTGCGGTTCGAAAGTTAAGTGTCTAAATAACTACTCGAGCACTAATTATGTACCTTTTCTTTCATTTACTCTCATTAATTACCACTTGGAAAGTTTTATTTCGCATATAATACTTTATTTTTCAACCTAGGGTGGTAATGACCGGTGTCACCGGTGGAGCCCGCGGTGAGAAAATGCCTCCCTTTTCAGTCGCGTCTTTACTTTATAATTTATGTAAAAAGCATCTGCGTTATTTAATAGGGTCTATACAAAACGTCCCTATTCAACATCAAGTAGCGGTGGGTGATGGCCTTTAATTTATGTTTTGGGTACGTAATTAGTCTTCTAGTTTTGTAAAAATAAATAAGGTTTAATAAATGAAAGGTATTGTGTGTTAAAAGAGACGATCTTACACGAATCGACACATCGATAGTCAGGGTTGCCAAAAAAGAGATACAATTTTACTCTTCAGTAAATTAAATATTTTGTACAAGTATGTCTGTGTAAATACAAATTACAGTCTAGAACTAAGTAAGTATCTAAAAGTGCCTTAAAGGAGTTACTTTACAACATTGTCAGACTTGTTTAACTTAAATACACTATCACAGGGCACTAAAACGTTCAGATACGTCCACGCTGAACTAATTCATTTACGAGAATGACGTGAAGAGATGAGAATGAAAATGAAATATATGTTTTAACAATTTTGTAAAGTATCTTTATTAAAATATAAAGTTTTATTACGGGTTATGAATAAGAAAATAACTATTATTACTATTATTAGATTAAAGTATAAATAAGTTTAGTATAAACCTAACATCATTTACTTGGCGGCAACAATTAAATATATATACGATTACGATAATGGTAATTATTATTATTATTTATATTTATTTCAAGCAAACATGGCTCATAAAAAGCTTTAAAACAGAAAAAACCATTAAAATTAAAATACATTACTAATAAATAGTAATAATTACAATTCACTTAATAGAAACATGTCAAGAAAATAATGTTTCTATAATTACATTCATGTTCCTGAAAATAATGTACTAAAATCATAGACGCAGATAAAAAGGAGTTCAAAAAAAAATGAAAACGTAATAATTAAATGTAAGGACATAAACTCAGTTTAATTTTCATAATTTCATGCTTCTTTTTTGGTAGCTCAACCACCGGACTACAAAAGTAGCTCTGTTTACGCTGGGTGTTCATTCCCACTGTATCTCGACCGCTCTCCCGAGCTCCCGACCTCCGTGTTCAGAGGACCAATGAAACGAGTTTTTGTGATATTTAACAACTAAACGTTATCAGATTAAGATACCTAAAGTTTTGGTCTTGCAATAGTTGAAGCAAATAGCGTCCAGGTAAGCCAGAGACGTGGATCTGCTGGCGAGCTGATGCCACCCGCGTGAGTAAAAGACAAATATTTACGTAGGTATTCGACTAATTTTGGTGCTCATTTTGTTAAACATTAACCCATCTTACTTTAAAAAAACCGGCCAAGAGCGTGTCGGGCCACGCTCAGTGTAGGGTTCCGCAGTTTTTTCAAAAACTATTCAACCTATCAAGTTCAAAATAATTTTCCTAGAAAGTTTTTATAAAGTTCTACTTTTGAGATTTTTTTTCATATTTTTAAAACTTATGGTTCAAAAGTTTTTTTTACTTCTGTAGCGATTATTTCCGAAAATATTTACACTGTCAAAAAATGATTTTGCTAAACCCCTATTCATTTTTAAATACCTATCCAACAATATATCACACGTTAGGGTTGAAATGAAAAAAAAATCACTCCCCACTTTACGTATAGGGTAGGTACCCTAATAAAACATATTTTTCCACTTTTTATTTTACCACTTTGTCGGCGTGATTGATATACATATTAGTACCAAATTTCAGCTTTCTAGTGCTAACGGTCACTGAGATTATCCGCGGACGGACGGACGGATGGACAGACATGGCGAAACTATAAGGGTTCCTAGTTGACTACGGAACCCTAAAAATGTGAATATAATATATTATTGTCGCCTAGCACTCATAGTACAGACTTGACATTGTTAAGTTAGATTGTCCTCAATTATTTATTTATATATGGTCATATGATCGCACCTCGGGTGCACCCTTACACTGGTCTTTCAGAGCCCTCGACTCTTTTGCGTTAGTTAAGCGATCGGAATGACATATTTAATAAAGTATGCGCGTAAACTCACCTCTCCCTATTTATTTATGTAAATGCAAAATGAAACTAGATTTCAGCGGAAAAGAACCAAAATTTTAACTTGTTTGTTTTTACTGTTGATGTTTTGTTTCACGTTTTCCCAGAATCTTGTGTTTAAGTATAAACATTAAATAAACATGAGTACTTGGCTTTTTATAAAAGTAACATAATTTGTCTTAATGCATTGTTTGGTGTGATTCGACGAATAAAATTGAATTTCCCGACAACATTTTAAAAAACTTATTGTATTTAATAAAATAGTAAAAAAATATTTAAAAAAAAAATTTATATTCAAAAACCTTCGTTAAAAATTAAATTATGATATGTAAAAAAATATTTTTAATAAACAACCTATTGTACAAAAAGTGAAGTAAAAAATAATTTATACAGGGTGTTTGCTCCATCGTTTACCAAAAAAAAATGGCGGATTGCTGGGGTCATTTTCTATCACCTCACGCCGTCTAAAAAATTATTGGGCCCACGTATAATTTTTATTCGTTTTTCTTGTAATTTATAAAAAATCTTCAGGGCCGATATGCTTAAACTTCATTAAAAAAAAGTAAGTGGTAGAGAGATGCAATTTTACTGCATCGTGATCTGTAACGTTGCACGGCTCGAATAAGTCAAACTTACTGGCACATAACGTCTAAATTTTTTTATTGGCCCTCAAATGTTTTACAACGTGTAAAAATTTAGTCAAATGTCAACTTTGATTTGCAATTTAAATTTTTTTTAAAGATACAGCGGTCTTGAAACTGTTTAAAAAAAACTGTGTTATGTGTTCATTCTAACGATGTACAATTATCTCAATAAAACCTTTCATAAACTTCATTTTTTTCACGATTTAGTAACGAACGCAACGGTCAAGTTATCGAGATTCAAACATTGACACTGTTCCCTTTTGCTTTACCGTACGCCATCAAAATGTCCGCATACTCTTCATTCGTAAAGGCAGCTATTTTTGAACGATCAAAACTCAACAAAACAGAGATTAACAAAAACAACAGAAAACTAACAAAAAAACAACAGTACAAAGATCGCAAATGCTTCAACCATAAGAGACAGTCAAATCACGACTAAAGTCTAATTTAATTGATACCACCACCACCCCCCAGTCTTTGCTGGGTTCATGGGTTAAACGTCGAGTAAAAGAGAAGTCTTTACCTGCTTCGCACGTATTGTTTTCAAGATTTTTTTCTTATCTTATAATGCCTAATCGCTTACGCTCAAGTTTGTGAAAGTTGACCTTGACCTTGAAGTCCAAATTTACGAAAGATAAGTTTTAAATCTTTACAACCTGTAGACCAACCTTTGTGTGGAAAGAAAATGCGGATTTCAAAGCTGGCAGCAAAAGGGAACAGTGTCAATGTTTGAATCTCGATAACTTGACCGTTGCGTTCGTTACTAAATCGTGAAAAAAATTATGTTTATGAAAGGTTTTGTTGACATAATTGTACATCGTTAGAAAGAACACAAAACACAGTTTTTTTTAAAACAGTTTCAAGACCGCTGTATCTTTAAAAATTTTTTAAATTGCAAATCAAAGTTGACATTTGACTAAATTTTTACACGTTGTAAAACATTTGAGGGCCAATAAAAAAAAATTAGACGTTACGTGTCAGTAAGTTTGACTTATTCGAGCCGTGCAACGTTACAGATCACGATGCAGTAAAAATTGCATCTCTCTACCACTTACTTTTTTTTTAAATGAAGTTTAAGCATATCGGCCCTGAAGATTTTTTATAAATTACAAGAAAAACGAATAAAAATTATACGTGGGCCCAATAATTTTTAAGACGGCGTGAGGTGATAGAAAATGACCCCAGCAATCCGCCATTTTTTTTTGGCAAACGATGGAGCAAACAGCCTGTATAAATTATTTTTTACATTTTAGTTCACTTTTTGTACAATAGTTATACAGAAGACTGAGGAGTATAACCTGCCCCTCTGCTTAGCGTTCGTGGACTACGAAAAAGCCTTCGACTCGATCGAAACCTGGGCTGTACTACAATCTCTCCAGAGGTGCCAAGTGGACTACCGCTATATTGAAGTGCTGAAGTGTTTGTACGAGAACGCCACTATGTCAGTCCGACTCCAGGACCAGAACTCGAAGCCTATTCCGTTGCAGCGGGGAGTCAGGCAAGGAGATGTTATTTCTCCTAAACTGTTTACCGCTGCACTGGAGGATGTTTTCAAGACTCTGGACTAGAGAAGGCTAGGCATCAACATAAACGGCGAGTACATCACTCACCTTCGGTTTGCTGACGATATAGTAGTCTTGGCTGAGACCATGGAGGATTTGAGTACGATGCTCGATGACCTCAGTAAAGCCTCCGAGCGAGTTGGTCTAAAGATGAACATGGATAAGACGAAGATCATGTCAAATACCCATGTAGTACCAACTCCCGTTACAATCGGAGACTTTACACTCGAAGTTGTGGACGATTATATATACTTAGGGCATACTGTCCAGTTAGGTAGATCCAACTTCGAGAAAGAGGTCAATCGACGAATCCGACTCGGTTGGGCAGCGTTCGGGAAGCTACGGCACATCTTTTTGTCCAATATTCCGCAGTGTCTCAAGACGAAAGTCTTTGATGATGGTTGGAGTCTCTCTGCGTGATCGCATCAGAAATGAGGCCATCCGCAGCAGAACCAAAGTAACCGAAATAGCGCTCCGAATCGCTAAACTAAAGTGGCAGTGGGCGGGGCACATTGCTCGTAGAACCGATGGCCGTTGGGGCGGAAAGGTTCTCGAGTGGCCACGAACCGGAAGGCGCAGCGTGGGTAGACCCCCCGCAAGGTGGACTGACGACCTGGTGAAGGTCGCGGGAGTCCGCTGGATGCGGGTGGCGAAGGACCGGTCATTGTGGCACTCGTTGGGGGAGGCCTATGTCCAGCAGTGGACGTCTTTCGGCTGATATGATGATGATGATGATGACGCTTTTAAATCTTTATTAGAATTTGAGATTATTTATAAGATACTTACGTTCCTCGAACTTATTTTTCTACTATTCTGTCCCTTAAAATATACCTATTATACACATATATGACTCTTCTTCTTATTTGACGTTCCCTCATGGCTGAGAATCGTGACCACGTACGATGTCCCCCCATACAACGCGGTCAAGGGCCAAGTGAGTAATGCCACTTAAATATATATAAATATAAATTATTTTTTACTTTTTAGTTCACTTTTTGTACAATAGGTTGTTTTTTATAAATATTTTTTTACATAGTATATTTTTATTTTTAACTAAGGTTTTTGAATAAAAGTTTGTTTTTTAAAAATATTTTTTACAATTTTATTTTTTACTTTTTAGTCTTAAATCTTTGGAATTACTATTTATAATACCATTGATATACATACAACATTAAAATTATTTATACCGTTGAATTTATTTACACAACTTACAAGCCTCAATTCTCGTTGATCAGCCGATTCTTTTCGTCTTGTCTGAGCTTTTTGAACGCGATTTTTTCCTTTCGCCGCTTCGCATTTACTGGACATTCAATTTCTGACTCTTCTTTCTCGAGCTTTTTCAAGACGCCGTTTTCGTTGTGTTGATGTTTCATATGTTTTTTTATAAATATTTTGATTATCCATGTTGTTCCCACAAGACTGGAAGAAAAAAATGGTCCACCCTCCCAGGTATTCCGGAATAGAAGGATAAGGCATTTAATTCGACAGGGTGCGCCTGGTACCCCGAAGTTGGTACGTTAGCTACAGTATACCCCCTGCCATTCAGCTCCTCAGCACGTACCCCACCTTAAGCTTGGGTAAATTTCGCCAGAGCCTTGTTCGTTGATCGGCAGGATGCACCACGAGCACGTAGGGTTGGCTTGGCTCCAGAAAGATGTTTATATGGAACCTTTACATCCCAGCGCTACGCATGTGTTATGCAGGCCAGGCACAAGCCCGCTGTGTACAGACACAGCAGATCCTGGTAGGGTACCTACTGGGAACACTTGTTTCTACAGATAGTTGATTCCCTCCTAATACTATAATGCTAAAACAATCGGTTCTTGCTAAGTTGTTGAAAACTGGATTGTAAATTTTGACAGGCAACTCACATATATTTACATACGAACCGTTGCAAAAAGCCTGTAAAAACGAGCAACATTTGACTGTCTTAGCACTTTCTAGGTTAGGGAGTTCCGGCTCCATCGCGAGACCCTCGCCATCATGTAGAATAGTAAGTACTGAAGGTAACAAAAGAAACGAGCCCAAACTCGACTATCATAGCACTTTCTTTCATAGAGTTCCAGTGGCCATCTTCCGGCTCCATCATGAGACCCTCGCCATCAGATGCAAGGTAAGTACTGAAGATTACAAAACAAACGAGGCCAAACTCGACTATCATAGCACTTCATTTTATAGAGTTCCAGTGGCCATCCTCCGGCTCCATCATGAGACCCTCGCCATCAGGTGCAAGGTAAGTACTGAAGATAACAAAACAAACGAGCCCAAACTCGACTATCATAGCACTTTCCTTCATAGAGTTCGAGTGGCCATCTTCCGGCTCTATCATGAGACCCTCGCCATCAGGTGCAATGGTAAGTACTGAATATTACAAAACAAACGATCCCAAACTCGACTATCATAGTACTTGCCGTCATAGAGTTACAGTGGCCATCTTCGGGCTCCATCATGAGACCCTCGCCATCAGGTGCAAGGTAAGTACTGAAGATAACAAAACAAACGAGGCCAAACTCGACTATCATAGCACTTTCCTTCATAGAGTTCCAGTGGCCATCTTCCGGCTCCATCATGAGACCCTCGCCATCAGGTGCAATGGTAAGTACTGAAGATTACAAAACAAACGAGCCCAAACTCGACTATCATAGCACTTTCCATCATGGAGTTCCAGTGGCCATCTTCCGACTCCATCATGAGACCCTCGCCATCAGGAGCAAGGTAAGTACTGAAGATTACAAAACAAACGAGGCCAAACTCGACTATCATAGCACTTTCCTTCATAGAGTTCCAGTGGCCATCTTCCGGCTCCATCATGAGACCCTCGCCATCAGGTGCAATGGTAAGTACTGAAGATTACAAAACAAACGATCTCAAACTCGACTATCATAGCACTTTCCATCATAGAGTTCCAGTGGCCATCTTCCGGCTCCATCATGAGACCCTCGCCATCATGTGCAATGGTAAGTGCTGACAAAAACAAAACAAACGAGCCCAAATTCGACTATCTTAGCACTTTTCGTCATAGAGTTCCAGTGGCCATCTTCCGGCTCCATCATGAGACCCTCGCCATCATGTACAATGGTAAGTGCTGACCATAACAAAACAAACGAGCCCAAACTTGACTATCATAGCACTTGCCGTCATAGAATTCCAGTGGCTAACTTCCAGCTCCATCATGAGACCCTCGCCATCATGTGCAATGGTAAGTGCTAACCATAACAAAACAAACGAGCCCAAACTCGACTATCATAGCACTTTCCGTCATAGAGTTCCAGTGGCCATCTTCCGGCTCCATCATGAGACCCTCGCCATCATGTGCAATGGTAAGTGCTGACAAAAACAAAACAAACGAGGCCAAATTCGACTAATCATAGCACTTTCCGTCATAGAGTTCCAGTGGCCATCTTCAGGCTCCATCATGAGACCCTCGCCATTATGTGCAATGGTATGTGCTGACCATAACAAAACAAACGATCCCAAACTCGACTATCATAGCACATTGGCCATCTTCAGGCTCCATCATGAGACCCTTGCCATCATGTGCAATGGTAAGTGCTGACCATAACAAAACAAACGATCCCAAACTCGACTATCATAGCACTTGCCGTCACAGAGTTCCAGTGGCCATTTCCAGCTCCATCATGAGACCCTCGCCATCATGTGCAATGATAAGTGCTGACCATAACAAAACAAACGAGCCCAAACTCGACTATCATAGCACTTTCCGTCATAGAGTTCCAGTGGCCATCTTCCGGCTCCATCATGAGACCCTCGCCATCATGTGCAATGGTAAGTGCTGACCATAACAAAACAAACGAGCCCAACCTCGACTATTATAGCACTTTCTATCATAGAGTTCCAGTGGCCATCTTCCAGCTCCAGCATCAGATCAGCTAATTGATGACAAAGTATTGCATTGTCACCAAACATACATAAGTATTCCAAATTTCAGCTCAATCGCATAACGGGAAGTGACTGAAAATTGGATTGCTAATTTTGACGGACAACTTACATATTTATTTACTTACATACATACGAACAGTGCACGTTAAATAAAAGCTTGTAAAAATGGATGTGGACCATGGCCATAGGCAAGAAGAAGTTGTTGTGTTTAAAATGTGGTAGGTATTCAATGGAATATTGCGAGACCCTCAAAACATATCATTTGCAATGCAGCTTTTATTCGTGACCAAGTCCGCGTAGACTTCACACAAGTCTTTGGGACTCTTAACTATCTGCACACCATAGCAGGAAAATTTATAAACAGATAGCAACTTTTGCAAATAAAACAAGTTAAAACACTACAAAGGTAAAATTTAAAAAGCTAGATAGATGAAGTTTCACTAATATTGTAAGCGACCTAGGCCGCGATTCGAAAAAACACACACACTGGACAGACACAGCTCCAACCCAACTCAACTCAACGCTATAACGACATTGACATTTTCATTCAACATTGGTCTCACATTGGTCTCACATTGGTAACAACATGGGTACAATGTGTGACCAATGTGTGACCAATGTGAGACCAATGTTGAAAGAAAATCTGTTCGAATAGCAAATGTCAATGTCGTTATAGCGTTGAGTTGAGTTGGGTTGAGTTGGGTTGGAGCTGTGTCTGTCCAGTGTGTGTGTTTATTTTTCGAATCGTGGCCCTAGTTACCTAATACCTACGTTAAAATTGGGTAGATAAGTCTTTTTGTTTCATTATACCTCGTTAGGTGCATTGCGAGCAAAGTTAAGTCAAATTTTAAAATTTGAATGAGACTCCAGTGTGGATTATGAGGATATTTCAAACAAGAGAAAAAAGCAAAATTCGTGCTCCTTGCGCCGTGTCTAATCAATAAGATTATGTTCAAAAATATTATATCACTCAATGTTCGATTGGGAAAATTATCGTTTACCCTGATACGGGAAGACGGGTGAGATTATTAATAATTTTCCCCCGAATTCGCAAGGGAGGCGGTTCGGGGCACCTTCAGTTTTCGCTTTTTATTTTGGTCGTCTAACTTCGAACCTTTTTGTTAAGAATGATAATATTCACTGATACAGTTTGAAAGGTTACAACGCTAAAGTGGCAATAGTCTGGGGGTCTATTAGCTTTAAGAGAATACATACATTGTAACAATTTTAATATAAGTGATTCCGTGCTAAATATGCCGCTCGATAGTACCTAAGAGCCGACGAACGATTCATCTTGACATTTTAATCATTTGTTTCATAATTCGTGGTCAACTAGAATAAGGCTGGAAGTAAACGTCAGGTTTCCAGATACGGTTAGCGGCTCAGTGCATAGAATGTCGCACATAAATACACGCTTCTACTCGTACGGTCTCATAGTAACGTCAGCTCAGAATGCAAAAGTAAAATTATATAACCATCAGTCGTGTGCGCAGAGCTCATCCGATAGGGTAACCGGTCCGAGCGATCAGATCAGGTACCAGACGCCTGCTTCCAGCATTACTAGGGGAGTTAAAAGTAGTCAGATTTAAAAGGAATTGTACCTTTTTGGCGGCAGAGTCTTGGTTGTTGTTGTCGGCATGGTGCGGAGCGGCGGGCGCCATGACGGTGACACCACTCTGCGACAGAAGCTCGTCCGAGCCTCTCTGTAACAAACACAAGGTTCATTAGAAAAATAAGTGATTTTGCCGATTTAACAATAATTTCAATATTGACCTGTTGGCACATAATATTTTTGCCTTATCATCATCGCAATGACATTAAATGCTTAAATGTAAACATATCCTTGACGTGGGATTGGAGACGCTTCGTATGAAGGTGCCTATCAATACAATAAATAAACGTAAATCGCCAAAAAAAGGAAGCGTCAGATGGTCATAATACCTATATATAAAAGTGGAAGGTAGGCGTCTAGTATAGTAGCATTAATTCGCAATCTAAAATAATCCGCCGTAAGCTCCGCTCCGCTAAAAAAATATTGCGTAACGTTGAACCCGGGGATCAATCTCAATTTAAGACAGCGAAATGACAAACCGCCGTCGTTAAACACACCGGGCGAAGTATAAATCACGCAATGTAATAAAGCAAATGTACAAATGACAGAGCGCCGGAGACGCCGCGAGTCGCGGCATACTCACACCTGCGTGCGCTGTCGCTCCGCCGGGGCATCCGTCAACCCAGACACATAATAAACCCAAAACAGATCACTCTTACCCTTCCTACGCACCCCACCCGAAAAATACAAACCTGTCAACGCAACTTACACTAAATCGGCAATGATTAAAATAATCCAAGACGTAAAAAAACAGATTATACTAACAGCGGGAATCCCATTTAGCGGCATAAAGCTTTCATTGTAGAAAAAAGAACCGTTTTCTCTGAAATAAAACCGGTATCCTCGAGGTGCTATTCCTTAGAGTAATTTCGGAGAGCGCATGTAATAATTGCCCGAAATTAAATAAAATTTTTCACAACAAAGAAACAACGGGGATGGAAATTTTATACTGAAATTGCAGATTCTGCGGGAAGGAAGGCATTTTTCGTTTACATCATGATGTTTCTGTTTAATGGAGAATAATGCCGGGCGTCTAGTTAAGGAGATCATGTTGCATTTACGGTAAATATTAAATAATCGGACCTTTGAACTTAAAGAGTTTTCTTCTTTCTTCCGTATGTTTCTCACAACTAGGTATTATGCAAATTGAGCGTAACAAGTTAAGAATATTCATTTATTTGCAATAACGAGCCGTAACGTATAGATTTACCTGTTAGATTAGTGTAGTAGAAGTGTCTAGAGGATAAATCAATCAAGATCATCACATGCGTCTGCGAACAGATCTATGGCTAGTTAATTGATTTGCAAAAAGGAGCTATTTAAAACATTGATAAGTTTTCGATTGCCTTTATAGTACGATTTTTTAAGATGTCGATATTGTCGGTAGAATTCCTTAGTAACATTCCGACATCTTAAAAAATTACCACTATACTTGTAATACCTGGTGTATTATTAAATGCAGATTCATAACAATTAATATGCAACAACCTTTCGATTATTTGTGTTTTTAAAATACTGAGTAAATTATTTTGTAGAAACAGACAACTGTTACAATATCGACTTTCCGAAACGCTTTTATGTTGGACTCTCATTCAATCGTTTTATACTGAAACGTTTCTCCAATATGTCATTTGAATGAACGTGATACGAAGGGCCTTCATATCAGAATAGCTGGAATAAAATATCCATGACATGAAAGGAGAAGTTTGCTTAGATCAAGATGAGCGAGCGGCCCTATCCCATTGATTGTGGGTCACGACGATATGTTTACGTGGCTACAGAAAGGAAGTTCAAAATCTTTTCTTATCGATTCGTACTACATTATATTAGTGATATTAAATAAAACGTACTTCAGAGGGTTAGTAGTCTATTTGGGGAATGTAAATCGTATAAGGTACGGGTCTTACGTATCGACCTATAGGAACGCGAACAGAAGTATGAATAGGCATTCGGAACTTGAATTGATATCATTGTAATTTTGAATCGAATCAATGTTAATTACTAAACCAAAACCATGTCTCTGTCATACAAACTTAATGTGAATGAAAAATTGCCAAGGCAAATGGAATTATGATCTGTCAAAATTATGATTTAAAATGCAATGGAATGGGAGGCCTTTTTATAGGCCTCTAGTTAGCTTAAATACAGAAAATTAACTTAGCAGCATTTAACCAATCATCAGACTCGGGCATGTTTAAATATAACTTAACGCCCTCCTAGCCCAGTCGGTAGTGACCCTGCCTACGAAGCAGGAGGTTCCGGGTTCGAATCCAGGTAATTTATTTTTGTGTTTATCACAGATATTTGTACCTGGATGTTTTCTGTGTATTTATCTATATCTATCTATTATATGTATCTTCGTCTAGTACCTACAACACAAGCCTTATTGAGCTTACTGTGGGACTAGTTCGGTTTGTGTAAGATTGTCCTTTATTTTTTCTGTCCTTTCCTAGTCCTTTTATTTAACTATTTCTGTCAATTAAACAATGTTCAACAAACAATGCCATTTTTACTTTTAACTTACATTAAAATAATAATAATAATGGAATAAGTTAACCTCGTAAGGCCTATTTTAGGGCAGAAAAATCTAGACAGCGGTTTAATGTTTACAGGGCTAACTTTCATTAGGCTGAATATTCTTAATAAAAATCCTAATTTTAGGACTTTAACACTTTTCTAAAAAAAAAGATTGGGCCTTATGAGGTTACCTGAAAAATGAAACAGTAAGTTACACAAAATATTGTAACCAAAAATTTTATTTCACATTTCTGATAACAATTGTATTGCCCATAAGCCATTTATTTTTATGCATGTAATAACTTTTAATGAGTCTGCTGCTCCTACCGAAAATAAAAACGAAAATTGTACTGAAATAGTGGTATCATTACGGCTACAAGTGCATTACATTTTTGATAATAAGCCAGTATTATGTTCCTCCATAAAACTACATTTCTCGTTGCGAAAACAACTCAACAATGATACATATTTCAAAGTATGAAAAACATATATAATATAAACAGCAACTAATAACAAATGAGACTGAACTTCAATACAAACTTAATGTTTTATAAACGATCGCCTCATCATACTATTTTTGAAGTTATGACATTAAGATTCCCCGAGTTGAGCAGAGGCATTCCTTGTTGATCACAAAACGCTCAAAGAACGAACTATTAAATATTTTTTTAATGCTAAATGCTTTTCTGACTTAGTATACTAACCCATTCATATATACATCAAGTTACTTATTTACCAAGCCGCTTGGTAAACCTTTGTATGTTTCTTCTCTTCTTATCAAACAAGTGTCAAAATGACTAATAGAGATCAACGGTTATCGACGGGATTTTTGAGCCAACTAGCGTTTATATACATATAACCCCATAAACCAATACCACGTGTAAAAATACCACCACATATATGTAAGTAGATAAAAAACGAACTATTAACGATAGGAATGAAATATCACTTCGGCATTTATGACGTCATTGTTCCTGAGAGCGGTTCCGAATTGAAAAAGGACAAAAAGTGTGGATATGCGGAGTCTAATCATTTTTATTGCTATTTCACGAGTTTGAAGTCAGATTTAACTCGGCGTGTGTAAATTATGATTTAATTTAATAACCTTTGAATGCGTGCACATAAAACGTTTTTATGTGAGATAATATACTTTTCATTAATGGCCGTGTGTTGCGCATGGATTTTATTTTCACCTTTACGGGATTGACTTATTTGACGGAGTAATTGAATTATAAATGGAGAATTGTTTGATAAGTCGGCTGCCAAAAGTAAGTACCTTTTTTCCAAAAATTTTTTTTTACATATTTTGATTTACGAATTTTTAACCCATCGATCCTCATCACACGATTTCAAGAAAACCTTTTAGTTTTTGAGTTATTGATACTTTTCGTTTTCAGCTTTTGTGTCGTGATCACCTAATTTTTCGATAAATTCAAGTAACTACAGTACTTTTACGCTACAAGCAAGTAATTTCAAATCAGATACTTGAAATTCAAATGGTTTGTGCGACTGCAACTGCGCCGCGAGTCAAAACGGCCCTTAAGTATTGAAACAAACTCAATGTAATCAAAACTGTGAAACACTTTTGAAAAAGACTTCTCCGAAATTTTCACTTTATTTCACGTAAGTAATATGAAGTAAAAATGTGTCTGCAGGTTTATAGCGGTGAGTGACCTGGCTAGCAAAAGAAACGAGCAATAAAATGTAATCGAGAGTCAAGGAAAGCTTTCGCTGTTAGAAATTCTCTTATAGGGTCCAGAAAACTATTAAAATCGAATTTCAGATGTAATAAAAAGGAATTGCACTTGGAACTAATGGATTAAATACAAAGGTTTCAAAGCCACTAATTACTAGAAATACAAGTAAAATAAAAACGAAGGAAAACTAACAATTGATTTTTATTTTTATTGACCTCAATCAAGCATTTCAAGTTGTTAGTTAGAAAATATACTGCTCGTGCTCATTATGATCAATAGTACAGTAAAGATACTGTTGCGTCAAACATTAATTTATAATAGCCTGATTTTTTTATTATTCATTCTTATGGAATATTTATAGATAATATTATATGCAAAAATCCTACCAACTTTTCACCCGGAAGTAGTTAAAATAGGTAAAAAAAATATATATAAAAAATTTGTATATTTTTATTTACAACTAGCCTTTTCCCGCAGCTTCGCCTGCGTACTAATAAGTACTCAAAAAGGATACGATACCCATGTTGATTTTCTGACTTTGTGACCACATTTGCCCCTTTTAGGGGTTGAATTTTCGAAAAACCTGAAACACGTGTTTACTCATTTATCGTTAGAAATACTCCTGTGAAGTTTCGAATAAATTAGTCTAACAAATCTTGATTCGCCATACAAACTTTGGACCCCCTCTAGAACCAGCGGTTTGGGCTGTGCGTTGATATGTCAGTCAGTCAGTCAGTCAGTCAGTCAGTCAGTCAGTCAATCAATCAGTCAGTCAGTCAGTCAGTTTCTTCTTTTATATATTTGGATAATATTAATTTTTTTTTTTTTTTTTTATACCACGACGGTGGCAAACAAGCATACGGCCCGCCTGATGGTAAGCAGCTACCGTAACCTATGGACGCCTGCAACTCCAAAGGAGTCACATGCGCGTTGCCGACCCTTTACAAAAAGGAGGATTCACTGTGTTGACGACTAAAGGAACAAGAAGGTCCCTCATCGTCAACACACTGGGTCTTCTTTGAGCTCTTTGGCAACCTTACTCACCAGCAGGAACACAACACTATGAGTAGGGTCTAGTGCTAGTTGGCTGTGGTTTTCTGTAAGGTGGAGGTACTTCCCCAGTCGGGCTCTGCTCCAGATTTGAGCGATGACATTCGCTGAACGTGCCCTACCACACTTAGCGAGATGCCATTCGCAGTGCCCATACCTCTCTTTTTGGCGTAGTTTAAGGACATACCCAGGTCCGGACGTAGTTTAAGGACATACCCCGGGTCCAATTATTTTTATTTGTCAATATTTAAGTCTTCTTTCTGTTTAAAGCGAAATACAAGAAACCGTGTCCATGTAAAACCACATAAATAACAAAATGTACGGCGCGGGCGATATATATCCTAATTCGTTAGAAGCAAATAGTAATAATTGGTAGTTTGTTCTTACACATTTTAAATGACTTAGAAAAGATATATTTATTAAAATCCTACAAGAAAAACGCTTGTAATATGTGTGTACATATTTGTGGCGGTTAGCGAATAACAATATTTTGTAGGATTTCATTGCGTAAATAATACTTGTATCATGATATATCCGTTACACTAAAAATATTAGCTATTTTTAATTATTTCCATTTCCCCATACTAGCCGCCCGTAAAATGACTATAGTATCAATGTCAGATCAATTGTGATGGTTAATGATTATTATATAATGATCATAATAAATATTCGTTTTTGAAGGAAACCTCTATTTAAAACGCCTAATTACCTTTTATATGACAATATCGACAAGATTTTTTATTCCGATTGATTAACTAACTATGCAGATATAAAGATCTATTGGCTTCCACCGCTTTACATAATTATTCCTCATTTATCTATGAAGTTTGAATCTGATATAGTACGGGATCCAGGGGCAGCATAAAAATACACTCCGTATTCCTGTGAAGGACATCATTTGTTTCCCAAGCGAAGAGCTCCCAGGGTTGTATTGAAAGAGTACCGCGACCGCATATGCCACATTCGTCTCCAGCCAAGAAGCAAGTGAGATGTCGAAATTAACGATCTCGATAATATTTGCCGGCTCCGAGCCACCAGCGCGACTCGTTATTAATTGCACCAATTTGTTCCGCGCTTATAACCGGCATTTGTCAAGGGCCCACCCGCTACGAATGATTTTCGCACTAACTTCATAATCGATATTCGCAAGTGTCGATTGTCGAAGTTTTTGGCCCGAGTTGGATATTAAGACCGTCTCGAGTCATTAATAAATTAAGGCACGTCTCTACGCAATTTTTAAACACTACAATTCCTTTATTCATAAGCGTCTATCAATCCAAGCTCGATCGTTTATTTTTATCCGACAGTTTGACATTTGTCGTTAAAAATAATTATATTTAAGAGACGCAATTAAGTTTTATGCACAAGAAGATTATTTAAATTCAGAAATGGTTCTAAATTCATCAGTAATATATTCTTGCCGCGGTATAAAAGTTGAGAATAGTGATAACTAGGAGGCAAACCTCTTAGCCCCAGAACAATATAAGGAGACATTACTCCCTGTCACAACTCTACTTTATAGGGAAAACAGCGGCGAGTTTGCAAGAACAAAGTTAAAGTAGGGGCTGGTAGGTTTCTTAATGAATAGAGACGTCGCCTAAACCGCTCGAGCGCAGCGCACATAATATTCTGAACTTCGTCCACTGTAAACTAATCTTTTCAATTTGACAAGCGAGTAGCTCTTTCAATACTTACCAACATTATGAATGGGTGAGGATTGTTAGTTTGTTAAAAGTTATGGTGGTTAACTGATATGGCGTAGTGAGAGTTGCGGAAACTGATTATAAGGGGTGTATTTTGTATCTATATCATAGTCTTTACGGGATTAAAAATTAAAGCTTTGTTTAAAGTATTTGTACTAGCTCCCAGAGCAACTGTTTTTTTTTTGTGACGATAGGCTAAAATTATAGGAACAATGTATTCAGGTTGCCAAGTAGAGATCGCTTAATAGCGATAAGACCGCCTGTTGTTACCATTATTTACTTTGTTAAATCTGTTTATGTACTTCTTTTTCTTTGTGTGGTGCAATAAAGAATATTGTATTGTACTGTAAGCAACAGTAGTCAAATACTAGAAGCATTTGAGCACCATTAATTTAAATTACAGTAAAAGAAGTCACGATCCTAAGGAAAACTGTGCATACAAACCAGTCCATAATAATACAGTCTAGGCAGTGTCACAGCGGCCAGATTTACTACATTGTTAGCGCAAACTAATCCGCGCTTGAGAAAAGTTGGACTATAAAATTAAAGCGAAGCAGCGGGGGAGACAAAATGCACCGTTTAGACTTTCATTTGCACACAAGGATTCGTTATGGGTGTTTCTTCAGTGTCTGAGAATCCTAACTATAACTGCGTTTAATGCTATTCTAGTAATTTAAGACCGGCTTAACTATGATGAAATACATATAATTCATAGTAAATATTTGAATTTCCTATTGCAATGGATCATAATAAATTTATTATTATTATTATTTATTCAAAACGTTAGGAGCTTTTCTCTGTAGCGTTAAGTAGTCACCTACAATAATGTCGTACACAACGAAGTGCGCGTACATATCTAACACAATCTTATTTGTACACCTATAAGAGTGCGTCACATATTTTTGTCTGTACATTTACAGGTACAAGTAAAAAATAAAATGCTTTTTGTTTTAGCAGTAAACAATCCCGCCTCCATTTGTAAACGGACTGATTGATACGATTGAATGCTATTAAAGCATGACATCGGTTACAAAAATATGCTCGGTACAAGTAGGAGTATGTATACTGGAAATATTCAGCCGACCGTATTAACGCATCGATTTTATTTATTTATAACGGGGTTTGAATTACGGGTTACCCTTCGTAATGGTAAAAAACTGAGAGGGATAATGACGTATCCCTTAGTTGTTTTTTGAACAATTTGTTAAACAATTGCGTCCATGTAATGATATTCAATGAGACGAGTAAATTTAACCTTATAACAATGTGACGGTTTTCATTTAAACACAAATGATTATACGTAAAAGTAGCTAAAAGAGATGTGATATATTCTGTTAAGATTTTGTTTCATCATGACATTATACTTACTGTATTTAAGATCGATATGAATGCGCGGACAAAATTCATGTAATTACGAAAATGCTGCTTATTCGTCTTGTGTAAATCTTACACGAATAAAAAAACTTGTTAAATAACTAATTTCGCCTTTACACTAGAACACATGCTTTCATATTTATTGTTACTACATATTTGCTTCCAAATAATTCATCAAAGACAATTCGCAACACGGCGGTCCCAAATAAAACCACCCAATAAGCCGTTCGCAATCGATATCACTTGACTCTCCGAAGACAACAAATAGGTTCTTTATATCAATGTAGGAAGGTAAAAATTCCCCTTCTCAATGGGCCGTGCGGAATCTAAAGCGATCGTAATTCCGGCGGGCAATATTCTGCTTTTTCATATTTTCCTTCTGCCTGGCGTATGTATCGCGCCCGATACACGGCCGCGATTTCGTTTGTTATTTTGAGCCCTCTCACGCCACTCCAATTTACTACATCGACACGTGAAGCATACGTTAAACAAATATACGAAATTGCTCCGCTTCTTAACTTTCGAGTACATTATAGGTTTATGATGTGCTCGATGCAGAGCCGAAGCATTTGTTATTTAGTATTAATAATGATAGTGCGTGCTTCTTTGGTCGTCTAGTCTTTTCATCTTTTGCCTGTAAGATTCAAAGACTTAGTTTAAACAAGTCTTATATGTGACACCTATTTAGGTCACCACCTCAACTGCATAAACTTTATTATTTAAACAACCACAGATAAAGTAAAATATGTAGATATTAATGGCGAGCATATAGATATACGTAAAAGATGGAAGCTTCAAAGGCAGTGCTGTGTTGACATTTGCCTCGAAGCGGGGCGGGCTGCCTCAGATATTTAGTCGCCGGTGGCGCTCCAAGACAAATAGAACCACTGAGATTTAAATACTTTTTCGTAAGTCGGTACCTACATTCCCACATTCCGCCTTTGAAGGGTTGTTTGTGCTTCTTTGATTCGCGAAAATTGTTTCAGAGAATAGAAGATTTATTTTGTAACTTTTTTTCGAAACAAGACATTTCTTTATAATTCGTTACATACAACGTGTCTCACGAGAAAACCAAAAGATAAGCGGTAACTCAAAGCAAAAGTTGTCACAAGCATTAATTTGTACAGAGAAGGGCCATTACTTCTTTAAGGATATATCCCATCACAAACCTCAATGACTCTCGACCCTTGTTCGAGTGATTACGTTACACAAATGTATTACAGCGTAATCCACTAAAATCAGGACAAAGTTTCGCAAAGTCTTTACACTACAAAGCATTTGGACGGATAAAGTAAATGTGGGACCGGAAAACCTATAGTGGCCTGGGACCAAAAGCCTCGTGTCAAAATAGTGGCGTCAAAACATCGTGTTAATGGACTTACGAAGTGTAGTGCTCGGTTGGCTTTGCTGCAAAATTAACCCTGTTACGAGTTTAATGGTATCAAAGTGGGTTGAAAACTCGTAATAAACAATTTGTTAACGTTATTAATCTTTTATCTACACTCACATTGTAAGTTCTCTAAAACGTGTTCGGAAACGGTAGGCAATGGCTAGCATTACCACAACCGATTTTACTATGATAAGCTTTTTATCTGTGGCAGTAACGTAATTTTAACTTTACATGCTCAAATATTGATGTGTTACGAGTTTTGATAACATAATGTACAGTCAGCTGCAGAGAAAAGGGCCCACGCTGCATACAAAGTTTGTATGCAGCGTGGGCCTTTTTCTCTGCATCTGACCGTACACCTGCACGCTCTCGCGCGGGCGCGTGTCGGCGGCCGCGCGACGACCGCCGGCACAATCGAGTTGGCCATGGCGAATGGCGGCCATTCTATGGTTTCCGAATACGGCATTTAGAATAAATAATATGAGTGTAGATAAAGCAGTGTATGCAACTGTACGTAATTAGGCCTTAAAACACTCGTGTGATCTTTGCCTGCGGCTCGTTTCATAAAACCACACTCATGTTTTAAGGACCCTTATTACGTAACAGTTACATAATAGTAGTTTATGCAACAGTTGTATAAGAGGGGTCAAAAAAGGTGAGTGGCGTGGGTAACAATTTGAGCCGTATAGGCGAAAATTGTTAAGAAAAACGCCACGAACATTTTTTTACCTACTTATACGACGTTGCATACAATACTTTTTCTACGAATACACTAACTTTTACATAAAATGTGAAATTGAAAACTTCATGGATATCGCAGTTATTTTGTCAACATAATCAACAATCATTTAAGTTTTACCTTTTAAATTAAAACACTATTTTTCAATAATACTAACATTACTAACACAAATACACACCGTCGTTATCTGATCAATTATTAAAGAGCTACAGAGATTAGTAAAAATACCTAAATTACTTTCAAAGTTTGCAATTCGCACCAACAAACGAATGGGAAACGTAAAAAACTACGAAGTAGGTCTGTGGTTCTTTTAATTTTTTCTTTTTTAAAGTTTTTTTTCTAAAAACGCTGCGTTTATTTAGGTTTCTTAGGTTGGCAGTAATTTATTTTGTATTAATAGTCGTGTTTGCACGCGATTCCGCGATACTATTTTGGCGCTTTTATAGAACAAGTGTTATTTTGGGGACTAGACTAGATAGACTTTTCATCGAGTGTATTATCTATGTTCTTATAAAGGTGTTGACAAATGTATAAATGACAGATAAAAGTACAGGAGTAGAAAAACTACTATTAAGTAAGTAAATGTAGCAATAAAAAGAAAATAAAACATTAAACCGAAACAAATTGCTCAGAATAATTTAATATTTCGGACACATACCGATACATTTCATTAAAACATATTGATAAAAATTTTACTTGCTGATATTTTCTAAAAGGCCATGGACATAGATAAGTGAGACCTACCTAATCCAGAACAATATACAACACCAAATCAAAGCAAAAACCCGAAGTCAACATTCTATTGCGAACTCGTCTTGCCACATTGAGATAGGAGTATTATTTCAGATCGACCGACCACAGTTGGAACAAACACAACTAATGGCAATCTCGAATTTTGGGAGATTAAAGAGCTTATGTTCTTAAATCGTAGCGGGTAACGGAGTCTGACAAACACTTTGCCACTTCGCAACGTTACCTGGCCGGGCAAGTGGTCGCGGGGAGACAAAGTAAATATGTCCCCGGTACGCGCCTCCCCACATTTTATCGGGGAGCGATCGGCTCACGGGTCGGGAAATGAATTTAAAACGTGTTTGCGGGTAATCTGTTATCGGTCCCTTGTCTCCTGCTTGAATATAGACGTTCGGACCAGCATTATATCTTTGCGGAGATTTTGAAACACCTACCAATTTTGCGGACCTAAAGTTGAGTGCATGCAGGGAAAATAATGGGATTGAATTGCATTTTAGAGGTAAAATATTCAAACGAGGGTAAATCAGGGTCGATGTTTCAGAGGTAAATATTTAGAAGGCGAATTCTTGAATTGATCGTTTGCCGAGGCAGCTTGCTCATCGGAATTTTAATTTATTTATTTTTCCTCGATTAAATCCTGACGTTCGCTCGCATTCAGTTATTCCGACTCAAATTTAATTGAATTTCAAAACTCAAACGTGAATAAACAAACTACAATATTAACAGAAAATTAAGTTAAGTTGACTGAAAAAGGTTGATTAAAAATATAACTTGCCACATCTATCGTATTACAAGAACATTGTGTTAAATAAAGCCCAATAAATGAGCAAAAGCAGGTTAATTATTTCGTCACAAGAGCCCTCGTAAGCCACCGTACAGCGCTTTAGCTGAGCTCAGGGGGCCATAAAAGCAACATAATACGCGGCAAAGTAAAGATCTTATTATTAAAGTATGTACGAAACCGTCGCAGTCAACATATCGTAAAATAAAACTTGTTCGAAAATTCAGGTACAGACAGGAACCCCTCAAGGCGCCGTTGGCACAGCCAATGAGTGCGGTCTAAATCCACGTGGATTCAACGTGGACACCTGTAAGGATTGAATACAGCAGGATGGGTGGATTTCTATGGAAAATGCAGACTTTATGGCAGCTGAGGGATAAGTTTCCATTTGAAATTGAAGAGAAACTGAAAACGCTCCCTTGTCTCCCGCAGGGATTGTTGCAACAAGCTGAACAAAAATTCAAGTGCACATAGAAATATTTACACACAGAAAATTTAAGAAATTAAAATTTCTCCAGAGTTTAACTATCCTAACTATTAAACACATGTAACAGATAAAACATGTAAATGTGGTTTAAAAATCTTGAACACGAAATTATTCAGTAGCAAAACGTTTTTTTGCCGAAAACGAGACTAAGTCCCGGAAACGCCTATTTACATAGACGATGTAGACGCGATGGTGCGTGGCGACTTCAAATGGGAATTATAATACCAAATTGAATACAAAACTTTCCTTTCAGTACCGAGTAATGGAGAAGTCTATGCACCGGAACAGTCGAAAAGACAAATAGAGCGAGAGACATCGCTCTGTTAAAATAATAAGTGCTCGATGTCGTTTTGGACAGTTCTATCGCATTTTTTGTAACGATAAATTTTTACGCTTTGATCTTTCCAATTCAAATAGGCTTTTTTCTCGTTGAATCAGAAGTTATAGGAATATTTCAAAAGCTTTAAGTGAGGTGACGGAGCGGATTTTCCTTTCCACCGGCTATATCGTTCTGATTGAAATGCAAATGAAATGGTGTCCGTTCAGAACGTATTTATTCTATCTGCCTTTTGGTTAATCTTTGAAATTAGGGAAGTATTTTACTAATTTTTAACGATTCCAATCATTATATCATTGTAATATCAAAAATGACAAAAATGCTTCGCAATGGAATTTGGTAAACGATCTCAAAAGTAAATTATTCTATCTTGTGTCTTGAGCTGTTTTGCTATTCAACAAGGAGCCAGACTGCAGAAACATCGCTGATGAGTCGCTTTCAGTGTACATCGTTAGTGTTTTACTTGGAAATGACTTGCTGAACTCGCACTTGCTCGAGACCACCTTCGGTGAGCTCAACAGAGTTGTTACCTCAAATCCGAACAAGTTATACAACGAAACAAGCTGCAACAAAAACATTTGCCTATGCCGACGTTAGTGAATTGTTCTCCCGCTCGTGACTGGGTAATTTCCATACATTTCGAGTTCCATCGCCTGCGGGACGTTCGTTCTTTTGTTGATAAATGTTTGACGGGAACTCCGGGGACGCCATTAAAAGTTTTTTCGTGAATAATTCGAGTTTACATACGCAAATGTTTACTTGTAAGTTTACCTACGCTCACCTATTCGATGATTTCTTTTCAAACTGCGGAGTCGAGGAACTAACTCTTATCTAGGTGAATTGCGAATGCCATACCTCACGTCAGAAGTTAAATTACGCAACATCATTTCGTTCTGGAGACTGATACAAACCCAACTTTGAGCGTTATTCAAACAAGTGTACTTAAAAGGCAGTCCAAATGGCAATTGTAGAAAGTGGTAAGTTCGGAGCGATAATTCACTGCAGGGCGCTCCGCAGATTGTGTGCAAGGTAGACAAAAAGCCCGCGATGTCACGAAGGCGAGATTGCGTGGATAAGCGAGCGTGCTCCGCTCCTGCGGGTTAAGCTTAGCTTAAACAACTTCTAAGTCTATCGGTTAAAAGTTTGTTTAAGCAGAGGCGAGTGCCAAATCAAGTGACGGTTCGTGTAGATTACCACTAACGGTTCAATTAATCATGGGATTGAATACAAGAATAAACAAGTTGTTAGTATACAGACCACACAAACGAGATACCTGATAAATATACATGATGATTGAAAAGACAAAGACAACTTTTACTCTCTTCGCACTTTAAATATTAGGTACAGTAGTTATTTTGCATAATAACGTTATTAACTTATTATCTCAAATATAATGCAGCGAAAATTTTGTTAAGACATCTTGGTTCACTGTTAACAAACTTAAAAGTTTCTGATATCAAAGTGCTACTAAGTGCAGTAGTGTTTCGAGTACGATAAAGTAAAATAGCCGGTTAACCTCTCGAATGTATTTAAGAAGTTTCTGGTATCAAATTGCTCTTAAGTGCAGTAGTATTCCAAATAGGTAAAAAGGATAAAGCTTTTTAATCTCTTGACGCCAACTTTATTGTGAAAAAGTGCCTTGAAGTTTGCTATAGGAAATGTAAAACGGGACTAATAAAAATGCAGCGACGGAAAAAACCTTTGTCTTATAAAGTCATTTCAATTGAAATACATTAAAGTTTACCTACAACTATGAGTTCTCAAATTACACCATTTATAGCCAATTGGGTATTCTACCCTATCCTAAATTTCGCAACGTAAAATCCGACAAAGAGTTTCAAAATAACAAAAATTTACTGCTAATACGCAAAGACTACATAAATTTTAAGGAAAGTGGGGTATATTGATACTGTGAGGTAAATTTGCCAAGTATTCAATTAAGAGAAGTTAACGAGAAGCGCAAGTACTCGAGGGATTTGTTTATTAGTTACTTACCAAAAGGAATTACTAGCCTCGTTAAGCAAACTTTACTTTTGTTAATAGTCGTTTTATCATTTAGTAATAATACAACGATTAAACATCAAGTGTTTTAATTTACAAAAACATTACGGTTATTTTTGTGTCAGAAGAAAAAATAATTTGTCCATTATAATTATATTACTTGGTCTTGGTGTTTTTAATTAATCTTGCGAGTACGTTTATGAGTAAGCTTTAAAAACTGTTTATAATAATAATAAGGCAATTTAATAAGGGGTGTCATTCTAAGAAAAAATCGTTAGTTTTTCCAGCGCCCATAATGAAAAGAAAACATTATTTTCAGAAACAATAAATGTCACATTAGAGCTGGCATAATAGCTGGATCACATCAAAGGACGCAAATCGAGGGCGTCCGCATCAAGTCTCGCACGACAAATTATGTGCTCGCGAACAGATAGTGATATTGTCGTCCCAAAAACACTTTTCCCTTGTTTTCTCACAAAATGGGGAAGGAAGAGCTAGTTCGGGAAGACAGCTTGATCCGGCACGCGGCCGTTTGAGAGGCAGCAACAAGTCTAACGCCCCCACGTTTGAAACCAAACTTTATTTTGAAATACATAGAGATGGCTTTAGCTAAAAGGGTTAGGAGATAATAAAAGAATTCATACGTGCTTAACGTATGGCAAGACGGCGGAGAAAAGAGAAAGTTAAAGTGATGGAGCGTAACAGGCATTAAGTAAATTGTTTGTCAAAGAAACACGAGCGTTTTGGTTCGTTATACAAATATTTATAATGCGAAAAGTTTGCCTACCTATATTGAATTACATTTTGCTCATGATATCTGACTATAAACATATTTTTATAGGACTATCGTACCGGGCTTTCAAGAAATTGTATGTCGAGGGAGGGAAACCGGGAAAACTGATTGTGCATCCCCGCTTCATTGTAAAGACTGTCGTCAACGCTCGATACAGACGAAGGACGGGCACTTGCTACAAGAGAAAGTTATGAAAGGAGAAGATTTGGGTAAAAAACGAAACTGCGGTAAACAAAAGCGACGCGGCGGTCGCAGGCGCCTGGACAAGTTTTCAATAACACAACTTAGGCTGGCGGCAACTTAAGAAACTTGACTGCGGTCCGATATGCTTGTCAGCGAAAAATACACTTTTAAATGCAAATTAAATACTGCTAAAAGAAAACTAAAATAAAGCTAGCAATAGGTGTTTATATGTGGTAAGAGGCGGAGGTTTGGGCTCGCCGCGAGCTGAGTGGGTTAAATGGACCGTGGACGTGGCTAGGACCGTTGCACTTGTTGCAATTTCTCTCCACTCCACTACTTAATTGTAGCGAGTGCGCCCTTACGTTCACTATAGACGAATGGCGTTAATTTCGTCCGAGAACGTAACGTCCATTATACTAATTGCGAGCCACATTTTGTCTAAGCATCTGGAACTCCAGCGGTGTAGACTCGTAACGAACTCGAGAAAATTCACAGAAACCAACGGGCAAAGAGTACCTATGGAAGTGGAAGGGAACTTTGGTAATATTCCTAATTGAGCTTTTAATGAAATTAAAAGAGTGAGGACACGTCGTGATTCAAAGGGTACTGAGTCCCCGTTAGCGAGGAATACTCTCAGATAAATTACTTAGACGGTTCGGCGCGCATACAAATCGGCTCGCGATTCTCAATATTTCACAGCTCGACTTACACTCCGCTACTTTGGTGTTTATGAACGTGTAGATTTATTTAATTCCTTACTCGTATGTTCCCTAACCGGCGCAGATACTTGAATACGCGATAGGTAGTTATTTTAAATCGATTATTTATTTCTATGACTCTAAACATTCGGGATTCAGATTTATAAATTGACCGACCTGGATTTAACTTAAAGCAGTGGCTTGCTAGACATATATTTGTCGAATGATATCATCATAAGGCTTGGCAATTATGATGATGCGACGACTATGTTATATATAACAAGACTTGCTAAATCGAATAGTTCGAGTACCATACTCGTACCAAGGTAGCCGATCGTATCAATTCGCCTTATCCACGCCCGTAAGTAATTGAAGAATCAAGTGATATTTTATGACCACGTTTATATGTCGAATCGCATGTAGACGGGTTTCATAGCGACATCAAATAATCCGAAACACTCGCCGAATCAGCCGACGTCAGGCAATTTCCGTTAAGCCGTCATGCCGTAATTTTATTGCTAATCGTGTCACGGAAAGAATTTCCGATACGGCACCGAGCTTCCGAGTCAGAGGTGCTCGGATATTGTCGACGGAGACGCAAATAACGGGATCACAGGACACCTGTGTTCGCAGGATGGCCGAGCCGAAAGGGCAAATCAATTAGGCTCGCTGAATTACGTAACGGCCCTAGTTACGATCGCAGCGAGTCCCTCGCAGCTGCTTTTTGCTCATCCAACCTCTTGTTATTGCGCAATCGACATCCAGAGCCTCAGATTAAGATATCAAGTATTCATTAAAGCTTTCTCGTAAAATGTAGTTTTATTAAACTGGGACCCCGGTCTAGGGGAGGGATCTGCGGGGATAGAACGCGGTTATTTACGTCGCGTTAAAGCAATAATTAATATTTTGTCGAAAACTTGAGGAAATGATTTTTCTCGCGGCTTTGCTTGCTTTATATGACTACGTCGGAAGTATTTCGGTGCCATATTTTTAATTTGATCTAAAAATATTTTTTGTGTATTGCATTGAAACTCTTATACGTCTACATGTCACTTCACAGTGGACTGTTACCAATGACCTGTGACTCCATTAATGGATTATTACCTACTTGTTTGCAAATAGATAAATTTAATTTTATAATAAGAGTCATCGCCAATGAAAACGGGAAAAAATATATCGAATACATAAGTATGTGGGTATGCATTTGCATAAGATTTGTAACTTTTACTATTAGTATGTAATTACGTAACTTTTATAATTAATAGCCAATATGATCACGACGACATGTCTTATTTAAACTTTTGCACATTTAATTGTTTACATCCTATGTTATAACAGACAGTTCACAATTGTTTGAATAAATCGAACTCATTTTTTAGTCGCGATTGTATCATGTACCTAAAGAGATATCATGTTTACAAACAAACCTTCACCAAGGACGCAAGGTTAACCCGTGTTAAAGTTAAACTTGGTTCAAAAACGTATCTTTTGCTAGGGGTCCCCTGCGGTTGACCCGGCGATAGAGTTGCGTTCAATCCATTAATTGTGGCGGGTCTGCCCGCCTGTAACTATATACCCGTCGCTAACAAGCCAATAAATTAAACAACATTTTACTTTAACCCCACTTACTAGAAAGAGAGGTTAATATTTTTATAGCTGCTGTATAACCTTTGCTCCAGATTTGTCTGAATCGTAGAAGTGTCATACATTTTAAATGTAATAATTCTGCTTACAACATTAATTGAATTATTCATTTGTTTATTAACCCTCCAAAAATTCGTAGATCATGCCTGCGTTTACTAAAAACTGTTTTAGTACAAAATACAGACAGAATTATAGGGCCGTATTCTAATTTTAAAACACGATCCTACTTTAATACAACCCCAATGCATTAACTACGCAATACAGCCAGCGCCTAAACGTCTAAATCAGAAACATCAGAATTTTCTTGAAAATTATTCTGACGCAACTCCCAATACAACTTCAATCGTCATCATCATCATCATCATCATCATCATCATCATCATCATCATCATCATCATCATCATCATCATGATCATCATCATCATCATCATCATCATCAGCCTATACTAGTCCACTGCTGGACATAGGCCTCCCCTAATGAGCGCCATAGCGCCCTGTCTTCAGCTTGCCGCATCCAGCATCTGCCAGCAGTCTTTCGCAGATCGTCATCCCACCTGGCCGGAGGGCGTCCTACACTACGTTTGCCGAGACGCGGTCTCCACTCAAGAACACGTTTACCCCAGCGGTTGTCGGTTCTTCGAGAGACATCCGGCCCACTGCCACTTCAGTTTGCTAATTCTTTGAGCTATGTCGATAACTTTGGTTCTCTGTCGGATGTATTCGATACGAATCCTATCCTTCAGAGAAACTCCGAGCATAGCTCTTTCCATAGCTCGCTGAGCAACTTTGAACCGGTGGACCAGCCCTATCGTGAGTGTCCACGTCTCAGCTCCGTAGGTCATTACGGGTAGGACGCACTGATTGAAAACTTTAGTTTTCAAGCATTGCGGTATGGATGACGAGAAGACTTGGCGTAGTTTTCCAAATGCTGCCCAGCCTAGTTGGATCCTCCTCTTGGCCTCCTTCTCAAAATTGTTTTTACCTAACTGCAGGATCTGCCCTAACTCAGAAACAATTTCAAGAAGATGGCCATGTACGACGACCGGTCCAGGATCAATGTGGCCATTGATCATGACTTTGGTTTTATCCAAATTCATGCCAAGCTAGGCCGTCCAGCATCCGGGTCAGCTCCTCTAGCGACTCCGCCATTATGACTATGTCATCAGCGAATCGCAGGTGTGAGATGTAATCGCCGTTTATGCTTATGCCCTTACCTTTCCAGTCCAGCGTCTTAAACATGTCTTCCAATGCGCTCGTAAACAGTTTCGGGGACATGACATCCCCCTGCCTCACCCCTCTGCGCAATTGAATGGGTTTAGACTGCTGGCCCTGTACTTGTACGGTCATAGTGGCAGCTTCAGAGAGACATCTCAGCACCTCGATATAACGTTAGTCTACTTGGAATCGCTGTAAGGATTCCAGAACGGCCCAACTTCAATATTGATTGGTTATTTGTTTTTTTTTCTTAAAAATCGCTGCATTTTTAGGTTTCTTAGGTTGGTAAAAATTAATTTCGCCCTAAAGTCGTGTTTGCACGCGATAATATTTTGGCGATTTAATAGAACAAGTGCTATTTTGGGGAATATACCAGATATACTTTTCTTCAAGCATATTATGTATGTTCATATAAAGGTGTTGACGAATGTAGAAATGCCACATCCCACGAATGCATCCGGTTATCAATTATGCTCTGATTATGAATATTTTTATTTTTGACCTTCACCCAGCCCATTATTACACTTCGGGGTCTGTCCCAGCGGTCGGCAATATTATAATATTTACGTTATTAAATAATACGATAAACGAATGTCGTTTATCATTATGTACCTAAGCGTAATGAACCTACAAATATCAGTTAATAATGAAGCTTGTTTATTCGAATTAACTTTTTTAAATCAGTCAGAATATACTTGTATGTTTTGGTACGCGAACATTGTTTTAACTTTCTTTAAACTCATAATATCGACATCGCGTGTCATAATTTTGCATTTTCCAGCAAAATGTTGATCTTAAGTTATGATATTAAAACTTCTCAGACATGTTACAAAGTGGTGCACTGGATTAGACGGAGTCTTAATAATATTAAATTTTGTATCAAAACTTGACAGTTTGATAATAAGTCGTTAGAATGTATAGTTTTGTATGTGTATACAGTAGTATTCGCTGAAATTAAAATAGTCGCCGAATTTTTTTTCATGTCGTAGGAAATTTTATGATATAATTTATATTTGAGCTATCATTGTTGCCGCCGATATTTTTTATTTTGAGTTATGGCACCCTAAAAATGACCGAAGTACCTACATTTTACAGGTAACACCAAAAGAAAAAAAAAAACCGGGAAAAAAACGCCAAATTAATTAAACCAAATTGAATCGTCAAGCCAACACGGGCAACTTTTGGTGCCCATAGATTGCGGCGTGTGGGTCAGCCGTTAATGTTGAAAAGTCGTAAGCGTCGTGGACAAGTAGACACATACGTCCTTTAAGTGTGTTGGTGTCGCGTGTGAATTATTTAGAGGCGGTCAGCGGGAGCTACTGACTAGCAATTAATGAAGAGGCCCTGGCCGTTTGTCAATGCGTCGGGGCAACCCCAGCCGCCACCTATGTGTTCCTTGCTGTTCTCCTTAGACCTGTCTCTGCCGTGTATTTGTAATGTACAAAATCGTTGAAGATGGGCGAACTAACATGGAGACATGTAACAGCTGTGTGTAAGCTGAAAGCGCGCTGATATTGCTTTATCTGCTCCTTGTTTAACCTTTATACCAAATATTAGAAGTTTTTCGTCAAAAATTCGACAGTCATACTCGTATACTTTTGTTTGTCAGTAATACACTATTTGCAATTTATCGGTCAGGAATCGAACGTGAAACATCAAGAAGCCACCCCCGCTGGTCCAATCATCCCTTATCCCAGTATAATCGCGACAGGAATATTCTGAACGGCGATTATAAATCTATTGAAGAGGTCGGAAGCGGGCCAACCGAGGTCGCCGTTAATTTTAATGGTTAGATTGATTTGTCCTTGATTATGGTCTAAGGTTCGATATAAGTAATATACAAGCTGGTCTGTTATTTTATCTTGCACAATATTCCATTGTTGGCATGTTCATGAGTAAAAAGAACATTGCATTTTATTGAACAGAAACTTGCATTTGTTCAGCCAAAAGTTACTAAGTTACTAAGGAAGTTGGACCCGAGGTATGTCCTTAAGCTACGTCCGGACTTGGGTATGTCCTTAAACTACTCCAAAAAGAGAGGTATGGGCACTGCGAATGGCATCTCGCTAAGTGTGGTAGGGCACGTACAGCGAATGTCATCTCGCTCAAATCTGGAGCAGAGCCCGACTGGGGAAGTACTTCCACCTTACAGAAAACCACAGCCAAATAGCACTAGACCCTACTCATAGTGTTGTGTTCCTGCTGGTGAGTAAGGTTGCCAAAGTGCTCAAAGAGGACAAAGTGGGTTGACGATGAGGGACCTTCTTGTACCTTTAGCCGTCAACACAGTGAATCCTCCTTTTTGTAAAGGGTCGGGTGCTTGTGACTCCTTTGGAGTTGCAGGCATCCATAGGTATTTGCTAGCTACGGTAGCTGCTTATCATCAGGCGGGCCGTATGCTTGTGTGCCACCGTCGTGGTACAAAAAAAAAGGAAGGACAAAAAATATATTTAAATAATAATGTTGTGATAAGAGACACCTATGCATCTCTATTACATTTAGACAAAAGTTTATTTGAAATTTATGCTATCTACCAAGGCAAAAGAGGAAACAAAAGTTTTTATTTATATTTTTCATATCTATAATTTGTCAAAGTTAACGTAACAAATGAGAGTATATATTTCTCATAACGGATCTGGTACTACTCTGAATCTGATCAAATTCCGAGGCGGCGTGTAAGCGCCCTCTCAACGACGTTAGTCGCTCGAGCCGCGGCGTAATCGCCCCGTTTAAATATAATTGCAATAAGTTAATAAAATGCCGCAGCAATTTTAATTAATTTGTGGCGACACAGGCGCCCAATTAAATGGGGATTCCGAAAATTTCATAAAGCAACCCCGCATGGTAAACGCCCGTTGTTACGCTTGTTATTGTGGTCTGATTGTAAATGCGTTGATTTCAAAAAGCGCGTAAGTAAATATCTGCTAAAGGGTTTTCATTTGGTGATTGAACGGGCCAGCGAGCAAGCACTTCAAATAATCACTGTATAAATTTTTAATCATTCTTCATTATGGAATCTTTTAACCTGCGGAATTGTGCTTTTAAATTTATCTAGGTCAATTGTCGTTTTAAGCGGTTAAGCTTTTTTGATGAAATGAACAGTAACTTGAAGTATTTTGGGGTGTAGGTGTACCTACCTAGCTTGTACAGCAGTTAATGAAATTAAACGCAAATTTACTTAATGCACTCAATTGCACTCTAAAATAGCCTGATCTGACGTTAAATGTTATTAAGGGTTGCTGTCAAACTAGACCCTGTCTTTATGAAATGAGTGACACCTTGATCGTCATAATTTCAGAAAACACCGACCTGCTATCATAAATAATGACCCAAAACACAAAAGTGTTTCATTACTAAATTACAATATCGCTACCAAATGTTGTTGTGTGTGCTGTCGTGACTTTGTTGTCCCGATATGTGACACAATACAATCAACATGTACTGGTCTAATGGCGTAGAAGGAGCAGTGTTCGGTGTAGGGCGAGTCCACTCCGTTCTTATTGTAAATATGCATTAGGGCGGATGACGTGCCGGCTTTGGTCCCTCATTACGGCGATGTGCCGTCAAAGACGTCGCCGATCTGAGGCTCAAATTCCAATCGCTTACGGAGTACGAGCTAAGGCTAAACTATTGGATAAATGTCAACTAAACGAAAAATAAGAATGAACGACTGAAAATAGAAAAAGCATTAAGAAAGCGAGAATTGTTAATTCAATAAATATTTAATGTATATAAAATTGCTTTATGACGTGTTGTACATCAAAAGCCTAGCCTACTACCTACTTATATAGTAAATAGGTTCAATACTACTGCATCTTCCTTTTCATAACAAACGAAAAGTATACGAGATCATCGTAAAATTAATAATGTAGTCTTAAGCTTAAACTGGATAAGCAGGGAATAAAGTTAAGGAAAAAGCATTTGTAAGTCCAGCGCAGTAAATATTTGAAAAATAACGTAACCGCTTAAGTGATGGCGTTGAACAACTTATATTTCAGTTCAGAACATAGCACGGTTCAGTGTCGATAAAACAATCGCCCTCCGCGTTCAGGTAATACAGTTATGGACTTTAATAGTTGATTCTTTTACGATTCAAGCTTTTTTCTTTAGTTTAATAATTACTCTATGATATGTCCAATGTAAAATGAACCCTAAATGGCTCAACTCACCTATTAAAGTCCGTGACCGTACGCATTCCCCAAGTCCATTCAAGAATTAAAGCCGCATTCAAAATTCACAAGATGATTTTACGTTGTCCGTAATGATTTCATAAAGATATCTAAACGTGATCAAAAACAAACCAAGTTATAACGTTCTAATATGGCTCTCGGCTCGCGCAACCAAAGGGAACAGACGGACCGTGAAGTGTCCCGGATACAAGCCGCTCAATTATGATAATGGCACCGGAGCATTTTCCTTGCGAACTATCGATATGAACGTTTCGAGATAATTACACTCTCCAATTACATCTGGTAGATCAAATTCCCTAAGATTTGTTTAGTAGTAAAGAAAGATCGACATAATGTTTAAAAGGACTTTGTTTTGTGTATAAGTTAAATCAGTAAAATTATCCATTTAAAATCAGCAAAACGGTTTGACATAATAGCCGAGTTTAATCCAGTATATTTTAATCTTTCATGATGTAGGTAATGTATTCAACAAGAAAGAAAATCGCGGCCTCTCAGCTCTTTGTGAAATATAATTTGTTGTGTGTTGGAGTTATGTTTGAGATATATTGTGTTTTAATGTTTTATTTATGTATTTAGAATACGACACATTGAGATATTAACAATACAAGTCTTAATTACTTTTGTACTGCGGAAAGCTTACATTTTGATTGCGGAAGCACATATTGTTGCACAGCGTTGCAGCATCGGAAACGGGCGATATCACTGTCATTGTCACTGCGTATAGGACGCTTTTGTTATTGCGTAGTCGCGGCAGTGAGCAAAATAAGTAATATTACGTCCTAAAGTCAGCATCAAAAGTAACTACGCAATCGAAGACGACAAAAGCTCTTATTCCCTTTTAAAAAGGACTTTTCACGTCTTCGTTTGCGTAGTTACTTTTGATGCTGACTGTACACCGGGGACTTACTGTGACGTCAGGATGTTGTCCCTTCTGCATGACACGTCCTTTTTCTCACTTACAATATTACGTAATTACGTCCGTCAACCGATTGAGTGACATACCTACCATCTGGTACAATACAACGCACGATAGTGAAGTCAACTCCAGTATTCACAAAATGTGAAATCCTTACCTGAAACAAAAAAAATTAATTGTCAGCAAAATAATTTCAGGAGAAAATGTATTTGATTGTTATGAGTAAATATTAATTTTCTGTTTACACAGGACAACTTATCGAGACGGTTTTTACGTCGCGTTTTCTATCAGTTACATACATACAAATTTAACTTAATAGCTGACTATTTACTAACCTAGTTAACTTTGTCCACGCGAATTCCCATATGCGTACAGAAAAGATATATTGTTTAGCAAGACAAAACAAAGGTATATAAGCAATAGTTTACTTAAACCTTTGTAATTCGTATAAAATGGTCAGGATATTAGTAATTTCGAAAATCAATGGTGAAGTCCCCAAATAAAACAAATACATTTTATTTCTCGGCGTGTCTGGCCAAAGAATGATTGATCGTGGTTTGAGTACACATTGTTTATTGGACGTAGGACCGTCGCCACCGAAATAAGCCATAATCAGAAACTTTTCTTTACACGAGAATGTGATCAAAAATACATTAGAGCCTTAAATGTAGCTAAATATAAGCTTTGTGGTTTGTACAATGTAAGGCACTGCTTTAATTATTCTGGTAAATTAAAAACGCGAGTGTGTAAAGGAACGTAGCCCTGTTTATATGGTAGCTGTTTGTTATTATTTTTGTGTGTGGCAGTAAGACGTTATTTGTCAAAAAAAAATAGAAGAATAAAAACCGGCCAAGAGCGTGTCGGGCCACGCTCTGTGTAGGGTTCCGTAGTTTTCCGCCCGCCACAGTAAGTGTCCCGACTTAAGAGTTAAAATAACACCGCCATGTAGGATATGATATGAGCGTTCCACGTACAGCGACATCTATCGGCAGATTAAGTAAACTATGCTACCTGCGTGGACACGCTGGCGCCGTCCCATCTCCACGGTACTACAAAGAAAGTAGGCGCGGCGGCGGAGGCGGCTGAAGCCCTCAAAAGGCACAAATACAGGAGTCTCTGCTGCTGGACCCGGGGTATGTCCTTAAACTACGTCCGGACTTGGGTATGTCCTTAAACTATGCCAAAAAGAGAGGTATGGGCACTGCGAATGGCATCTCGCTTAGTGTGGTAGGGCACGTTCAGTGAATGTCATCTCGCTCAAATCTGGAGCAGAGCCCGACTGGGGAAGTACCTCCACCTTACAGAAAACCACAGCCAAATAGCACTAGACCCTACTCATAGTGTTGTGTTCCTGCTGGTGAGTAAGGTTGCCAAAGAGCTCAAAGAGGACCCAGTGTGTTGACGATGAGGGACCCTCTTGTTCCTTTAGCCGTCAACACAGTGAATCCTCCTTTTTGTAAAGGGTCGGCAACGCGCATGTGACTCCTGTGGAGTTACAGGCGTCCATAGGTTACGGTAGCTGCTTACCATCAGGCAGGCCGTATGCTTGTTTGCCACCGTCGTAGTATAAAAAAAAAAAAAAAAAAGTCTCGACGCCAACTACAACTTTGTTGCTTTTGGAGTCGAGACTCTTGGTCCGTGGGGCCCAGCAGCACAATTTTTTTACAGAGAGTTGGCTAAACGGTTAGTCGACAAAACCGGGGATAAAAGAGCTGGCAGCTTCCTCGCCCAACGCCTTAGTATTGCGGTTCAGCGAGGAAATGCTGCCAGCATCCTCGGCACGATGCCACAGGGGCCCATTTTAGAGATAGATTTTTAGTTTTTAGTATTTTTAAGTAAGTTAATTTTAGTTTATTTACATAGTTTATTTAAGTTTTATCCTGTACCTAATAAATCATTTACATTGGAAAAAAGTAAACTATTGCGCGCGAGCTTAAAGTATGGAAGATGATTTTTATGGGATAATTGTTTATTGCGTGAACCGATTTTCACCGTTTTTACTTTATTTGAAAGCACGTCATTTCATTGTGATTTTGTAGAAATTACAGGTACAATAAACACCTGCTTATTGCTTGCCTGAAATTATTTTGTAATTTTTTTTCAAAAACTATTCAACCTATTAAGTTCAAGATAATTTTCCTATAAAGTTTTGATAAAGTTCTACTTTTGAAATTTTTTTCATATTTTTAAAACTTATGGTCCAAAAGTTAGAGGGGGGGGGGGGGGACAAATTTTTTTTTACTTCTGGAGCGATTATTTCCGAAAATATTTACATTATCAAAAAATGTTTTTACTAAACCCCTATTTATTTTTTAAATACCTATCCAACAATATATCACACGTTAGGGTTGAAATGAAAAAAAAAATCACTCCCCACTTTTCGTATAGGGGAGGTACCCTAATAAAATAAATACCACTTTGTCGGCGTGATTGATATACATATTAGTACCAAATTTCAGCTTATCCGCGGACGGACGGACGGACGGGCAGACATGGCGAAACTATAAGGGTTCCTAGTTGACTACTGAACCGTAAAAAAGGCGCTTGTCTTTATGGATTTGAGATAGCTGTCATTGTGAAAATGGATGCAGCGTTTAAGTACTGCTTTTATTTAATTTAATGTTCAGCGATCCTAAGAATGTAAAGAAACGTAACACTATTAGGGCGCTGAAACCAGGTCCAGCGGAACGCGTGATTTTCCAAACAGTTAAGACTCGCGCACCTGCCAGTTTTCGCCTAAGATTGCTCCCAAAACGCTAACTCACGGGGCCGGTATAAGCTTAAATTACGCGTAAAGCCGAACACAAAGGCTATGCGTATTCAAATTCCATTAATCTCCCGTCCGGGGGTAGGTGGGGTAAAATGAACCGGCGGACAAAAACAATGCCGACGGCAAATAACCGGCTCAGCATTGTTCCGGCAATTAGAAAGCTTTCCCATGTACCGGCCGTGTATAAAAACAGTGTAACATCAGCACGCATCGCTGCCTATTGCTCGTTACCGTTGATGTTTATTACGGTTATTAGGCCTAAGCTCCGCAGTTCGATATTAATGCTGCCAGTAGACGCTGATTTAAATTAATCGTGGCGTGCGTGTGCTAGGAGCGTTTTTCAGGTGAAAACTTCATTCATATTTGATGACGAAATTGTTTGTGTTTTATGTGTGTTATCGGACGATGACAATCTGTTGAATTTGAGCTTGGGGTGAATGTGGACGAATTAAACCGGAGTGACCAATCGCTCGGATATGTGACGCGACGCGCTGATCGCGGGCTTAACCCGCTGCACGAGAATTTGTACCCGTGCATATTAAGCAATCCCCGGCCATTTTTACCTGCAGAATATCAAAATGATTGCCGATAATAACTTTTCATGGAGCTTTTTACATTTGAAATAAAATATGAAAACATTATTGTCAAATTAGGACACACAAGCTGTCTCTTGTGGTTTTGCATGTAATTTAAAATTGTTTTGTTTAATAAATGAGTTTGAAATTAACTAAGTTGTTGTTTCGATTCTTGCTCATTTGTTACTTTAATATTGGTTTTAAAATACCTAGTGTTAATTAAAATAGAACTAGGTAATTAAAAAAAAAGATGTTTAGTCTAGCTTCAGTCAAACTCCATTCGTTTCATTTATTTGGGAGCCCATATTAATAAATGTAGACACAAAAATCAATTCTACTCCAGGGAATATTTTGTGTAGAAAGTCCATTCATAAAGGATCAGTCAACATTCCGTAAAATACCGTCAACTATTTTTTTTAGTTACGTACGACCGAAGACGTTATTCTTTATTGAAATGATAAAGAAAACTTCTAATACACATAAATTATAACTTTAAGTCAACCGTAGGTTGTAGGTAGGTAGACTTTAAGGTTTAGGTAGGTAGACGTACAGCTGCGCAAAACTATGCGCTGCATATCAGGTGCCATACAGTCCGTCCAATGGCTGCCAGCACTAAGCCACATACCTCCTCCACATCTTAGAAGACAACAGGCTCCGCTGAGGGAAGCAAGAAAAATTTCCCACAACCTAAACCTACCGGTCTATCAGGAATTTCTGTATCCGCCTCGCCACCGCTTGAAATCTCGACTTCCACCCTACAATACAGCGCAATACCTGATGCAGAAGCCTTACGACATAAACGAAACATGGAAAGTCGAATGGAAGGCAAATCCGCCCAGGGCCTCTGTATATAACTATGACCCCACTCAAAAGGTGGAGAAATTCACCAGAGTGCGATTGCGGAGCACCCGTTCAATCCATACACCACATTATTTACGATTGCCCAAAGAGGAAATACGCCGGGGACTCCCTGGACTTGTTCTTCCCTGATGTGAACGCAGCCCGTTGGGTGAAAGACCTAAATTTAAGATTATAGTATGATTAAGTAAATTTCTCTAATATTGTAAGCGACCTTGAACTATGTAGCCATACGATTAAATAAGTCAACCGTTCATTAGAAAAAACACGATTCCAATTGAATGTACTCAAAACTGCATCACCGTACATTTAGTGGAAAAAGGGAACAAAACCCTACACAAGGAGGCATTGTTTCGCCGACTGTACAGCAATAAGCGGCTGTTTGTTTAGCCGAGTATTGTGGCGGGTTATTAGGACAGGGATGTCGTTCCAAAGGCAAGTCTGAGGTTTACAACAACCAGTCTAAGGCAATAGGCCTCCTTATGTCTGTTTCACGAAAAAAACGCTCCGAGCGCTAGCGTTGGTATTTTTACGCTGTTGTCGGCGAGCGTGGCACGTATAGACACGATTACTTCAATACAACTCCAACGCATTAACTACACGGCCCTTTGGCCCTTTTGCTATGTAATACACCTGAGAAAACCCATTTTGGAGTACATCAACAGATCTCCCAGAACCGGTCCCAGCAGGCGTAGGTTGTAAATAAAAAAAACTATTGTGTATTTAATACTTGTGTGTTTAATAATTGTGTGTTTTAAGTTGTATATAATGGTTTAATGGACTATTTATTTGACTTTGAGAAATATTATCCTAGTTAGATTTAAATGAGAGTGCGTCGCGCTGTAACAATGTAACGATATTCGAAGCTTACATTCAAAATAAAAAAATAATTTTCATTGCCCATTAGTATCTTAACACTTTGCGTGTTTGCTACGCGCAACGCTCGTAGCTAACCTAACCTAATCTAGCGTTTTCCTCGTATTTAGAGGAGAGCCACTACGAACAGAGAGCCCGATCTGCGGGATCCTGGTACTCAGTGTGTTAAGTACGTACTTAATTTAAATTAATTTTTCAGTATTCTGCCACGTTCACCGTCAACTTGGTTAGTTATCGTTTGCCTGTTATCCTTTGCCTATGGTCGTTTTACTCAACGACAAGGGTCACGGTCACGTTATACTGGTTAGCCGTCAAACTCAAGTAACCCGCTGACGTTCAATGACAACACGACCAGGATGGCGGCCTGCGGCAGTTACGGGTTAAGATTAGCTGCGCTGTGACACGGCGTTAAAACCACCTGACATTTGGCAAGCTCAGCTTATTCCGCTTACGTTTTATATTATACTAAACGGAGTTACAGAGGAGGTACACCCAGATTCAAAAGTGTTTGGACAATTCATTCACAATGTGTCCATGCAATTTTGCATCTCACTGTACACACAGTTATATTATGATGGCAAGTTCAGACATCGGAATATAGCATCATCACAGAGTAGCTGAACATCAGTTACTCCGTGATGGCGCATGCAAATGTGCCGAAATATCGGGTGCTCGAAAACTCCAATATACATGGTAAATACCTCGTTACAAATAATAGTTATAAGAGAAAAAGAACTCCCTACCTGTCATTAAATTTAGCCCCTATACTTAAATTCCGATGTCTGGGAGTCTATTCGACATGGCATAACTGACAGTCGCATGCGAGACAACTATGATATCACACTTTTGTGACAGTTGATTCACCTAACCACCTACGTCAAAATCAACAGGTCTCGCTAGAGGAATTTCTCTATTGGCATGGGCGCCATCTTATTGTTTTGACGTTGACGTCAGTAAATTATAGGAATCCCACGTAAGGCATTTATTTACCTCTAGTAGGTAAAGAGAGCCTTGAAGCATTTTATGAAAACTCATTTGAAAGCGACATCTCTGAATGTCTTCTGAAACTAAATACGTGTGAGAGTATGTGTGTAAATCATACGTGTATTTTCGTGCTAAAATACTAGGCTAGAACTAGGGTAGTCTACATAGACGCCTTACAAGCAATTTTTTAGATTTGACGATGCATTTTTGGGTGTAGGAACTATGTCAAAACCTGTGCTTTGGGTAAAAGATATGTGACAAATATTACATATTGAATAAAAATGACTGGTATGAATGATTTTAAGATTTCTTGTAACCAATAAATGTTTTTTGTGACAAGAAATAAAACAATACATTGACTTGTAAACCGACCACGTAGATCCAATATTATGTAGAAAAGGTTTAGTGTAAATAAATTATAATATCAAGAATACAACCTTGATTATCTATCTCACGTGTTTATATCGAGACCCGAAAAAGTGAAAGATTACAAAATTATAACGAGTGTATGGTTAAAAAAGTGGTATCTTGAGCGTTGCGGGGGGCACTAGAAGCAAACAAACTGCTGCCGAGAGTATTACAACATTTTTCACCACGCCACGGCAAAAAAATACAAGCTTAGGTAAATACATAAAACAAAACAAATTAATTCTGCCAAATATTTATGGTTCAAAATCATCGTTCTATAACGTAAAGTAATTACTGTTCTCCCTTGTGAAAAAAAAACAATTTTACTGACGCTTTAAAAAAATCATGATAGGCGGTGGTGCTGATGTGGTGAAAAAGCATTCATACACAAGAAAATAAATTTAATAAGAAAACCTAACTACTAATAATATTATTATTTATTTTTGCAATGTTTTGGTCTGTTTTAATACCTACTTATAGTGCTGCAGTCTTTGTTACGTCAACGTCTATGGAAAGTTTGAGGCATTTCAAAAACATCAGAAAATAAATAAAATTCGAGAAATAAATGAATATTATAGGACAATCTTACAAAAATCGAACTAGGCCCACAGTAAGCTCAGTAAAGCTTGTGTTATGGGTACTAGACGACGAGTATATATATATATATATATATTAGATAAATATGGACAAATATTTAAATACATAGAAAACATCCATAACTCAGGAACAAATATCTGTGATAAACACACAAACAAATTCCCTGACCAGGATTCGAACCCGGGACCTCCTGCTTCGTAGGCAGGGTCACTACCGACTGGGCTAGGAGGCCGTTATTTCTATCGGTAGCCTGGAAGTCAGTGCCTTAAAGGATTGTTTGACATTTGATATTTCACGCAGATAAACATAGTAGAAAAATGGAGCAATAGTATAGTAATTATCAAAACAAACTCTGGTAGCCTGGCGGCCAGACGCCCGACTTACGCTCTAAGGATCGCGGGTTCAAACTTGGCTCCTACTACTGCCTCCTAACTTAACCAAGGTTTTAGACCCTTCAAACAATTTTACACATATTCTTCATAGATTCTAATCTAATGTAAGACTCTTATATTACAAAGGTATTCCTAATCCTGAGAGTTGAGGATGTTATGGAAATATAAACATATCAGGTAAATAAATACAGTGCACAGTAGTACTAGTCATAATCCTCATGATTATAACTAATTGCCACTAAAAAGACCCAAGTTTTGAATTACTATTTAGGAGACTCGGGATATGAAAACCAATGGGTCTTCATTTCAAAAAAGAAGCTGACATTTACTGCAAGTAAATGTAATTGTGTATCTGACTGACTTACGTGTAAGTTATATTCCAATATTATATCATATTATATTTCTTATATAATGAATTGATATGGTTACACATGGCACTTTAAACTATACATACTTGTTTCTTTAAACATCGATTGTTTTAAGGGTGTTCAGTTTTTCAGCTGCTTTCGCCACCGCATCTGTATGTTTATTGGATCCGGTGAAGTAAGAAGCCGCCAGTGTGTCTTCGCATGTAGTAAGTACCCCACATGCACATATACATGGGGAATGGCTATACAGCCGCATACAGTCAAGGCGTTGTAGGAGATTTATTGCTAGTGGCTTGCTTAATCTGAGGAAATCTACTCTAACATAGCATCCAAATTACACAAATTAATGCAGAGCACAGTGAATGCAGGGTACTTTAGGGATATTCCGAACAGCAGGGTGGAAGAACACCTACAACTCATCGCACTTTTTGATGTTTATCCATTCGCTCCTCGGCCAGATATCGACATTTCTTTTATGGCATGTTAATTGAACTTTAGGTTAAATAGGTAATGCCAATCATATTATATTTTAACAGTTATATATTTTTAATAAATACCTACAATTAAAAATCATAAAAATTATAAATATTAATGTGCTCTCAGTGAAAATGTCTTAAAATCATATCAATTTTATAATTACTTCTAGTAGGCATCTTACCTGGTTTGAATAGTCAGAAATCAACTTCGCGCAAAAGTTTCGTGGGGGCAATTACTAGAGGTCGCCTCCATCATTACTATCGTAGCCTGGTAGTCAGTGCCTTAAAGGATTGTTTGACATCTGATACTTCACTACTTAAACATTATAGATACTGGTGCCGGCTATACTGTAAAATCTAAAATCTAAAATTACCGGTCGGCTTCCATATAGCGTTGACAGCGTTGTAGAGCCCATCACGGAGATATTGAAAACATAAGTCTTAAAGGTCGTAAATGGGCGCTAGTATGTGTGGCGTCAAGTTGAAAATACAAAAAAAAATACGTTAATTTATCGTTATGCTTACATTTTGACACACGGCGAAGCCCACTTACTTAACCACCCACAAAATCTACATACTTACCACATTTAAGGCCATTACGGTGGGCGTATAAGGTTTTAAGACCAGTTGAAATCGCAATTTGTTGAGCCTTAATTTATTTTTAAGCTTACTGCTCGAAATTTTTACAGAAGCTATAAGACCCGTTTAGTAAGAAAATACCAAATTTAAGACCATACCGGTGGGCGCATAAGGATTTAAGACCATTTTAAGAAATAGTCGGCTTCATAACACCAACTGTAAGACACTCCTCCGTCTACAGCTCAGCCAGCCTCGTAGGTAAAGTCACTAAAATCTTACAGGACCCCCACCCCCAAACCATGGAACTGTGGGCTTAGAGGAGGCCAAAAAAGCTTGTTGAAGTGGTTGGCGGGTCAGGATGTTTTTACCCATCCAAATTGCCATTGGAGCTGGGACGACGTATTGTGCCAAATTTCTTCTGAGTCACTCACTCCTAAGCCGCAGCACTGGCTACCGGCTTACCCGTCACCAAACAGGAGGTTTCGTGACGGGTGGACAGCTTTTCCAGACACTGTCAGTAATAATGACATTATTTCTCTACTCATCTTGCTCATCCTTCATTCATATACATAGAAAAGGATGGGTACAGAAATATTGACATTATTACTGGATATAAATAAGTCAAATAATAATAACATTAAATAATTAAAATACTTTAAAAAAAAAGAAAAAGAAAAAATATATAAATGTACAAAAATGTATAACATAAAAAAGTTAAAAACTAAAATAAAAACGTCTTCTAAGGCTTTTCCACAAAATATGCACTTAATGAATACACACAAATCATATGTAATTTAACCAGTGAACGCACCGGGTAGTTCGGTTTAACTGGTCCCTATGCACAACATTACATTGTTGCATTGCGTTTGGTGTAACCGAGCGCCTTTGTTCTTAACTCTTCCACCAGTTTTTGCATTGTACCCTCTTATTAATTTCTCAAATTATAAATATTGTTTTCTCAGTAAGTGATTTATGTAAATCTTTTTGAGAAATATATGTCTTAAACCGTATAGTATCTGGACCGGCACCTGATTGATTGAAATCTGATTCCGGCTTTGAGTCCGTGTTTGTGCTCTACACAGGTGTTCTTGCGGTACTTAAGTAAATGCCACATGCGTGCCTGTGGGATGCTATATGCGTAGACACACTGGCGGCTTCTCACTTCACCGGAACCAATAAACAAGCAGGTGCGGTGGCCAAAGAAGCTGAAAAACTGAAGACCCATAAAACATTTTCATACCTTTCGTAGTCGAGACCAGTGGCGCGTGGGGACCCAGTGCTCAGTAACTTTTTAAAGAACGCAAAAAGAGGCTCGTCGACTCAATTGGTGACCAAAGAGCTGGCAGCTTCCTCGCTCAACTCATAAGTTTTGCGATACAGCGGAGAAATGCTGCCACCATCCTCGTTTGTTAGTTTCTAACATGTCGATACATATAATATATATCGGAACCTCGACAAAACAAATACCCATGGTAAATACCCCGTTTTAAATAGTTTTTGTAACTTCCATAAAAAAAATTGCGTTCTAGGACGTTAAAAAAAAATTGTTTTATTTAGAACGTCATATAAATATTGAATACCATTTTTTTTTGTAATAAAAAAATATAGGGATGAACATTTAAAGCATTCTTATTGAAACATGAATGAATGAATGAAAGATTTATTCATGACAATTACAAAAAACATAATAAACAATTACATATACAACCCGAAACATTAATTGCCACGAAATCGTCGCAATTCAGCGTTAAATGCCGGCAGGGCCAGCACTGGTCTTCCGTTGCAACCATTTGACGACACGGCCCCATATAGACATTTGATCCTCAGAACAAAACGAATCGATTGATACCATATATTAAAAAAATTCACCATGCCTATTGTATGCTCCCACCGGAATTTGGTGTGTAGGTTATTTGAATTGAAGTAGACTTTACCGTGAGTACAAATTTGGAGCGGTAAAACCACTGATTAATTAACGTTATTTTCTTGTATTTTCAACTTGACGCCATATGATATGATATGATATTTATTCAAGAACAATTTACATCGTGTTATACATACTAGCGCCCATTTAAGACCTAGTAAGACTTATTTTTTCATGATCTCGAAGATGGGCTCTATATCGCTATATGGAAGCCAACCGATAAGATATTTGATAAATTTACAATGGGGCGGGCTAACAAGGTGTAATCTGTGTTCGTATCACGGATTTATATGAAGTGGATCTTTTTCTTAAACCTTGCCCCTAACCAAGGATGTGCATTTCTGTCATTGAATTTGACAACTAGTATCCGATACGTTTGCCTAAGTAAGAAAGAGAACTTGCCATGCGTGAAGAAGGGACAATATGATTCGTAACGTCAAAGAGGGACCTCTGTATAGTACTATTGTTTACTCGGTGCCCTAGCCACAGTTGAAAATTATTACCTTTTTTGGAGATAACTCAAAAATGGCTGAACTGATAATGTTCAAAACAATTTTCGTAGAAAGTATGTAACAGAAAAATAAGATAATCTTCTCAAATTTTTTTAAGTATATTATATGGACTTAGGGTTCAAATGTTATTTCACTCAATTTTTCTGACTTATTTGGCGATTATTTCTAAAAATATTCACTAAATCACAATATGTTCAAAAAAAACCTCAATGTTATTTTTAAACACCTATCGATTGATGTGCAACATGTTGATATTAGGGGAAAAATTGTTTTTTGTAATTTAGTTACATGGAGCGCCCCCCATAAAAATATTTTCTCCTTCAATTTAACTACATATAGTCTGGCCAGCCAACGAACGCAGTAGCAATGTACAGCGACCAAAAGTATGACAACACTAAGAATCATTGAAAAAAGCAGCAATGATCATCAAATTCTATGTTTTTAATTTTAGTTGGTATTTCCACCTCTTTCATTACGTGACATTCACGGTGTGTAAAAAGGAGACGGATATATTTCGTCTGATTTGTCATCAACTGTAACAAATAATCTGGTTGAGGCAGAGGCGTATTTGGATCTTTGGCGCCCCGGGCCAGTAAAATTTGCCGCCCCTGTTACTTAACTAGACAAAACTTTCAATATTAAAATTTTTCTCGAGACTCTCTGAACCCTTAGTGTATGGTCAAACGTTGAGAAAACACCCTGCTGACGCCTTTTGCACATCTGCGTAGCGGGATCGACACCGCGGTACAGTGTTACACGTTTCGGCGCGTAACCGTAGCGGATCGAGAGCGCACCAAGTGCCAATTCGTGCGGCGATGTTCTGCGGTTTTGATTGCGTTCTTGATTCGCTCTCGATCCGCTCTGGTTTCGCGGCCAAACGTGCTGCGCTGTACCGCGGTATCGATCCACTACGAAGATGTATAAAAAAGCGAAATGGGACCGGGTAACATGTGTATGTGGTCAAGGTGGTATAGGGGCCAGGCGGCCACAGTGTGATCAAATACCTCATCGAGGAGCAGTTTGGAACCTTATTCATCGAAAATTTAAAGTTTTATAGGTCGGTAAATCACTTGGTCGGACAGCCCTCAGCCTGGTCGGTTTTGGTTTTCAAATTAATTGTACATTAAGAGTATATTAAGAGCTATCTCCTGGTTTTTTATTTTATTTTTTGATACATATTTTAGAAGCTAGAAAGATAATTAAACTATATAGTCAAATATCTTCTAAAATCTTTATTGTATAAAAAAAAAACATTTAGTACTTAACCTTAAACTTATTTTTGAAAACGTACCGAACTTCATATCAGAATTTGATTTTTCAGCATTTATTTTTGTTTTATTTAACAGTTACAATAGTTACATACATATATGGAGTGCACCCCTAAAAATGTTTTTAAAAATAATTCTTGTCCAATATATGGCGAGTTATAAAAGCCACTCACACACCAAATTTTATTAATATAGGGCCGTACATTTTGGCTATAAACGGAAAAGCACCCCAAAAATTGCACCACTAAGTGTCCGAAAACGGCACTGACTAGGCTGAGGGCTGACCGATCAAAAAAAATTGAAAGAGCATCATTTTAACTATCAAATAAGGTTGGTTTCATCCTGTTACTCGATGAGGTAAAAACACCCCAAAAATGGCACCACTAAAAGTGTACGAAAACGGAACGGACCAGGCTGAGGGCTGTCCGACTACAAAATATTGAAAGAGCATCACTTTAGTTATTAAATGAGTTTGGTTTCATCCTGCTATTCGATGAGGTAAAAACACTCAAAAAATAGCACCACTAAAAGTGTCAGAAAACGGAACGGATCAGGCTGAGGGCTGTCCGACCAAGTGATTTGTGACCTATTAAACTTTTCTTTTCGATTAATAAGGTTCCAAACTGCTCGTCGATGAGGTAAGTGATCATACGGTTTCCGCTCGGTCCAATAGGCTTGTAGTGGTAGCCTATCCATATTTCCTAACCATTACCAATACCGAAATTACAATTCCCAGTAACTTGACGACTGAGCTTCTGGAGGGTACAAACTTTATTTTACGCTAAAAAATGAGTTGCGTTTATAAAAAAAATCCGTGGAAAGCGTTACAGTTTACTTATTTGGCACGGGGAATATCCTATCTCTACCTTATTATATTACAGTGTAATTAAAATTGATGATTTTTTAAACCTATCATTCAAAATCAGTTCAGTTGATCGCCAGACAGGTAACGTAAAAAACAGACCCTGACGCTGAAAGCTTGCATCTAAACTCTTTTCTATTCTTAAATGAAATTAATCGTGTCCCTTATCTGCAATTAAAAGCAAGAGCATCCTCGGAGTTTAGTTTTCGGTCTTTTCGCGAAGTCCAAAATTTAGCCCCGTAAGGCAAAACAAATATATAGGCTCCTATGACGAGACGCCGTTTTTAGACATCCTATTACCATTTTTGGGCAGTACTAACCTCGCCTGCAAATCAGTGAACTTGCTGTATAACGGACTAGGCACTGGTGAAGGCTTTCCCTTATATGTTGAGTTGAGACGCAAGACCGCAGTCGCTTCCGTAAAAGTCATAAACACGCAATTCTAACATACGGCGTTCCAGAAAAAGAGAGAAGGGACGTGACATCGTCACAAAACGGCGTTCAGGAGTCCCGCCCAACATCTGTCAATGTGAGCCAATGGGCTCTCTAAATAGGATGCCGAAATCGGTGCGAAGTAGAGGAGAAAATATACCAGATTGGACCCTGGGCTTCGATACAGTACTTAAGAATGCAACCAAGATGAACGCTAAGATCAGGAAATATATAGACCCGGATAGCGGATTCTCAACGATCAACTTTTACTGACTTGATTAAGTTTACTGACTGAACCGGGCATCGTTATATTGTCATCCCTTTTCGAAAAAAATGCAGTTTACTTTATTTGATATATGGTAATGGCAGTGATGGAAAGGCGGTACATAGGCTGCTATTTATATATCCGGAAACCGGGATTACAATCCTCTTAAATAGCATATTTGACCTCCATGGTAAAATTTGAACTTTTTTAAGTACTGGCCGGTATATTTTTTCTTTCTTATTAACGCTCGTGTTTTGTTTTTGACGGGTTTTAAATGTCATCTCGCAGCAAGAATGGAACTCACTCGTGAAAATATTCGTGCTATGATTTATTATGATTTTCGGCGTTGTTTAACGCAACAACAGTGCATAGATCAACTAACTTCAACTTTTGGTGATGAAGCCCCATCTAAAACTACTGTGTATCACTGGTTTAGTGAGTTCAATCGTGGACGTAGTATGCTTACGGACGAAGTTAAGGCAGGTCGCCCGAAATCGGTCGTTGTACAACAAAATATCGAGGCTGTGCGAAAACTTATAATGGACGACCGACATGTTACGTACTGCGAGATAGAGGCGACTCTGGGTATTTCTATGACCAGCATTAATAGCATATTACATAATTATTTGGCTGTAAAAAAAATTTGTTCGCGTTGGATACCCCACAACTTAACAAAAGAGCAAAAAGATGCTCGCGTCGAATGGTGCAATAAAATGTTAAAAAAATATAACCGCGGTGACTCAAAAGCCGTTTATAACATCTATACAGGTGACGAATCCTGGATCTATGCATACGATCCCGAAACGAAGCAACAATCAACGGTATGGGTGTTTCAAAATGAGCCGAACCCTACGAAAGTTACTCGTGCAAAAAGTACATTGAAACAAATGGTGGCCTGCTTCTTCGGTATTAATGGCCATGTAGCTACAGTGCCACTAGAAAACCGTAGAACGGTTAATTCAGAATGGTACACGACCATTTGCTTACCGGAAGTATCTGAACAAATTCGTAAAAATAACCAGCGACGAAGAATCATTCTTCATCATGACAATGCCAGCTGTCATACGTCACGCGAAACAACTCTATTTTTGGAGGGTCAAAATGTGGAATTAACGGGTCATCCGCCGTACAGCCCTGACTTGGCACCCAACGATTTTTATTTATTTCCAAATATAAAGAATAAATTACGCGGTCAACGATTTTCGACCACTGAAGATGCTGTCGACGCATTCAAACAACACGTTATGGAGGTACCTCAGGCGGAGTGGCAGAAGTGCTTTAAAAATTGGTTCACGCGAATGCAAAAGTGCATAGATCATCAAGGGGAATACTTTGAAAAACAATAAAACCATTTTCAGCCGTGTACGTTTGTTTGTTTTTTTGTTTCCGGATATATAAGTAGCAACTCGTATAAGTACAAAATAGCGCCCTTCATGTTTATTATTACTATTTACAAAACAGATTGTGGTGATTTGAAAATGTTTGTTTAAAATTACTCTTTCCAAGGGGTTATGGGCCGGTATACTTAATTTTTTTACTATAACAAAACTGTAATGTTGTAACTAACATTACAGTTTCCCGATGCGATCGAAATGCGCATCGAAAAAGGTGCCCAGAACCAAGCACATGGGGCGGCTCTGGCAGACTGCCGCCCCGGGCCATGGCCCTCTTGGCCATAGGGTAAATACGCCCCTGAGTTGAGGCAATTGACATATGACATAAAAACGAATTTAAATTCAATGTAGAACGTTGCAGGAGTTCTATCTCACTCGCGCTTAAGACGAGAGAGTGAAATGCACTAGAAACAAATTCAATGTAAAAGAAATGTGAATTGAAATATTCGTCACGAACACGGTGTCTCATCACAAAGGGTTGGCACATGTACGTATTTTGAATTTGCCGCGCTTTTCTACTGAAAAAATGGTTTGCCAGACTATAATTAAATAGCGGCATGAAAAATACACCTTATGTCTAAATTTTATTTTATTCGTCTTATAGTTTCCGAGTAAAATGGCTGTGACATACGGACAGACGGACTGACGGACAGACAGACGGACATGACGAAACTATAAGGGTACCGTTTATGCCATTTTGGCTACGGAACCCTTAATCCGATAGAGAGCATAATAGTGGGGGGTGGTGCCTCACTCGCACTCGTTACAAAATTGTCACATCTGACACATATTCACATTTTGATTGTCTGATGACGTCATTACCTCCTTAGTCAAAACGAGACACTCCCTTAGATAAGCTTCTCTGTCGGCCTCACTTTGTGACCGAAGAATGAGATCCACTTCATATACATCCATGGTTCGATACCTACGTACAACTACTAAAAAAAAACACCAAACTCTCTGCCATGGGATTCCCAATGTCCTGTCAACATATCTAAAATGGTGGCCATAGCCATAGACAAAACGCTCTAGCGAGACCTACTGACTGCTTGACAGTTAGGTGTATTACTATCACCTAGTGAGACAAGTGTGAGAGCAACGTCTCGCAGTTTGGCATCTCGAATCGGGGCCCTGGTTATATTACTTGGTCAAATAATGGCTTGACATATAAAACCTTGCAGATAAGTATGTAACAAGGACAAAATAAGGGTATTTGAATATAGAATTTTATCAAAAAATAAAAACTTACAATTTTTTTTAAATGATTTACATCGTTTTTGTATTTACTACGAAGGTTTGACCAATAAGATACCCAAGGACAGAAAAAGCGGAGCAACGTTTACACTGTACAGAAATTGACCCGTTTTCTATTTCAGATTCCGATTGCTTTACTTTTCATAAGTATTCTAGTGCTATTCAAAAATCTCGTATTTACTAACAACATTATTCTAGTAAATCAATGACAAACGTTATGAAAGATTATTGATCCAGCTGAAGAAAAGGCCACATATCAATCCGAGTTATCAGCGACGAAAAGCCGGTCTCATCCCGATAATGCAAAGAAGTACGTTACGCAAAAACAGCTCACTGACTCTCAATAGACGAATCCCACGGTGAAAAGGAAATAGGGCGCTTGCAATTTTAAATAAGTAATTGCTTCTTTTTTATAAGAAACTGGCGATGGTAACAGGTTGATATTGCAACTCGTTGATATAGTCTTACTTTAAGGGTTGCGTACTATCGTAATTAAAAGAAAATCTGTGATTCTTTATTTAGCAGCTGTGTTAATCTATATACGAGTATAACTACTTATTTAATGGGTTCGTAATGTGACTTACATCCACTATTTGAACTAGATACAGCTATAAAGCTGAAGGATGGAGAATAAATGAACTGAATCGATAGTTTATGTAATTTACTTAGTACATGACCAAACGAACAAAGAGGAGTATTTTCTATATACTAAAACGACAGGCCTTGTTAATAGACAATTTAGAATTTGTAGCGGGAGCGGGGTGGAAAGACGCAAGCTAGTTTAGGTGTCACCCTAAGTTTAAATTAAAAATACACAATGAACCCTCCTATTTAAGCCAGGACTTTGCATTTAAACAAACAGTTGTACAAATACAAATAACTTCGTGCACCCATAAACTTAGTCAAAATATTTCATAAATAGAACAGTTAATTCTGAATATAAGTGTTGGTATCTTACGTTAGAATGTCTCCAATGCAGCGAAATGTTTCATAAACCGGCTTATTAAATAATTGGTGTATTTTCGCCCGCATTGTTTGAGTTGAGACGCTAATACCAGTCCAAATAGATAGTGTTACGGGTAGCGCAAACAACCACGGCAAACATCCCCGCGCCTCGCTAACCAGAGTAGAGAGGTATACTCTTTAAACAAGCCTACTTTGATCGTACTGAAAAATCGTACATACTAGTAAATTAATATTTTGGAAACTGGGTATTTTTCAACCAGGAATCACAAGTTAATTTAAGAGAAAAGTAACATATTCGTATATTATTTGTAGATATTCCGTCACGTTAATGGAAAATTCAATCAGGATCAAGAGGGAGAGATTCTGAGATTCTGGTGAGATAAGATCAACCTATACTGGTTTAGTAAGATAATACGCTAATACGCTAAGGGTAGTTAGTATAGACCCTAATAAACATACTTTAATATGTTTTATTAAAATTTAACTACACTTTTTTTCATATAAAATATTTCAGCAGGCAATGTATCTGCATCATTACTTTGCCTTTAAAACGTCACAATTGTTACGTGTCACATTAGTGTATACGCAATTACGCAGTACATTGCTGCTCGACAAAAAAATTAAAATTAATTACTCGGTGTTAATTAACAGTTTAACTAAATATTTATTGCAATATCGATTTAAAACTTCAAACCTGCATCCGTGTGCCGGATTCTAATTTTAAAATACATTAACAATACAATAAGAACACAACCTATCTCGAACATAATTCCAACACACAACAAACAATCAACCAATATTGAAGTTGTATTGGAGTTGCGTTGGAATATTTCTCAAGCAAATTCTGATATTTCTGATTCAGATGTTTATGCCGTAGCTGTATTGTGTTGTTAATGCATTGGAGTTGTATTGAAGTTTTTGGAGTTGCATCGTGTCTATACGTGTTTTAAAGTTAGACTACGGCCCCGTGTTCCTTTTGTGGTTATATCAACAATACACACGGTGTACAAATTGTATGTTATCACATGGTCGAACGCAAAATAACTATGATGTTTATCTTTTTATCATAGTCGCTGCCGCGGTCGCGTTGTTGCGTATTTTGTGTGTCGTTAAATCTGCGTTACGGATACAGTACGTTTGCGCTCCGTTAGCGGCCAGCCTAACCAGAATAGGACGTAAACCGGTATTACACCTACCTAAATCGGACCCTAACGACAAGGACGCTGCAATACGCTTGACACGTTTGGATATATTGCTTAACCTGTCTAACGTATTGGGGCGTCCTTGTCTTTAGGGCCTGATTTAGGGAGGTGTAATACCGGCACTTCAAACAAGTATGCGGATCTGTGTGTCGTTGGTCGCGTATCGCTTACAGGTCGACTCATAATACTTTATATCCGTGTATTGTTGTTATCTCCAAGTGCGCTTACGCATCGATCCTACTCCAAGCGGCGTACCTAGATACGTAAAGCTACCCGCTTTGCGTAAAATGCGACACAAACACATCAGAATATATTGTTATATTTTACCGCTTAATATAATAATTACAGGGGTAATTATTTGATTTTAAGTTATGTATGTTTCTCATATATGTAAGTGAAATAGAAATAAAGATCTTTACACCGATAATTATTATCGGTTTAATAGCAGATTGTACACCAAGGGGATAAAGCACTGTTTTATGTCACGGGCGCAATATTGAATCCTGAACGTAACGAAGGACTCCAGATTTTACTCCCGATCGCAGCGAGGGGGTCATGAGTTAATTCCCGAGCGAAGCGAGGGAATTAAGACTGAGTCCTGAGTGCAGTCCGGGTTCAAGCGCACCCGTGACAAAAACAGCTTTATCCCCGAGGAGTATACTCTACTTTTCTCACCTCTTGCGAGACAATAAAATAGCTAAGGCTACTAGAAACGGATTTTTATTAAAGTAAATCAACAGTAAAAACCGGCCAAGTGCGTGTCAGACCACACATAGCAGGATTCCGTACCTTCAATGGAATAAGAACCAAACTAATACCAAAAGGTCGTATCTGATGCCTATGGAAGAAGCTTTTTGGAGATAACTCAAAAATGGCTAAACCGATAATGTTCAAAATTTTTTTCGTAGAAAGTATATGATAAGGCGCATCTCCTCAAATCTTTTTTCATATTTTTTGGACTTACGGTTCAAAAGTTACAGGAGGGGGCACAATTTTTCTGACTTTTGAAGCGATTATTTCAGAAAATATTCACTTAATCACAAAATGGTCAAAAAACCTCAATGTTTTTTTTAAAGACTTATCGATTTATGTGTCACATGTTGATATTTAGTCAAAAAAATAAAAATTTTGTTACATGTATGGAGCGCCCCCACCCTAAATTTTTTTTTTCAAGTTTAACTACATAACTAAGTAGCGGCATACAAAATACACCTTATGTGTACATTTTATTCAGATACGTCGTATAGTTTCCGAGTAAAATGGCTGTGACATACGGACGGACAGACATACAGACAGACATGACGAATCCATAAGGGTTCCGTTTTTTGCCATTTGGCTACGGAACCCTAAAAATTGATTCTTGATATATTAGTCCATTTTATTTTAATTTTATCTTTTATTTTTATAGAACCTGCAGTTTTACTCCGTATACTGCAGCGTCTTATGACACTCGCGGCATTTGTTTTAGGTATTTAAAATTGACGTGGCCAGCACGATTTTCCGAATAAATTCGATTTTCAAATCAGTTCGACGCGGCGACGCGGGCCCCGGCTGGCGTTGCGGGGCTGTGCACCGTGCGGACTTTACGAAATTAGACTTTAAGAATATAATAATACGAGCTATGGGACGTGAAATCACATTATTAACCAGCGGGTTATAATGAGATTTAGGGTGGGTTGCACCAAACCGCCTGTAAACGTAAGCCAAATGTTACGCTAATCGGAGCTACTTAACGATTGCTAACATAAATGGGTTGCACCAAGTGCAAAATAACAGAACGTAAGAGTTAAGCGGGATGCCACTGTCTAAACGCATTTCTACTCACATTTTTATGGTAGATTATTTATTCAATATGGCAACCCAACCATAAATGCCAAACTAAACTTGTCAAAATTGTCAATTCGTCACACGAAGGTCACGAAGAAAAAATCTTAAGCAAAGAGCGCGAAATAAACTTTGCACTCTGCAGCTTGAAAATCAATTTAAATCAAGAATATTCAACAATTTTAGCCATTCCTGAATATGTTTATTACTCAGTCAAAAAGTGGGCTATCCATAGCGCCTTACGAGCAAACTTTTTCAAAGGATAATGCAACTTGTGTTGTGAGTGGTGTTTAAAGAGAAAGCCAGAATAGTCGGCTGCTGTTATTATATTTTTTCTACTCCTGTACTTTTATCTGTCATTTATACATTCGTTAACACCTTTATAAGAACATATATAATACACTCGATGAAAAGTCTATCTAGTCTATTCCCCAAAATAACACTTGTTCTATAAAAGCGCCAAAATAGTATCGCGGAATCGCGTGCAAACACGGCTATTAATATAAAATAAATTACTGCCAACCTAAGAAACCTAAATAAACGCAGCGTTTTTAGAAAAAAAAACTTTAAAAAAGAAAAAAATATAAGAACCACAGACCTACTTCGTAGTTTTTTACGTTTCCCGTTCGTTTGTTGGGGCGAATTGCAAACTTTGAAAGTAATTTAGGTATTTTTACTAATCTCTGTAGCTCTTTAATAATTAATCAAATAACGACGGTGTGTATTTGTGTTAGTAATGTTAGTATTATTGAAAAATAGTGTTTTAAAAGGTAAAACTTAAATGATTGTTGATTGTGTTGACAAAATAACTGCGATATCCATGAAGATTTCAATTTCGCATTTTATGTAAAAGTAAGTGTATTCGTAGAAAAAGTATTGTATGCAACGTCGTATAAGTAGGTAAAAAAATGTTCGTGGCGTTTTTCTTAACAATTTTCGCCTACGGCTCAAATTGTTACCCACGCCACTCACCTTTTTTGACCCCTCTTATACAACTGTTGCATAAACTACTATTATATTACAGTGAGTAAATTATCCTGCTACTTTATTACTACTTACAGAACCCTAAGCGGTTGCTGGAAGCACCAAATGGCGAGAAGGCGCCCAATCGCAAAACAAAGGCACTACTAGTTTTGAGACCTCTCCTTTCGAAAATTCGTAAATATAGGGTGCTGAATCCCTCCCAACCTGGTTGATTATGGCTGGCATACTTATTGAAAGAGTGTTCTAAAGCATCTTTGTGAACAAATGATACTCATCATTTGTTCACATTCATAGCACATTTGTTAAATTCATAATACTCACACAATATTATTTCAGGTTTGAATTTACCTTTGGTATTGAAGACAAGATATATGAAATCAAGACTTCCTCTGCTACTCAGTGCTTAACTCAAGGAACTTTTAAAGTAAAAGTGCAGTGGTTTCAAGAAATTTGTAGAATCTCAAAGTAAAAATAAAGAATAATTTTATTAATCTAATCAATATTTTAATTTTGTCAATAAAATACACATATTTAGTTACCCTACTTTGTTTATTTATTATTCAAACTGTGACATAGGTTTCCTTTGTAGATAGGGGCAAGACAATGACATGCCATGATTATTTTCACCATTTTTCTAGCAGTTGACATTAATAATCAATATGAACATTGCCTGTAACAATGCAGCCTCATATCATACTTACTAAACTTGAAACTATTGAAGTATTTTAGTTCCAGGATAGTATAAACCAACCCGTGGCCTGTGGCCAAGGTGATCCAGCTTATTGACCGGAGAAAAAACATCATATACTGAACCACAGATGGTTATCAATAATGCTCTACAGTTGATACACCATAAAAACCACCAGTGACCATAAAACATTACTTATCAATATAAATAGATAGTATAAATTGCTGTAATTGCTTAGTTTGGCTAGGTGAGATTGTCCCAAAGTCATAAGAGTAAATTTCAAAAATCTATCACTTATATATTTCTAAAATATATGTTACAAGTCATACAAACAGCCATGTATGTACCAACTGTACTATTATGTTTTATTTGTAAATAGGTACCTATCCTGCTTAGTAGAGATATATGACATTGATAAAAAAAAGAGACCTATATTATTTATTACTAATGAATTTTTAGGTACCTACTTATGTTAGGTAAAGTACAGTACACAAACCCTCATAGGATCTAACATTTTAAGCCAAAGCCCAAGGCCAGGTCTTTGCTTCCTTTTTAGACCATCATGAAACAGATACAAAATGCAAATGCATGTAGGTATTTTGTGTACAATTTGAATGAAAAAAAAGCATGTTCATAATAATGTCCGATACAAAAAATACTATTGGGGAATGGGGGAAGGCATCTATCAAAGGTTTAGTCAGATGGTGCCAGCATAGCTTGTAGGTAGCTATCACTAGTTTTGTTCTATGGGATTTGGCTTAAATGGCTAAAATTAATGCCAGAAAATTCCAAATAAAACAAGAATTTACCTGAGAAGAGCAACACACATGAAGTCAAATTAGCTAATCCATGCTATTACCAAATTGTCAGTAGATAATTATTTATTTATATGGGGTTATTGTCTCTTTAGATCTGTAAAATCTGTGCTGTGAATTTATTTCACAAATGAAACTGAAATACAGTGTAAACTATAAGGCGGCACTCAAGGAACCGGACAATTTCTTGTTGTCAAACAGAGTCCTACTGTGCTTGTTTTGAGGCAAATAATAAAATCAAATAAAAAACAAGAATTATATGAATTACTATAATGAATTTTCATACACATTTGAATTTGTGGATACCTAACTATTGTTGAACTTTTTATTGTCCCACAACACTTGACACTCTTATTTACTTGATTGTACATTTCGCATCACACTTTATTTACATGTGCTGTTCTGAACATTGTTTAGTTAGGTGTCGAGGCTCGATTTCTGTAGCATATTGGGGATAAATGTTTGGTGCTATAACTTCATGCCCTTAAAAGCATTTAAGAAACCTCTCTGATCATCTGGCATCTTTTGAATCGTATGACTTGCTCCCATCGAGTCCTGTTCGTGGCCATTTCTACCGTGTCATAAAACTTGTTTTTCTTCTTGACCTGGTCATTCCACCGCGTCGGAGGTTTACGTTCCCTTTTGTCTTCTACCTTGCAGTATTCAAGTCTAGTGGTCAGTCAACCGTTGTTTCCAAAGGTTTGGTCTTCATTGACAAAAACAGAGTGGTTTTTTGATGGTTGTCATGATTCTGGTTCTGCTCATTCTACGGCTGTCGGCTTTCATGACAATGACTGTAGGTTCTGGTATGTTTGTGATGCATAACAGAAGTCTGTACTATTTCAACCTGAAGTCACTCGGCACTCAATTTTAACTAAATAACGCACTTTTTACAAAGAATTATGTACTTATTATTTAATACCGTTATCTGATCTGAAAATTGTGAAACGTCAATTGTATACTTACGCTTTTTTACGTTCCGATACTCGCATATATTTATTACTGCAAACAATAATTTAATATTTTTCATCAAATATCACTGTCTTTTTGTCTAATAATGCATTTATCCTCGAAATACGAGACATTTTTGCAAATTGTCCGCCATATTTAAACGTAGATTTGATGTTAACCAGTGCTCGACGGCTGGTTAAGGTAAACGTAACTTTCTGACTGCTAAAGTGCATGGTGCAACGGAAAAACGGACTTTACGTTTACTGTAACCATGATGAGTTCGTTAAGTGTGCGTGGTGCAACTCGCCCTTAGTCTTCTTATTCGTGTAAAGGGATCAAATTTCTTAAGGTTAAACTTTTGATTGCCAATATTTTGCCACTTCTATTCCTCGGGGTGTAGCTCTTAGGAGATCTTCCTCAGTGCACGTTGTTGTGCACATAGGGCACTGTCTCATGTGTATCGTTGTTTGGAGGACACCACACTCGCAGAGAGCATCATCTTGTGGTCCAATTCCCCATTTTAGGAGGTTATCTTTTGACCGACCAACTCCCGTCCTTAGTCTGTTGAGAGATTTCCATATTGCCCACTTTTCCTTTCCCCCTGGGGGCAAGTGTTCCGCAGCTTTTATTCGTAACGATGTGTCAACACGATTTAAGTTCCATGCTTTGAGGCGAGCCGCCTGGGGGTTTTGGTGTTCGAGAGCTATGTTTGTAACGAAACTCTTCCGGGACTTTAGCCTTGCGGTAGCTGGTTTATGATCCTTGCACTCACATCGCAAGGAAAGTCATTTGAGGTAGTAGAGAACCGACTTGTGGAAGGTTTGGCGACCCTATCACTGTACTACACAGAAAACCAGCTTAAACCGAATCCAGCTAAAACACAGGTTTGTGCCTTCCACCTAAGAAACAGCCAGGCTACTAGGCAGCTGAACATTGTTTGGGAAGGTAATCGACTGGAACATACTTTCGCCCCCAAATACTTAGGAGTAACGCTGGACCGATCCCTGACCTACAAAACTCACTGCCTCAACACCAAACAGAAAGTGGCGGCAAGGAACAACTTGCTGCGACGCATCACTGGTACCACGTGGGGGGCTAGCCCACATACTCTACGCACAACGGCACTCGCGCTTAGCTTCACCGCTGCGGAATATGCTTGCCCAGTTTGGAAGAATTCTGCACACGCTGCCCAGGTTGACATAGCTCCCAACGAATCCTCCCGCCTAATAACCGGATGCCTAAAACCCACCAAACGCGACTACCTGTATCAACTGAGTGGAATTGCACCGCCGGATATACGCAGAAACGTAGCCGCGGCTGCCGAACGAGGGAAACAACTGCACGACCCACGACACCCCCTGCACGATCATGAAATTTAGTACAACATTATAACCCGGCTAAAGCCAAGGGCTATAATGATTTGCTTTCGGTGAGGTTTGCATGATACATAATTTGGCATTGTCGAGCAGGTGGTGTGAAAAGATCTTAATTTCAATTTCACTGCCAGGTCTACACAAGAGTCACGAGATTTGTTGAGATCTTTTTGGTCTACACAAGAGTCACGAGATTTGTTGAGATCTTTTTGGTCTGCACAAGAGTCACGAGACTTGTTGAGATCTTTTTGGCGTTAACATTTGCCGACAGAGTTTTGAGAACTATCTGGTCGTAGCAACAATATGAAGAGAAATTAATGTTAATTCATTAATTAACCATTGTTAATAAATATTAATAACACGTGCGAATAAAGACAAACCCCATTAAGGTGCGACCACACCGCTGCTTAAAAAACGGTGACGCTACGGAATCGCAGTGACGCATCGTATCCATACCGTTTTTATCGCATGCCCTCCACACCGCTGCTTAAAATACGCCGACGGTACGGAATCGCAATGACGTGCCGTAAACGTCACGACTTTAACGCATGCTCTCCACACCGCTGCTCAAAATACGCAGACGCAACGTGACGCAATGACGTGCGCCATACGAAATATTTTGACGCAGCTCAATTGTCTGCGTATTTTGAGCAGCGGTGTGGAGGGCATGCGATAAAAAAGGTACGGATACGATGCGTCACCGCGATTCCGTAACGTCTCCGTATTTTAAGCAGCGGTGTGGGGGGCATGCGATTAAAACGGTGTGGATACGATGCGTCACTGCGATTCCGTAACGTAGGTAGCCGTATTTTAAGCAGCGGTGTGGTCGCACCTTTATTCATCAACGTTTTACAAGCTTCATTTAACTAATAATCGTTTGTTATTTGTTTTTGTTAGAAACAGACGAAACATAAATTAACTAATTGAGGCTTGTTAGACGTTTATAAATAAGTACGTGCAACAAACAAAGTTAAACTGTAACATGATGGCCAGTCAAAACCGGTCATACTCATACTAATGAATGAAGTAGCTAACAACATCGCAAAGCAAAAATCATGCAATTAAGTGATAATAGCATTAAAGCAACTTATTAACATTAAACAATGCGTTTATATATTTTATAGATTTACTGAGCAGTGAACACACCTTTTATATTACAAATTCAAACTCATTTCATTCCATTGTTCAGAAACAACATGGCTTCACAAAGTCGGAAACTGACACGACAAACTTCAACTTGTTTGAATAGGTTCAATTTCGTGTTACACAGTTCATTACAAGAATTAATAAAAGGCGACAGCCCTATAACAGCACAGGTTTTGTCACGGCAGCGTTGGAAGTTAAAGGCTCAGTTTTTGAGCATAAAGCGTTCGTCTTTTGACGCAAAAAGCTCAACTCATTTATCAAATCACCGTTGTCTACATTACAGAGTCGGGGGCGTATTGTGAACAGGCTAAAAAGGCCCAACGACTACACAAAACGGTGCGTCGCGACGCTCGACGACAGACACACGAAAAGCGACCTTAAGGACCCCCATTTCAAACAGATCTGATTAGAATTCGTTCGCTAACGTGCCACCGTACCCGATCGCAGAATTGGAGTTTCGTTAACGAGTTAAATTAAACAAATAAAATTAATGAAAGCAAAAACCGTCGCGATTTTCTAAATAAATACATTTTCGAGCTGAATGTAAACAGTTGAAATAATTAAAATTTGTGAAAGAAGTTTGTTCGAAAACTTGTGAATATTTATGTTTCTAGAGTTTGTTGACATCTAAAATAAAGTTCCTAAAGGACTATGAAATGTAATACGATCGCTAGATCTCTCGATATATTTGCAGGTCATACTTGAATGTTAAAATTCATTTTATGTGATTTATATGTCTGCGTATTCATGAGATCCTAATGAAGTTAGAAGACAAGCACATTAAACATACTCGTACTCGCAATGGGTGTAATACCTGTATAAATGTCATTGTGAACTAGTATTCATTTCTACTCATGTACTTACCTAATGCCCCTAATGGGACGTTACTTAGAAAGCGAGAGGATTCCGACTTCCATTTTCCAGTGTAAAAGACAAGAAATAATTCAGCGAAGAAAACCTTACTCAGACTTGTAGTTTGAAACAGTAACATTTAGTACATTTTAACAACTGCGCCGGCAACTACATTTTAAAGCCCGCTCGAGCCCCGCAAATCACCTGTAATTATCACAGACTCGGCAAGCTTCGTTTAATTGCAAACAAATTTGCGGTTGCAAAGTTTTATAGGTACTTAATTCATTAGTATGTAATATACCCGTGCGAAGACGCAGGCCGCAAGCACTCGCTCGCGTAACACTTCATTGTGATGCTAATTTGGGGCTGCCCTATGAATATGGGGGCCGCTCCCGCGCGCGCACTTTTTGCTTCAACGCGCTAAATTAATTTGAATAATGCCTTCGATAGACGCCTGGAAAATTCCTTTTGCGTTACTTCGGGCTTTTGTGTGTTAAACTGACCTGTAAAAATACCGATAAGTGTTTGATGGTATTACTTATCGACGAGGAATATCGATTTAGGCCGTGCGCGACATCATTTGAGTAGATTCGATTTTATTATTAACTTTATTTGTCATATTAAATAATTTATTATTATAATATTAATTTAGCTAGTTAGTCAAGGCGAAAAACGGATTATTAACCATGTTGAAAACTTCAGTTCAAAATAAACTCGCATTCGAGGCACATCGTCTTAATTACTACGTGTTTAAAAACGAATAAACTAACTGGAAGTTTTAAGAAACTCAAAACTGTACTCAAAAGGTCAAAGGCAATTTTAATTGCCCACGCATACAAGCACTTCAGGCCATATGCGCGAGTAAAAATAAATTTCACTTAGCTCCTAATCACGTCCCTTAAGAGTAAGTGTCCGTGTACCTGTGGTAATGGGGCGAAGAACAAAATTGGCTTAAGCAATCCCCGCCTCGAATATCTGCGGGGAAACGACTCCGAATCCGAATGGAATGCACTCGGCGCCGTACGTGTTCGTCATAGAAAACGTGCTGAGGTAATTTTTAAGTGAGCGCTCCCCGCTGCAACGCTCACGGTTATTCAGCCTTTGCATGTTAAAGCGTTAAAGGAGGTAACGCTACTCTTAAACAAATGAAAGCTCTTACGTTCGCTCGCCAATCCGCTTTACTAAAAGGCGGTGAAATTTTAATGTGTACCGAATATGACAACGTTTTACCTTCTAGATTGTAAGTCCCAGACGAAGCGTTAGCGCCCATTAGCTTGACTTTTCTTTTTATCAACGTTCTTGAATCCCCATTACGTTCCCCCTGAGTAGGCGGCTATTGAGAAGTGTACCTAAATATATACGTTTGAAATAAGCCTTTGCTAATAAACCCACGTATATTAGGTAATTAGGGAGTGCTATTAAATATGTTTCATATACGGAGTATTACGATTATTACAACTTATACGTCCGCCAAAGCTTAATTTTCACTTAAGATGACATGAAAACTCAGCATGTCGTTATATTTAGACGTATATACGAAATACTAATCCTCCCTTTTTTCGTCAATTTTAAAGACTGTAATAAAGACTTACAAATTTGCCATACGCGTCGACTAATCGCTACGATCGCGCGCATAAAACAGTTGTAGCAACATACACGAGGGCGCATAATTATGTTAAGTGTCCGCACCACCGCGGCACCTGAGAGGCGGTATATTGTTTTTTGGACCACCCTTTTACGCTTTCCCGCCTATAAATAAATCAAAATATTCAAGAAGGGCTCGACTTTAAGGCGGCTTAGCGGAATCGTAAAATTCAACAGCGTTCGCACCGCCCCGGGGTTTATCTTTCGGCAGCGTTTGCCGTGTTTTTGCTTGAATCGTAAAAGAGTATCACAGTATATGAATAGAAAGCAGCACTCCCTTTCACCGGGGACATATGGAGCACTTTACAAGTTTAATGCTGAAAGTAGATTATCTGTTTATAAGAAAAATATGTGGCGCTGCATGCTAACATGAAAGTTATGAATTTGATATGAGATTGATGAGTTAGAATATTACAGGTAAAAACGAAGTGGCATAACATGGTTCTTTTTTTTTAGTTTGTAGTAAATAAGAAACTGTTTTAAACATAATAAGTCAAGACTTTGCCTTACAAATTTATCGAAAAGATGACGGTACAGGCATGTTCAAGTATTCTATGATCTATATGTATATTTACAGCTTTCCATCTTCTTATGGAATAAAACCCAAAGTGAACATAGAACAACCAATTGCTGTAATGATCAGATAAATAACTCATAACATATCTCACTGTCGATATGTACCTAAAATCTTAAATGTAATACGTAAGTATCTATAGATACTATTTATTTGTATCCAAGCAGAAAACAAAAGTTACTCGATATTATGCACTAGTGATAGTGTTGATAGCTAATGCTATACGTGTCGATAAATGATCCAAATATCGAAGTAGTTTAAGAGTGTTTTGCTAACATAGGTACTTAATTTCTGTCTAAAAATATTACTTACTAGTTTCATTACCAAAATTTACGTTTATCAACAAAATCAAGATAAAACAATACAGCTTCGGTCATTTATAACAATTATTTATCAAAACAACAGACGAAACTATAGGGAAAACCTAAATTTGATATTAATAGGCAGCCTTTTGTGAATTGATTAGATAGTTTGTGATAAATTGGGAGAGTTGTGCCGCTTGTTGCCGAGATATTATAACCCTTTTTTACCCCTAAAGAGCGTGCAGAGCGATGGTTCATTATTTCGCTAACATCTAATAATAAGGAGGGTTACTGATATTGATAACTTTTGATTAATATCAAAAATGTTCTGATCTTTAGGCTTTAGGTATGCGTTAATAATATAATATCAAATATTTTAGAAAATAAGCGACATTAACAGGCGCTATCTTTTATACATTTTTATTAGATTTTATACAGAATAATAACATGGACCAATGAAGTGTCTAGGAAAATAAATGAAGATGTTATCTAACAACTTGTCTCTTAAGAAATACTTAAGAAACTACGGAAAAGGCAGTTTTCCATACAATCGACATTTTCGAAGCTCATCAGGTTTTTTTAAACTTCCAGCCCGGTAGTCGGCCAACTCTGACGAAGTTGGGGTTCCCGAAGTTTCGCGCTCGCGACGAGCAGGCCATTGTGGCTAATTCGAGACTGTAATTAAATTTGTTTACATAATATTCTCTTAAGGGACCAACACTTTTCAAAATATTACCAAAAGTAAGATAAAGCATGGGTGTTTTTGTTATTATTTATTAAAAACGACAAAGTTGGCATGTGTGTCTCAAACTTCAGTCACGTAATAAACATTAATTCAACCTCGGATTAAAATGATAATCATTATAATGGTTTTCAAATTACAGACGACTTCTCAAACTTCTAATTCAATATTAAGAGTCTATACTCACGAGTTATTAAAGAAATAACTTTTCCCATTTAAGTTTCCCTTCATTTTTTTTTCATAACAATCAAATTACTCTCACAAACTAAAGTGAAGCAAGGTAACAATATTTCCTGGGTTTCACTACAAAGAGGAAAGCATTTGTATTATCATTCCATTAAACAAAAGTCACCGGAGTTTCGAGTAAAAACACAGAACTCATTTTTCCCGGGACAGAGAAATAATTTCAAATGTTAACAAGATTCCACATAATAGAGTTGTTCACAGAGAGATTTAAGAATAACACGGTTTGAGCTGCGGGCTCGCCGGGCCCTGATTAAGAGTTTGTTACTCAATAAAGATGTCTTTTTGAAACAGTTGACTACAAACACTGCGGGGCACGGCCGATACAAGACGCGCTAAGAAAAATGGAATATTATTTTATAATTTCCATTCCCCTTTACGTTGCGTGTTCAAGTGCTCAATTTGTGAAAGAAATTTGATTGTAATTTGAGAAAACTCTCTGAGAAGAGCTATTTTTTGATTAATTCTTTAACATACCTATACCAAGCATTCCGATATAAAATACGTAGCATTATTAGTTACAAGCCCGAGTCTCTATAGACGGGCCGTAACTAGTCGTTATTTAATATTTATGATCATTTCTTTCTTAACATGGCTTGTACCTCACAAGGAATAAGAGTCGGCAAATCCTGTACATTTTCGCGAAGGCCCCTTGAGGTATTTCTATGTTATATAACACACCGGGGAGGATCATTCTGCTGTTATACTGCCGGATATGGCTGCGGAGTCTCGTTTGTCAAATGCACAGTCATTTATTCAATGATATATTTCCGGATTGTGCCTCCTCTTAACTAAGAGGTGATTTTGTGGATTTCATATCAATTTATCTTCTAACGCGCAAGCTTCATTATACGCGTCTTAAATGATGTTGTTTTTATGTGCGTGTTTTTACTGAGAGAATGCTCAATATAACCATGATTTAGATATAATTGTTATTGGTCTACAGCTCTAAAGGACTTTTTATTATTAACAAAAACAAAACAGGAGAAGCCTTTCCCCAGCACTTCCAAGTACTTTATCAGAAAACTATGCTTCTTTCGGAATGGAAAAGAAACCATCCATTAATCAGATATTGTGATTCAGAGCTTAAATACACTAGTAAAAATGCTGCCTACTTGTTTCTTTGTATTCATAATATTATTTCAAACTATGTAGTTTCTCAATCTCATCAACCGCGAATAAAAACTGTATACTCTTTCTTTCATTGTACTGTATATTCTTTCGTAAATCAAAACACAACATGGATTGATATAGAGATAAATTAAAATCCTATACATACCAACAAAAGCGGATTCCTAGCGAATGAAGCACGCACACAGTACAGCCTGGAGCCAATTCAGCCAATCAAATATCACAGGCAAAACTTTTTCATATTAACCGATTCTACGTTATATGCACAATACACGGATATAATATACTAGCTGTTCCTGCGGCTTCGCCCAAGTGCGATTCGGAGGAAAAACTACCGTAAATGTTGCTTCGGGATGTAAACAGTTACTATGCAAAAGTTTATGAAATTCTATGCAGTACTTTTTGCGTACTTCGCCAACAAACTGATTTCTTCTTTATGCGTTTATGATAAGTACATGTAGAAGATATAAATCCAATACGAGCAAAGAATTAAACCAGTTATAGGATTTAATAGTGTTATCATTAATTAGAAGGTTTTTTTAAGTTACACTTAATTATGATCCCGTAATTATTATTTTTTTAATTTACCGAGCAGCAATCTACTGCAAACATGATTGAAGTAAGTACTGTCTGTCAACTGTCAACGACCGTTTAACACTCGAGTGTGTTGCATTACATCGCGGGCTGAATTATTGTGTATGATTAAAATTTTAATTGTAATTTTAAGCAAAAGTTATCCAAACATACTTCCTATCTATGTCCTATGCTAACCACCATTTAAAGCTTCGTATTGGATTGGCACACTGTATGTATAGCTTTCGCATTCTAATTTGTCTGTTATCAATTAAGCATGTTGCATACCGTGTTAGTGTATATCGGGCTTAAGGGGCGGATATATGACAACATCGTTTTAGACCTCACTTAGAACAAGGAATTTGTATAGTTAATGCTACGTATTCGCAATAATATGAATGTCTACGTATACATAAAGAAGCCGTGCAATTGATATTTTATTTTTTATTAGCTTTGATTATCTATAAACCGACTCCAAAAGTACCAAAAAATAAAAAAATGGCGTTCCGTTAGAACACGTCGCAATACAATTTTGTCTTCGACAGTGGTTCAATGGTTATGTTATTTTGAAAGCCAGATAACTGTACTAGTGCATCAGGGCATATTCATATTTTTCATCATTAAGACAACAAAGAAATTGAAACGTAAATATAAACTTTTGAAAAATTCCCATACATTCGCCATATCAGTCAAATTGTCATTGTGACTCAGATGCCCGGCCCGACGGGCCTCGTTGCAGGCGGACGTCTTGTTGGATGAGCAGCCATGACGTTTCATTTTGGCATTTATTTTGACAGAAAATCGTATACGTACACAAAAAAGGATACCAGTAGCTAATTGTATTCAAAATAAATAGGGAAAACAAATAAAGACAGTAAGTCCTTTAAATTAGATTTTTTTATATTTACACGTCGTAATACTACAAAAATACAACTAACGATTGAATATAAGACACTTTTCTACCGAATCCTCATAATTAATTGCTTGAAAACCTGTTTAAAATTAAAAGAGTTTTTGGATTCGTTTTGAATTACTGGACTTTATTTTTATTACGCTGGTCACAATATTACGACATTTTAACATGACTTTTAACGTCAAAATACTTGAATGACAATATTATTATAACTCCAATCTCTATTTACTTAATATTAAAAGACTTGATTCTTTAACTTATACGAAAGATATAATCAAATATTTAATGCAATATACGATAATCTGGCAAGGAGAGCAATCAAGTCAGTTTTTTTGGTCATGGGCATTGGCACAACGCACGCATACCTATGAAGAACGTCGAACGACTCCGTCTGCAGACTATAGTCACTATAGGTACAAATTGATACGCGCATTCATCTGTTGTGGTATATACATTATGTTATGGTACCCCAGAGTTAGAAAGGGGCATTGCGAGATCATTATACGCCTCTTGATTCGAGCTCGGCTACTAACGTCACTTCAACACATCATCTGAACAGCATCCAACTCCTACCCAACAGAGCCATTGAAAGCACGAGAGGACCCAACCTACATTCGCCTCTTAGCGATTTCCAGGCAGATTGTGTGCCTGAACCTTCCATACGAGTATGTTTGCTTTACGTTAATCTATCGTTGCACAAATGTACTCTGATCAAATAAATGACTTACTTATAAACAATGTTGTTTACCGACTTAAACTTACACAATTTTCACTCCTCATCCTCCTAGCGGCTTTGTGCCACGGCTCAATTAAACCTGTAGAGGCCTTATTGGAAATAGATATGGTTTCCTCAAGTTGTTTTCCTTCATCGAAAAGCGACTGGTAAAATATGAAACCATATTTAGTGCATGTGATATAATTTTCATAACTGGTACGAGCCGGGGTTTGAATCCGAGACCTCCGGATTGAAAATCGGACGTCATACCAGGCTACCAGCTCTTTTAACTCATTGTTTACATTTAAACGGGACTTTTGAGTCATACCTACCTGGGACCAAGAACATAAGAACATAACATAATAGACGGAGAGCTAGCCACGTCAGATATGACACAATAATGAGAGCGACGAAACGTTAGTTTGCTATACTAAGCTTATTAGATCCGGACATCTGGCAGCTGTAAAATAGTGGAGGTCAAAGAATGCAAACCACTTTAAGAATACAAATCCTAGAGTTCTGGGTTAGTAGTCTGGTAGTGCGGTATTATGAGAAATTGTATAAATAAATAGATTATATATCATTGCGAAAACTTTCTGATGGGAGAAAATAGTCCAAAATGACGTATAATGTAATTCATAGTTTGTCGCCTACTGTTTCTGTTTCCGAAATAATACACAATATTTTTTGGTCTAATGTTAAAATATAGGCCCCGTCCTCTATAAATGAGACAACTTCGGCAGTTTTACTTAACGAAGCATGTAAATAACTATAATTTTAAATCAAAATGTACTACCTAAATATGGTATCCAGTATCTACATGTATTGGAGCCACGGGTGTTAAAATTATCTAATTTCCTATCAATCGGCTTCCATATTTTTAGTGTCGTAGGAAGCATTCTATTCATGAACACATTTTCTCATAAAAGTCTTGAAGACTCTAATCCACCGAAACCATCCTTAAGGTACGTAATAATACCTACATAGCTAATTTAAGTCCATTTTAGTAGCCGGTTTGGATTTAAGACTAATATCATATTTTTAATTCAAGACAGTAATCTGAAAGCTGCTGCCCCACATTGTAAATTACTTTGTATGGAGACAACTGTCAGATAACTGTCTTGAATTAAAAATACGATATTAGTAAAAAAAAAATCCTCAATTTATTTTTGAGCCTACCATTTATAAATGATTACAGTACTATTTAAAATATACTAAACGAACATTATAATCCTGTAAAAAAATAAGACCCTTTTCTGCGGCTGGTTTTGATTATAAGACCATCGATTTTTGTGTGTTTATCACAGATATTTCCCGAGTTCTGGATGTTTTCTATGAATTTAAGTATTTATCTATGTCTATTAACTATATATATACATATATATATATCTCGTCGTGTAGTACCCACATCATAAGCCTTATTGAGCTTACTCATGGACCAGGTCGATTTGTGTAAGATTATTTAAGACCATTTTTTTTAAAACGGTTTGATTATTCTGAAAATACCAACATATTATTAATTCCTTAAATAAAATTATTTTAATGGCAAATACATATTTGGATATTAATATTTAAGGTCTTAAATTCTAAGTCCTAAAGATTTGTATTAAGTCATAATTATTTTTACATGTTTTTAAAGTGGGGCATTCCACTCATACAATACAAACATTGAAAACATTGAAAAAATAATCAACCCAACAGGACTTGAACCTGCATCGATACAACTTGCCGGGGCTCGATCCCTTTACCAATTAAGCTATGGGTCAAGTTATGGGTTGATAAGTGATGGGGCCCTCTATATTTCCGTTGTGACACTTGCGATAGTGTCGGCGGGAAGGGTATCTAACTCTAGTAGTTAGTACCTAGATGTCGCTTACGGCTGCTGTAAAGCCGAAGTAGATCTAAATAAATGAAAAAAGGTGATTGAAGGCATTGACAATTTCCTCAACTTAGTAACTTGACCCATAGCCTAATTGGTAAAGCGATCGAGCCCCGGCAAGGCGTATCGATACAGTTTAAGTCCTGTTGGGTTGATTATTTTTGCAATGTTTTCAATGTTTGTATTTGATTTAATAACAATGTAAATGTTAAATTGATAAAATTTTCGTAAAAGTATTGCGGTAGTGGGAGTCCTACAGCACATTTTACTTTATTTTAAGCTGTATTGCACAAAATACTTCCTACTGGGTAAAACAAATATGCGTCTAAGGTGGTTTAAGTGCTTTATGTAAATCTTCAGCATGATTATTCGTTAGGACCCAAGGGTAGATTTGAGAAGTGGAGCCACCAAGATTTTTGATGTAAAATCTTAGGAGGGGGGGGGGGGGGGGAGGCTCTCAACTATATCTTGATATCTACATCAGTGAACCTACTAGGCCAAGTTTGGTGTCATTTTCGTATAAATCAGGGATGCCCAATTCATTTATGGTATAATTTTGACACCATTCCGAAGCAAAAACATGTAAAATAAAAAAATACTTATTTTTAAATTCCCTATTTCACAAGGAAAACATCCATAACTTAAAAATAATTATGAATCTTGAAAAAATAAAAGCAAATCCTAAGCGCCTACCGGGAGTTTAATTTGCTATTTGAAGTGCACCATACCGTGTGGCAAGTATTTGGAGCGGTAGGTAGGCTTAAGGATAAATTACATAATGTAATTTTAGTGTATTTTCAAATTGACGCAATATATCAACTTTAAGAAAAGTATTTTTTTTTTTCAAAACGTATAGATTGTTTACAATTCGGCTAAGTTCATGTTTATTAAGTAAACAATCAAGCCAACGTTCAATACAAATACAAATACAAAATTATTTATTTGCATGAACACGGTACAATAAAATGTACAAGTTCAATGTACAGGTTTACCAAAATATATATTTTTATTTTTGTGTCGTAACCTAGCAAAGCACGGTGCCCCAGGTTTTGTTTAGGAAGTCTTATTATAACGCTTCATAATTAGTATCATACTAAAGTCATCTGCTAAGTTTTCCTATCGTAAAAGATAATAAGTGTCCTAAAAGTTGATTCACGCACATACCTACTAGCGACCATTTAGGACCTTTAAGATTTATGTTTTCTCGATCTCCAAGATATCCTCTACAAAGCTAAATGGAAGCCAACGGGTAGGAATTTTGATAAATTTATAGTATGGCTGGCTCCAGTACAAAAACAAAATTCACACGAAAGTATGCGAAACTTAATTAGTAAATAACATTAATTTATTTATTAATAGAATAACATTTAGATTTATTTGCACGGGTAATTGATTATATATATACATATATACTCGTACCTACCTAATCTACAATCCATCGAAACAACTCTTAAGAAGTTATTCAGACATATTTCCTTTCATTTCTACCTATATAAATAAGCGACTTCTAGTCTACAACAGGCCAACCGCGAATTTCGAATATCAACATTTCGTTATGTCCGTTTTCATCGCTCTTGCATATTCGAAAGAGAGTGATGCAAATAGTCGATTCGACGAACGAAGTGCTTCGCGGTTTGTTCGGCTAGCTAACTTTCCAAAACACGTATCTCGATAACTCAATTAAAAAATCATTTAATCTTTTATAATCAAACATAATTCATCATGTAACGTAAACAGGATAGACAAGGAAAGCAATATAAAATATATTATTTCTCTGTCTTCTTACAAAGGAAAACATTACAGTTTAAATTTCTCAAAGGAGGTGTGATTAGTATGAAACTAATAATGGCAACCTGTAAAAAAGTATATGCGGTCAACGACCTGTCCCCCAAAAGTGTGGTAGTGTGCGTGAAGTCTGGTTGTGTGCATGAAGTTAAATACAATCTGGAGGTCATACTTCGACCACAAAGTGAGGCCGAAAGAGAGGGTAATGTGGGGGGCTGCATCTCATTCTAAGTAGAGTGACCATATGTACTATGATGTATGTGGGATCGGGATAGTATGAAGATAAATATAAAATAAAATATGCTTGTCGTCTAGTAAGTATTGTCCAGAAAGAGAAGTCTCATAGTTCATAAGGGAACTTATACATTCTACTGACTTGAGGACCTGGCCACTTCAGAATAATGAGAGCAGAGAACCCCTCTAATTAGTTTACTATTTTAAACTTATTGCTAGATCCAGACATCTGGCAGCTATTTATCGGAGGACGTCAGCGTGACAGACCAGCAAAATATTTCAGTTAATAGGTAAAAACTGTCGAAGCCTATCGCTAAAAAAGTAAAAACATTGCGTATCGCTACGGAAAAAAAACTGTAGGTAGGCGACAAACAATACATTAACGTAACGTCATTTAGCACTATTTTCCCCCAACAGAAACTCCTGAAAATGATATAATCTTATTAATTACATGATACTGCACTTCATCAAACCTAGAACTGTTAGATATTTATTTCTTACAACTCGTTTGCATAACACCGATGAACAATTGCCAGATGTCCGCGTCTTAAAATAGGGGATAGTTAGTGTAGCAAACTAAAACTAAGTAAGTATAATATATACAGGATGTTCGTGACTCTCACTATTGCGTCATATCTGATGTGGACAGTTTTCCGACTTTAATATACTTAAAGGTAAATAAAGAAAACATCAATACATCAAACTGCTCAATGGTTGACTGGAAGAGATCTCTTCCATGTACAAATATTGTATAATCTTCCTGTTGTATTTTTCTTTGTTGTACAAATGTTGTACAATAAAGTATATTTTAACGGCCTCCTAGCCTAGTCGGTAGTGACCCTGCCTATGAAGCAGGAGGTCCCGGGTTCGAATCCTGGTCAGGGCATGTATTTGTGTGTTTATCACGGATATTTGTTCCTGAGTTATGGATGTTTTCTATGTATTTAAATATTTATATGTATATATCTATTTCATATATCGTCGTCTAGTACCCACAACACAAGCCTTATTGAGCTTACTGTGGGACTAGGTTGATTAGTGTAAGATTGTCCCATAATATTTATTTAATATTTATTTACTTATTTATTATACTACCACTACTACATTTTTTGCCTGTTTAGGACCCTTTCGAAAGGGCCTAAAAAGACCCGCGGGCCACTCCTATCCTGTGTAAGTATAATACTTAGGAACATACCATGTACTTATGTACATTTCTGTAAAAACAACAAAACCGACCCGCAGCTTGCCGACATCATAGTCACCCTATTGTTTGACAATTTTAACTTGTTGTTAAATCGTAAAATTAAATGATTGTGGATTACCGGTGAAAGGAAAGTCTACTTTATTGTAAAGTCTCACCCCTGCACCCTTTTACGCAACATATCTTGACCATTTTTACTTTAAAATGTTGTTACGAAATGTTGTTGAGCTGAGCGGCGTCATTTGAAATAATATCAGTGACATATTATGTCAGTGATGGGACTGATAGGATGGGGATACCAGACCGTATTTTAAATATTACAAAACTTACTAGTGTCTGCAATATTAATTGCAATTCTTTAATTTAATGAATGAATAATATACTAATATACACTAATATTATAAATGGGAAAGTGTATGTGTTTGTTTGTTTGTTTGTCCGTCTTTCACGGCAAAACGGGGTGACGAATTGACGTGATTTTTTAAGTGGAGATAGTTGAAGAGATGGAGAGTGACATAGGCTACTTTTTGTCTCTTTCTAACCCCCCACTTCCCTAAAATGGGGTTGGAAGAAGGGAAGGGAACCGTGTTACCCCGAATTTAACGCGAGCGAACCCGCGGGCAAAAGCTAGTGAATAATATTTACGTCGTAAAAAAATTCAAAGCAGCTAAAAGGGAACAAAGTATTAATTCAAATCTTGCAATACATTATTATAAGTAGGAAGTAACTTCTAGTGTGTTACTAAAATAAATGTATATAAATAAAACCACAATGGTAAGTTTCATAAGTTGGCAGCATTGTGCGAATGAGACACCGCCCCCTACATTATGCTCTCTATCGGACCGTTTTCATTACTTTTTACTAGTGACCTATATGAACGACTCTTTTGCTCGGTAATAAGGTTCAACTGTGGTTAGGGAAATATAGTAAAAGTACTATCCGGATTGTCTTCTGATCCGTGGGTTGTGTGTCAATCATGGTATTTTGACAGAATCTGAAAATTCTCCCACCTATACCCGGCCCTTAATTGCTTAGAGGATTTAAGGTAATCTTCACCAGCCCAATGCATTATCACTGCCATTAAAAACTGACTTAGGTCAATAGCGAAGTTAATAATAATAGGTAACTGTTTTAAATTACCATTGGCACGTGTTAGAGAAAAACTGGTCTTAAATTTTAGAAATACCTACCTAATGTGAAAAAAAAAATGTTTTATTTAGTCGAACGAGCAGAGCGTGAGCGAAGCAAGTTCATACAAACAACTTCTGGCTAGTGAGACGTCTCGGCATTTCGATGGCTTTTTTATTTTGAAAGTTTGTTTCGCGATAACTTGAGAATCATATAATTTGAGAGTTTGTATATCAGCAGGATCGACCAAGGGGTCATGGAGCTCGAAGGCGCGAAAAAATCATCAAAAGGATCTTATTGTATTGGTCATCTCGTTTGCAAGGAAATCGCGAGTTCTGAGTTCGAGGCGGACTACTAGTTATATCAGAAAAATAGACTGTCGACAAAAACAGCGATTGCTAGACAAAGAAGTCGAACGTATTCCATAAAAGACTATTAGTAATCCCTACATCTGAACGTACTCAAACGTTAACAGTGCACATTGTAATATAACAAGCGAAGACTGAACGCTCTGTGAGTGTCGCGTTGCAATGAGGCTGTCAAATCATACAGCGACACAGGCACAAAACCTTTGTATCACATAATATACATATCAACGGGCAATGCTGTGGACGACGGATTAATGTAACGTACTGTTTCACGATAGCTTTGAATTAGTGCCTCATGACATGCTCTCCTGACCTGATATACTGCGAATTTGCAATTGGAACAGCCTCTAGCCTACCTGCACGTACTCGTGTTTAGTTGATACAGAGTTTTTATCAAAGATACCTATGTAGAATATAGACACAGATGAAGAGAATGAGACTTCTAAATCTCTTTAATTAAACTTTGATGTCGATAAGGCCACCATGACATGTATTCTACAGCTGTCATGTATCTTTCTTCAGTGGGGGAAGAAAAGCTGTACATTAAGGAACTCATGTCGTTTAGGTTTTAAGCGTGTTCAAATATTTAATAGATTTAAATTTTAGGCACTTTTAATAATTTGCATCGTAGATTCAGTAATGTCATTGACGGTTATTTTTATAGGCCACTAAGTAAAAACGTTTTATAATAAAACTAGGTTTATACGAAATCAATTTGGAGCGTTAGCGTTGATGAAATTTACTACGTGTGACGTAGCGGAGTGGACATTATCTTCAATCAATTTGATTGTGCCGAGCCAGTGTTGCCATTATTCCGGTATAATCGATTGTGTTGCGCCATAGCGAGGTACATTAATACGCTTTGTGTTAAATTGCTTTGGATAAATATAATTTTTAATCAATATATTTTATACCCACTCATGAAGAATAAAAAAATCTATAAGTAGATATTTTTTCATGGCAAGTATAAAATATAATTATCTTGTTTTGGAAACATCAAGTGCCAGATATTTTTTTTCATTCATGGTTTTTCGAACACATAAAGTAAGACAGGTGTGTTATGGAAACATTAAGCGTCGGGGATTCGAACCAGCTCCCCAAAGGACTGACTTACTCTGAAGAATCGAACCACCCTAGTGACCATACAAGTATTTTTACTATATGTTATATACCTGTACTAAAAAAAATTTACGCATTAAAAAGTACACAAAAGCCATACAAAAGTATAACAATGACCCAGTTACACACAGCCGCAGTTTAATTAAACGTAGCCAACGCGGGTATTATTATGATGCAGTCTTAAAACGCCGCCTGTAAAAAGTTCCCGAAAACATAAAACACCGTGTTGTAAACCGAAACGTTCATATTTGTATCTGTTATTCGTTAAGGGCACCGTAAAGTTAATAACGGGGTTTGTTGGCACGGTCGAGATAAGCCCCGGTCCCGACGGGTGGAAATCTTTTAAAACGCCGTTAAAACCAACCCCTGCCGCCAGACAAAGGCCCAACAGCCTAATTGTTGACGAAAAATATTCTCGATGCAAATTCTCACTCTTTACAGCCTATTCTGAGTTTGTACTCCTAAAAGAAGTTTATCCAATTAGCCCCGCGGTGGGGTGATTTGGCAAAACAGTGTCAGAAATTCTTCGTGTATTTATTTAAGTAAACATTTGGGAACGTGTTAGGTGTGTATTTAATATGAGTGGCAAATATAGTTCGATCAATGAATGAAAGCCGGTCACCTTGTATGCTAGATCCGAATGGTGAACGCCACTTAGTAGGCACTATTATGTATTCCGGGGTAAAAGACACAATGTTCAAGGAGTAAGAGAGTACCTTTAATTAAGGTTCCCGGATAATGGTACGCAAGATAGACCTAGGGCTAAATACAGGGTAACTTTGACGATTATCACCGACTTGCACTGCAGGTGTACCACTAAGATGCTCCGTTGAATAGATAACGAGTAACGACCACAAACGATATCCCTGATAACTATTTAACACATTGAAGGGTGGCCTTCTGATCTGTAGAACTAATAGTAAAACTGTATATATAAAAAAGTCTATGGCATTTACAGAAAAATCTAATTGTGAATATAACTCTTGTAAAATTTAATTAAATACGAAGTACCTATGAATACAAAATCATAAACACGACAAAAACTTAAACAGTTTAAGACGTTTTTTATGTCAATTCTTCAGTTTAAAGACCCACATGATTACGTGAAAAAGGGCAAATATGAAAGCACTTTGACCGCGATAAATTTTTCAATCATCTCAAAGCAACGGGATGATCCGAAAAAGAGAGCAAACATTTTTTTCTGATAATATATTTTCGTTTCATACGTCGAGCAATCCGGGTGCTAGCAGGAAGATATTTTCACAAAACGTGAATATATGTTCTATTTTTGACAAGATTTATGAATTATTTTACAACAAACAATATGAATGCTATAAAATATAACGGTTACACTCACGTCACTTTAGTCACTTCGCGCGACATGTTTCGGAGAGCTTAGGTCTCCATCTTCAAGCACTAAAGAGTGCTATTTACCCTTAACAAGCTTTGTCAGAGCGGGCGACACGAGCTGCGCGCGAGCGGGACGCAGGCCAGCAGTCGGCAACGCGTCGTGCAACAGCGCGCTACGGGCCGGTTCAAAATAGCACTCTTAGTGCTTGAAGATAGAGACCTAAGCTCTCCGAAACATGTCGCGCGAAGTGACTAAAGTGACGTGAGTGTAACCTTTACATTTTATAGTGATAGTATGTCTCACGAAAGTTTAAATTTAATAATATGAATGCTGTTAATGTAATAATAATTTCTTTAAAAAAAGCCTTTACAATGAAAGTGGTTTCACGCTAATGGATCATCATTAATTTCATGAACCACACTGTTCCCAACGGTGCAAAGTTATTACTTATATAAATAAATACTTTAAATTCAAGGACAATAATAACGGGTCATTTATAGAGTTTTCCATACGAGTGGGGTTTTCTATGTCGTTGCGCGTAGATACATAGTAAACATTCATAGGACTAAAACCTTGACCCTCACCAACTAGAGAGAAACTCCAAGCCAGGGTCACTTATTCGTTTTGATAGTTATAATTTAAACTTATTTAATATTTCAATAATGCGTGAGCATGTTTAGACTATTGTTTAAAACAGTATGACGAATATAAATACCATTCAAATAAGCTTGATTACCTGTATTAAAAATGTTACAGAAGTCTTTTTGAAAACAATAATAATTAAAATTGCCAAATGTGTATTAAAAAAGAAAAAAAAACTGGCAATTTTATTTCTTGTAATTTTATACAAATATTAAATATCGTTCTTAATACCTGCATACAATCGATACTAAGCGAGCTATGAACTATCATGAAATTTTAGAAGCCAAACACTGTCGCACTCCAGTTAGTTGCTGCTAATTGGTATAGGTATCTGAAGAGCTCATTGGGCTCACCTCTCCCCAAAGACAAAGGTTCTTCGAGTCCTTGCAATCTGATCTGCGCCACCCCCTCGGTAATTTCCTCGTTAACGGAATGAATAAAACATTTCATTCCTTACCTTTCTTTTGTAATAGTACTAATAGTTAATGGTTGATGGGTTTTGGAAATTTATGTCCGGTTAACGCCTCGAAATTCTTGTTTAGAATTTGTTAATGGACATCAGTGACGAGGTGTCCATAAAACTCGATTACCATCGGCTTGCCTAGTTAATAATATTTTTTTAGTAGGCCTCTAAATATTTTTGTCGCGCAGCCGCATGCGTCATCAGGTCAATAAGGATTTTTAGTACTAAGCGGAATCCAGAACATTGTAATTAATTTAGAGGAACTATGATATTCTTGTTTGTCATAGATTGCTCCAAGAGTTGAATATAGTAACGTTAAACTAGTCGCCCAAAGAACTGGACACGCGCTAACAATGTGAATACATATTCTGGCCAGAACATGACGGTCTTTTTATAGAGCGACATAAACGATCTTTATGCTGGTGCCGCGATGTACACGGGAGTATGAGATAAATTCAAACGCAAAATTAAAACGCTGACACCCGAACCATTATCACAAGCCCAAGATAATAAAAAGGGTGCGCTATCGGCATATACAATTTGCAAAAAAAAAATTCGTCGCGATAAAAAAATGTTTCTGTAACGAGAGCCTTAAAATGGCTCGTAAGCTATGAAACAGCGCAATTTCATGAGAAAGGCGGCTCGCAAATAAACCAAAGAGAAGTACATTCCCGCCTCTATAAAACGCAGACTGAAATATACGTAACAGACTCGGTTCTTTAAAAAATCCGGGCGACGACAACCGCAAAGCTCAGCAAAAATCTCTAGTGTGAGTCGGAATTCCAGTGTCGGAATTTTCATAACCGGCGCGGCGTCGGCGGTCGTTGAGGCGTTCCAGGTGAAGGGAGCCGAATTTATGTCTCGCGGACGCCGATCGAGCACCGACCGCCGCAGGCCGGCGGGAATCCTCGCGCCGCACTTTATTACCCGCCTTGCCTTGCCCACCCTGTCTCGCAAAAATATGTCTGCACCTCTTGTATCACAACACAGACATATATCCAATTTGAATTTTAGTGTATTTGACTACTATTTTATCTAACCTAATATAGAAGTCTATTTCATTATTTTAGGTACCTAAAACATAAAAAGTGCTACTTTCAAAGGCAATCATTGCAACAGATAGCTAAGTTAAGGAATATCAGTTCGGATGCCAAAAAATAGTTCGTATGTAAACCGAGCAGCGATTAGGTGCCCCATTTTATTTCTTCATAAGCAAAGATTGCTTAGCCATATTCTTCTTTAGCCGTTCGAATTTTATTAGTTAATTATTACTCCCGGAGTCTAAGTCCATCATCAGGTTCTCCAGGTAGTGTTAAAATCCTTGTGTCTATTCATAAAAAGTGTCTGTGTGTCTCAATAAACAGGCCATGCGGGCGCCGGCCACGATCAAAAGGTTTTATTCCGTTAGGTGGCGTGTCCACGTACACGTATAAACGCGTCATTCCGTGTTATTAACGTCATCGCATAAACGGACTACGCGTTTTGGCGTTAGCTTTGACCGCTCGCGACGTGGTTTTTGCCTACATTTATTTTGTTAGTGTTATGATGTAGGTTTTTGATATGCATTAAATATACAGATAACAAACGACAGCCATATATTCAAAGCTGTTTTAACCGGAGATCTCATGTCAAACTTCTTAATGTATTATCCTTACCTAGGATTTCGAGAGCAGACTTCAGACGAAGGGGCGTCATGTTTCGATGTTTCGAAGGCAACATCAAATCAGACGACGTAATGTAGCAAATATCAAGTTAGTAGATTGTATATTACGTGTATTAGAAGTAAAATTAAACATTTAAATGATGACTAACATATTTTACAAATCTCTTATGCGATTGGTATTTCGGTTACGATAATCCACTACGTCTATTACATCCATCTGCATCGGTATGACTATTAGGTTTTATTTTCGCCAGGCTAAAGATGAGAAAGGCATACAAAAATCCCTATTATTGAACAGGTAAATCGAGGTGTTGTTGAGGCTCGAGTGGCGAGTGCAAGATATTGTGGCGCGCCCCAGGAAGATTACGTGAGTTTTTCATATAAAGCCATTCAGCCAATTTCCTCATATCCTACACGGGCATAATAAGGGCGGCTTTGTGAGCGAAAGAGCCTGCAACCTACAATGCGTAGTCACCGTGTGCCATTGAAAAGGGTAGGAGCAATATTCGGTCTCCTTCCGATATCTTTGGATATTTAGGGCGCTCGAGATGCAAACAAATAGGAATAATTTTGTGAAACCGGGACAACTTTAGTCGTTTTTGCGTACGGTTTTAATAAATCGTAGATTTTAGATGGAATACGTGTCGCTTTTGTTAGAAAGCTCTGTTTTCCCGTTTTTATCGAAGCTCTGTATTCTAGGTAGAACTAAAGTAACGTACAGTCGACATCAAAGATAATGTTTAAGTACACTTATGCTTATTTGTAACAAGGTAAAAATCGTAAATATATCTTTGACGTCGATTGCGCATTGTTTTAACGTTACATAGGCTGCTATTTATATACCCGGAAACCGGGATTACAATCTTCTTAAATAGCATATTTGACCTCCATGGTAAAATTTGAACTTTTTTAAGTACTGGCCGGTATATTTTTTCTTTCTTATTAACGCTCGTGTTTTGTTTTTGACGGGTTTTAAATGTCATCTCGCAGCAAGAATGGAACTCACTCGTGAAAATATTCGTGCTATGATTTATTATGATTTTCGGCGTGGTTTAACGCAACAACAGTGCATAGATCAACTAACTTCAACTTTTGGTGATGAAGCCCCATCTAAAACTACTGTGTATCACTGGTTTAGTGAGTTCAATCGTGGACGTAGTATGCTTACGGACGAAGTTAAGGCAGGTCGCCCGAAATCGGTCGTTGTACAACAAAATATCGAGGCTGTGCGAAAACTTATAATGGACGACCGACATGTTACGTACCGCGAGATAGAGGCGACTCTGGGTATTTCTATGACCAGCATTAATAGCATATTACATAATTATTTGGCTGTAAAAAAAATTTGTTCGCCCACAACTTAACAAAAGAGCAAAAAGATGCTCGCGTCGAATGGTGCAATAAAATGTTAAAAAAATATAACCGTGGTGACTCAAAAGCCGTTTATAACATCTATACAGGTGACGAATCCTGGATCTATGCATACGATCCCGAAACGAAGCAACAATCAACGGTATGGGTGTTTCAAAATGAGCCGAACCCTACGAAAGTTACTCGTGCAAAAAGTACATTGAAACAAATGGTGGCCTGCTTCTTCGGTATTAATGGCCATGTAGCTACAGTGCCACTAGAAAACCGTAGAACGGTTAATTCAGAGTGGTACACGACCATTTGCTTACCGGAAGTATTTGAACAAATTCATAAAACTAACCAGCGACCAAGAATCATTCTTCATCATGACAATGCCAGCTGTCATACGTCACGCGAAACAACTCAATTTTTGGAGGGTCAAAATGTGGAATTAACGGGTCATCCGCCGTACAGCCCTGACTTGGCACCCAACGATTTTTATTTATTTCCAAATATAAAGAATAAATTACGCGGTCAACGATTTTCGACCGCTGAAGATGCTGTCGACGCATTCAAACAACACGTTATGGAGGTACCTCAGGCGGAGTGGCAGAAGTGCTTTAAAAATTGGTTCACGCGAATGCAAAAGTGCATAGATCATCAAGGGGAATACTTTGAAAAACAATAAAACCATTTTCAGCCGTGTACGTTTGTTTGTTTTTTTGTTTCCGGATATATATGTAGCAACCCTCGTACGTACACGTTAGAGTTCAAGAGTAATTAATTATTAACGGATTATTAATCATTGATTCAGTAATAATTTTAGTTTTTTATATCTCAGTAAATGTGACGTTATCATGGTTAGGGTACCACTTTGTCGCTTATGGATTCCCAGATATCACTCGAACCCGAAAATAGCGAAAATTGGTTTTGATTAAAAATAGCTTCTACACACTTAAAATAATACGGTGTATTGATAAAAAGTTAAACGTTTCAACTAAAAGTAGGAAAAAAACACAGTCAAAGTTTACCGACTAGGGTACGACATTGTCGCTCATAAGCTTGAAGTAAACTCATTAAACTTATTTGCTTTGAAAATAAAAAATATAATTTAGAAAACGGTACTAAACGGTACTTTTATATGTAAAAAGCGAAAAATGGATCAATCAAATAGCAGCAATTTAATTTAAAAATTCCAAGCCCAATCAAAGTTTTATAATAAATATATAATATTAATATAGTTTATATCGGGGCCATTGGAAAATGTAGTAACACGTGTTGTCTAAAACTCAGTTTACTCCCATCCATTTGCTTGACAGTTCGTAACTCAGCTGCCCGTTACGTTCACATAGCTTTATGTTATGTTACCTTTTAACAATAGTGGTCAATAAGGAATAATTAATAAGACAAAGCAAAACTCTCTATTTTAATCTGGTCTAAATCAATCAACTAGATACAAAATATATTAATCAAAATTCATATTATGTTAGTTTATTCAATTGGATTGTTAAAAATAAATAAATAGATCACATAGGATAATTAAATTTTTTACAATTTTATAGTGCGTCGAGACCGTCTTAATACGCCACGAATATTGTCGAATATGCTGCTCGTACGCTGCGCACTCGTTGCTCTAGCCAGAGAGCTAGCAACGGAAATAGGTTTGCTAATATATAGAGAAATGAAAATTTATGTAGTTAGTGTGCCATACTATAAATTTTAATAATCCGGGTGCCTGGCAGATGCTTTGAATACTGATTAATTACATAACAAAAACTTAAATATAAATAAGGGGAGGGATATAAGTTAGTGACAAATCAAAACTTATTAACAGAAAATATAGTTAACTTATATTTAACAAGCTTCTGAGGGACAACCGTATAGATAATCAGTTAATACTCGCACAAAGTCACCAATCTCTCAATCAGACGTAATAATTTAAATGACTTGGCGTCAGCACTTACATACCCCTAGGTGCGAGGTTGAGTAGTGTATAGTAGTTTATGTAACTGTTACGTAATAAGGGTCCTTAAAACATGAGTTTCATAATAAGATCACACGAGTGTTTTACGGCCCAATTACGGCCTAGTTGCATACACTGCTTTATCTACACTCATATTATTTATCCAAAATGCCGTATTCGGAAACCATAGAATGGCCGCCATTGCACCGCCATGACCAACTCGATTGTGTCGGGGAGGCCCGTGTCGGGCTGTCGGCGGGTGCGCGGGAGGGTGCAGGTGTACATTATGTTATCAAAACTCATAGCACATCAATATTTGAGCATGAAAAGTTAAAATTACGTTACTGCCACAGATAAAAAGCTTATCATAGTAAAATCGGTCGTGGTAATGCTAGCCATTGCCTACCGTTTTCGAACACGTTTTAGAGAACTTACAATATGAGTGTAAATAAAATCATTTTCATAATGATGTTAAATGCAAATTATTACTTTTGTAAGTAATAATTTTATTATAATAAGTCTTAATAATAAGTTTGATCTCATAAGTCATAAGGCGACAATGTGGGACCCTAAGGAACTTTAAACTAACAAACTTGATCTAAATTAGTAAAGCTGACGAAAAGACTGTTATTTTTTATAAAATAAGTTATGTTACTGATTCATAATAATATTTTTATTAGATATATGCACTTATAGCGCGGACACTATGTTAAATAATGGAAGTAGAATTCTTATTTCTATAAACTTATGAATAGCGACAATGTGGTACCCTAGATCACTTTACATACAAAAAATCATGTTAAAAGTACTAAATTTTAGAAGTCACTTTTTTGGTAGAAAACTACATTACTTTTGTGTTTAATTACACTTGATCGTTAGTTTTGTTCCTAAATTAACGTGAACTATGAGAATTAAAAATTATAATGTTGATTTTATATATTTTTTATGTTAGTGTTGATTTTTTATTTATTTATTATAAAAAAAATATGCCTTGAGATATGGTTGTTTCATTATTTTTATTATAAACCTTACCTACATCATATTCAGAAATCAATATAAGCCAGCTGAAAATCTGTCGATTTTGAGTTAAGTATATAAAATATTTTATTTTTGATTCTTGACTCTACACCCTGCGTGCATTATTATTGTATTATTTCTATAAAATGCAAAATGTTAGAGACAACATATGATCTGTCGAGTAATATAATGTATGTGGAACATTTCAAAATCACTATCTCCATAACTTCAACCTATAACTAGGTTTTTTAGGCTTTCAAACTTTAAACTCGAATATCTCAAAACAGTACAAAGATATGTTGAAACTTCAAAAAAATATTAAAAATAAAATACTCAACATAGCGATCTCGTTCTTTTAGCATATGAAGGAGAATGTTTTGAACTATAAGCAGGTACCAATAACTCAATACCGACAATATATTACCTTTAACATGACAATGTCACAAATATATGTAGCGTTTTACCGTGTTGTTAACCGTGGGTAATTAAACCAAAAAGCTCACAATTCGATTATCCGAACTAGACTCGGTCCCAGTTAGTTTGGATAATCGAGGTTCTAATGTACTTAAAATATCTACTTATAATAGGACTACCTATTAATTCGCCACTAAAAAAAATGGTTATTTTACTTTCTATCGAATCTTTTTTCAGGTCATATGACGACGATTGTCACCTATTCAACAAGTAATCCCGCGGTATCAAGCCCCGTTTAGCATTCCACGCACCTCGCGGAGGGCCCTCACAGATTTTAAGCGGCCTTATTTCAACAATCACTCCATTAAGGGTAATCGACCGATCGTCTTGGGTCAGACGGGCCGAAAATTGGCCAGATTACCACTGTTCGGGGTAAATGTGTCATTTAGGTGAAGAGATAGCCTCGAAAAATATAACACAACAACGAGAACAAAGGAAGCCTACTATTTAGTTTAGTGTACTAACTTGTTTTTAGAGCCGGTCATCTAACAGCTGCTCATCGGTGGAGGTCTGAATGCAAACCATTTGAAGAATACAATTCCTGGGTTTGATGTAGTTATGCATAATTATGTATTTAATTAGAATATATTATTTGCGTTGTTGGGGAAAAGTATTGCAAACGCACAAAAGTAGTGTACGTGTAGTGTAATGTCATTCATAGTTTGTCACCCTTGTTTTTGTTTCCGAAAACATTTATTAATATTTTAGTTTTAATGTTAAAATGTAGGCCCTGCCCTCTACCAATGCGACTTCGGTAGTATTCAAGTACTTTCGTATTCCTTTTTTCCAAACTAAAAGTTTAGCTAACCACGCTGACCTCCACTGATGAAAAGCTGCTAAATAAACTAGCAAGAGGAGTTTCGTTGCTATCATTATTGTGTGACATTTTCCGGCACTAGCTCTTACTCTCAGATCTCAACTGTTCGGGTTTAATGTGTCATTTGATTGACCCATTTGGGTTTGGGGTCCAATTAACGGTACCGTTAAATCGATATACAATGAGTTGATAGCTGAATTCAAATTTAATTTCAATAAACTAGTAGGTAGTCCACCTCGAATTGAGATATCGCGATTTACTTGCAAACGAGTTGACCAATATAACAAGACACTTATGAAGATCGTTTCGCGCCTTCTAGCTCCATAAACCCTTGATCGATCTTGCTCATATACGAACTTTCAAATTATATATGTATAAGCTACAACCCCAACAAATTTCATAAAGATCAGATAAACTTTACTAAAGTTATCGCGGAACAAGTATTCACAATCAAAAAGCCATCGAAATGCCGAGACGTCCCACTAGCCAGAAGTTGTTCGTAGGAACTTGCTTCGCTTACGCTCCGCTCGTTCGATAAGCAAGGAAAATGAACATGTCTTGTGATTTTAGTTTTATGGTCCATAATTTGTAAACAGTATAAGTTTTCAAGTACATAAGCTATGCCTTAACATGAAACTGATGTAAACTTACTTCGAGCAGGTAACGCGCGACAGGTCACTCCAGTTAGAATATTTATAACACTTACCTAGAACAAAAAAATACATGTATTAGTATAATTATTTATTACTCACAATAAAGTAGAACCATTTAAAACGTTTACCAAATATACATAGCGAAACACTGACGATAAAATGCGTAATACCTAGTACCTATACCTTCTCAGTTTCAGCGCTCTGGCTACCCGTAGAAGTTAATTAACATATAATCTTATGTTATGCATCACGGCAAAAATAAAATAAATAGGACAAACAATTTGGCAGCTTAGGCAAATTTGACTAAACACGACCTTATCTTTGTATTAACGAAATTACAATTGTAATTTTTATTAATGTTTTTCCATAGTACCCGACCTCGAACGTTACAGAGGTGTCATGAGCAGCTGACGACGACCGCGGTCAGCGACACTGCTGTGTTTACAGTATAATTACATCACAGATACAGTGGAGAGACTTGATACTTGTACGAACTGTGTCATAATATTAGTGTTATTTATATTAAACCTTTTTTCCACAGTATCCGACCCAGAGTGTATCATGAATAGCTAACGATTGCGGTTCCGGGACACTGCTTGGTTTACCGTATAATTACATCAAAAATACAGAGGAGAGACTAGATACTTGTACGAACTGTGTCATAATATTAGTGTTACGTTTTTTGTTATTTATATTAAAACCTTTTTTCCACAGTATCCGACCGAGTGTGTCATGAACAGATGACGATCGCGGTTGCGGGACACTGCTTTGTTTACAGTAATATTACATCACAAGATTCAGAAGAGAGATTTGATACTTTTAGATAATGTCATAAAATTAGTGTTACGTCTTCTTCTATAATAAAACTTATTTCCATAGTATCCGAACATATTGAATGTGCCGTGTAAGTAATACACTTGATACTTGCAAAGTGTTGCCTAAATATTATGTTACCTTCAATTTCCTATTATGAGAAAGGAGACATGCAATCATATACTCGTAAGCGTAATAAACACATATGTGTATCAAGTAAGTTGGCGGCATAAGCTAAGAAATAATTACGTTTTCCAACAGACAAACAAAAATATCAAATTAAAATATTTCGTTGTGTTCCATCCATGTGCTCAAAAAATTTGTGTTGAAGTAGTTAGCAGAGATGGACTTTTAAAAATCCCAGAAAACATACAAGAAGTTATGAATAAGCAAACGAATATTCACGGGACAAAAGGCAATAAAACAGTACTATTATCCTCAAACTGTCAATATGTAACTTCATAGTTTACCGTAATCGCACCTCACACCACTAAACGTCCACCAAACTTATGCCCGTTCGCACCCTTTCGACATTTGTAGCTCACGGAAACTATGGACTACGTACAATAAAAACCGAGAACCGAATAGTAGTTCGGCCGCACGTCTATAAAGATTTATTGCAAAAGGAATGGCGTTTTCGCAGTCCCTCCCCGCCGGAGTGTTTCAGCACAAATAAATTTCCGAGCGACCCTTAGCGGGTATATCGAAATATGTTGATCCTTTAAGTATTACATGGCAGTAACTTGGCCGTAAGGTATCGAGTGTCTTCATTATTTAACTCTGATATAGATTTCTAATATTCATTGCCCGGTTAATACTTTGATTATTTACGTCTCGGCTAATTCCGTATACCTTCGTCAATTGTCTTGTAGCTTGAACCACAAATACTACAAATAGTCGTCTTCATCGAACAGAAAGAAACGTGACAGAATAGATATTAGTATAACAAAACATTTACTGAAGCTTATAAATTAAGTCCTACTATGTACGCCCTAATAATGTACGTCCTAGTTGAGTACAAAACAATAACTTTATATGTATTATTGTAATTAGATATTTGAGATCTTTTGAGAAGTTGTTGCTCACAAAAGCCCGCCAATCAAGGCAACAAGTCTTTTATTTGTACTTTTTTTATTTTAAGTGTGTTGTGTTGTTTAGATAAACAAATGAAAACTCCTCCTTTTTCCTAAATTAAAGCTTGAACAAGATCAAGATTGTACCCTGATCGATTCGCGCAAAGATATCACGATAATACAACTTACACCTACACACAGAAATGTATCGTTTAGGCGTAAAGGATCCGAATAAAATAATTATTTGCCTAAGTTATCTATTTACTGGACGTATATCCCACAAACACAACTAACATATTCCCATATTTAAAATAGACCCTTGTCGTCCTTTGATACTTTATTTACCTACGCAAATAAATGGAAACGTGTAGGTCAAATAAAAATAGGCGAGCTCAGATCGCTTTCTGCTATTTACTATGCTATAAACAATACAAATAAGTCTGCATAACCTACATGTATAAATAAATAAATATTATGGGACAATCTTACACAAATCACCCAAGTCCCACAGTAAGCTCAATAAGGCTTGTGTTGGTAACGATATATATAATAGATACATACATATAAATACTTAAATATATTGTAATTTATCTCGTATGGTTACTCTGATTACTAGAATTACCCTATCAAGTACTTACAGCCAATCTGGTCTGTTAAATCCTTTATGATGCTTACTCGTCGGCTGCCTCAATCCAAGTGAACGAGTCTGTGTCTGCGCTTGTCTAACTTTTTCTTCCCCTACCACATTCCATAACTACCGTGTTGCCAGGAGTATAATTTTAATTTCCCAACTACCCCGGCATTTAACCAGGTATCGTAAAAAAGTTGCCACATCAAAATTATTATTTGCCTGTTGTACTAAGTAGTATACATATTAATATTAATAAATCATAACAAATACATAGAAAACATCCATAACTCGGGAACAAATATCCGTGATAAACACACAAATAAATGCTCTGACCAGGATTCGAACCCGGGACCTCTTGCTTCATAGGCAGGGTCACTACCGACTAGACTAGGAGGCCGTTAAATATATCTTACCAACTGACTAATTATATAATAAGACTATTTTTTTATTTATTTAATAGTACATTACTTACCAAGGGCTGTAAAAGAAAGAAAGCCCGAAATCGCAGGTATTTGTAACCCGAGCCGCAGGCAAGGGTTGTAAATATGCGATAGAGGGCTTTCTTTTTTACTGCCCGTGGTGAGTACACAATTTTACGTCTCCACCTGGCCATAATGCGAGTTTTACCGTACGCGTAGCGTGCGATAAAACTCACATTATGGCCAGGTGTGACGTAAACATTTGTATTCGTGTAGTATTGGTTCAATCCTGCGTCCTTTTCAAAACATAGTGCGATTGAAAAATATATACATTTTCATTACTAACTACGCTATCACGACGACAAACGCAACCATCGTTACTAGGTTGTGTTCTGTCACAATATTTGATTCTTCACGAGGGTAATAAAAATAAGGCAGGCGCGCACGCTGCGTGATTTCACCGCGCCGCACCGTGGGCTGAAAATCGACTTTGATAGAAATAGAAATTGATTTCTTAATTTGTATCTTTTTTCTTGTAATAGCTTAAGCTAAGTAAAATATGTCCCACAATAAGTCTGGAGGTAATTTGGTAAAAAAAAATGAATGGAGCGAATGAGAAAAATCGAATTTTCTTCAACAATAAAAGCCAAAACGTTATATCCTCGCAAACGGTTATAGTACCAATTATTCTTGATTTTTTGTCATACTCAAATTTTTGCTACCAGGTGTACTTTTTTAAAAATCCATTTAAAAATTCCCAACCAAATTACCTGAGACTCATTTTGGGACATATTAATACATAGCTAAAGCTATTTCAAGAAAAAAAGGTACAAATTAAGAAATCAATTTATATTTCTATGAAAGCCGACTTTCAGCCCACAGTGCGCCGCTGCAACTACATGCCGACGCCTGCGGCCCGTAATTACCCAGCTGAAATACATATCGATATAATGCGATTAAGGCAGACAGCCACGGATATCACATTTGGCATACCTAAACAGGGGTCCTATCATACAATCTACCTTCAATACCTACTACGAGTAGGGCAGATGCCCCGGTTGTAGCCACTGTACCGGTTTTGGCCATTTTCGACTTTATTAAGGTATAGACAAATTTACAAGTATATGGTTTATAAATCTTGAAGCAAATCAAATTATTTTGTTCAATATTTTTGATTTGCAATTTTTTAAGTAATTACACTACTATATATAAACTGAAAAATAGATGTCATATACTTCAGAAAAAGTGACCAAACCCTCCGGTGTCCGAGGCCAGATCTGGCCTCGGACACCGGAGGGTTTGGTCACTTTTCTATCTAACATCTATTTTTCAGTATATGGTTTATAGTTAATTTAAGAGTAAATCATGGCAGCACAGATGGCATTATCATCTGTCATGTATCAGTTGTCATTCAGTTGTCAGGAGCCATGGAGAAAAGTGGCCAATCAGTACATAAAGAGTGACAATCATTCCTTATTGACACAAAATGACGGCTGTCTGAACAGACAAACTCTCCTTAAAGTGGCCAAAACCGGGGCATTTGCCCTACTATTACTTATTCTGTAAATAAGGTTATTGCACTTCTCAGGATCGGGACAGCATTCAGTAAGTAAGGTACCAAATACCTTTTAGGTCAATAACATTTCGATCTTGATTTAATTTGTTTAACAGCTACTTGAATATTCTGGATAGAATTACTTTCTATGTTTACCTACTCGATTTTCAATTCATCCAATTACTGAAATGAGGGTAAGTTAGTATTAAATTATTATAAAAACAATCTGTATTTATAAACGTCGCTGAAAAAATGTCCGCTCATTTTGTTTTAAATAGCTGCAGTTTAGGTACAACATGTCTGACCGATTTTATTATCTAATATTGTCATAATATATGTCATGTTCGATAGGCGGGTTAGGGGATATGTAAGCCGTAAATGTGTAACTAGCTGTAAAGCCTAACATAGCGAAATATAGTGTTGTCAGTTAGGAAACAATGTCAACGCAGACAAACGGAATAAAAGTTGATACCCCTGCCGTGTTTTTGAAACTTCCATAATATTGATGCTCTGCCCTTTAACTGACGTTCTCGAGCGGGAATCCATACTTCAAGCGTGACTCAAAGTTTGCTGTATGTCGCCCGTGATATCGTAAGTCAGGCTAGCTGCTAGGGACTCAAAAAATGTTTATCCTAGTGTTAATACGAATATGTAACGATATCCATTTATATCAAGTATATCAAAATCCAAACCTTACCTGCCGCGTAAACCACCGTACAAACACCCGAGACACCCGTAACTTGAATAGATTAGTTTTATACGAAAGTTTTCTTCAATACAATGCCGTTAGCGGTTTATGGACAGCATAAAATATGGCCCCTGCTTTTACGACTGCCGCTTAACATATAGTGTCGTAAAACCGAAAAGGCGTTGTGACATCAATGGTCATTTGTTTGTTCGTTATTAGCTAATTAGTTTCGTTTAAAAAGTTTACCGTGCTGGACTTGTTTATAAGATTTTTTTATACCACGACGGTGGCAAACAAGCATACAGCTGGTGATGGTAAGCAGCTACCGTAGCCTATGGACGTCTGCATCTCAAGAGGTGTCACATGCGCGTTGCCCACCCTTTACAAAAAGGAGGATTCACTGTGTTGACGGCTAAAGGAGCAAGAGGGTCCCTCATCGTCGACCTCCTGTTTGAGATTTAAGATAAATATACTTTTTTTTATAGGGCGCAAAAAACGGTTTAAAAACATCTAAGACAGGAAAAACATAACCTTCCATCGGCAGTCGGGTCAAAAATGCATGCTCTACTACTCAATCTTGACAGGGTGACATAGACTTAGGTACGTATTATTTTAGATAAAATTATTAGAAATGTAATCTCTTATCATTATTGTTTTACAGTTTACACCTGTATTATTTTAGATAAAATTATTAGAAATGTAATCTCTTATCATTATTGTTTTACAGTTTACACCTATCACCTATTTATAGGAGAAAAATAAACGATGTTATATAGTGTCAAATGTCGTCAAAAAGAAACGAATGGGCACTTGTTTTTACCACTCGATAAAAGCGACCATCGCGGGTCCGCTGGACAATTTGAGTAGCACATTTCGGTCGCAAAACGACGTGTTTTGGACACACAGATAATTTACGTACTAGATGAAGCAAAATATGACTTACTTAAATGGCCGTACAAATATTGTTAGATCATGTTTGTCCTCCTCTTCGTTTTACGTATTATTATTAATATCGTTAGTTATTATCTATTTTACAAAAAAATTGCAAAAGCCCATATTATGTTAAGGCCTCACACACTAAAACAAAGTCTTTAGATGAAACTAAGGTGGCGATTGGCGGCTTAGTTATTGCGATTAATAAGCCTAACTAAAAGCTTCAAAATGCGGAGTCTGACACGCTAAACATTCTGACAAAAAATTACACATTCACCTCATTTATCCGATTATTTATAAAGATAGGTTTCCGTATTGTTAATGGTGCCCTAAGAGCGCGGTTGTCGGGTTCATTTTTAAAACTAAAAGAATTCTAAGTTGCATAGTCTATATGGTCAAGCCTTATTGAGCTTACTGTGGGACTAGGTTGATTTGCGTAAGATTGTCCCATAATATTTCTTTCTTTTTATTCATCCGATTATTATTTAATAGTAGGCAGGTGACCGTTAATTATGATTGATGCCCTAAGAGCGCGGTTGGCGGGTTCATTTTGAAAACTAAAAGAATTCTAATGCGTAATCTATATGGTGCAATCTACAAATCATGAATAGGTAGGTGCACATGGAGCGTAAGTAAATAAACTACCCTCGTTTGACACGCTAAACGCTCTGACAAAAATTACACATTCTGCTCACTCCTGCCGGTTATTTTTATTTAATTCTAGGCAGGTGGCATGGTTCAACCAATATTTTTACACGATTACCATGCTGATGAAAAGCCAACACGCCCAGAACGTTACGTTTCAACACAGGTACGTAGTTTTATTACCGTTTGAAATGTGGACATAGGGTAAGGTGTCTTTATACGGTGGGACGTTGTATAAATTGAAAATATTCCACGTTTGTAATACGCAGCGTTTTTTTCAAGGATCAAAATAAGTTATTTAATTACATTCATTTGATGTGCCAATGTTTCATAAAGGCGATTCAGTGTTAATTTGGTGTGGATAAGTTTTAGAGGTAGAATGGATACGAGTATATTAAATTAATTATAGATCTACTCAATCTACTCTCTGTTGTTGTTATTCATTTCATAACTGGTGGCTAAATCTTGCGTTTATAATGGTTAAAAATATTAAAACAATTCTACGAAAAAAATAAAACAAAAGAAGAGATAGTAACTTTCAGAAATTTGCAGTCGTATCTTTGGCTATAATTGAGATATTGAAGACAAAACGGGACTTAAAATATCGACTAAAGATTAAAGTCGAAAGCAATAAGTAAGGCTTCCGCGTTCCGACAAATATATCGAGATGAGACCAAGATAAACATATCGGGGAACGGATGGTTTAAAATATGCAGCTTTTCTCGTGAAATTCGTGTAAACAAGTCCCTGTGCCTTCGGGTATTATTGTCGGCGTATTGTCGTCGGTTTTTAGGGTTTCGTTCTCGAGGGAAGCCAAGCGGTACCCTATTACTTTTCCGCTATCTGTATGTCTGTCTGCCAGACTGTTTTGTAAGTAATTGAGGATAAAAGTTGATCAATACACACGATTTGCAATGAAAAAAAATAGTCAAGGGCACCTCAATACTCAAACCGTAATAATTTAGTTTTTTTCTAAATATTATATGAAATGATAAAGCTTCATGTAATTCATAAAATAAATTATAAAAGTTACATAACAAATAAATCTCAATCGATTAAGTATGAGTTAGACTCAGAAAAAAAAACTGACCAAGTGCGAGTCGGACTCGCGCACCGAGGGTTCCGTACAAACCTATAACAAGCAAAAGTTGTAGTATGTTTATTACTTATTTCAATTTAATACCTCCACGCGTTTACGAGGAAAAAGTTAGTAAGTGGATTTTACTAAAAATGTCTACTTTTTGTAATTTTCCCATTGTCTATGCTATATGACGTTGCTTCGTGCCAAATTTCAAGTTTCTGAGTTCACGGGAAGTACCCCGTAGGTTTTGCGAGTGCCGAAAAACTAACTAAAATAAACGACTGTACTATGATGATTGCGTTGGCTTTTAAGTTTGATTTTTTTACAGCTCCAAGGGACAATAGACTTGAGTATTTGATATCAGCTTGATTCCTGAGAAAAATGGTCTTGAGAGACAGACAGACAGACAGACGGACAACAAAGTAATCCTATAAGGGTTCCGTTTTTTCTTTTCGAGGTACGGAACCCTAAAAACGATTAAAAAAAAATTGTGTAATGGTCCGTACCATACCCTCCGTCCGAGAGTCTAGCTCGCACATACCCGGTTTTTTGTTTGTATTTGTCAACTTGGCCGGGGTCATAATACATACATAGTTATATATAATCGATTACGTGACAAAAGTTGATGTATTAGGTCTACCTTCATATTTCGGGATTATCGAAGGTGGCCACTGACTGTATAGTGTATATCTGTTGTTAGTGACCCAGCCTACGAAGCTCAAGGCCCAGGGTTCGAACCCCGGCAAGGGTATTTTTAGTAGTAGTTAGTAGTAAAACACTTTGTTCCACAAAACAAGTACATGACCAACAAAAACATAGTGAGTGTACAAAGGCGAACTTATCCCTTTAAGGGTCTCTTCCAGCTAACCTTTAAGCAACTGAGAGAAATCGGTCAGACATGGTAGACAAAGGTTTTCGTGGTTGGTTTGTACATTACTTGTACACGACGGCAAAACTACGGACGGTACTATTTGTGTTTTAATAACGAATGTTCCTGAGTTAGGTACATCTACTCTACCTATCTACATTATTATCCTTTAAAATTTATTTTACGTGGTTGAGTAACAACCAATTCAAATGTATGAGCAGGATACGAATGGCAATATATTGTTACTTTTTCTTATATTCTGGGCTAATTATCCATTTTATATGAAAAATTATCCATTTTATATGAAAAATGGATAATGCCCAGAATATAAGAAAAAGTAACAATATATTGCCATTCGTATCCTGCTCATATATTTGAATTGGTTGTTACTCAACCACGTAAAATAAATTTTAAAGGATAATAATGTAGATAGGTAGAGTAGATGTACCTAACTCAGGAACATTCGTTATTAAAACACAAATAGTACCGTCCGTAGTTTTGCCGTCGTGTACAATGTACAAACCAACCACGAAAACCTTTGTCTACCATGTCTGACCGATTTCTCTCAGTTGCTTAAAGGTTAGCTGGAAGAGACCCTTAAAGGGATAAGTTCGCCTTTGTATCACTATGTTTTTGTTGGTCATGTACTTGTTTTGTGCAACAAAGTGTTTTACTACCTTAATACGTACCTTATTAACATTGTTCCTTAAACTACTTTTAGGAGATCAAATTAGGCTATTTTGCTATATCTGATGCGAGACTATGAGAAGATAATAGAAAATAAATTGGGGAAAAACGCGTCACTCTTTTCCTGGCCTCCTCATAATATTTACACCTTGGTTAAGTAACAGTATCCTCAAAGATACAAGCTTTTAGAAATCAATGTCGCTATTAGGTGCCGTGAGCAAATAGGAAATGGGGGCGCAATCCCACTAATCTACCGTCAAATAGAGGGGAGACCGGCAAACACCCCTTACGCTACACTAACCGCAGAGAGACAATGATTTTTTTTATTAGGCTTGCTTGTTTAAGGAAATAATGAGCTTTAGAAATCGTTTTGAGACTATGTCGGGTGTTTTTAGAATTTTCACAAATTGTATTAGTTATTAATTATTTTACTTGTTTTTTTTTTTTTTTTAGATGTCGCTTACGGCTGCTATAAAGTCGATGTAAAAATAAATGCAAAAAGATGATTGAAGGCATTGAGAATTTCGTCAGCTCAGTAACTGAACCCATAGCTTAATTGGTAAAGCGATATCGAGCCCCGGTAAGGCGTATCGATGTTTGTTCAAGTCAAACTGGGTTGATTATTTTTTCAATGTTTCAATGTTTGTATTTGATTAAATAACATACTAATGTATTAGTTATAGTTGATACTTAGAATTTAAAAAGTTCGTTCAATGTTTTACTATGGACTTATATAGATGTCATATACAAAGGAAAAAGTGACCTAGACCTCCGGTGCCCAGGGCTGCGATCGAACCAGCGTCTTAAACAAAAAATCTAAATATTTATTAAAATAATTTGATTTGTTCTTCAGTTGTTTTACTATGGCTTTCTTTTAGTGGCTTTTTTTTCAGGGGGTATTTTGTATACAAAGCCAGCGATGCTGGTTTCGTATTCGGTTAAGTACTAATATATACCTACTGAGTCTACGTTAAGGAAGAAAAATAGAAATAGTTTCGGTGTCCATATTGAACAGAATACGGGAGATATTTTCGATTAACAAGATATCATTCGACTTGTTTTTATAACCCGGGACAGTATTTACTATATTTTAACTGACTTTAAAAAAGGAGTATGCAACGTATTAAACTAGAGAATGCCATTTGGCATTAATTCTGCCATTTGTTTTAACGGCCTCCTAGCCTAGTCGGTAGTGACCCTGCCTATGAAGCAGGAGGTCCCGGGTTCGAATCCTGGTCAGGGCATTTATTTGTGTGTTTATCACGGATATTTGTTCCTGAGTTATGGATGTTTTCTATGTATTTAAGTATCTTTCTATTATACTAGGCTACGATATATGCCTAGTACCCATAACACAAGCCTTATTGAGCTTGCTGTGGGACCAGGTTGATTTGTGGAAGATAGTCCGATAATATTTATTTATTATTTATTTATTTGTACTTATTCTTTTGTTTCGTGAAATAAAATTTAAATAAACAAATAGTAAGTAAATAGGTTTTTACTTGTTTGCATACTTTCTTATACTCATGATTCTACTTCCCATTCTAGGAATGGATTATTTGTAGTTAGTCTGGCCAGTGTTTGTCGGCTAGCATAGTTAGTAACGAATAGCGGAGTATGCTGCAGCCGCAACAGTTTGAGAACTGTAATAAATCACTGCAACCTGCCACCTACCACTCTATGTTTTGACTGAACAACTTTTATACAACTTTGGAATCTTAGTTTAGTACCTTTCCAACGTGAGTTGGTATTTGTTGTAGGAAACCACTAACTTAGTAGTACTGGTTGCTACTTATATATCCGGAAACAAAAAAACAAACAAACGTACACGGCTGAAAATGGTTTTATTGTTTTTCAAAGTATTCCCCTTGATGATCTATGCACTTTTGCATTCGCGTGAACCAATTTTTAAAGCACTTCTGCCACTCCGCCTGAGGTACCTCCATAACGTGTTGTTTGAATGCGTCGACAGCATCTTCAGCGGTCGAAAATCGTTGACCGCGTAATTTATTCTTTATATTTGGAAATAAATAAAAATCGTTGGGTGCCAAGTCAGGGCTGTACGGCGGATGACCCGTTAATTCCACATTTTGACCCTCCAAAAATAGAGTTGTTTCGCGTGACGTATGACAGCTGGCATTGTCATGATTAGGGTTTGCAATATCCGCCCAGTTTTTTAATATTCGGATAATTGAATACTTCAACATTTATTATCCGAATATTCGGATATTTGAATAATTTCGTATAATTTTCGTATTTTATAAAATAAAACAAAATTAGCGTATTTAAAGGTGTGTAATGCATAAAATTAACAAGTCAAGTAACAAAAAACCTGAAAATTAAAAACACAACATGCTTTTATAATCATTATATGAGTTGTCATTATCGCAGACAACCTACCTTCGTACGTAATAGATACAATACAGACTGACTGACTGACTGAGCGAATGGGTTCGGTGTTCGGTCGGTTCAGAGTAGGTAGGTAATACCAATAATTATTTTAGTGACAGGTAGAAAATCCGTCTTATCTGCAAGTGTTTTCGTTGCTCATTTAAATACCTAATAATAGTAACATTAGTAACAATTCGTGTCTGCTAGATTTAATCAATATATTATGTAATTTATGTAAGTTGGTAATCAGGTACTTATTTAATAAAATATAATACTTAATATGGAACATTTGTCTAAACACTATTTGGGCAATACAGATGGACATAAAACGTCAGTAGTCATTAGTGTTTTTTCTCGTAATTTTTTTTTAATTTTTCCTGCTTATAAATGATTTTATTAGTGTTTTCAAAATATCCGTTTATTCGGATAATTCGCGGTTTAGTATTCGGATAATTTTGAATATTATTTTCGGCGGATATTCGGATAATTGAATATTCGGATTATTCGGATTGCAAACCCTAGTCATGATGAAGAATGATTCTTCGTCGCTGGTTAGTTTTACGAATTTGTTCAAATACTTCCGGTAAGCAAATGGTCGTGTACCACTCTGAATTAACCGTTCTACGGTTTTCTAGTGGCACTGTAGCTACATGGCCATTAATACCGAAGAAGCAGGCCACCATTTGTTTCAATGTACTTTTTGCACGAGTAACTTTCGTAGGGTTCGGCTCATTTTGAAACACCCATACCGTTGATTGTTGCTTCGTTTCGGGATCGTATGCATAGATCCAGGATTCGTCACCTGTATAGATGTTATAAACGGCTTTTGAGTCACCACGGTTATATTTTTTTAACATTTTATTGCACCATTCGACGCGAGCATCTTTTTGCTCTTTTGTTAAGTTGTGGGGTATCCAACGCGAACAAATTTTTTTTACAGCCAAATAATTATGTAATATGCTATTAATGCTGGTCATAGAAATACCCAGAGTCGCCTCTATCTCGCGGTACGTAACATGTCGGTCGTCCATTATAAGTTTTCGCACAGCCTCGATATTTTGTTGTACAACGACCGATTTCGGGCGACCTGCCTTAACTTCGTCCGTAAGCATACTACGTCCACGATTGAACTCACTAAACCAGTGATACACAGTAGTTTTAGATGGGGCTTCATCACCAAAAGTTGAAGTTAGTTGATCTATGCACTGTTGTTGCGTTAAACCACGCCGAAAATCATAATAAATCATAGCACGAATATTTTCACGAGTGAGTTCCATTCTTGCTGCGAGATGACATTTAAAACCCGTCAAAAACAAAACACGAGCGTTAATAAGAAAGAAAAAATATACCGGCCAGTACTTAAAAAAGTTCAAATTTTACCATGGAGGTCAAATATGCTATTTAAGAAGATTGTAATCCCGGTTTCCGGATATATAAATAGCAGCCCTTGTATATTGACTTTGTAGAAAACCAATGATAGACATAGTCAACCTCTCGTAAGACATCACAGTATTGACTTAAGTGTATTCCTAAATTATCATCAGCGAAGTAGTTCCGCGATGACATGATATAAATTCTGAAAAACCAAATATTTGTTGTTTATCAGAGATATTTATTTGTACTATCGGGTTCAGCATTGCATGGCCAATTTATGAATATATTAAATATTCATAATGTGACAAAATATTACATGTCCAAAGTAATAATAAAAATAGCAGTCCAATTAAAATTAAAAATTATGTCTACGTACTGTCAAATAAGCCCCCACGAGTTGTCCCGGGCGCAAAGGTGCCCATCACACTTGCCGCGTTACCACGTTGGATGGCGATGGCCAACCTTTGCACCAGGTAAGAACCCGCGCGAGCCTCAGAGCTCCTCTCCCTAATACGGCGGCCCACTTCCTTTATAAAGGTTAGAGCCTCCGACCCCCAGCACCCTGTTGTCTCAAACGCGAGAGGCACGAAATAATAGTTGGACTCAAGGGTACAGTACTTGCCCCGCTTTCTAACCGCCGCTAACTCCGCTGCAGCCCCAGCCGTTTGAACCGTTCGACCGAGGTGTGAGACGGCGAAAGTGCTGACGCACGTGGCGTCCCAAAGGAGGGACTTACCCTTCTGCCATGGCACCAGCGTTAGCCCGTCCGGCCTTTTGCCATCAGTGCGACAGAGACCTGGTGGTTCCAGCACGCACGGGATGTTGGCGGATACTAAGGCCCTTCGAACGATGTCATTTAGAGCGTGGTGTCGAGGAAATCTCCCTGAGCATCGACAGCAACTTAACGCGTGATGGCCGTTCGCCTCCACCATGGACCCGCAGATGCATTTATGGGGTACACAAACATCGCAGCCAAGGCGGAGAGCTACTGCCACACGCATCGAGTCACTGTCAAGGAGTGTTCCCAAATGAGGGGCAGGCAAAGCCTGCAACCACGCTCCCGCTTCTGCCCTCGACACCGACTTGAGTCTTGCCAAATCCACACCCGAGGCAGTACCCATGAGGCGTACGAGTGTGTTTTTAGCTCCAACATCATCCCACGCTCTCTGCACTTGCGGAGCCTCAGGTATGGTCGCGTTCGGGCACAGGTTTGTCCATTTTGCCAGCGCATCATCGACAAAGGGAATGACAACCATGTCTCCATCGGAATTTAATATTTTAGAGACAAGGCTGCGAACTCCATGTGCCGATGCGAGAAACGCTGACAAACCCACATCCGCCGCTCGCCGCAACCCCAAGCCCCCGTGACGTATGGGCAAAGATGCCTGACTCCACTGGTCATCAGAAAGGGACACATTTAAAATTAATTCCGTCGTATCCCTCAGAGCGCCGTCAAAAGAACACACCTCAGCAGGACACAACCATGTCGGGGTGGTTCTTAAGAGGTAGGTTACCTTTGGAACCGCGAAACACATCCTACGCAGAATCAGAGCGACATGAGATCCAATGTTTTCGAGACGCTTCCGGGCGAGCAAAAGAAGCCGCCTCCTGGTCTCAATAGCCTCTGGAATGGCCTCAGGGAAAATTGGAGAACCCAGAAGGTAAAACGTACCCCGGGAGAGTTCCTTGAGACCAGGAAGCAAAGAGCTGAAACGAGACAACACAGAAGAAGAAGAAGGATTGGGTCCACAGCAGTAAAACTCACACTTCGCCGCATTAACCTCCAGTCCCATCGCCTTGAGACGGGGGAGTAAAATAAATAAATCTTGCTCTAAGACCTCAGGCTTTCCCCCTATGGTCCCGTCATCCAAGTACCATATATTAAGGGGTGATTTCAAGGACGATATACATTTATGAATAGCGAGACTGAAGGTAAGCGGCCCGAGTGGATCTCCCTGCTGCGCACCCACTTGAGAAGAAATTAGGGAGTTGTTGTAGAACAGATTGGACGGAGCGTGATAAACCTGATACAGAAAAGGGTACAAACATGGTATATTCCCCTCGACCTCAGTCAACAAAACATCTCTCTCCACTGTATTGAACGCGTTTTTAAAATCTAATTTAATGACGATGCAGTCTGCGTTCCCCGAATCTGCTGCAAACGTTCGTGCGGCATGTATAGCAGCCTCACACCCCCTTCGTGTACCGAAACCTAACTGATGCGGCTGGAGATACCCAGCCATGCGGTCCCTAACTGCCCGGCACCCCAGTTTGGCTACCAAACGCCGAAAAGTGCTACCTACTGCAATTGGCCGTATACCTCCCTCCTTTTTAGTCAAAGCGCACAGAGACGCACCATACAAATACGGACAAACTTCCGGATTTAGTTGGCCAGTAAGTAAAAAGTTACACAACTTGACGAGACTTTCAAGCAATCGTTGTCCGTTGTCGCCCGCGGAATTCGAAGTCAACTCTTTCAAATGAGCCGGCCGAATTCCGTCTAAACCCGAAGCTGAACCATTGTAGAATGTTCCTAATGCCTGGACTACCTCCTCCAAATTGACTGTTAAAGGCTGGAAAGAGCGATCCGGCTCCCGAGGAAAACTTAGAGGGCGGGATGGGGGCGGGTGCTTCGTTTGCAAGGAAGCGAGAGTTTCAGGACCCGAAGGTGCTATCGAGTCGTCCGACTTCAAAACACGAACGGCCCCTCTCACATCCCCCTCGTACACTTTGGACTCAATAGTCTTATACACCGAAGGCAAGCGAGAGGAGCCCGTACTGACACTTGTACTCGTAGTCACACTAGCAAACGAACAAGACAAGCATTCGGCCGCAACTATATTCGACTTTACTTTTGCCGTAAGATTGCCCGGGCCCTCGATGTCCGGTGCCTTCAGCGCCGAATACGCAAACGAAAGTAGCGCACACCAATCCACAATTTCGTTGGTTTCAATGCACCTATCTATAACGTTGCATAACGTGCCTGCTGCCAGGTTTCTCGCCCCCTTTGGTATGTGACGGAGCACCCTCACCGATGTTTTAAGGGCACTGAGATTTTCGAGGGTAATGCCAGATGGTTGCGAGCCTTGTGGCTGTGTAGCAGCGACGTCAGGGCGGCTGGCGCGGGGAGCAACCCGAGCAGATGAAGACTGGGGGCGCAGTCGAGCCACATCCTTGTGAATGTGTCCGATGTGTATTTTTAGCCCATGCGCTGTGAAGCCGCGAGACGAACCAGGGCAATGGGGGCAAGTCACTAACCGGGGGGAAGAGGAACTCATCATAGAAAATCTGATGTGATATTTATATCACAAGACTCACTAACGTACACGTTAATTCAAAAAATAAATTAAAAAAAGCAATGCCTTTTAAACTCACATAAAACAAAACAAACAATATTACATTAAGAAACACTAACATACATAAATGTCATGTCTAGGTGCTAAATATATTGGCTGCTCACACATATAAAAAAAAATATATAATAATAATAAACATTAAAAACACATTGTCAAAAATTCGATCACAATAAAAACCAGTAATAAAAAAATATATAGCATAATAATAATAAAAAGTGCAAAACAATTTTTATAAGTATGACTAGGAACAATACAACTTTCAATTGATTTGTCTTACACAGAAAACCAAAAGTTCATTTCATTATTTAAACCATCCGACGGATGCCGATGCCCTCTTCCGGATAAACGCGTTACTTTACTACGGTGACTATTACTCGTATCTACGAGCAGAGGCTGCAATTTATGAATGAATTCATTGATAAATTGACCATGCAATTTTGAACCTGATTGATGGTACCTGAGTTATGGATGTTTTCTATGTATTTAAGTATTTATATATATCGTCGTCTAGTACCCACACCACAAGCCTTATTGAGCTTACTGTGGGACTGGGTGGGTTTGTCTCATAAATCTCATAATATTTATTTATTTATTTATATAACTTAGTAAACCTCTTTTAAATTGTTTTAATAAACAAATGTCAAAACGGCGTATGGGACCAATTATCAACGCCATGTTAGATTTGATAGACGTTATGGATACATAATGTTTCAGATCACAAGATCCTTTATTCGGGTGAAAAACTAAAAAAAACCTTTAAACTATGTACACGCGAACTATTAATTTTTAACGTATGACTGACACTACGATTGCTTTCCAAATTGCAGTGAAAGATATACAATGCAACTATATTCAAAACTTGTCGGCGGCATGAAGCGGCCTAATTTAGAACAGATTGGTCCGCGGCAAATTGACTGATAGACTATGATCGGTCGTTTAACGTACATGAAAAATGAAAAAATATGTCACACCAAACGGAATTCATATGCAAATAACGAGGCGAATGCAGAAAGTCGAACGTAGTGATGTGCCATTACTGGGAACATTTTCTACTCGGGAATATTGGGAAAATTCCAGAATATATTCACGACTATAAGTAGGTACTTTCTTTGGTAGGTACTTATATTTCAGTAAATAATAACTATTTTTATAAACTATTATCTTTTATCTCAAAGGTCAAAAATCTCACAGTCGAAATATAACGGATTAATGAAGATCGCAGTGAAATGAAGCCATACATGATGATGATCCCAAAGGTAACAAAAAAGTATGTTTACACACTCGGGTACTATTTATTGTACCCGATTTTTACCATGGTCATATATAATTGTCTGCACTAATGTTATAAGGGATATTTGCGAAGACAAGACTCATTATAACAACAAATTTAATGTATAATTTAAAGAGGTACAATATTGACAACACTTTTAAAAAGGTTGCCTTTAACTCCAAATATATCTTAATAAACCATAAACATCGAAAAAAGTCTGCTCAAAATCGAGGACAACTAAATCACAAAATAATATTAAATTAAAATGTTACACACCCAATTTAGAATTTGTACTTATCGTTTTCAATATCCCCGGCTTGGAAAATATTCGCATGACGCAACACTAGGGAAACAGCTCAGATAAAAGTTGCACAAATATGTTTATTTGAGCGAATAAAAATTATCGCTGCAAGCTGTAGACCGTGCATTTGTGATGCCGATGCAAACGCATCGCCTGGGGCTGTTCTAAACGTATAAAGGTCATATGGTTGTATTTTTATCTTGCTTTAACGCAAATAATAAAAAATGAATATAAAGTAGAACAGGAAGGTAAAACCGCGAAACTTGGTATTCGTTCGAGGTAATCGAGCGATGTACGTAAATTTACGTGTAAAACAGGTGGCCCAACGTTGAAATGGCGAAAAATTAACAAAATTATAAGTATTTTTTAGTAAAAAAAATATGGATCCTCATAATCGTAATAGTCATCAGTTGACGTTTACTGCTACGGTATTCTGCTCTGTAAGAAGCTGCAACAATTTCTGCCCTCTCAGTGGTCGATGTAAAAGCCCCCGGGTAGGTACCTACTAAAATTATGAAACAATTTGGTGCCCAAGAACAGTAACGCACCGGTGTTTCAGTTTGCATTTCTGAATAAGCTGCGCTTGAGAGAACGGTGAACCGAGTGGGGTACGAAAAGCAGTTTTTATACGAGACTTGTATGATGATACGTCATTTGGTTGTAAAACCAGCGAGTCAGCGTTCCGAACGGACGGAAGTCAACCCAGCAAGTAATATATTTTTAATTGATGCACACAGCGACCGATGTGTCGGGTAAACATTTACGCGCTGCCTTTGTCCGCCGCTTTTTAACAACACGAATCGTTGGAAAAGTGTGCAATTTGCATGTTTAAACTTTCAGTTGTTGTAAATATTAACAATGTAATTAAGGGAGGTTGATTGTGAATCTCGTTTGTTAATTTGCAAACATGTCTTCACTTTCGTGTGTTGGGTTTGTTTATAATAGATGGCAGTGACGGTCGATTTTCACACATCTTATGCGGTCTTTTTTGCGTATGATACTTGTACTGTCATGTTACTGCTATTTAACCCTTTATAGGGCAACGGTCTCAAAAAAAGACCACTTGTAACATCATCTTTTTGTACTTTTTTCGTGTATGGAATTTTCCTTTAGTACCGTTTGATAACTAAAAATTGGTAACCAGCTTCGAAACGGGAAATAAATACCAATTCGTAACTGGCTTCAATTTAGAACTTTTCCATTACCGATTTGTAACCATGTTTGGTAGCCGGATTCGAAACGGCAAAAATAAATCCCTGGTTGTAACTGGTTACAAAATGGGACTTTTGAATTATTAGTTAGCTGGAGTTCGTCGGAATATTTCTTTTCAAAAAACATTTCCTTCACAACTTAACTAGACCGCGGAGCTCCTATTTCTGGGCGGTTTGCCCGTTGGGCATTTGAAGCTACCTAACAAACCTAACCTACCTACCTATTGATTTAATGTAATTTTGGACTTCCATGTTGTAGCCAGTTACAAAACTTATTTACCAAACGGTACCACTCTGGCCCAATTCGTAACTGGCTACATACAGGGAATTTTAGATTCCTGTTTTGTAGCTAGTTACCAAATGTCGTTACCAAGCGGTAACACGCTGGCCCAATACGTAACCGGCTTCAAACTGGGAATCTTGATTCCCATTTTGTAGCTGGTTACGAAATTTTGGTTACCAAACGGTACTAAAGGGGAATTTTTAGGACTATAGATTAGCGATGAGACTTGAATTGAGGATTTTTTTTAGTCTTGCCCGTTAAAGGGTTATTTGTGTATCTTTATTTCCACTGATACATGTGTAACATGATACAACGTGCATTTTCGTTAAAGTTAGCATTTTTTTTATAAATTGGCCAATATATGGATTATTATATTACTATTAGATGATAGGATTAAAAAACCGCAATAACTTCCAAACTTTCCATTAATGGATATATGAAATTGAAAACTAATGTATCGACATACAGTTTCGAATACACATTTATTTTTTTAATCAAGTCTTTTAGGCCAGCTGTATCAACCACATTTGACAGACCTACTTACACAGAAAGTTAATGTTTATTTTTGTCAAAATAAAGGATATAATGATACTATATATACACAGCGCAGGCTTCGTTTAGATTCCCAACACAAAAACATATGCAACATGCTTCGTGAAATTGATTGATTTGACAGATTGATCATTGTTACACTGTGGAATCAAACTTCTTATATACAATCAAATAAAGCGAATCTTTTAACGCTGTTTCGTGCAACTGACCCAGTGTCAGTTTGCCTTTATTACAGAAGGTACAGTACAGTACAATAATTTTTGATTTCCATCGCGGAGTCCAGCGCAGTGAATGCCAATTACTAGGCCCGTAACTACTCAACACGTGGAATGTAGCTGCGAGTTAATCCGTGGCATGTGGTTGATTTGTTGAGCTGTAGGCACTGGTTCAGTGCCATGGACAGTCCAGCCGCTTCGCAAAATATTAAAGGTATAGTACAAAGGTTAAAATTTATCGAATGAGCGGAGCGAAGTGAAGTTCTTACAAACAACTTTGGCTACTGGAACGGCTTTTTGATTTTGAGGGTTTGTTCCGCGATAACTTTAGTAACGTTTTTTTGACGTGTGTGTGTGTGTGTAACGTTTGTCTAGTGTGTTTGGACACACAAACGAATGTTCCTATTTACCTTAATAACAGTTTTGGTAAAGGTCTGGGTACACATGTGATTATTCTTTATGTATATACTCGTAGGTATATGTTTTGTCACCGTTTTTAAATTTTAAACTTGTTCTTGTATATTTGCTCCACCAGAGTTCGTAACTTTATATATTCGGTATAACCTGACATCGTGTGTCGATAGCTACATAAATGTTAGTTTAAAGTAGAAGCAGGTGCACTTTAAGTTTTTCGACTGCAGTCTGCACTTTGGGGGACGATAGTAACCATTTTATACTAAATAGCGTGGGAAAATTTCGAAAATTTTGTACTGTCCATGATAGCGTGAACAAGAATCCATACTAATATTATAAATGTGAAAGTGTGTGTGTTTGTTTGTCCGTCTTTCACGGCAAAACGGGGCGACGAATTGACGTGATTTTTTAAGTGGAGATAGTTGAAGGGATGGAGAGTGACATAGGCTACTTTTAGTCTCTTTCTAACCCCCCACTTCCCTAAAATGGGGGGCGGAAGTTTGTATGGAGCATTACGGGGGGCAAAGGGGAACCGTGTTAACCCGAATTTAACGCGAGCGAAGCCGCGGACAAAAGCTAGTGATAATATAAAGATATTTTGAAATTTATAACACAAAATACAGTTTTATTTCTTTTTTTTTATAAATAACGCACCAGTGGTGGTGAGTCAAAAATAGAAGCCGGAATTAATTTTTGATTACCTTTTCTTTAAAAACAGTAAAAGTGCTTACGTGTCAGAAATGAGGCAAGTCGGTGGAAATCATTTCTATGAAAACCCGCCAATGATAGGCATAAGTTTCAAAGTGTCTTACTTATGCATACCTACAGCGTGTAACAAACATAGTGGTGATCCGCTTAAGAGCATACTTGGTATTATATTGCGATTAAGAAAAAGTAGGACAAAAAAAATTTCGACGCCAAAAAAATATTTTTTTGTAAGGGACACGTCATCTAAGCCGGCCGACCCTCCATACGAAACCAATTTATTTTTTCGCGTGTATTTGATTTTTTAATTTTTCGTAATTAAATAGAATATGGTATCAATTATGTCCTTAAACGAATCACCAGCATTTTTGTTACCCTTGTATAATATAGGACCATGACCTCATTTTTAAAAGTTAGTTCCCAAAATAGCAAGAATCGAAACATTAAATGAACAATCCCGTATGTGCTTCCGACCGACTTCATAACTATTTGAGAAATCGACGATATTGTTTCGTTTGTCGTTCCATATCAATAAGGCAATCGTTTAATTCAGTTCTGACAAAGGAAATGCTTCCGAGAAATTCTATATTTCAGTTTCACGACATAAACTGACGTTAGAACTTTTGTCTAATATCCGATTCTAATGAACTGACTACCAAAGTAAAATACGAGTATCTTTCCTTGACATGTAACTATCACTCTATTTCCATTTAAAATTACTTGAAAAACAATTAAACTTTGTTCCGAATTCGTGTCTAAAGAGTCTTAAAGCAAGACTTATTGTCATTTAAGTCAGTATCGGAATTTACTTTAAAACAATGTCAAAGTGCATGATGCCGTCCGCTTACTCGACGTTACTTGGCGAAGTTTTTACGATACTCGGGCAGGGAATATTGTTGGTGCATTAACGTTTAATGTGTTCCATTCCACAGTTCCAGGACTGACATTTTAAATTGAGTTCCGTAACAGTGCAAACCGATTAGTGCATTTTTTTGAAACACAACTTTTAGATAGGTCTGTACCTATCTATTCACGTACTCTATTTACGTACAACTGAACTGATAGGAGGTACGGACTCATAATGTTCTACCTTAGACGATTGGCTGAAATGCGCCTTAGCATTTACAAAGATTGAATATACACGGGAAAATTCGACCGGTGCTGCTGTGACCCGGGTGGCCAAGTAGTTAAGGCGTCTGCCGCGAATGCCGAAGACGCTGGTTCGATCCCAGCCCTGGGCACCGGAGGCCTAGGTCACTTTTTCCTTTGTATATGACATCTATATAAGTCTATTTACGTAAATACAGTCGAATGAACTGCCAGTTCACTGTATTTAAAATAATTATATCAACATAAAATATAACGGTTACACTCACGTCACTTTAGTCACTTCGCGCGTCAGTCGGCAACGCGTCGTGCAACAGCACGCAACGGGCCGGTTCGAAATAGCACTCTTAGTGCTTGAAGATGGAGACCTAAGCTCTCCGAAACATGTCGCGCGAAGTGACTAAAGTGACGTGAGTGTAACCGTTATATTTTATAGTGATAGTATGTCTAAAGAAAGTTTAAATTTAATAATTATATCAAATTCTGCCAACTTGATAATTCAACTAAACAAACTGATGAAACTAAACAGAATTTCTCATCTTCATTATTCAGCGGATCAGATGGACAAAGTTGCCTCGCTAAAAGCGGTTCCGGTTATAGCGACAGGGCACTAAGCTTCATAACTTGCTGTTTATGTATATGTTGGTATACCGTCACGGGCCATAATGGTATATGTAACTTAGTACCCAAGCAGCACAAACGCTGTATTACATAGGCCGTTGGAACTTAATTACAGCCTTGAGCTGTTAAAAGTCTGTATAAAAGCTGTTCTTGTAGATGAAAGCTGAATAAAAGTAATCTAGGCAGCTTCGAAATGCTTTAAGCTGTTTAACGGTCATAAATTTAGCTAAGAGCTGGATATTAGGTTCCAATGAGTAATTTATACAGCAGTTTTGCAGCTTGTAGCGTCATATGCTGTATAAAACAACTTCGTAATACTTTAAGCTGTTTAAGAGTAAAACACTTAGCAATTAGCTGGAAAAGGGTTGCATGTGAAGTGGTTATACAGCTTATATACAGCTTATAGCGTCGTAGGCTGTATAAAGATAGCATTAAACACTTTAAGCTTTTTAAAGGTGTTTTCTAACATCTCTTATACAGCTTTAAGCGGTATAATGGTGTTTTGTGGTATATATGCTGCATATGAGTGTTACTTGTGGCCATTATAACACTAACTGTGTAGCATATTACTTTAAGTGTCCAATGCAGCTTTTGGCTGTTAAATGATAATGAATTACGAACTTATACAGCTTAAAGCTGAAGCTGCTGTATTAAAACACTGTAATACAGCAGATATACTAGCATGTGCTGTATAATAGAACAATTAGACACCTATTTACAGCGGAAACGAGTTTAAGTGCAGTACTGACTTCCTAATGCTGTATAAAAAATACGCCATTACGCATTAACTAAATAAATTACAATATTATTTATAAATGTATGTTTTTTTCCGGAACTACCGTTTTAATCATTGCCTTACTAATTTACTGCATTTGAACAGTAAAACTAACAGCTTAAATGAAATTTGAGACCTAAAATCGAAGAAATTCAATATCACAATGTTTGTTTACACCTTATTTTTAACTTTAAAATTACTCAAATCACGTTATTTTCTTGGCGCATTAAAAATTTAACACTAAACTTATTCACATTCACAATAAACTTACCGCCGCAAGTTAAACTACACTCCAATATGTAAACACGGACTTACCTTTTACATTCGTCTCTTTATTATTAGGACATTATTACAATTCTCCTTAAACACTTTGTGTACACTTTTATTGATTAATATTTACTATTCATATACAATTTCAACTCGCACGGTGTAACTGTTTTATGCAGCATTTCACCAGCTACAAACTGTAAAATAGCTGTATAAACCATGTATAGAACGACAAAAGTAGCCAATGCAGCTATTAAGCAGCTTTTAATTTGCTTTTAGCTGGCTTATACACCCTTACACAGCTATTGTCCAGCTTAAAGCTGCCAATACAGCTTTTAACCAGCTTTTAATCATTTCTTATACAGCTTTTACTCAGCTGTTGTACAGCTTTTATACAGCCTTAAGCTGTATAATTTTGAGCCCAATTCGCCTGTATATGTTCTGTATATGCGCTTATACAGCCCATATACAGCTTAGTCTACAGCTTAAAGTGTCAAGAGGTGCCATTTAGCAGCGCTATACCAGCTAGTTTGTGTTGCTTGGGTAGTGATGCGCTATGGGTGTATGCCCAATCATGGGAATATTTTATAGTTCGCTAGTTGGCCAAAAAGGAAACGTCATGAAAACAGATTAGGAAACAAATATTATAAATTATTTCAAACGATTAATGCCGCGTACACACCGAGCCAACGAAGGACGTTCGTTGGCCCTTCGTTGGCCCGGTGTATACCTACCTTAATAAAAACAATAAATAAATAAAATCAAAGGTATACCTAACGGTTTTTATCTTGTAAGTAATTTAACCAATCTCCGTTCCACGGCAATATATCCGTAGATATGGGAACAGTTTCAACTCACTTTTTGATATGACCTAGGGATTAAGTATTGAAGTTGTATTGAAAAGTAACCTGATAATGTGTAATGTATAATAATTTTAAACAAAAAAGAACCGACTTAAATTAGATTCCACCTTTCCAAAAGGAAATGCCCGGGCTACTGTAAAACATATTTAAATCACTATAGGTGTGCCTATAATATTTGAAGAGTTCCCTCGATTTCTCCAGGGTCCCATCATCAGATCCTGACCTGGTTAGGTTAGGACCAACATTAGGATCAACTGTGTGAGTATACTCTATCAAACAAAAAAAGGATTTTCCAAATCGGTCTAGCCGTATTCGGATAATCGGTGAACATCCATAAAAAATAGCAACAAAGATCCCGACGAATTGAGAACCTCCTTCGAAATCTTGAAGTCGGTTGAAAAGGACAGGGAATGAGTTATTGTCAAAATACACACATTTTAGCTTATTAGGGTTTCAAAACAAAATACAAAACAAATCCTTATTAGTGTTGGAAGTAAAATACGCGAGACAGGTTACGCCTAGTGAAGGAATGTCCGGAACGAAGTACACACCACTTCTAAATAATTCATGAAATATTGCTTTGTGATAATCTAAGAAAATGGTTAGTGTAATAAGAGTTATAGTTAAAAGCAATGGTGCGTATTAGTTTCAGTGACCACGAGGCAATCGGGTAGCTCGCGGTATTTAAGCTCCCGAAATGATGAGGAGCCGCCCCGTGCAACCAGAACTGACCCAACTTGGACTGGGGCGGAAATAGAGGAGAGGTGCAAAAATTGTATTTTGTGCAACAGGTACATAATAAGGGTTCTTAAGATTCGAGGGTCGAAGTTACAAAATGAGGCGAAGCCGAATTTTGTAATAACAGGCCCGAGAATTTTAAGACCTAATTATGTACCGTTGCACACGAAACTTTTTCTACGACAGTAGCAAAAACGTAATTAATAAATAATTTTAAAGTTCTTAAGTATCACGAGTACATAAATCAATTTTGTTTTAAGATTTTTCTATCAACTAATAACTCTTACTTTTGTGCCGAAGTCTTCGGATATTAACTGTGAAGTTTTCTTGTCACTTATTTTATGAAAATTAACATAAACTTCTTGATATTAACATAATATACGAGTTTAAATACAAAAATCAAGTCGTACATTGTGTTGAAACTTTTTAAATATTAACTTTTTGACTAAATGTCATAGACAGACCACGAGTTGGTTTTCAATTGCAAAAAAATATGGCTTCGTTCAAGTAACTCTCAATGCAAAAGTTTACATTAAAGTACTATTATGCTTTTCATAAATATGAAAACTAAATTATTTAAGACATTAATACTTTAAAAAAGACATGATAATGTTTTTATCATAGTTTGTGCAAAAATAATTTCGAGTATATATCAATTTGAAAATATAATTTTTATTGTAAACAAGAACGAACCCTTTTTAGACATGGCACCTGGAAGTCAGTGTATTAAAAAAACAAAAACAGTTGCACAATATGTTTTGTGTGACTGCTAGCAGTTATAGAAAGTACCTATAGACAAATAGACTTTAGCGCCTTCACTTAAATGATGTAGTTTTAGATACCACTATCAGTCATTTCATTGGCATATAGAAGTGCTGGAGTAGAAAAATTTTTTTATTGCACGGCAACCGATTGAAACAGCGGTTGCGTTATTGCTCTGAATATAAGTAAGTATTCAGGTAATCATTTTACATGCTAATACTGATGTCGTATTGTATAATATTGAGTGGGTTGGGAATACTCCCGTTGACAGAACAACACTACTGTTGCAGATACGACTTTCTAGTCACAGTACACGTATAAAGACTAGCTCACCTATACTTGGTATACACGTACTTTGGAAACACCGGGGTCCGTCAGAGCGGTATCAATTTCCGGACTTCCAGTGCTGTTTGATTTATGTTTGCTATGACTTTTGTATACTAACAAACCCGCTGGATTATGTTCCTTTTCGGATTGCACTTTTCATGTTGAAATGCAAACAATATATTTGATATGGTTCGGATATATCGGTTTACTATTGTCGATGCGGGAAACAAATGGATGGATTTGGTAGTGACAATAAAAGTGATTGAATACAAATACATAGTACGGTAAAAATTTACAGATAATATACGCAAAAAAAGATCTTTGATGTATTTGTGCCAACGACACACATTATGTACTTCCTTTGAAAAAATCTTAGTTGATTGTAGTGTATTAAATAATATGCCCGCCGGAGACAGATGAGAATAGGGTTTTTCAACCGACTTCAAGATTAACACGGCTGGAGCGATTTGGAAAATTCTTTTTTTTTTGTTTGAAAGAGTATACTTTACAGTTGGTCCCATTGTCATCAGGTCAGGATCTAATGATGGGATCCTGGAGAAATCGAGCGAACTCTTCAAATATTATAGGCACACCCCTATAGTGATTTGAGTTTTTTTATAGTAGCGGCATTTGCTTTTGTAAAGGTGGAGGCTAAGTGAAGTCGGTTATTTTTTTACTTCAAATTATTTTAGTTATCATTCTCATCTGTCCCCATACTACGCGTGATCGAGGCAGGGACATTAGTAACAGATGAGAATACACGTACATTTACGATTATGAGTTTAACTCTATCAGAATATCTTTCAGAGAACGCTGTTGGTTATTAATGTTTACGAGAAAATATCTATATCAAGCCTAGCTTTATCTAAAGAGGTTGTTTCGTGTGTCAACATCACGTATTGTATTGACAATGAGAATTTAATTAACAATATTGGCTATGCATTCTTAATGCAGCGAAGATCAAAGCAATGCGTCCATCGGGACGTGCATACAATATGAGTTAATTACATATAATTATTGAATTGTACGTTTCCCACGTATAGCATTTGATTTCGCTGCATTGAGACAGTAACAATGAAACATTAATGTATAATAATCCATACTAATATTATAAATGGGAAAGTGTATGTGTGTATTTGCTTGTTTGTCCGTCTTTCACGGCAAAACGGGGCGACGAATTGACGTGATTTTTTAAGTGGAGATAGTTGAAGGGATGGAGAGTGACATAGACTACTTTTTGTCTCTTTCTAACTCCCCACTTCCCTAAAATGGTGGGTGGAAATTTGTATGGTTTGTTACCCCGAATTTAACGCGAGCGAAGCCGCGGGCAAAAGGTAATTATTACATAACGATATTGTATGTACATAATTGTTATCTCAAGGACAGTAAAAAATGGGTGAATTAGTTTAATGTTGTCCTGTCTTTATTATTTACTTGCCAAATTTAACTTAATTTAAAAAAAAAACAAAAAGATATGAAATGTTCAGTTGATCAAAATGTGGATATTAATATAAAACGTAATTAATTTGTTTTAATTGATGTTTTGTTGTGGTAAACGCTTTACGATCAATACCGTATTAATATTTATCAAGGTTTTTTTTAACAATGTTAAAACAATATTTTAATTATAAAATAAAACATAATATCACAATTTATAGGTAATTTACTGTATAGTATGATTTTTTTAAGTTGTCGGAATTGTAGGTAGAACTCTTCAGTAAGATTCCGACATCTTAAAAAATCACCACTATACCTATAAGTGTATAGGTATATATATCATTTACCGTTGTTAAAGATGCACGGTGATTTTAAATAAAACGTAGTTATGGGACTAAAACTACTCTTAATCTTTCATTTTTACTAATCTAAAATAATACTGGGGTTGCAGGCGCTCATAGGCTAGGGTAAAACTGCTTACCATCCGGCAGGCCGTATGCTTGTTTGCCACCGTCTTGGTATTAAAAAGAACGTATCGTGCCGCATACAACCATGCCTTCAACTACTTTACAGTTCTTTAACTTCTTACCAATTCTTGAACGGACCTATAACTATAACAAGTACACATCTGTCACAATGTTAAAACGTATCGCACACAACATAATCCTCACAAGAAACCCGCACGAGAAGCAAACTCTCCAAACGGAAAACGCCTTCATTTGTTTTACTTACCGCCGTGTGAATGCCACAAACTACCACCGCGTTCTTATAGCTGGAGTGCAGGGCAGGTGAGTCAAAAACGAAGACAAACTTATGTTTATGTAACTAAAATATTACTATACTCAAGGACCTATGACATGTTTTTATGCTCCTTAAGTGTAGGACAGCCGCGATAACACGTTTAATTTATGAATAAAAAACTATATTTAACCCTTTATAAGGCAAAAGGGTGTCAGAAATTAGACGAAATTGAACCCTATCACTTTGAAATAAAGTTCAAATAATGGAAAAGTGGAAGGCGAAAGACCTAAGGGCCCCCCGCCAACCAGATGGTCTGACCAAATTAAGAAGGCCTCAGGCAAACTCCATTAAGCGGTGAGGGCTACTGGAGATCGAGACCGATGGAAACAAATTACAAGGACTGCAAAACCAAGTGGTCACGATCCTCAGTAATGAGGGACCGACGAAGAAGAAGAAGAATATTCCCTCTGCCTTATAAAGGCTTAACCTATTTTTCGGGATTTCTGACTCAGTATAGTTTGCAGTTTGTGATACTGATTTTAAAACGAAAGTGTCCGATTTTGTGCCAAACTGAAATAGTTTCTTACATTTCAGTGATATAAATTAATAAACTCTAAACAAACGCTTTTAACAATAAATATTGGCATATTGTATTTTAACATAACATCAAACATACTTACAATTTTTTTATTTAGTTTGATAACAAGTATTACCAATAGCCTGTGTTTGGGTACATTTAGAATTCATAATACAAGGTCCCATTTACACATTGATTAGTGTTAAGTGCGAGTGAATACATTTGTTACTAAACAAAGTAGCAAGTAGTAAGATACATTGCGTTCTACTGTAAAGTCAATTGGTTCCTAAAGTTTTTTGAAGTTGCTGATATCATATTTTTTACCAATAGTAAATTGAGTTCAAAGCTTAAAAGTGTTATTAGATTATTTATACCGTTTTTTTAATCTTCAATGTGACATTTCACACAGTTTGACTGTTATATAAGTTTCCGCCTTTGCCTCTAGATAAATGACGTTGTGAAAAAAATTTATACAGCATTCAAACTATGTGAAATGTCACATTGAAGATTAAAAAAAACGGTATGTTATAAAAAACCTAATTACAGTTTAAAGCTTTGAATTAAATCTACTATTAATAAAAAATATGATATAAGCCACTTAAAAAAACTTAAGGAACCCAATTGGAAAAATATGGGTCTGGTTAAATTACTCAAAAATATGGCTTAAAGTTCTTTCACCGGCGCAATAAGGCCATCTGACATATTTCTAAGACGATTGTTTCAATATTTATTTTTGTAGTTGACTGTACACCACCATATTGAATAACACCGATAATCAAGTACCGCCCTTTATCTATCATTTTCTTATACAATTATATATTTTTTTAAAGCGGAAATCGTTTATTGACATACGAGAAAAATAAAAACAAATATATTATTTTTAAATCCGCAACACAGGTTTCGAATATAATTTAAACTGGTAATAGTTTAAATTATATAATAGGTACTAGTTAACATTGCTAAACCAATAAAACCGGCCGTGGGAGAAGGGTTCCATTACATTATCTATAAAAATGGCAAAAAAAATCATGTCCGTTGTATGGGAGCCCCATTAAATATTTATTTTATTCTGTTTTTTAGAATTCGTTGTTATAGCGGCAACAGAAATACATCATCTGTGAAAATTTCAACTGTCTAACTATCACGGTTCATGAGATACAGCCTGGTGACAGCGGTGTTTTAGTTAATAGGGTCCCGTTTTTACCCTTTGGGTACGGAACCATACAAAAGATTTTCCTTTTCCCGCGTCTTCGCCCGCGTACTATAAGTACTCAAAAAGGATACGATACCCATGTTGATTTTCAGACTTTGTGACCACATTTGCCCCTTTTAGGGGTTGAATTTTCAAAAAACCTGAAACACGTGTTTACTCATTTATCGTTAGGAATAATAAGTTTCGAATAAAATAATCTAACAAATCTTGATTCGCCATACAAACTTTGGACCCCCATTTTACCCCCTTAGGGGGTGAATTTTGAAAAATCCTTTCTTAGTGCACCCCTAGAACTTATAAGGAACCTACGTGCCAAATTTGGAATCTCTAGAACCAGCGGTTTGGGCTGTGCGTTGATATGTCAGTCAGTGAGTCAGTCAGTCAGTCAGTCAGTCAGTTTCTTCTTTTATATATTTAGATTTTGTAAACTGGTTACTTTCAGCGTTAGACTCTTTACGCGGTTTGCAATGCAATCCGACAGCAACATGACTAGCATGAACTCCTAACAAAAGTATACGGTGACGTAAAAGTGCTACAGGCAACCGCTATACAGCTAATGCTCAGAAACACTTCTCAGGTGTTGCCAACACAACCATTTAGTGATTAATGCTCATAGCGTGACGCGGCGGATCTCATGCGGGTATGAAGAGATATAAACAGTTAGTATATTATACGATGTTTTAGTGTTTTGACGGGAAACTTTCTTTAAGTGAAATTGTATTTTATACTATTAGATTAAAAAATAATACTTTATAGCGCAAATACCGTTTAACAGAATAATGTAAAATTTGCCATTTATAGTAACTTAATAAGTATAATAGTTATTACTATTCATAGCTGCGTCATGGCAAATATAAGTAAGTATATTATACGTTTTAAAATTGATCGATATTATTTACTTTTAACTTACAGCTTGAACGGCAGTTCATTAAAATTGTTTTATTATTTTTATACCTGGTATCCTGATTTTCATATACTTAACCTCCTTCTTAGAAATCGCTAGGCAATGTATCTGTATGTATATACACGCACCGCCATTATAAGTATTTGTCTACATTATTCATTAAAATCAGCTTATTTTAGATAAGTTGTAAGGATAAACATGTACATACATAGATTGCATCTTTTTGGCTTGGCGTAGTGAGTCAAAAACAATACAATTTGACCAAAAGAAAATGTATTACGTTATAAATATAATTCCGTACAACTAAAAATACTCATACGTATGTAAAGGAAATGTTTTATAACACTGTATCTATCACACGTCAAATTATTATTACGATGCTTTGATTGATGAGAAAGTTTTTAGTTTTTTCCTAAACGAGTTCTGATCTTTTGTGCTGCCTTAATACAGGGAGCGTTATTTATTATGTTGTCAAAATTGATCAATGATGACCGATATAATTTATGTAAAAGACACAATACGATCGATATTAACAGCACATTGTCATGTTAAAATACTGTTCATTTATCAAATGTATTCGAAAATCTTACCTGATCGGCGGAGTCGCGTTCATCATGTGTGTAACGCAAACCAAAACGCGATAAGCTTAACCTGAACACCATTTTCACTTTATAAGAGAAGAAAAGTTATAGAAAAATAGTTTAGAAATATTGTTTTAAATAAGAGTGAAACACATTGTAGTAGCAGATAAGCGAGCGAAAGAAGAATGACACTTTAAAAGTCACAACAAATGTACCCGCGGTGTGAAAAATAAAAGACTAACGCGGTCGCGCCCAATTGTTTTTCGGCGTTGGATACTTGCAGATCTGCCAAAGCGTCAAAATGTTCTTCATTTTTTTTTTTCGCCATTAATATGACTAAGACCTTAAGCCGCACTGCTATTAACTAAATTTTTTTAGTTATGTTTTTTTTTGATGAAGTAAAAATATGACTGTATCACTAGAATTAAGATGTTTTTTTATGTATTTAGTTTTTCCGTAGTACACGCGATATAAAAATAAATAAACGCGTAGATTTTAAAGGTTCTGTAGTTAAATTAAATAAAAGTTAAATCTGCCTCCTTTTACTAGTTATCTAGCCAGACTATAATTCAGTTTGTTATTAACTGACACGAATAGCTGACTATATTTATTTTTATCTTCCTTTCTAACGAGCATTGAGCCGTTTTCTCGGAGTTAGGTTGTTACATATAATAATCGTACTGGAAACTCACAGGCCAGCGGAGCGGAGGTGCCATGAGATAAACACGCGAATCTAGATCTCGACGCAGCGTACCTAGGCACTAGAAAATCTAGAAATGCATGCGCTAGTTTGGATTACCGCTTATTGTGAGAAATAGTGTTTGTGTAATGTTAGCTAAATATACGCTCTGTGCGTGACCGTGGCGCCGCCCTGGCGGTTACGGGACACATTATTATGACAGTTGACGTTTGTTAACTGTCAGAATCATAGACATACTAGCCCTATGGCAGGACAATACTTGTCATGGTAATAACAATACCAAGATTGAACGGGATGGTCTTATTAAACTTTCAATATGTATGACAGAGAAGGCGCGTTGCGCGACATTGTGATTTTTGCTTACTTCTAAAAGGCCCTAAGGACGCAACAAACGTAATAAACGTTTGTTACCCTCCACCGCTTTTTGAAGGGGAACAAAGAAACCGACTAAATTATGTAGGCTAGTTATGGTATGCTTTCAGCCATCTTGATATGCGTTTCCAAATTAGTCGCGTTGCGTGTATTCTGTCCTTTTTGAGTGTACGCGTGTTTCAACTCTAGATACCTATACTTTATTTGAGGTCAGAATAGTATATCCATATGTATACTACTATTGGCTATCAACATTTTGTCCGCGTAGTTAATTTTTATTTAAAGAGTATTTGCATACGGAGATATTAACATCAGCAGTTAAAGTACCAATTAAAAGTGCGACGTGTTCAAAATGATCTTAGTACGACTTGTTAAGAGTATGTTCATTTTTACGTAAGACATTTTTTGCCACTTTTTGACCCCCCTCCCCTACGTAATAAAAAACAAAAACAAAAATCCTCCTCTCGTAAGGAGAAGTAAGACATGGCCAACCCCCTTCCCCTTAAATCGTCTTACGTATTATAATAAATGAATCGCGCTTAAGAGCTAGCGTGTGAAAGTCAGTTTTGAACACCAGACCCGCTTAGTTACTTTATAGCTACTGACTGTACACCATATTCGTTTTTTTAGGTCGCGTTTTAGGTATACGGCTACAAATTAAATTGTCACTTTTTTTCTTTCTTCCTCATATAGTTTGCCTTACTTCGAACATAGACAGATAATCATATTGCCTCTTTCTTACGCTAATACCCTCATCTCTTATATAAATAAAAAATGGAAGAGTATAGCCTATTGGTTCTACTGTTTCTCTAGACTAGACTATAAAATATTGTTGCCAGAAAGAGAGGGAAACAACGAAATTGTACATATTGCTTTATAAAACGCGACAAAGGCAGGCATGAAACGCAACACGAAACAGACGTCAATTACAAGCTGGCCCGTAACATTGTTCCTAAGCCGGTGATCGAATTCCGATTGCAGACGCATCTGTCCGCTAATGAACGATGGTACCAGGGACGAGAGAAATAAATACTGTCCAAGTCATCAGCCGCAGACATACACATTCATACATTTTTATCGAGTCGTTCGTACTCGATGATCGCACCCGCCACTCTGAGCGGTATGATTAAAACGTATAGACGCGTATGGACTCGTTTTGGACGGCAAAGGGGACCGCTTGTGGCGTCGTCCGCCGTGTGTGTGACACACAAGTCGAGTCTGCGGCCTAAACGTCACGGGCCTCGAAATTAACATACAGTATCAATGAAGCTTACGGGCCGTGTGATGGAAGACGGGCCCCGTAGCCTAATTCATGACAATTCATGCGTTGCCAACTCTATATACACGGATTCACTGCATGTGCTGACAGGTTAAAGAAAAAAGCGGAGGTTTATTAAAAGGATAAATGCAGGTTTTTCACCACGACAAATATACCTAAAGGAGCTCAAAACAATGATGACTCTCACGGAGAACAGTTTTTACCACTTCCTTGTCTCTGGCAGACACGTGCACACTGTCTAACTGCAGTTCTGACACCTACGTGGCGAATCTGTCCAGCCCGTGATTCAGAATGCTTCGAGAACGCGGGACAGTCGACTCAGAAGACCTTAAGATCCGTAACAATCATTCGAAGGTATTCGGAGAGCGTTACACTGGTTTAGCTGAGTCTTTGACTCGCTAGTTTTCCGTTGGAAAATTGGAATTAGTCGCTATACTTCAAATGTCTCAGAAAGCCTGTTAGCTGCTTGGTCTCCGGTTAATACCTTTCTCATTCTATTTCTATAGAACGTGTCGCAGTACACAGAGTATATTCAACAGCAGCAGGACACACGCTTTAATTCCCTGTAAGTATAAAAGTCGTAGCCCATTGAACACCTTACTCGCTATATCTAAGATATATTACTGCAGTGGTGACTGTATTCCTTTTAAAGAATAACCCCCTTATTAATAAACGTCTCTGTGGCTTCAATTAGGTAATTTATGTTTGGTCCTTAACTGTCACTTTGACAGTTGTGTTTGTTAGAAGCAGATAAACATAAATAAACAAATTGAGGCCTGAGAGACGTTTACTAATAAAGGGGTGAAAACAATTTTTGAACACCTCATTCGCTAGCTAGTTCTTCTGATGACCGACTACATGTTATTACCAACAAAAAATTTAACTCGCGACCTAATAGGCTCATAAATTATGTCACAATCATTTTTATGATTTTTTGGCCCCTCGACTCCTTATGGTCACATTTGTGTACCCCATCCCCTCCCTGCACGGTTAGCACAAAAGTGCAGCGACAGTATCTCGCGGACTTTAACACATTATGCTATGTTTGTATATGTCACGTCACAATGTTTGAGACTCCCCCACCCTTGTCACAAATTATCACATGTTGTTGAACCCCAGCCTCCTAAAACGTGTGACGTAATTAATGGATGATCCCCAATTCGGTTCCAGCTAAAATTGTTCTAGCAATACACATTGTCTTTTCAAAAACAAAAGTAGCGACGCAATAACTACAACATCATTAACGTAGAAGATTGGCTTGCGACGGATAAATTAACTCAAGTATTCATGGGCCTGAATAAATGATAGGGACGCGATCACATTAGCCCCGGTTTCAATGACCGCGGCTTGGACGCTAATGTATAAGTTTTGGTGTTTGGTCATGGACTCATTAGGGGGAAAAAAAGAGTCAATCCAAAAAATATAAATTACATGGTTAAATAACAAATACTATTAAGGTTATTTGACCATACTGGGAACAATGAGCTATTTCGACTGTTTCTGTCTATCTTTATAAAATATAAGCGAGTCGCGGACCGGTTCGGGTAGCACTCTTAGCGCTTGAATATGGAGACTTAATCTCTCCGAAACATGTCGCGCGAAGTGACTAAAGAGTGTAACCGAAATATTTTATAAAGTTAATATGAATCACGAAAGTTTAAATTTAATATGTTTCTGTCTATGTTTGTAATATGTCTATTTCTTTGCAGTATAGGTATAGTCGACTACAAACAAATTTATCTACTTCTTACCTTATTCCGCTGTAATAAGGTCCAAAAGTGGCTACATCTTTTTGTAGTCGACTGTACCATGCCTATAAATGCCATTAGTGTCTTTTTAATAACTAATTTAAGTCATATTAATCTTAAAACCAAACAATACAACAAATAACTCTTATTGCTACCCACAGGAGAAAAATACTACAATTCCCGAGCTAACCGTGTTGTCGAAATTATTGACAAATTAATTGGAATACTTTCCCTATTTACACACACATATTTGAACATAGTACTCATATTCCAGACATAAATTTTACACATATCAGACAACAAAGACATGGCTTCTTCAAATATTCCTTTCTTCATAATCAAAGTGCTGTGTTCGAGAGATAAGAATTCTCAACGAGCTACGTTAACGGATGTAGTACCTGGGGGTAATTCCACCCAGTTAGTTATTTATCAAAATTCCCAGGAAAGAAGCACCCAATTTTAGCACCGCAACCATGGATTACCTCCCATGAACTCCGCATCTTTTTTATTTATGCAAATATTATACTATAAAACGAAAAAAATATAATAATAATAATAAGCCCGCAGGGCAGCTTGTGGCGAGCTGTCGGGGAGTAACGACCCCACGGACCCGAGGGCTTCAGAGAGTCGGTCAGGGTCTCCGTCTCCGGGGTGTCTTCGTCGGTCGGAGTGGACCCCAAGGGCCCAAGTGGACCGCAGGACTCTCGGCACTGGCTTGCCTTAATTGGCCGTCCAGAGGGGAGTCGTTAGAGCTATATGCTTCAGGGGTGGAACTGTTAAAGGGCATAACGTCGCGAGTAGATAACTTCGGAGAAAGCGCAGCACATCTCTCGACACCCCTGAGACGCTCACACGGGTGTTGCTCCCGGCCGTCTTTACGACGGCAGTTACGGGAGCCCATCTAGTCAGCGGCGAGTCACCGCCTGTCTCGATAACTTGCGCAAACAATGTTATGGCTGGTGTCCGGACCTTATTTCAATAGCCTAGTTATATTATTCACCCAAACTACAACCATAGACTCTTTCGATTTTACCTAAAATAGGCATTAGAATGCCTGCTGAGACGAATATATACAGGTACCCGTGAATGGGTTTCAGTAGGCGTTCCATATCATATCATTGCTCTCCAAACAGCCTCTGCGTGTTAAATTTGTATCCCCGCGCATGCTTAAAATGACCGGGCTCGAAAGACCTGAGAGTTTTTACACTGGCACTGGTCCGAAGGAGTCCAACGCCTGTGGTTTTTTATGAGCAATTTCTACGCATATATTGAAGTTTTACCGCTTTAGCCCAGGCTCACCAGGAACTTGCATTCCATATTAGGCTTATAAAGAACCCATTTTTTTTCGCTTAAATACCACACAGATAGTATACCTGAGCGTAACTGAAACGAGCGATTGCACAATAGAGAACATGCATGAAAAATATTTAATTGAATTTGTTCCATAAACACGTTCAACAACCCCAAATTAATATAAATAAGTGGAAATCCGTAATAATTTTTAACAGTTTTTTAAAGATATTGCGGTTTAAAAACTTAAAATTTTAGGCATTTTTTTATATACCTCAAATGTATTTTCAAAACTTCAGTTCGATTACTTATGTTCTAACAAGAAAAAAAATGTACGACAACTATAGAGCTAAACGCATTTTTTCGTGCCTAAAATTACAAAAATCTCCCAAAAACTTGTTCCTTCCAAACAGTTTTCTGCAACTTTGTGTTCGGTGACGTCACAATCCTCACACTTTTTGTATGGGGCGTTTTGACGCGCGGCGCAGACGCCTAACATATTTTCACATTTTTGACGTTTCAGGGCTATCATAGATAGTAGGTTTATTAGAGACATTTGAATCTACAGGGAAATAGAATCGAATGACGTCTTCCAAAAAAATCATGCATATTCCTAATTGTGTTGTACGTTATACAAGCCATAAAAACGTAGGCGCCTCCCGCCAAATGGCTCCTTTTTGAAGAAAGTATCATAATTTATTAACATGGGAGTTTCAACGTGCGATGCAGCGTTTCTAGTCGGGAGCACAAACGCATGTTGTAAGTGACTTTTGTCACATGCTCCATCTAATGTGAGGGATCAGCAACCACCACGGTACGCACTCTATAATTTATGCACCTAACGCGGGAACACTCGATTCAGCAAAGCGGCAGTCGTGTTCGTCGAAATACAATTCGGCTGGATGTAAAATTCGGTGCGATTGTGTTTTTGGGGGAGTGAACGTGTTCACAACGAGGCACTATTTGTCTTGCATCAGCCATTTGTGAGGTTGATAGAATCGGAAAAGCCGGGTAATAAAATAACACAACTACTATTTTATGTGCGAACGGCATGTTTGTAACCATTACATAAATACGTAGCAAAAATTTAGGACCTAGTTATAATCAGAAACATAAATAACGAAGTGGGTAAGAAGTCCAAAATTATCCTGATACGGATACCTTGATATTGTCCAAGTAAATGTCTTGCGTAAGTATATTTCAGAAAATAATTTTTGCTTTATATTTGCTTGCCATTCTGACAGTTACATTAAGGCGGGTTTTTATAGCCAGACTATGATATTATAAAAGTGTTACACATCGCCTTAAAGATCGTAATTATATGATAAAAAATAACACCAATCGTTTCAATATGTGCAGGTTAATAACTCTTTTTTCAAGCAATTCAAGGACCGAAAATATTCCTTAATCCTATATTCTTCATTTTTTGGCAAAACAGTTACTAAACTCAAAATTTCATGTCATGTTCAGTTTCACATTAGATAACTGCAAGATTCTTAGTAAAATTCTATTTGTATTTCTACGTTACTCGAAGCGTAGCATGAGCTCACAAACTTACAAAGCAAATGTAATATTCGCAAAGAATGATATTATTTATTCAAGAATATCTAACACATCTTTTAAGCTACAGAACGCAAAACGGTCTGTAGGATTTTTCCTTTACTCAGGCGTTCGTGGCAATAACCACGAGTTTACGAAATTCTGCCGCCTTAAGACACGTTCATTTTTTTTTTAAATTATGATACGGATATCATTGCAATCCCATAGCGTTTCCAAGAGGTATGCGCTAATATTGGTATCATATTTTAAAAGTCTGAATGCGCTTTCTTAAGATGCTCGTATGAAAGGATTCTCAGCTTACGAAAATCCACGAACTGCCACGATTTCAGATTTGCTTAATCTTTGACTTATAATACGCTTACATCAAAGATTTAACGGGAAAACGAGTTATTTTTTTTAATGAATTATGCGGATTGGTGGAAAAATTATATTTTCTTAGGCTTTAAATTACGTATTTTATATAAGCAATAAGTATCTAAGCGGTTAAACTGAAGCTTGAAATGTATTTCCTCGTTCGTCTTTGATAAGTTAATATTAAATATGGCGTTTAAATATATCACAAGTGATATCTTCCAAGCTTTTGCGCGTGACGAATTTACAACATGTTATCATTGTAACATATCGCAATGCATCTCGCTTGTACTTATATGTTAGTGCGAGCAAGACCTTTGTAAGACTCGAATAAGCCTCCAGAAGTCGCGTCCAATTTCCACAACATTACAAAACTAAGCAACGTCAATTATTCTAAGTGCATAAGTACTCACGGCGCCTTGGGAGGGCTTTACGCGTACCAAATAAATCCATTAGCTCGAATTAAATTTCGTGAAAGCAAGAAGTCACACAAAAACGCATTTTCGGATTATTTAAAGCAATTCGGCGCGAAAAATTCAATGAATATCCTTAAGGCGACTGAATTAAACACGGGAAACTTTTTGTATTTGCTTACCACTCGGTTGATATAAGTGGATTGCTAAAGTTCTAAGGATGAGCATAAAAATGCTCGAGTCGGGAAGAAAAGAAAGCGGCATTAGGAGTGTTGCGATAGCGGGAGTATATTTTTGTTAGAAACAACTTCTCGGTAACTAATGGTAGATTAACAGGCGGCCGAGTGACGTTTTTATGTGGGCCGTTTATGAGTATTTCTTGTACTTGTGTGACAAATTACTTGTCCGCTTGGGTTGTTTAGGTCTTCGTGCCATGGGACCAGTGCAATGAGATTAGTTAAGTTTATATTGTGCACAAGTTTTTAGAGTACGGTTGTGTGATAAGTAAAGCGTTTGTCCAGTGCCAGGTCCGATCCATCTTCGAGCTTAATATTATTGTGTTGGTTTTAGTTACCATATATATATGTGCCATATTCTACTTTTAAAATACATAAACAATACATTAAAAACACAATCTATATCAAACCTAACTTCAACACACAACAAATAATCAACCAATATTGAAGTTCGCAATTCTCAAGCAAATTCTGACATTTCTGATTCAGACGTAGTTAATGCATTGGAGTTGCATTGAAGTTGGATCGTGTCTACACGTGTTTTAAAGTTAGAATAGGGGCCCATCACCACCAAAATGAGGTTCGTATTCAATGCTCAAGAGGTTTTCTTTTTCGATTGACATTTATTAAAAAAAAATACTTATATAAAAATACAACTTTTGCGCTAGTGTAATACAAAAAGTAAAAGATTTTTTAATGCTATCGCACAATATAACACAAATTACTCCCGGAGAAATGTTTATTAGCCATCGCGATAAACTTTAAACTACGAAGACCCTATTTGGCGATGTTAATTCCCGATAAGAGGCAGGTGACGATCAGATTAGTGCGAGTTTGCGGTCCAAACTTAGTTAACTTCGGTACAAAAATCGTAAAGTAGCGTTTAGTTGACGTTTAGTTGACGTTTAGAAAGGCGATTTTACGATTATGTTGTAGTATTTTATACATTCGTAACATAATGAAGAGCTTTTCAGTCGAGTATCGTGATAAGGCCATTTGCCACTATGCTCGCTGAGTGGCCTAAGTAAAGCACGAGATTGAAAAGCTTAATTATTTCACTATTGTATTGTATACAATAGTGAAATAATAACTTTTTCTACGAGTGCTCGATATAGGAAAGCCGACAATAATTGAGTTGGACGATTACCTTACAATCTACTGCCTCTATATATTTTAGTAATCTCAATCTCCCGGTGGATTGTGCCAGTGTTCGTGGAGTAGGACAACGTTCTCGTGTTATAATATCTATAAATCTATAAGACCATCGTCAGCGATGCTCTTATGAATAATATATGAAAGCTCCATTAAAAAGTATGTGCTAGTAGTTCCGTTTAAAAAATCTTAATTCAAGCATTTAAGTTGACGCGAAGAAAAAACTTAGAACTAACAATTTTAATGTTACATTTAAGACAGCCAAGAGCCACATAGTAGCTAACGAAATTGACGCAAGTCGCACTGTGTTAATAATTTGTGACTTTATTAGGCAAAAGATACCTTTGTCAGTTGCCAATAACGACGGCTTTTAATACGAGGCTCGCGAGCCGCCTGTTGCTGATCCCTGGTCTAGATTCTCATGACAAAAGCTGTGGTTAAGAGTGGAAATCACTGCATTGTTTCTCTAGCATAAGTTCTTTTTCTTTGGGTTCCGTAGCCAATATTGCAAAAACGGAACTCTTATAGTTTTTCTGTCAGTTCGTCCGTACGTCACAACCATATTATTCGAATACGATGAAATAAAGCATATACAGGGTGTAAAAATAATACTAGTGATATGTTTAAGGGCGTAATTGATATCGTATTACGACCAAGAAAAAGTAGAACAAAAATTTTTTGGACGCAAATTTTTTTTTGTATGGTGCACGTCGTACAGCCGGCCAAACCTCCATACAAAACATTTTTCAACCGACTTCAAGATTTCGAAGGAGGAGGTTATCAATTCGTCGGGATCTTTGTTTTTGCTATTTTTTTTTTTTTTTTTTTTTTATGTATGTTCACCGATTATTCGAAGACGGCTGGACCGATTTGGAAAATTCTTTTTGTATTTAAAAGAGTATACTTCACAGTTGGTCCCATTGTAACCAGGTCAGGATCTGATGATGGGATCCTGGAGAAATCGAAGGAACTCTTCAACTATTATAGGCACACCTATTTTTTACAGCAGCTCGAGCATTTGCTGTTGGAAAGGTGGAGGCTAAGTGAAGTCGGTTCTTTTTTGTTTAAAATTATTTTTATTTCGTGTGAAAAATGTTTTTTTCTTTGTTTTTCACAATAATACGATACCAATTACGCCCATAAACGGATTATCAGCATTTTTGTTACACCCTGTATTATATTGATGAAATTGTTAGGAGGAGTGTTTGTATGCCGCTATCTATTTACTTTGTAGATAATTGTGGTAAATGAATAAATAAATAATAAATATATTATGGGACAATCTTACACAAATCAACCTAGTCCCACGGTAAGCTCAATAAGGCTTGTGTTGTGGGTACAAGACGACGATATATATAATAGATAGATATAGATAAATAGTTACATTGAAAATATCCATAACTCAGGAACAATATCTGTGATAAACACACAAATAAATGCCCTGACCAGGAGTCGAACCCGGGACCTCCTGCTTCATAGGCAGAGTCACTACCAGCTAGGCTAGAAGGCCGTTGAAATTGTTGCTGTAATCTATCTATTTGCATACACAATATACAAATGCATTACCAAAATGAATCAGCTGTAATATCCTTCAAAAAACGTTTCGGGTTACTGTTCACATTAGGGATTCAATACATTTTCGCTGGCAAGTGGTCCCATTCAGTGGGGAAGAGGCATGAATAGATAATATCCATCTGGCTAACTGGGGCCCTATCGTGACTCGGCAGCTCTGTCAAATAGGGCCATAACTACGACAAATACACCATGCTAATAGAAAAGGGGGTAGTGATATCTGTTTTTTTTTTATATGTGTCCCATAATCGACAAATACACAACAGTAATAAAAGTTCAATTCTGTACATTTACATAATTGCACATTTACACACATTTATACAATTATATAATTAAAATTGTTAATAATGTAAACTGTATTGTCATTTCTGTTACGCTTTGTACTTTTATTTTCTATTTATATGTTTGCTATTAATTATTATTTTCTAAACTGACATTGTATCATGCATGCAAATTACTCTGTTTCCTTTGCGTTACCTTGTCGTTGTCTTCTCCTGTGCATACTTGTACTTATATATGTATTTTATGTAGTGTATATTATATTACCTATTATATGTAGTATATGTAGTATATGTTACACGGTATGTAACTTATTTATTGCTATTTTGCACTGCCCAATAAATTGTTTCTGTTCGCTGTTTCGCTATCTGAAGGTTGTCTGGTAGAGATCGCTTTTTAGCGATAAGACCGCCTATTGTTACCTAATTACTTAAATCCTGTTTCTTTTTTTATATTGTATGTGTGTTTACTTTTGGTGCACAATAAAGCATTTTATTATTATTATTCTCTTTATTATTCTTTTTTCTTAGGCTAGGTCATTTTATAATATTTTTACAAAAGTAAAATATAAAAATACATCTAAAACATACAAAAACAATAAAAACATTATAAAAAACCTAACCTAGGGTGCCCCCGGCAACGGAGCAAGGCCCAGGCTGCCGGTGGTCAGGGCCGCAGAGAGAGGAACCTTCGGACTATGCGCGCCGTGTCCAGGATAACCGCCTTCTGAATCTGACCCTTGATCCAACCACAACCCCGTAGCGAAAGTCTCTCTAGATGTTGGTCTAGACTCTTCGCTATGAGACCGTTCGCAGAAACAACTATCGGTACAATGATCGCCGAATCAACCTCCCACATGGCGGTTACCTCGTGAGCCAAGTCTAGGTACTTGCTGGACTTGTCCTTCTCGGCCTTCACGAGGTTCTCGTCACATGGGACGGTGATGTCGACGAGCATGGCCCGGCGTTGCGGTCGATCTATTACCACGATATCAGGCTTATTGGCTACAATAGTCCTGTCCGTGATAATAGATCGATCCCAATAGAGCGTGGCACGACCATTTTCGAGAACTGGTGTAGGTGTGTACTTGTAGTACGGCACTTCGTGGTCCACAAGACCATATAGGAGAGCAAGCTGTTGGTGTATAATCCTGGCTACGAGGTTATGTCTGTGCAAGTACTCGCCGTTAGCAAGATGAGAACAACCGGAGATGATATGCCTGAGTGACTCTCCGGGACGGCGGCATGCCCGACAAATGTCGACCGTACCGTCCTTCAGGATATATCTCCGGTAGTTATTCGTCATGATAACTTCGTCCGCAATTGCACAGGCAAAACCTTCGGTTTCTCCAAAGAGGTCCCCGAATCGTAACCAGGTCACCGACGCGAGCAGGTCTACGTCGGGTCCCGTGAGGGCCCTGTAGAACCGCCCGTGTAGCTCCTTGCTCTTCCATACCGCCCTGCGATCCTCGGTGCTTAGCACCACAGGTTTGCGCCAGTTCTCGTTTGCCAAGGAGAGCGGCGTGAGACCCTTATCTACTGCCACCACATCACGATGCATCTCACACTCGTTGTTAAGGAAATAATTCCTGAGATTGTACACCTCACGGTTGTGGAGATTTTTGGCGTTTAAAAAGCCCCGACCTCCACACTTCCGTGGGATGTACAATCTCATAACAGACGAGCGCGGGTGAAGCATACGGTGTGTGGTGAGCAATAGACGGACTCTCCGATCCAGGGCATCCAGCTCGGTCTGTGTCCACCTTAGTATGCCAAAGGAGTATGTGAGTAGGGGCATCACCCAGGCATTGAAGGCACGCACCTTGTTGCCACCTGACAGAAGACTATTAAGTACTTTTGTCAGCCGACCGAAGAAGCGCTCCTTCAACGCCTGTTTAATACCCACATCCTCAATGCCCAAAGACTGTGACATACCAAGGTATTTGTAGGTTTCTGATTCAGAGATAGATCTGAACGTCATTGTCTCAGAAAGCTGTAGATTTGTTGAATTTACTACTTTCCCCCGCTGTACATGCATAACTGCACATTTATCAACACCAAACTCCATCTTGATGGAACTACTGAACACTTCAGTGGTCTTCAGTAGTTCCAACAAGTCTCGGTTATTTGGTGCAAATAATTTGAGATCGTCCATGTACAGAAGGTGAGATATGACTTCACCCTCTCTCCGAAGCCGGCAACCTAGCCCCGAATCCTTCAGCAGATTGCTGAGCGGATTTAGAGCTAGGCAGAACCACAGGGGACTCAGACTGTCGCCCTGAAATATTCCTCGCTCAATCCTTATAAAGTCCTGCGGGCCAGGGGTGTCATCCCCGCCTCCTGGTTGACGAAGGACTGTGGTCCACTGCCTCATACACGCGCCAAGGAAGGATCTTAAAGCTGCATCAATTTTATACAGCTCCAAGATCCTCTTCAGCCATGAATGAGGCACCGAATCATAGGCCTTCTTGTAGTCAATCCAAGCGGACGAGAGGGCCCCTCTGTTCCGCCGGACTCTTTGGCAAATGGTCATGTCTATGAGGAGGAGCTCTTTAGTACCACGGGACCCAACCCTACATCCATTTTGAGCGGAGACCAAAATGTTGTTTGCGACCATGTGCGCGTTTATTTTTGCTCTCAAAATGGATGTAAGAAGCTTGTAGAGCGTAGGCAAGCACGTGATGGGTCGGTAGTTCTTCGCTTCCGTGGTACTACCGGACTTATAGAGCAGGAAGGTTACACCAGTTGTTAAGGAAGGCGGGAGGGAGCCAAGTTCAAGGGCTTGTTGAAATTGTGTTGCCAGCCGCGAGTGCGAGCATCGAAACCATTTTAGCCAGAAGTTGTGCAACCCATCCGGGCCAGGACTTTTCCAGTTCTGGGCCGTACGGATTGCACAACTTACGTCGGCGGGGCTGATGGTGATAGCCCCCATTGGTTCGATGGACTCACACCCACGTTCAACAACACTCATCCACTCGCCCTCCGTGTGTTCAACGGGCGCCGACCAGATGCTACGCCAGAAATCAGTCATGGCAGTAGCATCCGGCAGTCGCATATCGGACACACGGGGGTCAGTTTCCTCCCACCTTCGGTATACCTTCCTTTGGTCACTTTGGAAAAGACGATTCTGCTTGAATCGGTCCACACGCTCTCTGTAACGGCGAATACGGCTTGCCCATGCATAAACTTTCTGCTTCAGAAAGTCGATGCGCTCTATGACATTGGCCATGTAGTCGCGGGGCTCGATATCCGTCCCCGCGAACGCCTGGTGCACAAAGCGCATTACTCGGGGGCGGTTATTGCCCCCCCTGAAGCAGATCAGCTTTGCAATGAGAGTCCTAAATGAGTTGATACGACGCTCGATCCGCACCTGCCATGCGGGGATACCCCCGGCGGTCCTAGGTGCACGTTCAGCGTCCGGAAACTTGACTCGAGCAACACGGCACGCCGCGATGGCCCCGCAGTACATGATCGAGTGCGTATCATCTAAGTCTTTACTAGTCCGCAGGAATGGATCTAGCAAATCATTTAGGGCTCCCATTAGCGCTAGATTGCGTCTATTCATAGGTAAGCGTGGTAATCGTGGCCTAGGGATGTTTGTGGAGCGATACTGCGTAATTACCTCTTCCAAAGTCCTCCTCAGTTGCTCATTGGCTGTACTACTCACACTCTGATTCGCGATCTCCTCCTCATCGACACTGGAATCAACCCGCGGCGCCCCCGATGCCAGGTCGGGTGCGGGCATCGGATCCGGCGACGTGGCGGGCGGATCCCGCGTCGAGATGGAGGCCGCGTGAGCAGAGAGAGCCTCCAGGCGGAGCCGATCAAGTGTCGAGTCATCCAACCGTTTATCCCGCTGGATGACTCGGACCTGATCCGATAGTCGTTGCGCAGTCACGTTGATGGTTGGTTCAAGGAGCTGAAACAGAGGAAGTATCCGGTCACGATACGCGCACAGATTAGTTCCCCCCTCTGTAGCCCCATAATAGGCGCGCATGACGTTCTCATTAATGGATGAAGTCCATTGCATGCGACGCACTATACCACCGGCAGCGGGGGCCCTGGGCGGGGCAGGATGTCCCGCAAGCCCCAAGCGTGCCGGCAGCGGTGGCCGTCCCCGTCGCGCAGGTGGTCGTGGCGGCGGCGGCAGCGGCCCGCACTCGTCGCTCGACTCGCTGGTGTCGGGCGCAGTAGCGTACTTATCGCCCGACAACGATGGCGAGGAGACTGACGAGGCGGGCGCGGATGGTGGGCGTGCGTTGGTGGATTCCGCTTTTGTCCGACTTCTCGTTATCATGCTATGCAACCATATACGTGTTTCGCCTAGATCAGGTTTGAGCACAAGCTGTCAACGTGCTGTGTTTTGTACGTTCGTGATCCGTAATTGCATTTCAACTCGAGTATGTTGGTATTCCACATCTTGGGGTTATATTAGGGATCACTTTAAATTAAATTTGACCAAGTTTAGGCAAAATAACACGTATAAAAATATATTTTTAGCAAAATTTGATTACAAGACGTCTGTCATTGTCAGCGGTTGTTGTTTTTTTTTTTTTTTTTTTTTTTTTATTATTATTATTATTGTATATTCCTGATAGGTACTTTATGGTACTATTGTTCTTTTTTATTACTATTAATTATTTTTGACATTGAATGAATTGTTATTTTATGATTTTCATATACCTAAATATTCTTTGACATTAATAATTAAATGTTTTTTGTTAGATACATTTATAACTAGCATCATAAATAATGTATTAATGAAACCAATTGTTTTGACGATCGCTACACGATAAGTAATGCCTGTGTACTCTTACATTATGTATGAAAATTGTATTTAAGAGATAATAAAAACTAAATTAAACATTATTTTATCGATGGTCAATGATGGTATTAAAATAAATGATGAACACAATTCATTAAATTTTAATTCCCAAACAATCCACCAAAACAATTTAAAATATTTCATATCTTAAAACGAATTAAACAGTTCCCAATCACGCACTTTATTTCCCAAAATTTAAACGCCAATTAATCTATAAAACAAAATAAAATAATGAACTGACGTGGGCCGCGGCCATAAAACACGATTTTATCATACCTCTGGGAGGTTCACGTTCGAATATCGTAATAAAAAAGTCACAGATGTCAAATTTATGACGTTGGACCATTGTAAAGAGATTAAAAGATTTAGTACGGGCGAGGGGTTACGCTGGGCAAAACGTAGCAAGCACCGTAGAGCGTCGGCGGCCCCTACGTTTTACGAACTTGGGAGACTGAGCAGAACCGCTACGCTACAGTGCTACGATTCCGCTACGATGCTCAAGTTCTACGAGAAAATTTACAAGTTTAATAACGATGAAATCCTTTTCTATTGGTTGGTGTCACGTTCGTTGCTATTTTGCTTACTCACCGGTACACGGGACAGAAAATTGGTACATACCTGCGAAAAAGGAAATGCATTGTTTTTATGTGTTTTTATAAATACATATTCTAAACAACTTATTATTCATGATTAGAGTAGATAGTGGCACTATTGGGCAGGGTGTGCAATGGAGTCGCCTAGGTATATTTTATGATTGAATGACTAATGATTAAATGATTTTTATACTGTGGTAGGTATCTTTAATTTAAGTTCATGGCCAGCAATGAAGGTTGTATGGTGGTTAGGAAGTTTGTCTAGTAAGTGCGAGAATTGAAACGAAATGAAATAGAGTAATCTGTAACATAACATTTCTAACATAGTATTTCATTGTATAAGTAATGTTATATGAAGTCAATTAAAGATAATAATGGGGTATTTACCATGTATATTTGTTATTTGTTTGTTGTTGCAACTGTGAAATATCGGGAGACAATAACAAGTATACATGGCAAATACCTCGTTATTAACAGTACTTGTTATTTTAGTGATATTGTTAGCTTAAAATCGTATATAAATTTAGTCATTTCATCATTGATTTCTTTAAGATAATAACGATGATACAGATTTGTAATTAAAAATGAGAAAATGAAATATATGTCTACTAAGGTAGAATTAATAATTCAGTGGAGTGATTTGACAGTTCTCGGCATACAAAGTGGTTGTCAAATGTATGTAAAGTTCTGTCACTCCGCTGAATTATTAATTCTACCGTAGGTATATTTAGTCGAAAAAAGATCGCCTCATTATAGTACGCAAGCGTGCAGGTATTCCCAAAAATGAGGTGATCTTATCTTCAGTCGGCATCAGAGTAAATACAACGTGAAAGGAAAGCATAAAGCAAGCAGGCGTCCGCACTAATCTACCCTCACTAAATCCGGCCTTAATGTAAGACTTCAGAACAAGAAATTATAAAAAAGGAATTTCCCGTGGGGCGAAACGCCCTATAAACGTCCGTTACTCTGAGAATAAATCACCGTTAGAGCGGCTCAAAATAAATAATTTTCTTTATTCATCAAAATTAAAAGGAGCAGTTGACAAAGGCGTTTAATTAAATCCGCTTTTAGTGAGTTTCATATTCCGATCAGCGGGTTACCCGGTCTTAGTTTATTTTCACCGGCAACAAAGGATCTCACCGGCTTCCTAGAGCCGGAAATTTAAAAATAAGCTAAGGTCAGTTGTGCAAATTATCGTGTAGTTTCCTGGCTTTGGCAAAGCTGGAAGAATATTTTTTAATCGAGTTTATTTTCGACTCTATCGTTGTTTTCATTTGCAGTTGTGTGCAATGAATTGTCTAATTTCAATTTGATCCTGACTAGGTTGCCCGCTTTATGTTTTTTTTAATCGTTATTTGGTAGCATGCTCGTTAATTTCAATATTTTAGTTTAATAGTCACTTCTACGAAATAAATTCCGAAGTAATTATAAACTTATCAACGTTACATATGTAATATACTTATGAGTAAAACGAGCACAGAACGTTTAGTTAGACTATTAATTTTCCTCGTAAGTTTATTTCTTCAAATTAACATTCATACGTTAAGCCGTAACTAAGCATGAAATCGGCTGCCGTATTCTAACTTTAAAACACGTTTAGATACGATCCAACTTCAATACAAATCCAACGCATTAACTACGCAATACAACTGGCGCCTAAACGTCTGAATCAGAAATATCAGTATTTGCTTGAAAATTATTCCGATGCAACTCCAATACAACTTCAATATTGGTTGATTATTTGTTGTTTATTGAAGTTATGTTTGAGACACATCGTGTGTTTACTGCATTGTTTATGTATTTTAAGATTAGAATACGGCACCCGCTTAAGTGTACATTCTAATGCAAAGACAATGAACTGCACACAAACCCATAAAAGATTTATTTGTAAACGGCGTTCAGCACAAGTGCACGCCTGGTTTTCAATTACACAAAGTGATATCCACAGGCAGCGCGCGCCGCGAAAAACGTCGCGGTCCCGCTTGACCGCTTGCACACTCCAACCACCACATAAAGAAGGTCACATGTCCGTAACACTCCCATTGTTTCTTAATGCATTTCAGTTTTAAGTGGCTAGACTGAGCAGCGCAACCACAGACGCAAAACAAACACTAGCGCTCTAAAAATAAGGTCCTTTCGCAACAAAGAAAACGCAACCAAACTTAGGGGACGCGTATTCGAAACGTTAAAGGAAAACTCGATAGTATCCAGGGGGAAGCTCTCAGTGGTTTATTGCGTTATTACCTGGACGTGTCTCGCGCCGGGACAGCCGCAATTTAGGGAGAAAAGAACGATATGTTGCGAGAAAAGGGATTTTATAGAGCTCAAGCAGCGGCCTCGGAAGACCAAGCGCCGCCCGTAATTTTCTTTGATCGAAAACACTACACGACACTACTTCACTTTTTATTTTATCCAATTCAATATCGTTGAATGGTTCTCGAGTTGCGCTTTGCACCATCTATTTCACGATAGGTGTTGACGAAGTTTGGAAATAAATTTAGAATTCTTTGTTACCTGTTCACGAGTCTTTTACTGCGGAAGATGAAATTACTATTTTGTATTTTTCGAAACTGCAGAGGAAATTCTTTAATAAAGATTTTACTGTTATTAGATACGAGTAGCATGGTAAAACAATTTTAAGATTGTGGGAACAAATCCTTTTATCTACTTTGTCTATGCACACTACCATATCGAAATAATTTTACAACGCAATGGAAAAATATTTATATAAAATAATACATAAAATAAAATAAATATTATGGGGCAATCTTACACAAACTGACCTAGTCCCACAGTAAGCTCAATAAGGCTTGTGTTGTGGGTATATACACCCTGTCCAATAAGTTCGAATACACATATTTTTGCGTTGACCCTGAAGAAGGCATACAGGCTGCAGGCCATCTATTTATTATATTAATCTAAAGAATAAGTTAACTTGAACATAATGTAATAGTAAAAAACGCCAAGGACTTGAAATTTGTCTTCACTCTTCAATGAAGTACTTTCGATTAACAATTTAGTACAAAATTTCGTAATGGCGACTGTAAAGGTGTTTTTTCAAGGCGGTAAAACTTTTTGGAATCAAACGCAATCTCGTTTACACAACAATGAGAAGGTCTTAAAATAGCTCCTCTTTAGAAGACAGGAAAAAATCTGGTCAGCTACGCAGCTAGAACCATTAAAATACTAAATATCGTGAGAGTGCGAGTTTAGAGGACAAAAGCCGCTTTATCCAAAAATCAACTGCCGTTCTGAAAATTTTGAGGAGATCCTTACGTGGTATTTTGGAGGTGGATCCTGGATATCATAGCTACAATAAACGTGAAGTTCATCGTTTTTCCGTAGCAATCGAGAAAATTAGAGTACATAATCCAACTCAATACATTCCTGGCACGCAGGAAGGAGTTGATTTTCTGACGAGAAACTCATTGAATTAAAATAGCCTTACAATGCTCAAAACGGTCGTTTGTGAGCAGCAAGTATAAAAAACAGCCTAAACCATGAGGTTAATGTTCCCAGACTCCAGAGGGAACTATTGGTGGTAGTGTGGGGTTCAGTTAAATATGTGGGGCCAAATTTCGTTATATTTACCGATAAAGTCGCACATTAATAATGAAAATTATAAATCAGAGGTTTTCGTCGAAAAACGCTCCTGAAAATTTGAAAACTGTGTTTAGGGATAAAAATTAAATTATTTTCTCACAAAATTGTGCTCAAAACAGTCCAAACGTTGTTCAAGCTTTGAGAAAAGCTAATTTCGATGATTATATTGCCGAAAGTAAACGGCCACTCCATTCTCCAGATTTGCGTTTATTACATTGATTTGGTATGTTTTTACTTCTTGTAGGTCACATTATTATAAAATAGCAAATATGGACAGTGAAAAAAAAAGATATCGAGCATATTTGGGACGAAATAACCTTGAAAGCGGTGCGTGCCGCGTGAGATTGAGTTGAAAAATGTAGTCAGCTAGTAAAATAGGTAAGAGGTGGAGTTAGTCCAAAATATTTGCAGCATATTTTGTATATTAGTATAGCTTTAATAAAATACAGATTTCACTACAATAACTATTCGTACAAAAAAGTTATAAGACCTCGAAAGTGTATTCGAACTTTTTGGACACGGTGTATAATATATAGATATAGATAAATACTTACATACATATAAAACATCCATAACTCGCATACTCATCTGTGATAAACGCACAAATAAATGCCTTTACCAGGATTCGAACCCGGGACCTCCTTATTCGTAGTTAGTGTCACGACATAACTTAAAATGACTGCCTGCTAAACTTGTTTTAATAGAGTCCTTAACATTTCTCGAAACCATAACATCGTTATCATCCAATCGGATTCAATAAAAACGTCAGAAATCGCGGAACGCTTGCTTCAATAACCGGCTGACAGCTTCCGTAACTCCGTCTTAGAGCCAATGAAATAAGAGTGAATGTCCATAAAATAAAATAATAACCGACCAATAAAATCGTCGGCGGGGTCGGAGCAAATCTGTCAAATACTTGCGAAGAAAAATAAAAGAAAGATCAGGGGTGACCGTGAAGTAGTCGAAATTTGATCTGAGACAAGTCTTGGGGAGACCATCAATCGGTATAATTGGAGACTTTAGTGACAGCGAGAAGATACAGCTGATATAAAAAATATGGCCCATTCTTTAGATTAAGCGTATCGGTTACGTCTGATTTATATTTAGACTGCTAAATCAATTCGCGTTTCTTTGATAAAAATGCTTCTGTTTGATAAGAGATCGAAACTAAATGTACCGTTGTGAATATTTGCCCATTTCTCAATAATTAAATAAATTGTACTCTAAATATGATTATAGTTTTTAGGGTTTCGTAGCCAAAATGGCAAAAACGGAACCCTTATAGTTTTGTCATGTCCGTGTGTCCGTCCGTCCGTCCGTCCGTCCGTATGTCACAGCCATTTTACTCGGAAAGTATAGGACGTATCTTAATAAAATTTCGATATAATGTGTATTTTGTATACCGCTACCTACTTAGTTAGTTTTACCAAATATCAACTGCACATCAATCGATAGGTCTTTAAAAATAATATCGAGGTTTATTAGAAACATTTTGTGATTACGTGAATATTTTTAGAAAATTATAATCGCTTTGAAAGTCAGTAACTTTTGAATCGACATATGACAAAAATTGAGAAGATGCGCCTTATTACATACTTTCTATGAAAATTCTTTTGAACATTATCGGATGAGTTATTTTTGAGTCATCTCTAAAAAAACTTCTTGCATAGGTATCAGATACGACCTTCTGGTATTAGTTTGGTTCTAATTCCATTGAAGGTACGGAAGTAAGGAACTCTATTTTTTTTACAGTCATATGGTTTTTTCGTACAGAACCAATTTATTTATTTTTATGGAAATCGGCTTTGCCTATCATATTATAAGAAAATACTTCAGTTGAACCTACTTTTGCTTCATTTTTTTTTAATTAGTAACGAAACCAATGTACCTATAATATTCTAATTAAATAAGTCACTATAAGGGCCATTAACTAGAGTAATCTTGAGGTGAAACCTATTCTACCTAAATACTAAATGAACTAAGAACTATAGTATAAATAACGTGGAATTTGTCTCCAATGCTACTATGTTTTCATTACTGCGACATTACAGTGAAACCACGTAAAACTGGGATTTATAAGCTACCCGAATATCCCAAGAGTAGAACGAGGCACTTACCTCGACTCTTACACACATCATTCGTCTCAAGTTACATTATTTATCTGCTATTACAACAATTGACATGGCAGAGAGAAGTTGGAGAGTCATTCACTATATTTTCAGTTGAGGGATCTTAAGAGTTTTAGTTGGGCAAAATAATATTATTTATTACTAAATAACTTGGAGGTTATGTATAAATGGACGCTAATCATTTTTACCCGACTACGGCGAGGACAATAGGAAGGGTTATGATTTTAGCAGTGTATGTATCTATATTTTTTATGTCACGACGGTGGCAAACAAGCTTACGGCCCGCCTGATGGTAAGCAGTTACCGTAGCCTATGGACGCCTGCAACTCCAGAGGTTGCAGGCGTATATGCGCGTTGCCGACCCTTTAGGAAGGTTCACTGTGTTGACGACTACAGGAACAAGAGGTTTTCTGTCGTCAACACACTGGGTGTTCTTTGAGCTCTTTGGCAACCGTACTCACCCGCAGGAACACAACACTATGAGTAGGTTCTAGTGCTATTTGGCTGTGGTTTTCTGTAAGGTGGAGGTACTTCCCCAGTCGGGCACTGCTCCAGTTTCGCTGTGATGGATGGACAGGATGGATGGACGAACCGCCTAATTTTTTAAATATGGTAATGGTCATGCTGAATCCGCTTTGAGGTATTTATCCTTGTGTCATTTGTTTTACAAAAAAAATTTACGAGTACCTATATCTAGTATACTAGAATAACACGCTCAATCTCTACATATTATTTCCCGAGTAAATAGTCTAGCCGCAGGAACCGACTCGCAGACATCTTTTGCTCAGGTGCAGAAGGATATCTTAAACTCGGGCACTGCTCCAGTTTCGCTGTGATGGATGGACGAACCGCCTAATTTTTTAAATATTATAATGGACATGCTGAATCCGCTTTGAGGTATTTTTCCTTGTGTTATTTGTTTTACAAAAATTTTAACGAGTACCTATATCTAGTATACTAACTAGAATACACGCTCAATCTCTACATATTATTTCCTGAGTAAATAGTCTAGCCGCAGGAACCGTCTCGCAGACATCTTTTGCTCAGGTGCAGAAGGATATCTTAAACTCGGGCACTGCTCCAGTTTCGCTGTGATGGATGGACGAACCGCCTAATTTTTTAAATATTATAATGGACATGCTGAATCCGCTTTGAGGTATTTTTCCTTGTGTTATTTGTTTTACAAAAATTTTAACGAGTACCTATATCTAGTATACTAACTAGATTACACGCTCAATCTCTACATATTATTTCCTGAGTAAATAGTCTAGCCGCAGGAACCGTCTCGCAGACATCTTTTGCTCAGGTGCAGAAGGATATCTTAAACTCGGGCACTGCTCCAGTTTCGCTGTGATGGATGGACGAACCGCCTAATTTTTTAAATATTATAATGGACATGCTGAATCCGCTTTGAGGTATTTTTCCTTGTGTTATTTGTTTTACAAAAATTTTAACGAGTACCTATATCTAGTATACTAACTAGAATACACGCTCAATCTCTACATATTATTTCCTGAGTAAATAGTCTAGCCGCAGGAACCGTCTCGCAGACATCTTTTGCTCAGGTGCAGAAGGATATCTTAAACCCACAGACTATCTAGTCTAGACTCCGGAATTATTAAATATGAATGCCGATAACCCCAGGTGTCGTCATCCTTGTATCTACTAAGATGACACTTATGATAGGCCTACATAATATGCACAAAGCTAATAACTTAACACAAACAAAAATATATATCTATGTTGTAATTAAATTTTGGTTGATATTTATAATTAAATGCACGCATAGGGGCTCGTTTCATGAAAGTTTGTGACATGTTTTTTCTACACAAAGGATAAATTAGCAGTGGCGGAGGTCCCATAAAACTCAAGTCCGGCTTATCGGTTCCTGCCATAGAACTCGCTTGCCGAAAGTAAACAATGATGCTTTAAAGAAAAGGAAAGACAAGTTAGCCACGGCATTCTTACGAATGTTTTAGATGCGCCACTGAAAATGAGATTTTCACTTGTATTGCAAGTTACATGCTTTCAACATCACGAAAGCTTTGCGCTTTCATAAGTAGAAGCGTTAAGGAGTAGGTAGGTGAACGCGAGTCGCCTTATTTGACCCATCTATATAGCACGTGATCTGTGGTAAAACCTTACTAGAACCTATTTCATAACGTATCACATAAATCGATCACACGTACTGCACCGTATATTGGCCGGAGGGAGTTTTAGTTTTATTGAAACCCATGTTACTATTTAAACCGCCATACTTAGCTTTTCAAATGTAGAACCTTTAGGTAAGTGAAAATTTTAAACGCTGACGAGCCTATTCAACTACAAATTAGGGATGATACACGCTGTCATGTCAGGTGGATGAACTGTGTGAAAAATGATATAAAAAGGATGTGAATGATGAGATGACGGGTGGCAGAGATGTGGGGAAGAAAAAGGGGCAAGTAAATGGGGCAAGGGATTCTGCATCCTACACGACACTTCCGACACTTCAGCTTGTATAGGAAGGGTCACGTGATCCTCGGAGAGGATCTATCAAGACTGTCAGATTCCTAGTAGCTTTATTTAATGAAGATAAAAATACTAACAAAGTTTCAAAGCATAAACTTGTACAACAATGCAGTAGGTAAACAAAGTAATGCAAGTGAATTAAAGTTTATTAATATTACTGGCTAGTTCGGGTTGCAGGGTGCCTAGTTTTTTTTTATACCACGACGGTGGCAAACAAGCATACGGCCCGCCTGATGGTAAGCAGCTACCGTAACCTATGGACGCCTGCAACTCCAAAGGCGTCACATGCGCGTTGCCGACCCTTTACAAAAAGGAGGATTCACTGTGTTGACGACTAAAGGAACAAGAAGGTCCCTCATCGTCAACACACTGGGTCCTCTTTGAGCTCTTTGGCAACCTTACTCACCAGCAGGAACACAACACTATGAGTAGGGTCTAGTGCTATTTGGCTGTGGTTTTCTGTAAGGTGGAGGTACTTCCCCAGTCGGGCTCTGCTCCAGATTTGAGCGATGACATTCGCTGAACGTGCCCTACCACACTTAGCGAGATGCCATTCGCAGTGCCCATACCTCTCTTTTTGGCGTAGTTCAAGGACAATCAAATGTTTATTATATTTTTTTAAAATGAGGGTTTCGCTCTTTCTGTAGGATAGTAAACATTACAATGCCATCTAGATGCTTATTTGACTTTTCATTTTAATCGACTTTAATACTTATTAACAAAAGTTAAAGTTTAAAGTTTATTCGGTATTTAAGAGGTTTTACTTAAATTTGACCCGAGAGACGGATCTTATTAAAATTGTGACAAATACCAACATTACACAGTATTTTTAAAACGCCATACATATACAGTAAATTAAGATCACTTGTTCTTGGACGACTAAATCATTAATCGAGAATACACTATCGACTAATAAGACTCTAAAGTGACATGAAATAGGAGTACAAAACAGCCCATAAAATACTGAAAAAAGTAGATATAGAAAGACGCCCCAGATAATGGGCTACGATCAGGGACAATAGTAATTATTCACTCATCATCATCATATATTTAGGAGCTAGGCTCTTGTCGGTGGCAATTTCCATGCCTGTCTGTCATTTGCCTTCTCTTTTACAGCCTGATACGACACGACGTTTATTTTTTCCTTTACTTGATCCATGTATGTTCTTCTTGTCTTTACTGCCTTCCTTTCTGCTTCAACTCTACCTTCTATGATGTTTCTTATAAACTCATCGTGTCGTAGTTGTTCAATCATCTTCCCTCTTCTGTTATCTATGGTTCTCAACAAACTTCCCTTTTCTTTTACTATACTTAAAACTTCTTCATTGGTTTTCTTTTCATTCCAACTGATCTTTTCCATGCGAATTATTTACTAAATACTATTTATTGAATTTCCAATCATTGCTAGTCCTTATAAAATATCAATCACTTAAGCAGCAGGCACCAGCCAAGTCACGCGTGCATTACGGTGCCGATCGCCACACGTTCTAGACGTTAGTGGTTTTTCGAGTAGCGGCGCGTCTACGTGATTATAAAGCGGTTTTTACGCTCTTAATGGTTTAAATATTGGTAAACACTTTATATACCAAATCATAATATAATAAGACGTTATAGTATTATTCTTACATTGAAAATTCATGATAATATTTTTTTGCCTTTTTATAAAGAATATCTGGTTTGATTCGAAAAGAAAGTCGCCAATTGAGCCCAAGATCAATCTGACAAGTGTGTGGCGACTAAAGCCGCATTTACATTTTGTCTAATGTGTTGTGTCGTGATGCATGAGAACAGTATCGGTTCATATTCTGATGCATCATGAGACAACACATCAACACAGATAATAAAAAAACCGGCCAAGTGCGAGTCGGACTCGCGCACCGAGGGTTCCGTACAAACCTATAACAAGCAAAAATTGTAGTATGTTTATTACTAAATTCAATTTAATACCTCTACGCGTTTACGAGGAAAAAGGTAGTATGTTTAAAATTTAAAAAAATATTTTTTGTATGATTTTACTAAGAATGTCTACTTTTCGTAATTGTTCCTTTGTCTGTGCTACATGAAATTTCTTCGTTCCAAGTTTCAAGTTTCTGAGTTTACGGGAAGTACACTTTAGGTTTTGAGTTTCTTGCGAGTACACAGTTTCAAAATATGCGACTTAAATTGCTATTTATTTTGATTGCGTTGACATCAAAATTTGGTTTTGCTACATCTGAAAGGACCTATAGCCCTGAGTATTTGACATGAATTTCAATTTAATACCTCCACGCGTTTACGAGGAAAAAGGTAGTATGTTTAAAATTTAAAAAAAATATTTATTGTATGATTTTACTAAAAATGTCTACTTTTCGTAATTTTTCCTTTGTCTGTGCTATATGAAGTTTCTTCAGGCCAAGTTTCAAGTTTCTGAGTTTACGGAAAGTACCCTTTTGGTTTTGAGTTTCTTGCGAGTACTCAGTTTCTAAATATGCGACTTAAATTGCTATTTCTTTTGATTGCGTTGACATAAAAGTTTGGTTTTGCTACATCTGAAAGGTCCTATAGCCTTGAGTATTTGACATGAATTTCAATTTAATACCTCCACGCGTTTACGAGGAAAAAGGTAGTAAGTTTAAAATTAAAAAAAATATTTATTGTATGATTTTACTAAAAATGTCTACTTTTCGTAATTTTTCCTTTGTCTGTGCTATATGAAGTTTCTTCATGCCAAGTTTCAAGTTTCTGAGTTTACGGAAAGTACCCTTTAGGTTTTGAGTTTCTTGCAAGTACTCAGTTTCTAAATATGCGACTTAAATTGCTATTTCTTTTGATTGCGTTGACATAAAAGTTTGGTTTTGCTACATCTGAAAAGTCCTATAGCCTTGAGTATTTGACATGAATTTCAATTTAATACCTCCACGCGTTTACGAGGAAAAGGGTAGTAAGTTTAAAATATAAAAAAATATTTTTTTGTATGATTTTACTATAAATGTATACTTTTTGTAATTTTTCCATTGTCTATGCTATATGACGTTGCTTCGTGCCAAATTTCAAGGTTCTGAGTTCACGGGAAGTACCCCGTAGGTTTTGCGAGTGCCGAAAAACTGTAATATTTGCAGCATAAACGACTGTATCTTTTGATTGCGTTGGCTTTTAAGTTTGATTTTTTCACAGCTCCAAGGGACAATAGACCTGAGTATTTGATATAAATTTCAGCTTGATACCTCCACGCGTTCCTGAGAAAAATGGTCTTGACAGACAGACAGACAGACAGACGGACAACAAAGTGATCCTATAAGGGTTCCGTTTTTCCCTTTCGAGGTACGGAACCCTAAAAAGAGACAATTTTGTATCAATCACCGGATATTTTTATTAATGACTATAAATCGAAATTATTCAAGCATAATATTCTCACCAATGATACATAAAGAAGTCACCTAGATTATGAAAACGTTTAATCATCACTTCAAAAATCTCTATGATCTTACGATGACAAATAAATATAAAAGCCCGGTAATACTTTCTGCAATGTGCTTAAGAACTAACCCAAGACGAAATCTCACTAAAAGCCTATTTAATATTTAAAATTTTGATTGTTGTTCAATTGGAGTACACAATTTTCTACGTCCCTGTGTAAATGGGCCTAACTTGCAGACCGATACCCATCTCAACCCATGTCATTTACTCCACAATTACACAGTAACGGCTATATCGGAAACTGTTGCATATATGTAAGTAACTGTAATAAGTGTATCCTAGGGATAATCTGCATAATTGGAAGTCGTCCCAGGATATTGCGTCCACGTGAGGCTGAGCAATTTTCTGCGTCATTTCCGTCGAATCGTCCACTCGGATAGGCTTCGGTGCGATGCACACTGCTTACCTTATTGCTGCATTTAACTATTAAAGAAAACTGGAATGTTAATGCATTTTTTCCCGCTTCAGCAAAGAGAATTAAGTAAGAGCTTACTTATTACAAAATGTGATTCAACAAAAAATATGAAAGAAAGAATAATTCTTGTAGTATATTGGTGAGTTGAGTTATTTTTTTCTAGAGCCACCTCTTTTCTTTGCTCTGAGATAATACTTATTTTAGAAATTAAATATATTTGATAGAAAACTACATTATGTGTCATAAGTTCCAATTAGCACAAGTAAATAAAATAGATAACCGCTTATAAAAAGTGTCTCTTCTACTTAAAGATAAGAGAAATGACAAACATTTCAGGAAAAAAAAAATTAGATTCTCAAGAAGTGTTACATATTTAAGTCTTTTAGAGAATGGCTTTTCAATAATCGCCACTAAAATATTCCATTAAAATATAGTATTGTCGACTATTAAGGTACTAAATAATTCTGTTTGACGAAAACGTCCATAAAGTGTGCTTTTCGATAAAATAGCGGGTGGAAAGAGTTTGACTGTAAAAATGATTTGTTGACTGATCGAACAGAGATTGAAATTTATTAAAAGTTCATGTTTCAAGTCTGACTTATGTACGATCTTCTTTTAATCTTACAAATTAATGTGTAATTTTCAAATAAAAGGTACATCATTGCCGGTTGTCAATAAGGCGTTAGTGCCATAAAACCAGCCAACTCCGAAATCGCGATAAAATTTTTGGCGGTTTCACACATTTCGACCGATCACATGTTCTCGTTTTCTATGGGCAAGCCAAAAATTTTTTCACGATTTCGGAGTAGGTCCCATAGTAAAAGTTGTTCAGTATAGCCTACCTACTCGTAATCACCTCGCTCAATATGAACCGTAAGTAATATTCCATCCTGTATATGCGTTTTAGTTAATATAAACTGTTCTAATGAAGAATTCGTGACGGTTCCAACTGTCAGACATTGATCAGTCTTCTTCTTCTTCTTCTTCCTAGCGTATGTTCCACCTTGTTTTTTATTTATTCTATCGAGCCTGGGGTTCGCTTGGCAACCTAATCCCAGGAATTGACGTAGGCACTAGTTTTTACGAAAGCGACTGCCATCTGATCTTTCAAGCCAGAGGGAAAACTAGGCCTTGTTGGGATTAGATCCGGTTTCCTCACGATGTTTTCCTTTACCGAAAAGCGACTGGTAAATATCAACTGATATTTCGTACATATGTTTTGAACCCGAAAGCCGGGGTTTGAACCCGAGACCTTCGAATTGAAAGTCTGACGTCTTACCGCCAGGAGGCCACCAGCGCTTCTCTTACAGACATTGATCAGTAAAATATAAAATGTTCTATTACGCCGAAGTAAGAAGAATTAATCCAAAAATGTTGGCCGAGTAAATTATGATATTTCCTTGCATTTTACTATTAAAATGCGTATGAAGTAAGTATCATGAAAATGCTTGGTACTTCTAGCTTAGTATTTGTTCTGTAGATACTCCACAGTAAATTAAGCAAACATAAAATATGCCAAATAAGCTAGAATATAGATTGAATTGCGAAAAAATGTTTGTATTCTTTTTTTACCTTATACATACTATTTAACACCAAATATCAACAACGGATACCAGTCAATAAAAAAATATAAATATTGCAGATTCGGTGAATTCAAAGTGCTTATGCAGCAAATGTCATTTCTTTTATATTTAGTACCTTATGAATTTTAACTATAAAACTTTCGTGAGACTCTAACATTAAAAATATTTATAACGGGTTACTCACGTAATTTAAGTCGATTTTTGCTCGACATGTTTCGGTCAACTTACGATGACCATTTTCACGAACTGCTTTAATTACGTGAGTATTTATTTTTAATAGTACCTTATGATTTCATTATAACAAGCGGAATTTTTCTAGATCCAGTCCATCATCATAACTGATAACTTTATCGTAGTTCCACCTTATCCTCTTTTGCACGTTGTTATCATCCGGACGATTTTCAACGTTCTGCCCCAGCGGCATGAGCATTGTGCCTCGCCCGCTCTTTCTCAAGTCCGGTCATCTTCACTTGATCTTTATTTCTGTAGATTTCATCAGTAATATCGCAGGGAAATTTAGGATTCAGCATCTCTCGTCAATATCAGAAATATGTCTTACAATTTATCCCCTGGAATCTCACTCGTCGCCGATCGATGCTCATCCCCGTCACGCGATCTGTCGTGCCGTGGCACGTTTTTTCATCGGATGAAAGCCCCTATTTATAAGCCGCAGAATAGTTTCAACGGAACACTGAGTAAGCAGTTTTTGCAACTCGTGCGTTCGCTATTACGGTTTTTATTTTATTTTTCTGGGGGCAGTCAAGTGTAAAGTTGTTTTAACTCGACAATTATTTCTAGTAAAATTAATATCAGTAGATATCAGTAACTCAAAATATACATAAACTAACTTTTAAGTGTTTGCGTTGAAATGCATCTTCCGTTAATTAATCTATTTCAATATCATTGGTATCATTACAATCTCTAGTTATTTTTAGTTTATTTTAACCGAAGTTATTGACATCTAGACGTACCCGCAAAACTATTCGCTTTCGAACGTATTCATTCAATCTTCTTCACTTCAGTCAGGGGGGTTTCACTACGCAGTTTAGGTACATTTGGCCGGCGCGCCTCCCGGGCAGGCGTATGGCAGTGGGCTGCCGCTCGGCTCGCACGATAGTCGTGTCACGTGGCACTCGCGCAAAATTGAAAATACACAATGGCTTCTAAACCTAAATCTCGATTAATCCGTATAAAAAATGTCTGATGAAGAACAAGGAAGCAGAAATAACATTTTTAAATTCCGGACGATATTGAAAGGTCCGGAAGTCCGTACTTAGTAATAGGTAAAATAAACATCCTTAATTTATTGAAAATTGGTTGCCCAGAAACAATATTAGGAACTGACCGACATATTTTCAAAGGAAAACGGCTGTGGCATACCTACTTCCGTGAGAATCAGACATAATCTCTATAAAAATTCCTATCGCCAGATAAACATTTCATGTTTACAGAATCAACGTTTGTCATCATCATCATTTATTTAAGAGCCATGCTCTTGTCGGTGGAGAAATTTCCAATCCTCTCTTTTTTGAGCCAGCCTTTTGATTTCCTCATACGAGGCCTCACTCTTAATTTGGCTGAGATACGTGGTCCTAGGCTTTCCAGAGCCTCTCGTCTCTTCAATTCTACCTTCCATAATTTTTAAGAAGAAGTCGTCATGCCTTAACAAGTGGCCTAGCATCTTGCCTCTTCTGATCCTAATGGTGTTTATTAGACTACGCTTCTCCCCTACCATACGTAAAACCTCTTCATTCGTCTTTCTGTCGGTCCAGCTTATCCTCTCCATCCTCGTCCAACGTTTGTAATTCCTACATATTTATCACATCATTAATCAGTAGGTATAGGTACAAAAACTTGTCAAGTGAGAGCCCCGTGCGCTCACAGCTCGGTCATGAAACTGCGGCGCGCAAAGAAGATTTACGGTTCGTGCGCGGTTATAAGTTTCAATTTTGCTTGCAGGTGGCGAGTATAGGTATAATTTTATACCTAAATCTGACTTTTGTGAAGGAGTGAATTTTCTGTACGGTAGTACTATTAGTTATTCTATGATTCAGTCCCATCCAGGGGTTCTTGGTTTTAACTTATCTAAAAAGATCCAACAGAAGTAATTCGACATTTTCAATAGTAATTTATAAGCATCGGCAAAATGCCTGTAGAGCAACAGCTCTACAGGCATTTTGCCGTTCAGTAATATCTCTCGTTGTTGTTATAAGGTTTTCGTGTTACGTCCAAAAAAACCTGTTAACATTAATTAAACTTGACAACTATTTAAAAAAAGATTTGAAATACTTCAAATTATCTTTGTAAATATATATAATCATAAATTTAAAAGTAAAGTCAGCGTAGTGAATACTGGAAAATGGCATGACGAATAACTGGAATTTAATGATGGGTAACGAGGGACTTAGCATGTTTGAAGAATTGATGTAAAAGTGTTAGGCCTACCGTCCTGTAATCTGATTATTGTGATCACAAAATATAGCTAATGTTGAGAAGAAACTTAAATCGAATATGACATGTTACCTCCAATTTTGATAAATCAACCTATTGCACTTAAAAAGATCAAATCAACTGCAAACACCTAAATCCAACTAAAAGAACATCGGCACAAAATTGCTTTGCGAATCCGTTTCAGTATACAATCGATCAAAATAAAATAAAATGGCGGGGCAGTTTAATAGAAAGCCGACTGAGATTTGAAAGGCAGGTGTGTGGGGATTACAAGTAGATAGGGTCACGTAGGGGTTGAAATGTGATGACAGTGCAATCCCACTGCACCAGCTTTAAAACGAGTCTGCATTATCTGTGGCAAAGCCCCTTAACTATATAAGATTTTAAAATGGTCTCTAAATTTTTGTAGCCTGTTGTTTTACTCAACGAAGAGAACGGTTTTATTAGCGTTTGTATTTAGGCAACTGGATGTCAGTATTTTTTTCTATGATGCTTGTCGCCTTTTTATACTTGTATGATGTCAAATGTTTGATGTATTTTTATAAGTGAAGTGTTATTAAATAGTTTTTAGTTGTAAAATAATAATGATTATATTTATTATTGCCTCTCGTTATTATCAATGAGTTTATAAAAGTACCTAATACCGTAGCCTTATATTTTATCTCTTACCTGATATCCGAAGTATACAAATTTCATGCCGTTATAAACAAAGTTTTATCACTAGGGAGTCATTGGAATATGAACTTTCTTTCTCACTTTGCTGCAAAACTCAAGTTCGAAATGTAGTTTCTTTGCTTTTCGAAAGAATACGCAAATATAGGAAAAACCTATTCATACGACTAATTTTAAAAGTTATATCCAAGTACCTACAAACTGTTGACGAAGGATATTTAACTCGATCCAAAACTTCGCATAATTAATCTCAGCTATTTAGTCAAAGAGATAAGTAAATTCTTTGGCTGCCTTATTGAATCCTAACTCGGGAAGTTGGCTTAAATAAGAAAACAGCGATAGCCGATGTCTGCTCGGTAGTCTTTAAACGATTTCCTAACTCAATATAAAGTTACAGGATTTGCTAGTTGGAGATCTTGGTAACAAGATTTTTAATAAAACAAAAGATGTCTTAACTATTCGTCTTTGGCTTCGTTGTATTTTAAGACTTTTGAGAATTTAGAGTTTAATAGATAATTGTGGTCTTTGAAATGAAAATGTAATGAGCTTTTTATCACTATCAAACAATCTAGCCTGTCTTATGAACCTACCTACAAATATATTCAAATAAATCTTTATTATAAACTATCGCAACTTGTTACCCACATTTTGAGTACTTTTAACTCTAAGGTAGTTTCAAAACAAAATTAGTCGCAAAATTAGCATTGTAAAACAGTTGCTGGTGGCAAGGTAATAGTGAATATTGAATTATTGATGGAGAAGTAGCGTAACTGGATGATAATCCTGGTTTTTTTATCTGTTGAAAACCCTGAGGGAAATTCCCGACAGCGTTGCCGCAGTCTTCAATTTATGCAGCGCTGCAGTCTGACACACCTGACGTATTGGTGAGACCTGGACAATGCCCTGTTAAGTTTTATTTTGTATATCATCAGACATGAGCTAAGAACATGTTCCGTTAAAAGCTCTTGAAAGTTAGTTTAGCATTAGGCTCATCAATTATTTATATTGTGTATGATTATCCCTGATATGAGAAATGGTACCTATTTATTCTGCCAAATACGACATTTAGCTCCACTTTAGATATAGATATTTTTACAAATACGAGTCTCTGTGATAAGGGTACTCTTTGACAAACCCATATATACGTCTTTGAACTAAACTGTCATAGACAAGCCTATGAACATATCAAAACAAGAAAGGTTCTTTGCCCACTAAAAGAAGAATCCAAAAACTTGGCAAAGCTTGTCCAAAAAGCAATCTTGAAAAGAGGTTTAAAACAATCATACGAAAGCAGCCTGGACAAAGGGTAGCGCAAATGGAAAATATGGCTGTTGTTTGCGTTATAAACCCAGCCAATCACGTTGGCTGGCGCTCGCACAATGTGCGACTAAACGCCGCCGACAAAAGAGCCGTAAAGAATGGCCCCACACTCGCGCTAATAAAATAGTTCGGTGCAACAGGTTGGCGCCCGCACCAATACAATGGGACTAGTAGGAACTATGAGCGTGTCCCTGCCTGCAGCCTAGTCGCTTTCGAGAATTGAGTCGCTTAATCGTATGATTGTAAGGTTTTAATAAAGCCTGCAACTCCTGCAAGGCTGGGTGAGATGAGCGAGATTGAAAAAGTATTACTTCTGATGGGAAATAATGGAACATGAACGCAAAATTAAATTGCAAGTAATGCTTCACTTTTCACTTAGTCTGTCGTAATGTTGTTTCACGGCATAACCATTTCGGAAAACTATAATGTTTTTTCAAACATTGTCTTTATTTAGTTATTACCATTTCGATTAAGTAAGAAGGTACATGGAAATGCGTAAAAATGTTTTGGTAGTCTGATCGCAAACCAGATATCGGATGTCTTCTACATTACACACAAATTGAACACGGAAAGCTCCATAGTAATTGGAGAAGGCATTCAATAGATGTAGTTTCGAAGCCAGAGCGTAGATTATTGTACGATTCTGTGTTAGCCGTGCTCGAATGGATATACTGAACGCGATAATCCTTAATCTTAACGGGATTGGATTATGTGATTTAGATAATTATCGAATAAATGTAGATGCAAGCTCGAGTCAAAATATATGTAGATACGAGTATGTATGATTTTTTACTGATGTCGATAAAAACGATATTTTATAGCAACGTAAATGTGTTGTATGCTTTTCTATTTTAAATCGCTTTCTTGTCGGTGTTTAGTCTTTTACAATAAAATATGTAATATGAAAACTATATATCTACCGCCTTGTACTACAGACACGCAGTTTATAAGGTTCTCGTTAATTTTCAGTATGAAAAAAGGAACTAAAAAAATAACACGAAGTTAATTTACACTATTTGCTGATAGTATGTACACTGAAAACGTAACCAATATATTGCTTAAAGTGGATAAAAAAGCTCGAACAGGTTTTCGATGACGCTGAACGAATGTCACAGCCCACTCACTAGCAGTGTCTATACAAGTGCCCGTCCGTTTTTTTACTACCTCTCAGTAAAAGTGGGTTTTTCCAACAATCTATCACTAGATTTGCTTTCAAAGCGAAGAAATTCCCCGCATATTTTCCTCGCGTGTTGATGCACGGACGAAACTGTTTTGATGCGCAGCCAAATAGCACAAAGCATTTTGTAGCTCGGACTAGCAACGATAGTTCAAAATCCAAACAATTTCAATTCATTGAGCTGTTTTTTATTTGACTACTATCGTTTTAGCAACAGTACCTTTCAGTATTGAACGATCGGGGCAAGTTCTTGTAGTTTATTTACTGGAGCGAATGCTTCACGGAATGTATTGTTTTACTATTTTAATTGCTTCAAAGTTATTTTAAACCATTATTTTTGTGTTTTTCACTAACTGTAATTCTAGGTACTAAACTGAATAAACTGAAAAATTTAATGCACAAAATCTCACATCTTTTTCAACGTGTAACAAAAAACAAGATTCGTAAAAATCGAAAAAAGAACTATAATATACGCGTGAAGACATTGATAAAAGTCTGCAGTCTTAAAAATTTATTTCAAGTCTGTTGCTAGTGCCGGCAACTGCGAGACAGCAAAACACAACAGTAAATGTAGAATGTATTTGCTCTAAGCATTATTTAGTGAAGAAGGCCAGCAAACTGCCAAGCTCCTTAATTCCTGGGTCGCGTGTACCTTGTGGTTTCACTGAAGGATTTGCAAGTTTTCTTCTATTGGTCCGAATGCTAGTTGCCGTTATTGTGGTTAGGTCGGCTTACCTAACTTCCACAAGACATTGTTTTCGGTAAAGCTTACATTTGCGGGCCCTTTGCTTACTGACAAACTGTTGGTAGCAAAGAGCGAATTAGCTTTTCGTGTAATGTCTAACTACGTGTTGACTTTGTTGTTTTTATTCAACCGAGGATGAAGAGAGGGTAATGTTGCTTTACTAGAAGTGTATATTTGATATGTTTGTCTGTCTCTTCAAGAAGTTTATGTAATAAGTCAGCCTTATTGTTCATCTTTACAGCATCTAAACTTATAAAATTATCAGCGTAATGCTTAAGTACTTAATGGTTACTAATGAAATTAAGAAATTCGTTGACAAAACTATTGTAAAAACTATTAATTAAAGAGTTTAGTTGGTTAGGTGTGTAGGTCAGTAGTTAAGTACCTACCTATCTGCGTCATATAAGTTTAAGGTTTTTGTTTAAGGTTTTAGGTTCACATAGTCACTAAAGATGATAATTATACGTTTATTATAAAACAAATCCATAACAAAACTTTATTTACAAACTCCACAAACAATGTCATGCCACAAAATTATGCATAAACAAAAACGAACGTTCCACGTACAACCGTCGACGAGCCGGCAACAACAAAACAACCAACGTAGTAAGTGAGGAGTGACAAAACTTGAGTTGCCGACTAATTAGCAATACAAACATGAATCAGAGGCTATTAGTTGTAATTGAATGAGCGCGGGCGGAGTTGGCGCGGCGGAGAATTTAAATATCGCTGTTAAGAACGGGGTAACAGTTTACACAAAAATGGCGGCGGTGAGCTCTTAGTACCTATACATTTGCAGCGTTGAAACAACATTGTATTAACAACCATGTTATTTTCTTTGAACTGGAGTGTGTGACATTTTTAGGAATCTATCCCATTTATTTTAACGAAAATCAGACTTTGATACAAACATATAATTAAATTATTTAAACAGGTAAACTACCTATATTTTGTAAAGTATTCAGACGGCACCGCATATCTTTTAATTGATCATTGCATTGTATGCAGTTTTCTTCAGTGTTAACCAAGTTCACGTTAAGTACAAACAAGTAAAACTTAACAATATTTTATTTGTGGGTACAGACCTCCCCTACATACAAACTTTGTATGTCGTGGGCCTTTTTCTCTGCAACTGACCGTACATGTCATTTGTTAACATTTTAATAATTTTCTTAATATTAAATTTAAACTTTCGTGAGACATAGTAACACTGTAAAATATAACGGTTACACTCACGTCTCTTTAGTCACTTTGCGCGACATGTTTCGGAGAGCCTAGGTCTCCATCTTCAAGCACTAAGAGTGCTATTCGAACCGGTCCGTGGCGCACACTGCAAGGCACATTGCCGACTACCGGCCTGCGTACGGCGCGTCGCGCGCGCTCTGATCTTGAGCTTGTTGAGGATGATCTTGCGCTGGCGCTGCTAATGTGTTTTGCAGCGTAGTTGGTTCATCAGAAATGAGCGAGAATAAACAAACTACACTCACCGTCATAATTCAGTCATAATTTTCTTTATGTTGTTTTCATTTATAACTTTTTATATTATTTACAAAAACATTTTAATGTTTTAAATACGAAAAAGAATGGAACCTAGCATCGACATTCATAGTTATTTTTGAGTATAGTCTAATCCAGTCCTGGATTCAATATCAGTACCTCTACCACGAGTCATGTAGAAAACTCTGAATATTTTTCTATAGGCGTTAACGAATAATCGGGCTTCGAATCGTTTTCCTTCAGTTTCGACAGCAACACATACAAACGATCTATGCTGACATTTCATGTCGGATTACGTTTAGTGCGCTGCATACATCCGTCTCATAGGTAGAACGAGACGGATGTATGCGGCACGTCGAATGTGATCTGTCATGTTAACGCACTGAAGGTCAGTACAGTTTGTTATCGATAGGTTTTATTAAAACGTTACCATAAGACACTAATTTGACTTACGTCACCGAAAAATACCGTATCGACTGTAGAAAACTCTTTCACTATCAAATTATAAGGTGAGATGTCAAAACATGGTGAAAGTGAAAACCATTCGTATTTATTGTGTTATATTTATATATTATTAGTTGACGAAATAATATCGACAAAGCCTTATATTAAGCATAATTTGTTAATAAGACTGCATAGTATGATAACTGGAACTGGAAAACGAAACGGTAAATTTCAAGCCGATATGAGAAATATAAATATCCACATCAACACTTCAATAAGAATAATTTTAAAAAGGAAATCTAGACCCAGGAACTGCGGAATATTTGTGAGATTTATGTAATAATAGTCAATTAATCTGATTTTAAATCGACACAAAAATATCAACTCTAACCTAAAATGAATGGTAAGTAGTTGAAATTTGATATGATAGTTATAAACACTTTCATTTTCAATCATAATAATTATAATGAAACTGTGAAAAATAACAAATAATATTGAAACATCTTTTACAGGTTCTTGTGCATCATTCATTTCTGATTGATTGCTGTAGCAGCTAACTTATCACCAGCAAGGCAAACTATTTATCCCAGGAAGCTGTATTATTTTATATTCAAGAAGTAACAACTGCGTTACAGGCCGGGATCTTCGAAGACATCCAGATTTATACAGGGCACTTTGAAATTATAATGTACATAATTATATTAAAGATTTATTTATTGCGAAATAGCCTTTTAAAGTAACATTGTCACAAACTAGACACTTATAAGTACTACTAACAATTACTCGTACGTGTAACTTATAAATAGAAATAAAACCATCATTATGCAAGGAGCGGCAAAGCCGCAATCCTGCGTTGTGTTATGTATGAAAACCGGCGGCTTGCTGGAGCATCTTTATCTTCCCTTGTGCGTTTGTTAGGTCGTGAGGCTCCGTGCCCCTTGCTCCACGGATCGATTGCCTCGACACCAACAATAGTTAGACGAACGACAACTATATTTAATAGTCTTGTAGTGATTTCGGATGTCGGGTGCCGCTCCGGCTTGTTCGCTGGTAAATAAATTAAAGGACTTGGCCAACGTGTCGGCGTCGACGCAGGTGGGATGTGTAACAATATCGCACTGCCTAAACTTAAGAGAATCAACAACATCCTGAAAGGGTACTTATCCTTTTGTGATTATACAATAGACCTAAATAATAAGAAATAAACCTATGATCCACTATGATCACTAAAAGTCGAACTGTCATGTTGACAAAATAACCAAATAAATTAAGAATCACCTATTACATATGGACGTAGTTCTAGGACGTTTTAAACTAGTAGTGTTATTTGTACATTTGAAATTTCATCAATTTGGTTTTCTTAGGTAATCCTATATCCTACGACGAAATAAGTATATGGATGGATGGATGAAGTACTGACAGTTTTCACCCCTTTTCCTAGCTTTGAATATGTATGACGAAATACGTAATTTCCCTGTTTAAAAAAAAGTTGCAATCGGTGAACATTATGAAATAATAGTGAAAATAAAGATCCTGACGAATTGAGAACCTCCTCCTTCGAACTCTTGAAGTCGGTTGATAACATTTTATGCGTTCAAAGTCACGCGCGTTTAAATAAGGTAAAGGCTTACCACACTTAAGGCTTAAGGGGGAGGCCTATGTTCAGCAGTGGACGTCTTATGGCTGAGATGATGATGATGAAAGGCTTACTGTCATAGCTTGTATTTCCCGGCTCCGATGGCATGAACCGTAAGCCATGAACAAATTTCATGACCAATCGCAAGGCGTCCCAGGCGATGATAATTTTTGAAGTGGTTAAGGACGAAGTATAATGATGACTCGCGTAGGTCAGCTGTCAGTATTTGATGCTCTTATTATCAGGAAAATCGTCAGCCGGCTGTATTGAGGTAGAAAGACCGTCTGCTGATACCCTAAATACCATATATTCATGTGACTAGTTTACGGTCTTTTCAGTGGTATACAGAGGGCTGATGATTTTTATTTTATTTGTAATAGCATATAAACTATCACCTGTTTCAACTGGGACGCGATGGTCATTTTATTTTATATGTATTTTATGTGAGAAAACGGCTGCCGTTCCTCAACCCACTCAAGGAACGGCAGCTGACCATCACGAAGCTTGATTATTGACCGCCCTTAACGACTTAAAATTTACCGCTTGGGACACGATGACAAACGGAAATTATTCCTAGTTAACGGCCTAGCAAGCGTATTAAATACCCACAAAAAGTAGGGTAATTTTTCAGAGCTAGTACGATTTCTATGCTTATTATTGTTCACTGCTCATATAATTGTCTACAGTTCTAAACCTTCAGATAAAATGTACTTAGGAAGTAAAACCTTTTTGGTTTACCTACAATCTGTTTCGGTCATAGATATAAAATGGCGCTTACTGGTTTCGGTTGGTGTGAAGGATGTGACGTTTGTCACGTCACGTCACTTTGTAAAGTATTGAAATCTACACAAACGAAACAAGCAATCGAACTTTCGTGAGCGAATTGCATAAACGATAATTTAACTTATGGTATGGCAGTAATTTTTAGTTCTATAAGTGACCGCTAGAGGCTCTGCACAAATTCTCCATACAAATAATTTACGAATTCGTGAACGAATCTCGAATTGGGCTTATTTGCATGACTCGTGGTAGAGGTACAGATATAACTTTGCACGGGACGCATTCCCTCTAGTTTATGATGGAACACAGTTCCCGGTTTGAAGCCAGAACAATGAATCTATTGTGTCGTGATGTGAGGAATGTTTATCAAGGAATTAATGTACGGCGAATGTCACCTAGGATTGTTAAAGCTCGATTGTCTCACAACCTACATTGTAGTGTATTGTGCCGTATTAGATTGTGCACACTCGGATATGTAGATAACTGAGCTTACCAAATAATTGTAATACCGTTTCCCAAACACAACATGTCATTCATTTGGAACATTGAATTTCAATCCGGTCATTGTTTTCGATTCGGCTTATAAATATTCATAAAACAAATGACGGTAAATTACCCTGGCAAGTTCTCGCCGCCTGGAGAGCGCCACCGCGACAATTTTTCATTGAAATTTTATAAAACACTCTCGCGTTGCCGCGAGGAAATTATCTCGCCCATTGACTAGAATTTTTCACGGCAAGTTTGACATCAATCCATTACTTTTTGCGTTCCATTGCGACAGCTCGCTTTTATTCCTGTTTACAGCAATTAAAGCGAGTTCGGACTAGTACTTAGTCGGTAAAGGAAGACGTAATAAATCTACAAGAACTTTATATTTTTGGGTTGAACGTGGATAATAATTACACATTTAAATGATATTTGTAAGAATTTTACAGTTCAGTATTAACAACTCTTCAGTTAAAGTGAAATATATTTAAAACACTGTAGGGTCTCATGTTCAATTAAAACACTATTTTGTAGTATTTTGGCTGTCCTGCATGTACAAGGCAGAGCGTGCGCACTCCACCGCTGCTGTCCGCAGACTACCCACATTCCAGCGCTGTATATACACTACAAACACCTTTATTAATTTTATTCCGTTTCTAAAAACCTAAAAACGTACTCCATACACGAAATTGCTCGACATAAATTCGCAGACGGGTAGATGCGTGCGACAAGCGTCCTAATCCGGACTTAGCTGAGCCATGACAGGAAGCCGTCCACACAGCAACTCCGAACGTCTTAAGGATTTGACTTATAATGTGAATGCGGTGGTGACATTAAAAATGGAAAGTGTTTTAGGAAATGACATGGTAAAATGCTGTTAATATTTTTCTTTTATTTTTATAATTATTTACTTAAACCTTCCGTGTCTTGTCGGCAGTAACTGAACCTATGAAGCTAAGGTCCGGAATTCAGTTCAATCCTTGTAAAGGCAAAATGTATTTCATCACAAATACTTATAGTTCTGGTTTCGATGTACCTAAGTACCTATTTGTTTTGTATGTAAGTATGTATATCGTCCGTATGAACCATAGTAAAAGCATTGTTTACTTACGGGGGCTGTCCTATGTGAGATTAGAATGAGATTCATAAAAAGCTTTAACAATTTGCCCAAATATTAATTTACTTGTTCATCTACTCAATTGTGTTTTGAATTACATTTTATTGTGTAGTTATTTAAATAGCAAAAACATTAACGTTACGTATCCTTACTTCACAGTGGGAATATGCATTAGCGTATATGATAAGTTATTTCGACTTATATAAAGTGAAAGTAAGAGTTAGCAATCCAAGTAATGTTACCCTGGGTTGGTCGCAAACATTACCTAACATCTTCTCAAACACCACCAGTAGGCATGTGGAGTAAAACGCAATCAACAAAGCTCACACATTTCCTTCGTGATTTTATTTATAAGAGTAATCAACAGGTCCCACACACAAAGTTACAAGCAAGGACAGCAAAAGAGCATTAAATAATCCCAAATCCTGTGCCATATCTTTCGCTCCCGTTCCCCGTCTCATAAGTAAAGTTCAAATGTTGAAACAAGAGAATGAAATTCGCCTTCTAATTTATGCTCAGCCACATGAGGATATTAAGGACGATAATTTTAAATGTTGGTATATGTGTCGCGAGTATGACGCGTAGGCAATTAGTGAGTAGTATACTCTTCAGCGTCTGCCTAGTGGGTGGGTTGCCTCGCGGTTGTTAGGGTATTTTATCGTTGACACAGTCAGCAAAAAGTGTCTTTGCATTCACGCATCTCATGAAAAAATTACACTTCTAAAATGTATCTGCCGACACGAGGAAACGCGTACGGAACGGTTGGGGGGCATAAGGACAGCTGAGGCTAGGTAATAGGTTTTCGGTGGGTGTTCTAGGGTACGCAACCAACAATATGGGTCAGTTATAGAATGTAGGAGAGATTTATTAGTCGAGAATGAAACCAACAAACATGTTCGTTGTATAGATGTAACGTAAGCTCCCTAGGAGGGTCCCTTCGACGGTAAAACTTCACAAAAATTGTCACACAATCACCATGAAACTAGTTGTCATTAAAATTCACGAATCTCTCTCGTGTTTTCCAAACCATCAGCAAAACGACGCTTAAACGCAAAACTTGCCGCAAACTGCGTGCTTTTGTACCGTCGACACGTCAAGCCTTGTTAGTCTTGCAAAAACTGCTGTCAGCCTCACTACGTGATTTTTCAGCTTTCACTAACGTGCTTTCCACGGTAACACGACGGATTTATGCTGGCTTTTGTGAGCTCCCGATAAGTTCCAGATAGCTGCAGTAAGCTGGGGTGTAACCGTAGGTTTTCAATTTAAATTTACTTACTAAGTAAACAACACGGCGCTTTTACCTTTGTCCTACAAAAATGAACCGCTCTGATTGAATCATTTTTGATTCGTCACTTTTATGTAATAAGATCCAATCCGGTGGTTAATATCGGTCACGTCAAGGTGTGTCATAAATCTGCGTAATAAAATTGGAACACTGGTCAGAGTAGACAGAAAAAGTGTCTTTATTGACACTGACTAAGTTTCAGCAGTATATGATGTTTCATACTTCATACGTTATCCGCACAAGTCGAGTCGTCCGAGCAAATGGACTAAGAGCTGGCCACGTCAGATATGGCACAATAATGAGAGCAACAAAACCCGTCTGGTTAGATTGCTATATTACCTTTATTGCTAGATATGGGCATCTGGCAGCTCTTAATGGGTGTAGGTCAGAGTGACAGACTAGCAAAATGTTTAAATTGGAAAATAGTAATATCGAAAGAGGTAAAAACTGACGAAGTTGTCTCAGTTATAAAAGACAGGGCCTATATTTCAAGTACTCGTAGAAGTATTTATAACGGGTTACTCACGTAATTTAAGTCGATTTTTGCTCGACATGTTCCGGTCAATTTACGATGACCATTTTCACGAGCCGCCTTCCGCGACGGCAGCGCGACGGCTACTACGCGCCTGCGCGCGGTGTGCCCTGCTACCGGCGGCGGGAGGCAGCGGCGGCGGCGGCGGTGTTATGGCAGATCTACCCGAGGTCACTTCTTCCTTACTGTCGAAATGTTTGCACACCACACTAACGACGTCACTTGCTAAAGGCACGTCCACACTGTCCACCGACGCAGTATTCAAAACCGTTTTCCAACTAGTGGGCAATGACCAACACTCACACTCATGTCGAGCAAAAATCGACTTAAATTACGTGAGTAACCCGTTATAAATATTTTTAATATGTTAGAGTCTCACGAAAGTTTTATAGTTAAAATTACTCGTAGAAGAAAAAAACATTGTGTATTATTACGGAAACCAAAACAGTAGGCGACAAACTATAATTATATTATACGTCGTTTGGCACTACTTTCCCCCAACATAAACTTTTGGTAATGATATAATCTAATCATTTATATAATTTCTCATAATACGGAATCAAACCCAGAACTCTAGGATTGGTTTTCTTAAAGTGGTTTACATTATTTGACCTCCACCACTTTACAGCTGCCAGATGTCCAGATCTAAAAATAAGCACAGTATAACAAACTGACTAACGCGCTTCGCCGTCTAAAAATTCGAAGAGATTTACCTTTTTATCACTCTTATGGCAGACTTATAGCTTTTCTGATTGATGCCACCACAATCCAGTGTTGCTTATTGTATATATGTACTTATGTATTTAGCTTTTATAAGTTACGAGTTCCCGTCCTTTAAGTTAGCATGTGCCTACAAACTAATTATGTGAAAAATTCCAAGACATTCCTTAAATTTTCTGCACCTGAAGTTGACATTACACTTCCGTCGTCCTCCTTCAAAGATTCATAACATGCAAAAACGTCGCTCGAGTTTACGGCCCGCTGGTCCTTCGAGCCGGACTATCTGATCTAGCTGGATTAATTAACTTAAATGCAACAAGTCCGTGTTTGCGTTGCTCTCTAGAACGTCTGTCGTGTTTTATAATGGAAGCTACTGAATTAAACAAGCAGCAAGTTCTTCACAATTTTTATTAAGTCAAGACGGAGATTCGTGACTTTAATATTGAATTAAAATGTATATCAATATTTACGTTTGCCGAGGGTAATTGAACGCATGCCTCTTTTCATAATACGGTATATACACCTTTAACTTCTGTTTTTCCGTTTAAAAGATGTCATAAGTCATACATAAAATACTAGCAGCCACAAAGAATTTTCGCGTTAAATTCATTCATACAACTGGGAATGGGAAATGTAAATCGTACGGTAATTAATGTTTATTAGTCTCATATTCCTTTTCTCATGCCGCTTTTGGTAGTCAGTGCATTAATTAGTATAAATGCAATAACTTCCGAGTTAGCTTTGCCGGGCCCAATGTCGCGTGCGTTTTATTATACTACATTAAATTTACCCGTTTCGTCTCTAAAACGAATTCATTTAATGTCGCATAAGTAAATAAACAAGAAGCTATTTTAGTAAAAAATCACTCGACGCCGTATTGCGAAATTCGATTCAAAGGCCAATCCGTTATTGGGTCCTTCCGACAGAAGTATTGTGCTATTCAAATTTAGGTTTTACTCCTTTAGGAATAGGGGTGTCTTGGGGTGTAGGAAAGAGATTGTGGGGTTCCACGGAAGCGGCCTAATGACGACATGGACTACAATAGCACGTGTGCCCTTGTTATTGGTATCTGGCCTGACCGCTACGAGCGATTTGTCTAAATGAGATCCGGACCGCTTGAAGCATTGTTATTTTTCTTCGCCCCCCTGATTTGGAGTCGAATGATAGGAATTTTTCATGCGTTGCTGGTGCTTATTTTAATGCCAGCTAAACTTTGCAATCCAGCAATACGGGGGCGTAGGATGAAGTGGGATGTGTGCACTACGTTGTTTGGAGAATTTAAGCTATGTTGTCAGTGTTCATGAACTTCAGTGCTTGAAGATGGAGACCTCTACTACACTCAGATTTACTTGAGTTTAATCGCAAACTTATACAAAACCAAGTGCTCGACATTGTCCTCGTACGTGTCATCTTTAAACTTACGTAAGTCATTCGCAATAAAGATGACAGCAGCGGCAAATATTAGGTGTCGAGCACTAGGAATTTTACCTTATTTTTACCCTTTTTTTGTTAGTCTGTAAAGAGGCCCCACTAATCCCCCGACAGGCTATCATCTAACGAAGCATTATCGTATATGACGGACACGGCCCCGGGGACCTATGGCCGAATCGCGATCGCCGCAAATTTGCCCGCAACAACCCGCAACGAAGATTAATCGACGGGATTACTCGGCCCGAGGTTTAGTGCGAACATCACCCACTTTAAACCAGGTAACGCAAAATATCGCGTGGGGCAGAAACTATGTAAAAATTGAGGGGGACTCCATATACAAGAGTATACATATATCGTTCATTCTATCTATCAGAACGGAGAAGATGGTTGTCATTTTATTGCCTATTGCGTCATGCGTCACTTTTGTATTATACACTTGATACTTACACACGTGATAGCCATGGTGACGGACAATATAAAACTGACCATCTTAGGCTAACAGATGTAGCATCAAACTAAGATATGATTATTATTATAACGTAATTCATAGTTTTTCCCCTACTATTTTTGTTTCCGTAATAATACGCAATGTTTTCGTTCTAATGTTAAAATATAGGCCCTGTCCTTTATAACTGAGACAACTTCGGCAGTTTTTACCTATTTTGGTATTACCTACTATTGTCCAATTCCAAAATTTTGCTAGTCTGTCACTCTGACCTCCACACATTAAAAGCTGCCAGATGCTCGGATCTAGCAATAAGGCTATCCTTACAGCAATCTAACCAGATGGATTTGGTTGCTCTCATTATTGTGTCATATCTGACGTGGCCAGCTCTTAGTCCATTATCCACCGCGTTATCGTTAACGAAAGGTATTGATTTTTCTGGGAATTGTTATAAATTATAAACCACAATTCTGTAATTTTTTTAAGCTTAGGCTTGAAATCTTCTCAGGTCGAAATTCGACTTTTAATACGCGACACTACGGTGTCTAACTAAATTATTAAGCGTATTTTAATAGAATCGTTTTATAAAATGTATCCCCAGAACATTTTCTGGGGAATAAATCACAAATATCCAAAGTAAACAACGAACCCAAGATGGTTACCCCAAGACAAGCACGTGATGGATTCGATTATATTTTCTTTGTTTCGTTTATCCCCTGTCGTCAGCAAACAGAATTTCATCCCAAATATTATGAATCAATCGATATGTCTATTATACCTGTATATCGGCCACAGACTTCGAAATACACAGACGTCGTAGGCAGACAATTATGTAGTCATCATCCTCTTAACGTTTGTCCCGGCTTTTTGCCACGGCTCTATCGAGCCTGGGGTCCACTCGGCACCCTCATACAAGCAATCGGCGTAGGCACTCGTTCTTACGCAAGCGACTGCCATCTGACCTTGCAACACAGAGAGGAAATTAGGCCTTGTTGGCATTAGGTCCGATTTCCTCACAATGTTTTCCTTCACCGCTCACAATGTTTTCCTTCACCACTCACAATGTTTTCCTTCACCGCTCACAATGTTTTCCTTCACCGCTCACAATGTTTTCCTTCACCGCTCACAATGTTTCCCTTCACCGCTCACAATGTTTTCCTTCACCGCTCACAATGTTTTCCTTCACCCAGCGACTTCCTTCTTCAACGTCCTTCTTCCGAATTCAATGTCCTTTACAAGCGACTGGTAAATATCAAATCATATTTCGTACAGATAATTACGTACAATTCTAACAACTAGTTGCTAAATCAAACCGAAATTAAGATACCTTAAATTAAGGAACCTATTAAATAGTACGTTTTCAACCGACTTCAAGATTTCGAAGGATTATTGTATGTTCACCGATTATTCGAAGACGGCTGGACCGATTTAGAAAATACTTTTTTTATTTGAAATTGTATTCACAGTTGGTCCCGTTGGCATCAGGTCAGGATCTGATGATGGGATCCTGGAGAAATCGAGAGAACTCTTCAAATATTATAGGCACACCTAAAGCGATTTAAGTACGCTAGTTCGGGCATTTACTTTTGGAAGTGTGGAGTCTAAGTGAAGTCGGTTCTTTTTAACCCTTTATTCATAAACTAGCTGTTCCCGAGACTTCGTCCGCGTCCGTTATGGAGACAAAACTACCCTAAATGTTGCTACGGGCGTAGGTATAAATTGTGTATACGTAACTTCATGGAATTCTGTATGGTAGTTTTTTCGTAGTTCGCAATTCGCATACAAACAGATTTCTCCTTATGGTTTTATTATATGTATAGAAAATTTTGACTCAATTTAATTCACAACATTACACTAACTAGCCAACTAGGCCTCAGTGTAGCTTGAGGTCCGTTTCGCAGCCTAATCCCAATAATTAAACGTCGATTAAAGACGAGAAATCCCCCATAACATTTAAAAAGACACGCTTTTGTAAATAATATTTAATCCTGTAATTTTATTTACTGTAATTATATTAGCATTTTTTATGAGCGCTAAGATAAATCTGGGTGGGAATCACACGCACCGCGTCAACGTGATATATGGGGCGTCCATTATCCTTTATACATCGATTAGTCAACCGATCATACTCAATAGCGAGCAATATACAACGTGTTACACGAAGCACTAAATATCTCTGACACCTCAACCTTTTTTTCATTATTTTGAACTAGATTGCATTCATTAATTAGATACCATTAATTACTTTAAATTGTTTTTTTATTTTTTTATTTACTGGTGTCTGAACTGTATAGGCATTTTTATTTTTTAAGTCGTGTTTCAGTAACGTCTAACCGTCACATTCCTGGACGTGGACATGGACCGTCAGTTTTGTGACTATTGCTAACCGGCCGTTAATGGTACACAGTTAAGTGAAAATTCCCGTATGTCAATTCCATGACGTATTTATTTTATAATTATTATGTTCAGAGTGATAAAGAAAGAAATAAACTTGAATTTCAAATCTATCAGACCGCCTCGCGCCTTTAGGTACTTTAATTTGCTGTATTCTCTGAATTGGTTTTTTAGGAGTTCAATAAATAATCTTTATCGAACTTCTACAAATATTTGTGTTTGTACTGATGTACAAATAACACCTGATGGTTTTCAGTTGTTGGAATTGGTACTGTTAATGAGAATGTTTGTATATACAGAAAAATATCGACTATATGTAAGTATGTATATAACCCAAAACAGTCTGACAAAACACGACAAACTAAAAATCTACCTAATTCAAGACAATAACATAACATCAGAAACAAACTTCTCCGTTTTATGAATCGCTCAAAAGTATAATGTCCTACGGAAGCCCTTACTATTTTAATGTAACGAAAAGTGACAAAAAAAAAACTTTAATTCATATACAATAATCTGGCTTGATTAAGAAACAGAGCGCTACGCGCGTTATTTTGAAACCGCCCCGTACCGCCAGCCTAATGTTTCACTCGCGTTTCTCTGACAACTTCCACCTTTTACCAAATTGTATTTTCGTGTTCCTCGACTTTTCCTTATAAATACTGTCATTACGACTGCGTCCCCTGACAGGTGTTAATGTGTACAAGTATCGGGCCTATTTCGTGATGTAATGAACACAAAACGCGTGACAGACGCGAGGTGCCGTGTTTTGATAATGTTCCATTTAATTTCGTATATGTTTGAGTAAATATTTAGTTTCATCGAACAACAACAACAGTTAAAAGGTATTTCGGTTGTCAAAAGGTATTCCGGTTTTCAGACAGGTAAAATACAAATATGTATACTTTGTTAATGGTACCGACTATATTCAAGACAAAAACAAATTACTTATAGGTATATTATAAAGACATGCAACGGATACTGAAAATGGAGAATATATCTAGTACGAGTATACTAGTACATTTAATATTGAGTGCAGACCAACTTTACTTCACTGATTAATAAATAAATTCATATATACATTTATCTGGCCAAGTCGTGATATTGGACAAGTATTAATCATAAATCCCTGTTTATAATCGTAAATTAACAATTTATATCCAACCTAAACCTTTTTCTATGTGAAGTACAACATTTACGTTAAAAGCGCATAAAACCAATAGTTATTTCACCGTACCGTGCCGGGAATAATTCCATTACTGCTCATATGCAGACAAACTTAACTGAATTGAGTGGCAAACAGATTGATAAATCGATGCAAACACACGGTACAGCACGATCCCATATGCTAAGGGCATTAAGTGGGATACCGCGTAAGCCACGAGGGCGCTAGTACCCGATAACAAGAACTTCGACGAATAAATTAACAGGCGTGGGGCTGGCAATCGCTTGTTATCTACCGCTATTTTACAGCTTAAGAGAACAAAATCTTAAAAGTAATTAATTCAGATTTATTGCCACGGATCGGCAGTAAAAACTGAAAGAATCTGAAAACGGCATAATTTGATCTAATTTATACGTTGATTAAAATGGTGATCTCTGCTTTAATTATTTGATTGACGTTAAGTAGGCGATACCGCATCTGTTTAGCGTATAATGGTCGGAGTTACAGCAAAGTGGGTTTGAAGGGAGAGGAGACACAGAAGGTACGTCATTACAAGGCCCCGCGTCATTTGTTTATTAAACATCCTGCGAGGTGGAACAGAATAATGGCGCCGTAGACTTTGTCATGGCCGCTTTCCCCCGAAATTAAATCGTAACGATGATGCGCGCACTCGCCGCTCTTTAGTATTGCCAGATACCGCGTTTTTCTGCGTTTTCATCTCTTTTTCCAAGTGTTTCCGCTTGTTCAGGTATGTCATAATACATATTTTACGGGAATACTAGTATAGGTGGTTGACGAGTCAAATGCTTTTTTCTTATATCTCAGTTCTGTGGTTGTAAAAATTCCGATTTTAATAAGTATAACGTGTGGTACAGTCGACTACAGAGAGATGTACCACTTTTGGACCTTATTACAACGCAATAGGTGAAAAAGTGGATACATCTCTTTGTAGTCGACTGTACAGCAAAGGGTATATGATGTATTTTTCTTACGCCAGCAATCCAAGCCCAAAAGCTATCTACTGCCAATGTTATAACCAGACCGTAATATTAATGGTTAATCCGCTGTTTTAAAGCGCGCTGCCTTTTCTACTTCTCTATCTTATACATTAAGAAATAACTACGTTATTATTTTGATCTAGTTTGAAATACAACTTTATTTATTTTATCTGGCACTGGCAACATTACCGTTGTTTTCGGTTCCTTCGACCCCCACCGTTATTAAGTCCTGCCGTCTTGCGGCCGAAATGAATAGGTCTATATAGGTCTATAAAAGCCCACCCAGTATGCCAATTGTCGTGGTTATGAAAAGATCGCGTTGAGTGGTCGGGCGTTTCAGAACGTTGAAAAAGTACGACTTTGTTTTTGGCGTTCAATCGCAAGACGAATTTCGTGTCGTTAATTAGGTTTTTTTATGCTGTATGTATTCATATAATTTAAAAAAAAAAACAAAAATAATTGCTTTTCTAGCTTTGCTTTTTATAACAGGAGTGCGATTTTTGAATCTCACTGGTGATATAAAAGTCACCGGTGACTAAAATTGTCACCGATGACTTTTATGTCACCATTTTCCAAAAGCCGTATTTTTGAAAGTCACACGCTGTTTACCAACATGCAGAAATTTTACAATGTCAAATTTACAATTTTACAAATTTTACCAATGGTTTCGTAAGCCGATAATATTTTTTAAATTTCGCATTAGACATCGCAAATGCTTGCTCGTGATGAATTCTTTCTGCGACGCCTACCGCAGCTGGATTATGTTGACGGTGAGGAACGTCGTCGTCTTCGTCGCTGTCCGTGTCCGTCATCTTCATCATAATGTACTCCTCCAGGCTTGCCATTTTTAGGGTTCCGTAGCCAGAATAGCAAAAACGGAACCCTTATAGTTTCGTCATGTCCGTCTGTCCGTCCGTCCGTCCGTCCGTATGTCACAGCCCTTTTACTCGGAAACTATAAGACGTATCTTAATAAAATTTTGACATAATGTGTATTTTGTATGCCGCTATTTAGTAATGTAGTAAAATTGCTGAAAAAAAAAAATTTATGGGTGGGGGGGCACTCTATACATGTAACTAAATTTCAATTTTTTTTTTACCAAATATCAACATGTTGCACATCAATCGATAGGTCTTTAAAATTAACATTGAGTTTTCTTTGAACAATTTGTGAATAAGTGAATATTTTCAGAAATAATCGCTCCGAAAGTAAAAAAAAATGTGTAACTTTTGAACTGTATGTCCAAAAAATATGAAAAAAATTATTTAATGCGCATTATCACAAACTTTCTACGAAAATTGTTTTGAACATTATCGGTAAAGCCATTTTTGAGTTATTTCCAAAAAAAAATCTTCAATAGGCATCAGATACGACCTTTTGGCATTAGTTTGGTTCTTATTCCATTGAAGCTACGGAACCCTCCATTATGCGTGGTCCGACACGCACTTGGCCGTTTTTTATATTTTCAATAAATCGTCGCAAACACAAATGTCACAATCGAGCCCCGCTACTAATTCTTCCGAAAAAATACTTTGGCGTTTTTGGCAGATGTCACTTACGTCAACTATCGAAAACTATGGATGGTACAATAAGGATATAAATCTCTATGTTACAAAAGTGTCCGTCAAAAGGCGATAAACTGATGGCGCCACAATTATATTAAATTTGATTAAATTAATTTAAAAAAAAAAAAAATCCAAAATAATTATTTGCGGAGATGAAAAAGACTCTGAATATTAATTTTATTTAGAAAGTCATATAAGTATTAAATATCGGTAATTCATTTCAAGTGCTGAACTATACCTAGCGCCACCCGGAGATATTTGGAACTATTGTTTAGTGCTTACCGCTGGACACTTTTTCGACCGTTTTCCTATAAGAGAGTTCCATCCTTCCTATACCATCCATAATCGAAAACAATCGCATGGTGATTTCAATTACGAGTGAGTAGGGGCACTCGTAAATCGATATCATAGGTATGACAAATGTAAGTCACCGATGAGTTTCAAAAATACGAACTTTCGGAAATCACTCACATCGGTGAGAATTAGTCACTTGGTGAGATTCAAAAATCGCACTCCAGGTATTTAGATTTACCGATATGATACCTACGTGTAAATATCCGATTATTTATGTACGTGTATATTCCATTCCACGTCCTACGCATTATTAAATCGTACAGTTTTAAAAAAAACGAGCCTTCATTTTACAATTCGAATTCATAATATTCGAGTGCATTGCTGATCATTGGCGAAACATGAAAAATCTGACATTCTGTGTTTCACGATTTATGTAGTTTACAGTATTTTTCAATCTGATACAGTTTGGTTCATTAAATAACATGCTCGATTTACGGATGATCGGATATGTAACTATTATCCATATGAACAAAGAATAAACGGGAAATGAATGAACTTTTAAAACAAAATACAACAAATGAAACTACGAAAAAAATACTATAGGTATGTAAAGGCACGCAATATACTAACGGTTCTAAAGAGGATCTATATCTAATGATTAATCTATATTTACCTCCACTAACATAGCGGCATCGGCAGTTTCAAGTAGTACCTACAAATAACAAATTATAATTTGAATTCTTAGACAAATCAGTAACCAACACGATCATTTATTTGAATTCCCATTTGAAGACCTTATTTCGTTGTTATAAGGTACACGAATGGTTTGTTCAAATGGTATTTGGTGTAAAGTATAATTCTAAGTAGACGCACAATGCAATCCTCGAAGACAATTAGGGACTATGTAAAGAATTAGGAGAAACCTGAAAAAGTTAGTACCTATATTTAGAAAATATACAATTGAAACAGTAGTTTGATATGTGAACGACACGCTAAAACGTTTTATTTTATATTTTATAAGAATTATGCACGGGACTACTGTTACACTTTAATGGTCATGCAATATAAACGTCATACATTCAAAAACGTCCAGTTGGATGATAAAATTATAATATACGTAAGATGTCTAATAAATGTCTTTAAGGTGAGATAATGTCCTGGTAAGTATAATAGATTTATGTAGCCCCAACTTAGACTTAAAGCAAACCAATTAGAAACTTTCATCTACAAAAATTAACAATGCATATGAACATCGGACTTGCGAAAAGAAAAATGAAATTATCCCTGAGTTCTACGAAAGAATTTTAATTAAAAAGTTGTTCAACTCACAGAAGAGTACCTATGTAATCTTCCGTAAATTAATTTATAATTGGTTCTGAACTAAGAAGACATCTGTGAGAATTTTGATTTTATAATAATACTCGCATGTCAAGAAAAGTTTTGTGTCGAGTTTTTGAATGAGGAAAAGTGTGGAAGCAATTGTTATTCCGTGCTATTTCATTCCGTTTAACGTAATTGTCGACAGTTATTTGATAAAAGGAAATAAATACAGGGTTGGTTGGATGGATTTATGAAGCATTGAAGTTCATGATTTGAAATGAGATAAGCATTGCAATGTTGTGTGTGACTGCCTGTCGTTTTAGTGCCGATTGTTAATATTACAATTATACCTCTACATACATAAGCAGGATGGACATGACCTGTGTGAGATTTACCATTAAAATAATTGTTATATAACCGTATGACATTACATTTACAAAAAAAAGTCTATTATGGGGCATCATCATAGATGACATAATTCAATACAACTAATAAAATTTCACTGAGATATGATATGAATTATATTTTGACTTTAAAATAATATTAAGCATTTATTTATGGAAATGAATAATAAGATTATGACTAAATAATCAACAAATTTACTTTCTACATATTAGAAAAAGCACTCACATACAAATACACTAATGATTAAGCAAACAAATTAAAACAAATTGTGACTTAAATATTTGTATGCATACAATAATTATTGTAGTCCAGCATTAACGCAGTTAACAGTTAATATCATACGAAATATTGCCACAACCGCTCCGCCATAATGTATTTACATAATTTTTCAGCCTAAATGCTTTTACTTTTAACTGCTTTAATAAAAATATACGACAAACAGTTTTAACGCGGCCCCCTCCTATTCAATTAACCGACGTGATTAAATTTTTACGCGACTTAAAAAAATACACCAAGTTCCCGCTTTCATAAGTATGCTTCCAACGATTTTATTAGCATATAGAACCTTTATTATAGACTTCCGGCTTCACGACTTTTATTATAATGGAGGAATTATGTTTCAGATTGTTTGAAGGTGTCGTTAAATTTGGCTTTTAGCAGTAGTCATTATTATAATCAACGCTGAAAGCTGCTGCGTATGATAGTGAAGCTGGTGACATCTAGCGTTAAAATAAGAAACTAAGCTGACACTTATGTATTTCTTAAAAGAATGAATATTACTAAATTCAACTCAACAATTCCAATGAAACACAAAATATTAAAAATATTAATAGCGAGGCACTCAAGTAATGTAAGTCGATTTTTACTCGACATGTTTCGATCCGTTTCAAGCGATAATCGTAAGTCAATTGTATAAAATGTTTTTAATATACTAAAACTCTGTTAAGTCTGTAAGTTTTATTAAAGGATCTTCTGTACACCAAGAGCGTTTTTCTTGTTTAGGTTTTAAAGTTTTTAAATACCTCTACTCCACGACACTTCGTATGGTCGTAGTGTCCCATATATTGTCCTACAGTCTATTCGTAAGAGCTGGTCCGCGTATTCATTGAAAATTACGCCGTTGCCATAGAGTTACGTATACCCCCAGGCACACAACGAGAAGAAACCCACGGCCGCTCTACAAACAACGATATTCATTTTTAAGGGAAAGAGTGGTAATATTTTCACTTCAGCAAAACAATATTCGCCTTTTATCATCGCAAACTTCGTAATAAAGACACAGAGGACACAAACGAATATACGTTTGTAACGCGTTTTTGCAAATCAGATTTGGTCTCGTGGGTACCGACCTGTGTCAGCAAGTCGAAGTACTCACATAAATCCCACTATGCTCCCACCAGGGAATAAGTGTGGAGTAATTGCGAACACACGGGCTTGCTCGGCGTCGCGAACATTAACTATTAAATTCGTTGCATATTAAACTACTGCCTCTGGCGTATTACAGATCTCCTCGTACCTGGACGTTTTGTACTTGTTTTCCCGGCTCTGGCTGAATTTCGTCAAGTACTTGTAAGTGGCGAAATTTTCGACTGCAAGTTTTGGCTTGGAATGTAATAAGTAGCATGAAATTGCACCGAGGTTAAGGAGACGTTTGGTCATATATGGAACACCTTTGATTGGACTTTCTACGTAAAAATAACCAGTTAGTTATCAACAGCGACAATACTTTATGAAGGTAAAAGTAATTATTGTTAAGCACGTAGAGTTAAAATGATGTAATCATTTTAAAATTAATCAAAAATGAAGTAAATGGGAAGAAAACTTCAACCTTAATATTTCTGTGAAATCAGACACTAAAAGTTAAAGTAAAATAAATTATGATGGATTTAATTATTTCTAGCATGGTACGGGTATGTTATGTGGAGGGATAAAAGTCATGTTACGAGAAAGGTATTAAGAATGAATGTGGAGGGATGTAGGAGAAGAGGCAAACCTAGGAAAAGGTGGATGGACTGTGTGAGAGATGACATGAAAAGAAAGGATGTGAGTGATGAGATGACGGGTACAGAGATGTGTGGAAGAAAAAGGCATGCTGCGCCGACCCCAAGTAAATGGGACAAGGGCAAGAGGATGATGATGGATTTATTTATTTCGATTGTTAGCTACCTTCATTAAAGCTACGGTCAACGATAATAACAATATTCTTTCCTTGTCGGAGAAAAAAATTTAGTAGAAACAAATAAAAAATATTAATCATTAGTAAAATTTTAGTGAATCCCAGGACAAGGAGATTATACTAACGGTTATAAACCAGTTTTACTAATAGTATTTTCTAACGCCAAAAAAATTGTCCTCTTTGGAAAAACAATACTGTTTACTAAAAACAAGTGGACTTTTATTTGAATTCAATAATGTAACATACTTGCTTTTAACATTATACAAGAATAGTTTTTTATATCTAGTAAATTTTTGATGGGTTACCTACCTGTACTAGGAATTATTAAACCGAGAAGTTTTATCTAGTGTTTTGTTTCTTGGTTTTACTAATCCCATGACTAAAATTCACAATAGTTTGCTTGGAATAATAAGGCAGCACTCTTATTTTCAGTATTTTTTTTACTAATAATTACAAATCCCTAATTCATGGGTTTCAGTAAGCTGCGATTTAATTTCAATTAACCATAATTGCAATGTACAAATGCGTCCGCACCTGAGCCTGATCCAAGCGATCCAAACGCTATCGAAACACACCACACATATTTAGATCCCGTAAGGAACGATCACATCTTACGTGTTCTAAATTTGCGTGGCACGCTCCAATCGCGCTTGGATTGCTTGGATCAGGATCAGGTACGGGTGCATCTGTAAATTGCAATTATGGTTACTTACAAGTCGCTAGCCCAATTTTACAGGTTTCGTTCTTATGTGTCGTAAAAATTAGATTGTCATAGTGACATGACAACGTTCAAATTTCAATTCGTTAAAAATGAAACCTAGAACTGTAATATTGAGCTAGTGAAGTGACACTTGCATAGCTCTTCAGTATGCACTTTTACAGGGTACAAGAAGCTAATTGTTTATATTTTGACAGCTACTCTTCGAAATCTTCGAATAATAGGAAATGATAAATTAATTAATCTACGTAAGGTCTGTATGAACGTAACAAGACTTGAATAGAATAAGTAGTAGCTGTAAAAACAAACCAGGCAATTAAAGTTTAAATAAAATATCGAGTATTTAGTAATTAAGTAACTTTATTTCAAGTTAAATGACAGTTCTTCACCTAGAAATATATAATTAATTGAAGCAAACCTTGGCAAATTCAGACAAATCTCAGGTAACGTTTGAAGATCGATTAAAAACTACTATTTATTTTTTACCTATTAAAAAAAACATCTGCCCCTCAGCGCATAAAATAAATTCTAATTTCTCTTTATACGAACTAACGGACGACACTCCACAGCACCACACAGTTGTTTTTTTGGCACAATCACAATATTTCTTCCTTTCGCCGATGAGGTTACAAGCAAAATGGACGAGTCAAGGATGGATATGGGGTATGCGAGCGGGGGGAGGGGCGGCCGGTGCATTTAAGAATCTTGTTATTAGTACACTTTACTAATATCTGTAAAGCTATTCTACTATTTACGGAAATAAGAATAAAACTGATAAGAATAAGAAAGGGATTTGTTATTACAAGATTACCAAGTATAGAAATCAGAATTGACTTTTAATTATTAATACTCATTTGTAGCCACCGACTTTAATAAATCCCATTTGTATTATCTAGTACTCTTTAGGTACTGGAGCTAGTACACCATTTATAAACTCAAGGAAAGTTTTATAGAATTTGTACAACTCTGTTATTACGAGTAAAGAATATTAATTCCACGATTAAGTAAAACCGTTTTGTATTTCCTATACTATGAAATTAATAAAATGTCCTTGAAATTATATTATTTTGTATCGCCTAGAAAAAAAATGTAAAAATGAATAGAGTTTGTTAATCCCGTCTTTTAGATATCAGGTTTTTAATTCGAACAGTATTTTTTTGCTCCGTGTGACAATAAAATAAATTCATTATAATAGTAGTAAAATTTGATGATTAAGCTATCAATTGCTCAAAACAGTCAAAACGTATAATTGTTCCAGGAAGTCGGGTTTTAAAATTTGTTCTTTCTTTTCAGGAGAGTCATGTCAATATCGACCGCTCGTCGAGTGTAAATCTCAAAGTGAAAAGTTCTCCGGTGAGTCTGTGAATTACCCCGCTTGGCTAAAATGCCCTCTTTGTTTTAGACTGCCAACAGGCCGGTGGAGTGTTCGAAACCCCACTTGACATGCTTCATTTTTACCTTTCTCTCAAATTGGAACAGGGGTGGCTGTTCACGTGTATTACCGTTTTATGTGTATTAATAAGATTTTCGCATTGTTTTGCTGCTGCTGCTGCTGCATACCTTAATTGACCCAGTTTGATATAAGTTAAGATTTTTTCGCGAAAACACGTTTATGTATTAGTTTTTGGTTCTACTCTTCCTCTGTTTGCTACAATGAAATCAGGGCACTACAGAACTTGGTGAGTTTAGCAGCTCTATTGCATTTTATTATTAATCCTGAGCAACATTTAGTTGTTTGTTGTATCATTAGATCATTTTCTCAAGAGCACCATCGGCGATCATTCAGCGATCAGTTTTCAATCTTAGTAAACTTTAATTTTAACACGAAAGATCGAGAGTTAGTCCAGAATTCAATAATATGACTGTATTATAACTCAGTCAAATGACGTTATTCAGTTGCGTATGCACGAATCTCTGGGGTCTTGTCTAATTCACCTCAAAGTTACTCCTAAATACGAATGTTAGTGCATACGCTAAGAACTACTTTTCCCATCGGGCGCGGCGCGGCGCCGTGGCAATGCACTTTCGCTGACCCCATGCCTCCTCCCACGAATCCCTCTCGTTTCCTCCTGAGGCTTTCTTTATCCTGTATCTCGCTCCCGCCTAGCCTGCGCCTGCGATTCCCGGGTACTGGGGTAATAACATTCTACGACGCGGTACGCCGCTAGAGTGGAACGAGTTCTGTCCATGACTTCGGCAATTATTTGTAGAAGACAATGGCCGAGCTCATGTTTTATAATGTGGAGTTGGATGATATTCCTTCAAAGAATTTCCGTTAAATATAAAATTTTATCGTAATTGTGGAGTAGTGTTAAAGCCTAACAAGTAGGTACTCGTATAATTAATAAGCGCCCAGTAAGTAAGATTCCGGGCATCTTAACAATTTCTTAACATTCTGTAGTGCTAATAACTGTTCTTCCTTTGGTTTATTTGTACTTACACCGAACAACATATAATTGACATATGTGACAAAACAACTATCATGCATGAAAGAGACATGAGTATCCTGACATATTTCATATACCAAAGATATGTTATAGATAACCCATCATAAGCTCTCATAATCATTGGAAATAGGGACTCAACTGTCTCAAATTAGGCAAACCTGGGAATCCAGTGATATCGATGTCCTGCTAGAGCTTTATCATTCAGGTTATAAAAACAAATCGATAACCGCATCATTCGTCAAAATCGGCTAACCAGTTGGAATATTATGGTGAAAAAAAAAAAAAATATATAACACACATTACCTATACAAACCACCTACGAGTTTTGCTATAGTCGGACGAAATTACACTATTATCGTTGCAAGCCAAGTTATCGTAAATTTATAAATGCACTCCCGCCAAAGAGCATGAGCACGATGAATGTTTGGTTTGCAACACAGACCAGCATTAACTCGCTTGGTTGCTCCGAGAAAGCGCACACACAGCTTGGCCGTATAAAACAATACGTTATAATAATACATAGCTAAAGACACTCTCGGATAACAAACCGGTGAACAATTGTCATCTGCTTTTTGTAACTTATGATATTCTTCTTTTGAGTTTTTATGAGCCATAAACACGATCCACTTTCTGGTTTGAGACGACCTAATTGCTCATGTTAATGTATCGAACAAAGAAAAGAGAAATATACCATCACATATTGAAAATAATAGAATATCTGCTGTCACGTTCAACAACGATAGCAGAAAAATTGTGATAACAACTTTTGATAGTATCTCAATATTAACAACTTAAAGTTTTTTAATAAAAATATGCCTTTTCGAGCTGAATCGCAGTATCATTAAGTTGGGTCGGATTATGCGACGGTAAGCTAGGTTCATCTGTATAGTTTGAAAGCGAGATGTCAAGTATCCAATCGGACGCCAACCGTATTCCGACTTTATCCATGAAAATTTTAGGATGACATTCGTTAGCATCCCATACAGAGAGTCGGGGCTCGGAGCATATCGCTATGAGCAACCAACAAAACGTTCAAAGTTGATGTTCTTGCTGTTGTATTTTGCAACATAAGAGTAAGTGTTTGGGTGCACATTCGACTGCGCCAATGACGCGTGTAAAGCAAGCCGAGTTCGGTTACATTCCATCGTACAATGAGTAATTTAAAAATTCAAAAAGTCGTCGAGCCGCGTGCGCGAGGTGAGGCGATCTTACGAGCACCACTCTGCAATTGAGACTGTTACTGCATGCTACCTACACAAGTCCTTTTATCGTGTTCCGTTTGAACGCCGGACTAAAATCGAAACATTACAACTTCAAAGTAATATCAAGACGGTTTAGAATTACAATATCCGTGTACCGCTTTCTAAAAGTTTCTGACCTAATTGATTTAATAAAAAATAGATATCCTAAATTAATGAAAACAAAATTCAACAGCCTGTAGTAGTCGAAACGGGATTTGAACCCCTGTTTCTTCATCTTGAGTGGTTGTCGTTGTAACCCCTTTTCTTTGCTTTTGACCATATTAGCGCTACAGTAGTGCTTTAAGAAAACATTTTAAGACCGATAGTTATATTTAACTAAATAGTATTCTAAAGTCCGTCTGAAGAATAAGAGCCGCCGACAAAAAACGCTAGTCACGTTACAAAACCTACACTTGTTATTCCAGAAAGGATTGTGGAATCTAATATCAATTAGGAATAAATGGGAATGTGGGCAGCTTCTTCAGGCACGCCGTGCCACGGCTAATTGGTAAACATGGCACAGAACAAATGCAAGCGATCGCTCGCTACCCTCACAACTATTTTTAAATGAAATTCTTTCGACTCATATTTCCAAGTGTAATTCCATAGTACTGGCAGGCAGAGGTGCATCAGGTTTTGGAATTCGGTATTTGATTGCGATTCTATTATTCAGTCGTTATTCGTTGCGTTGGTATATGGGTTTACTGGATTCAATAAAAGTTAATTGATCTAGCTATAATTAATATTTGTTCGCTAACCGATTAACTTAGATGTGGGTAAAAGTTGTTAAATTTAAGTGTAGATTAGAATAACTAACAACAAAACAAATGCAATTTCGATGTTTAATCTTGATTTAAGATTTATTCAACTTCAGTCTATGAAGATTTAAGTCTGATTGTAAGATTAAACATAATTGAATACCAACTTATGGGATTAAAAAGTAAGGGTACAATAATCATTATACATTTTTAAATTGCGTGTACTTGAATCCCTACTTACAGACCAAACGAATCAAAATACCGGATCTTCAAAAAGTTGTATCAACTAACTGTATCAAAGCAAAATAAACCAAAACCCATCAATCATAAAGTTTCAAATTATTCAAAAGTTTCCATTTAATTACTGTTTAGGTAAGTAGCAAAATGAAAATGGGCCTTAAGAGAACGTTACAAGTTTTCATTTGGCGAGACGTCAGAGGTCAGTTGCGCGGGGTGATTGGATTTAGAGCTTTGACTCGATAGTGTCAGAGTTGAAAATCGTTGGTTGGTGTGAGAGTTCACCGCCAGTACGTTAGGGTAAAAACTGGGTTGTAATTAGTCTGATCTGTGAACAGATGCGAGTCAAGTGGACGTCGGCAGCGATGGATTTGGACTGCGGACTGCTGCCGTTGCGCGTGAGCTTCTAATAACTACCTAACTACACGAAAACGGAGCATATTGTATGGAAGTTTCCATAAAAAGTGACCCGTTTTTATGTCTGAGTATATGCCTAATGGGAGAGCGCTGTTTCGTTGTCCAGTATAACTTAGTCACTTCAGCTCACTCTTACGTGGTAAGTATCGCTTAGACTTAAGTCCTAAGAATATTTATTCCTAATATATATTAGACCAAGTGAGTATTTACACAGTTGTCTTGTAACACTACACTTGAACTATCTAATAATTTATAGTCCGGCCTTGCTATCTCTGCATTAACTTTGCGGCGAAAAACTGTAGAACTACCATCATAAACGTAATTTTTTTAAATGTTTTTGCTTGCTCCCTCACTTTCTCACTTACAAAGTTGGTACAAAGTTAGCGCAATCTGAGTATATAGAACATAGTTAACGAGGTGATACATATATGTATGAATATTTCATTCGGCCGAGATACGCATTGGTAAGTCTGATTAAGGGAAAAACTTAGTTTATGTAGAAACTTGCGCAGTCCTATAAACTGTGAAGTTTAGACGACGGACTCTAGTGTTTTCATGCTTTGAAAGTCGTTAACAAAATTAGTGCTTAGTAGCCAACTCTCTTTCCTCATATCTTTAAATTGCAAAAAATCTAATTATTTAATAAACGAGGGTAGTCGTAACTGTTGGTAAGTTTCATATGCTCATTGCTGTATTAATTATGGAAATAACAGTGCAGAAAAAAATTGCAAATAAGGTAACTAACATAGCTTAAAAACGCAAAAATGCTAAATCTCCGTAGGATCAAGAATTCCAACGTCAGTAAAATTTGATAGGTATACCAATAAAGTCGAATCAGATGCAGAGTTTAGAAATATACAGCGTTTGAAATATTGAGAAATACATATTTCTGTGCACATGTACCTACTGAATGAATATTTCGGTGGAAAGTAGTTATTCATGCATGTTGGGTTCTCTTTCTCTGTAAACGATAACCGTTTTAAGCTATCGGAACTCGATATTTGCAAAGCGAAAAAACTCGGTAAAATGTTTATTTAATAAAAGATGTGCATGTTCACGTATAGGTATAGTAAATAAAAAAGCTTTTGGGGTCGCTTTATGTACGATTTGTACGAAGCAATTAAATGACAACTAAGCGACCGCAAACAGTCAGACTATTAAAGGCACCCAGGGCAGTTAATGCCCAATGAATTAAAAACACCGCTGCAATACGCGCCATACTATTTTAGCGCTATTTCTAAAGCCCCCTTTCATGCGAAACGACTAAATATTAGATAAAGTTGTGTGTACTTACCGTTTCGGACGCAATGTAGCGCCCGTTGCTGCACTCAAGTAGTGAAGATTCACTCACCTGAAACGAAAAAAAAACTAATTACTTGCTTGCCAGTGATTCCAATAGCTTCACGTTCGTATTATTTAGTTTGCAGCTATAACACAATAAACTGTGTAGGGGGAATCTAAAGGTAATTTCATTTAGTGGAATGGAATGAACTCCCTACTTTAAGATTGATTACCTTGCTGGAACCTCTGGGGGACCAGATGTACAGATGTAAATAAAACAGTGCATGTTCTGCATTGTGTCTGATTGGGTTGCAAATAATGAGGTAAGGTTAGATTAAAAGCTATAAACTGAAGAAGAATAAAATTATTTTGTGTCATTTTTAATCTACAGTCAATATTTAAAATATTTAGAGCACTGCTCGCATAATTAAAATCAATTTTTGACTTCTTGACTAACGCGCAATTTCAAAGTAATTTTTGTAAATATGTTTTAAGTTCAAATAAAAATAAATATAAAAATAACTTGAATCTGTGTGTTTAATTTGAGACGTGCTCTTGTCAGGTTAGAGTTCCATAGGATAAAATGCATGACATGTGTGTTTTTTCGAAGATTATGAGTAGAAAGATAATAAATAAGTTATTATTTTAAAGTAAAAGTATATTACATTGTAATTCGAGATACAAAAGACAATATCGCATTGTACACGCCAACATTATTCAAAAATCAATTCTCACAAAGCAATAACCTGAATCAAAGCATTTAATCACACTAGTTTCCCAAGGGCAGACGAGTCGATACCTATTTGCATGACTAACCACCCCTTAAACCCGGGATAGAGTATACCCTGGTCAACAATAGGAACGTTTAGCAATTCACTCTCATAATGAAGTTAAACGGAGATTGTGGCCGGTTGCCCCCACCCCTATGGATCGTGAGCCGAAACGCCGATAGACGGAGAGCTGGCTACGTCACATATGACACAATATGAGAATATCGAAACCCCTCTTGTTAGTTGGCTATACTATGTTTATTTCTAGATCCGGAGCTGTTCATTAGTGGAGGTCAAAGAACGCAAACCACTTGAAGAATACAAATCCTAGAGTTCTGGGTTTGATGCAATATTTTGGGAAATTATGTAATTAATTAGATTATATCATTGCCAGTTGTTTCTGTTGGGGAAAAGTGGCCAAACGACTTATAATTAATAGTTAGTCGCCTATTATTTTTGTTTCCGCAATAACACGCAATTTTTTAGTTACATGTTAAAATATAGGCCCCCATCAATAATTTTTTTTTTTTTTTTTTTTTTTTTTTATACTACGACGGTGGCAAACAAGCATACGGCCTGCCTGATGGTAAGCAGCTACCGTAACCTATGGACGCCTGTAACTCCACAGGAGTCACATGCGCGTTGCCGACCCTTTACAAAAAGGAGGATTCACTGTGTTGACGGCTAAAGGAACAAGAGGGTCCCTCATCGTCAACACACTGGGTCCTCTTTGAGCTCTTTGGCAACCTTACTCACCAGCAGGAACACAACACTATGAGTAGGGTCTAGTGCTATTTGGCTGTGGTTTTCTGTAAGGTGGAGGTACTTCCCCAGTCGGGCTCTGCTCCAGATTTGAGCGAGATGACATTCACTGAACGTGCCCTACCACACTAAGCGAGATGCCATTCGCAGTGCCCATACCTCTCTTTTTGGCATAGTTTAAGGACATACCCAAGTCCGGACGTAGTTTAAGGACATACCCCGGGTCCATGCAAATGACACAACTTCGGCAGTTTTTACCTATTTTGGTAATACTTTTTTCCAACCGATAAATTTTGCTGGTCACTCTGACCTCCACCAATGAATAGCTGCCAGATGCCTGGATCTATCAATAAGGGTAGTATAGCAATCTAACTAGATGGGTTTCGTTGTTCTCATTATTGGGTAATATCTGACGTAGCCGACTCTCCGTCTATATGGATCGTGAGCCGAAACGCGGAGCTTTTAGTGAACATTGGCCCATCGGAGGCCTTAATTGGCTCGGTTTGCCATGCCTCAAACATTGGCATTGACGACGCTTCGGTCACTTATGAATTTGTGTTTGGTAGGTTTGAGACATTTTGCTGGTTGAAAACAAAAGACAATATAGACGACTACAAAGGTGAATTCTGTATTGACGTTTATAATGTATGTTTTATGAATAAACGCTTAGATTGAATAGAATTGAATCAATCTAGGTAGGTTTAGAAAATTCGTCTAATTATTAATTGAACATTTTACGAGTTATTATGCTAAATACGAGAACAAAATGCGTCTCACAGTTGTTTTGGTATAAAATAGTGCACAGATGTTCATGAGGTAAAACTAATGTTCAATGTCTCATTAATTACTAAATCAATAAAGTAAATAGCAGTTCAGCATAGTAACATTGAATAGGTGCGGTTAACCGCCAATGACATTAGAGCAATCACAAGAACGATAACGATCACCAAAAATTCGTAAGTAGTCCAATTAAACGAAGTAATAATAAAACAAAAAAGAAAATGGGTACTATAAGCGGCCTGCTGGCGATCATCATAAGAATGAAAGTCAATGTCAAATGCCCATAACATTTATCACAAAAAGAAAAAATAGACTTCATACGCAATTTTAATCCGAATTTAAAGGCAAAAGAAAAACGCCCAAATCATTAAAAAATAATGTCGGAAAACGTAGTTAATACAAGCGTAACAAATATTTACACCTGGTATATGACACGGCACCACTTGTCGGCAGTTACGTGCGCCGCCGAGCGCGAGCTCGCCGGGTTCGCAAGTCCCAGAATTGGCATTGACACTCTTAGGGGTCTATTATGACCTAAAGTTATATCGAGAGATTCGGGAATTTTGAGCGTGAGACAGTTTGGTTTCAATAATTGGGGAAAATTTGTGTTGACGTGTCTTTTAACATGGAGCAGTATTAAATCCAAAAGATATTTTCCAAAACTCATACGCACTGTCTCACGCTAGAACTAAAAGTAGTTTTAGTGCCTACAGTCCTACAAACACATGAACATAAACTAATAATTACAAACTAAGAGAGTCGTAGAAAAAACTTCAGAGAGAGAAGTTAAGTGTGTCTGGCCCTAGAATTGAGCGGAATACCTAGGTAAAGGCCGAACAAATCAGTTGAACGTTTTCTTTCCTCCTTTCAGTGACTTAATGTGACACCTTTCTACACAACAGTGGCTGCATTTAATAAATAATTATGTAAGGAAGCCGCTATGTATTAGTAATATTAAGACAAAATCAGAAATGTAACTATATCTACTCTACTACAACTAACACCCAATGTGACAAAAGTATTCTAAAATGTGTAGATACAGATGTATTTTACGGAATACATATAAATTTACCCTTGGGTCATCGGTACAACATTGGTCTAGTAAAGTTAATTTAAATATTTACTTGATACAAGAATTACAAGATGACGTGTTAAGTACAAAAGCTGCTGTCACTCACGTGCATTTACGAAACAGTCAGAATTTTCGATAACTTATGCATTACCCCGAGGATGTTCGAAACTGACGCACAAGTAGTAGTAGTAGTAGGGTACAGCACAGCGAATGTCATATCCCTCAAATCTGGAGCAGAGCCCGAATGGGGAAGTACCTTACAGAAAACCACAGCCAAATAGCACTAGACCCTACTCATAGTGTTGTTCCTGCTGGTGTGTAAGGTTGCCAAAGAGCTCAAAGCGGACCGAGTGTGTTGACGATGAGGGAGTTTCTTTAGCCGTCAACACAGTGAGTCCTCCGTTTTGTAAAGGTTCGGCAACGCGCATGTGACACCTCTGGAGTTGCAGTCGTCCATAGGTTACGGTAGATGCTTACCATCAGGCGGGCCGTATGCTTGTTTGCCAACGTGGGGTATTAAAATAAAATAAAAACTTTTCATTAGAATGTACACATTGTAAGGAAATTTTCCTAAAACAACGATAAAGATAAAAGATATTTATTCTTCAATTTAGGCACATTAATAGTAGTTTATGTAACTGTTACGTAATAAGGGTCCTTAAAACATGAGTGTGGTTTTATGAAATGAGCCGCAGGCGAATTTCATAATAAGATCACACGAGTGTTTTAAGGCCTAATTACGTACAGTTGCATACACTGCTTTATCTACACTCATATTATATATATTAAATTAAGTGTTCGGAAACCATAGAATGACCGCAATTGTACCGTCATGGCCAACTCGATTGTGCCGGCGCTCGCGCGGGACCAATCGAGTTAGCCATGGCGATAACATTATGTTATCAAATTCGATGTTCCAAATTTGAAACTCATTGCTTAACAATATTTGAGCATGCAACGTTAAAATTACGTTACTGCCGCAGATAAGAAACTTATCATAGTTAAATCGTTTGTTGTAATGATTGTCATTGTCTACGGTTTTTGAACGCATTTTAGAGTACTTACAGTATGAGTGTAGATAAAATTCACTTATGAACGTCAAAGAAAAAAAAAACTACCACCGGTTCTAACCCTAACCTAACCTCTGACCCGAGAAGTATTATGACCGGCAAGAAACTCAGCGGGACTACACAATAATGCGTAGTTCTTCAAGAAGACATATCAAAACAGCTTGAGAGACAGAGAATGTACCTATTGTTTAATTATAAAGGAAAAAAATCCAAATCTGACTGCTTCACAAAACGTTTGATATGCTTTCCTACCTGAACTTGTGTCCTCCAAATGTTATCATCAACAAAATTATTATTCACAAAGATTTACAACTAGGTACTCAACCCCGAAGCAGTATTGTGATCAAAGGAGGGAGATTGGTGATATCGTCGTCGGAACCCGACATGACGAAATTCTTTCCTAATCCGAATCGACTTTGAACGTCAAAGAAATGTTGACTAAGAAAACTAATTTGTAGTAAATAGATTGTTTACTTTCTTCTGTTGTTTGTGCTATTCAATCAACCTTTGTTGCAGAAGTATTTGGGGAAAGTATGCGTTTGAAACTAAAACGATTTCTTTTAATACTGGCTAGGTATATTAAAGACATGGAACATGACATGGTTGATGAATTTAGGAAACCAGATAGTGTACCTTTTGATTAATATATTCACTTATATTTTTTCAGTCAATGTTTCATATTTTTTCTTCTAGAAGATTAAGCCGGGTTTCCACCAGAGATGAGCGAGGATACGTTACGAGGAATGTTTGTTGAGAACCAATGGAATCACTTCAGTTACCTATCCTCGCACTGCGCAGCTCCGCGATTGGTTCTTAACAAACGCATTCCTCGCGACGCATCGTCGCTGATCTCTAGTGGAAACGCAGCAGCCCAAAAATGATGATTATGTTTAACCGATGCAAGATCGACACAATATTTAGTTTTTTTTTTGAAAATGAAGTTCACCATTCAGCAGCTTCACCCTACAGCCTTCTACCAACTACGTTTTCAAATCCGCCACCGATACATATTTTATCTTCCATGCCTACCACGCTTGCGTCACATCCATGTCATCAACAAGCGTTCCGCAGTAATACATAGCAGAATAGATACCCATAATGATTACGAGCAGTACATTAGACATATTGTGTGCCTAACAGGGCCGTAACTTCGTCGGGTGCCTGTTCCACCTCAAGTTCAGAAGTTTTGACAACGCATCTTCCCCTATATTGTTTTAAGTTTATTAAGTTTTGAACAAGCATAACGCAAGTTTACTAATGAACCGAAGAAGGCGCCAATGGAATTTTAAACGTGTAAGACTCTCTTTTCAAGGCAGTCATGTCATGAGATTTTTAATGGTTTTAAAGGGGAACTGATCATGATGCTAGGGAGACAACCTTCCTAATTTGGTATAAACATAATTCATCTTTGTTTTCCAACTTCGCGAGATTTCACAAGCGCGACAATCCGAAACAGGCTACGTATGTCTTAGTGACAAAGTACAGAAAATCACGTTAATAGTTAATTATGACTAATACAATTTTTAGTAATTATGATGTAAATTTAGAAACGACAACATGGTTAGGTAAAAGAGTCACAAAAACAGTTAACTATATAGTCATAATGAGGTGTCACACCATAAGCGTTTTAGGAACACGAATGTTACGATAAAAATTTAAAAATATCAAACTAACAACTGCATTAGTCTATTGTTATCGTTAAAAATACAGCGGCTATTCACGGCCGTAAGGAAATGAATCTGAAAATAACTCGCAAGTAATGAACATAAATTATACAGCGCAGTTCGAAGTAGAGCCCACACGTGCTCGATATCTGGCCTGCGTTGCTATTGGTTACGCGCGCGCAACCGACTAGAGATCTCGAATGAACTATTGTAGAATGATCTCGGAAACGTAACAAATACGTCTAATGGCAGATTGTACATACAAATAATACAATATAGGGAGGTTGGGGGAAATTCAAAATACGTTTATTGATAACGAAAAATTTCAATTCAAAGTTGATTTGTTACTAGGAAGTAAAAATAAGATAATGCATGAACTTAGTTTAGTTCAATGAAAACACAACTGTAAACCAAGAGCGAATCAACTGCCATCAAACTGTTTTACAGTTTGGCAGTGCAACTGATATGTAACACCTATGTAATGTGTCCTTATGAAATAAAAGATGAATTAATTAATTTATCACTTTATTTCTATCATCTTAGACAATTCAACAGGTTCTATACGTATTTACTAGGAACCCTCAACCTTTGATTTACCAGAATGTAAGTATAACGAAAATAAACCCCCTTTTTCACTCTTTTTCAATTACTTTCTGCCTATGCCTACTGCAGTTAGAATATTTGTACATTAAGGCTATGTTTCCTCATTTCCGATTTTCTCGTACATCGTTCAGACAAAACACTATTAATAACATTAAAATGGGAGCCAAAAAGTCCCAACATTTTTCCTAATATATGTATTTAAGTTCGGTTCGCATGCAGTTATCTCGATTCGGGGCACGTCGAATGTTTATTAACATATCGACCATAAAACCGAGCGGATTTTTCCGCCTTCCTGTGCAGACGGCTTTCACCGTTTTTGCACTGCCCTTGCCTCTTTTTGTCTATTTTTAGCATCGGTGCTTTAAGCATGGTATTATGTAACGGTCTTTATTAACACCTAGGTATATTTAACGTGCAAAAACTACACCACAATTTAAAATATCATGAAATTTAAGTTCCAAAATCGAGTTAACATATTTACATAGTATTTCCATCTAATATCATAAAATCAAACCGGGACGCAATCATATTTAATTCAATAGTTTCAGTATTAACATTATTGCCTCTGTTTATATTACAAAGTAATATGCAGTTGGATGAAAATAACGAAGCACTTTTATTATTCCCAAATTCTTCTTTGAATTTCAAATAGCAACGGTTTAAAATATTCAAGTTTCTTTCATTTCACGAGGCCACCTGTACTGTATCTGAGTCTGCTTATTTTTCATTTGGCCTCGTTCAAACAGTATTGGCTTACGGAGTGGACAGTCTAAATGAAAACACTGTGGCAAAAGAGAAACTACAGCAAATATGGGAATAAAAACCAAAGGAAATGAATAAAAATGTATCGACGGATCGATAGGAATGAATAACGCTCCATTCCGACAAATGTTTGTACTCGCCATAATGTTTGCTTAGAATACGGAGGAATGGAACGAGAACGACGCTCGGCTGATGCCAACTGAACTAGTAAACAAAGAACTAGAAAAATATATGCAAAGCTAAACGGATAAACGTTAGAAAACATGTTTAATATTTATTTTCCGGGTAATCCTATAACTATTTATTACTGATCCATAATAATCACATTTTCGAAAATAAATCTCCCTAATCATACTCCTAGTTTGTCACTAGTAGAATATTTAGTCTAGCGCCGTTCAGAACTCTTATAAACCTGACTTAGGCTCTATAATGCTTTTGGGCAAGACTGTGAAGATTGTGGGATGAAACTTTAGGGGAAGCTTGGTAGTTCAGTCATTCAGCTATATTGGGCACTAGACAATGTTTTTTTGGTTATCTATACTTTATACTGTAGGTATGCGTGTCATGCCATCGCCAATTATTTGGCAGAATATTTTGACACACAAAATTTGTATGCAAAAGAAAAAAAAATACAGCGACTGAACGACCTATTTGAAAATCGAGTCGGGGCCAGTGAATCAAAACGTATTCGTGCTTTCAAACGATATCATTGCACAGATTATGCTGTCAGTTGTGATTAATGTAGACTTATGACATGATTCTGAATCGTCGAAAAAACTGCGTATCATCCACGGAAAGCGGTCAAAGCGAATTGATGGCGGGTAATTAAATAATCTGGCATTCTGCAAATGGAATGAATACAACAAATAGTAGAATTTATTCTGAAACTATACACGGTGAATCTGAGTAACCCGACAGATTTTAACCATAAATTCCTGATATAATTGGAGACTAAAAAGTCGTATAAACTTTTCTGGAATTGGCCTAGTTTCAGAGTTACTATCAATTTAAAAAAAAAAACATTTTTTATTGTGACTCAGTGCAAAACGCTTTTTTGATGGCGATGACACCCTTTATGGGGTCTAGTCTAGAATTACTTATTGACAGATATCAAAGTGCCAAGGAACGTAAGTACTGTTTTTATGTTCAAAGCATTAAAAAAATCGAAAAATAGCAAAAAAAATATTTTTTTTTTGGCGAAATTCATGTAACATTTATTACTCCTTATGACCTCAGGAATTTATGGTTAAAATCTGTCGGGTTACTCAGATTCACCGTGTATTAAATCTGCGTCAAAGTCGTTAAATTTAGCTTAAGATCTCAAACTACTTTTTTGAATTGATGAAAGCTTCGACGTTAAATAAATCGTTATTTATTAATATCTGGTACTGTTCTATTTTTGTACACTTCAATTTATATCTAGTTGGTGTGGCCAGTGGTAATCTGCTCTTGCCATATCCTGTTTGAGGTTGGTAGCATTAGGGCAGGAGCCTTAAAGAACTCTTGTCAATTAGTAGGTTTTATTTAGAATTTCAGTGTCATTAGGCTCCGGGTTTATTTGATAACCATTAGTGAGGGATACCGGCCACGTCATCAAATTTGATAAATGACTGGTAGTCTTTCATTAACATTCGCAATCCAGGGTGAATGCGTACCTAATTCAAAGCTTTCAAAGCTTTTTTGCTCGGGTTGTGTTCGCGCACTTTTTGAAATGGAAAGGTTTATTTCAATACAAAATGACGTATTGAAACTACATGAGTAATTTTTGCGTATTACCAGGTGCCGTATTGTAATTTTAAAAAACATAACAACAGTACATTAAAAACAAAATCTATCTCAAACATAACTCAAACACACAACAAATAATCAACCGATATTGAAGTTGTATTGGAGTTGCAATAGTTGCATCGGAATAATTTTCAAGCAATTTCTGATTCAGACATTTAGGCGCTAGCTATATTCCGTAATGAATGCATTGGAGTTGTATTAAAGTTAGATCATGTGAAACGTGGTTTAAAATTAGAATATGTTTGAAATGTTTACAAATAAATAAATTATGTCAACTTTGCCCAGTACGATTGATTATTTTACGTTTGATTTTTCGTTTGAAAGTTTGATTTCTCTAATATGGTAAACTTGTATTTTGTAAGCGTTGGTAGCCTAGCGGTAAGACGAGAGATATTTTCCTTTCTGAAGGTTGTGTATTCAAACCACGGCTCGTACCACTGATTTTATCGCAACTTATGTACGGCATATACTTTTATAGGTATTCTCCAGCGGCTTTCAGTATAGAATAACATCGTGAGGACACCGGATCTAAAACCAAAAAAACCGGCCAAGAGCATGTCGGGCCATGCTCAGTGTGTGTGTCCCATAGTAGCCAACACGTCACAATAAATCCGCTCAAAATGATTTTTTCTATAGGGTATTTTGCGGCACTTACGTCCTTTTACTATAAAGTGACAACTTTTTGCGTTAACTAAAAACTAGGGCTCATTCCCATTCCTGGGATAAGATTTCTGAGCAGATTCCAGGCTTGATTGAGCCATGGCTAATAATAGCCTAGAACTGTTGAAAGAAGAGAGAGTATAAAATTGTATCTTTGGTCATTATTTTTAGATTTTTATTCTTAATAAAACAGAAAATAGATGTCATATACTTCAGAAAAAGTGACCAAACCCTCCGGTGTCCGAGGCCAGATTTGAACTTGCGTCTTCAGCTTTCGCGGCTGAAATTGCAAATCAAAAAAAAATATTGAACAAAATAATTTGATTTGCTTCAAGATTCTTAACAAAACAGTTTTGAAATTTTCTTAGAACAACCATAACAAATGCCAAGAGAATTAATCAAATGCTTCAATAATGACCTTGAGTGGCTCGTGATAGTTAATTAATTCCCGATTCTTGGCCGCATTAAGTTAATAATTTTAATTATCCGTAATCCGATACAAAGAACAAGGATACAATCAACGTCGGGGGCGCAGCACTAAATCAAAACAAACTTCAAACTGGATCCCTTTTACCAACTTTCTAAATAACGGCGAACAATCTTTTTCATTAAAAATCTCCATGAGCCCGATTATTAGGGAAGTAAAACGCCTCCGGTGGGGCGGAGTTTGCGAATACCCGCTCTGCCAAGATTTCGCGGGGTCAAACTTGGGAATGTTAACAGATAATTACCAGCAAGTTTTAGCTAGCGCGAGACATTTAACAGATGCTTTATTCGGGAGCGTGCAGTCGCGCGCCCACAGTGAATTCTAATGAGCTACGCCTCATGCGAGAATGAGCTTTAATGCTAAGGAAAAACGCGTTACCCCAAAGCGTCCGTTAACACATTAGGAGTGCTATCTGAGGTTAATTAGATTAGTGGCAACAATGCCTCCAGTTGACGAGGTTCATTTTTTTTTTTCATTCATTCAATTATGTAAAAAAGCGGAAGGGTTTAGCTTATTTATGGGATTCAGGATATTTTTTATGCAATGCTCAATGAATTTAAGAATATGAATATTTATAAACATGGAACGGGCATCGAAAACTTTTTGAAGAACATTACAATCCTCTACAGAATAAAAACATGTTTTTGGTTTGCATAATACCAACTTGTAACAAATCAATGATCAAACAACAAAGAAAATATCTGTGGGTGTATTTATAATTATCGTAAACCGTACCCACCTCTTTTAAGCACTGAAAATATTAGTTACACTTAAAAGCCCTGGTTCAGCCTATTGAATATCAAATTAATGGGTTATAGGAGCGTTCAAACAGAAACTTTCATTCTACCCCGTTATAACCTGTTTCTTCTACAATAATGCAATAATTAAACACACTTCTTAAGCCATTCAATAGGACTGTAGATTACTACAGTCCTGACTGTACTAATTAATTATAATTAGTACAGTCAGTGTTCGAAGTTAGAAGTTGAACTCAGCTCTGTCCATCGCGGGGAACAGCAATTTACATGAGTTGTTAGCTGTTTCCTTCCTATACGGACCAATTAATTTAATACCAAGCCGGAACTAGAACCATCTCAAATGGGCCCCATCAATCCTATAACTAGCACTACTTAACGAAACTTTCGGGAGAATATCAATTAGTAGAATTATTGCCGAAATTCAACTTGAGTTTCATTATTTTATTGCTCTCAGTAATAATTGTAGAACTTATAGAGATTCTAGTTTAATATTTGTTGTATTCAAAATTGGTTATAAATTGAAATATTTGAAATAAATTTTATGCTCGTAGTAAAAGAAAGAATTTTAGAAATTCGTTGTCAAGTATAAATTAACTCGAGGGTTTGAAGTAAAATATTTTCGTAAAGCAATCAGAATCGGTCGCTCACAGGTTTGGCTCAGTAAAGCTACTCTACTCTCTCTAAAGTAAACTACTCGACTTCACCGTAACAAAATCATCATACTCGTATAAGATGTTAGCTTATAAACGTCCTACTGAAGGTTGGAGGCACAGGCCTCCTTTTGCACTAGATCGTATTTTATTTTATTTATTTAAGCACTTCCACATCGTATATATTACAACTTACAATGATATACTTAATTATAAGGCACTTTCATCTGATATAGTACAACAATGATGGTGTGGATATCATTGACCAAGAGTCTTGGTGGGAATTTAATACTAAATAAGGATACAAAGCTCATGAGAGGAAATATCATATGTCCATGACGCTTAGGCCAAATAGTCTCCTTCCAGGCACGACAGGTCGCAAGACGTACCCAAAAATGCCTGAAGGAGCTATTGGTCTACGAAAGAACAAACGAAGGGAGACTTACCCACATCTTTAAAAATAATACTCATGGACATGTGCATTCTTCCCATCCTGACCTACGGAGCACAGACTTGGTCCTTGACAAAAGTTCAGAAATCCTACCTCAAGGTTTGTCAGCGGGTCATGGAGCGTAGTATTCTCGGCGTGAAATTAACAGATCGCATTAAAAATACTATATTATGCTCCAAGACTAAAATAGCTGATGTAGCAGAAACAGCCGCTAAGCTGAAGTGGGACTGGGCGGGACACGTTTGTCGTATGCCGGATGATTTTTGGGTCCCACAAAACCGAACTCGGGGTCGCGGCAAACCTATACGGCGATGGCGAGACGACTTTAACGCCTTCGATAGAAACTGGTGAGAGACGGCTCAAGGCCGGGACACGTGGAAGGGAAGGAGTGAGGCCTTTGCCCAGCAGTGGAACACTCTTGGCTCCTATAAATCAATAAAGGATACAAACAATAAACGACTAAAATATTTACAATTATACAAAATTATATTAATTATACAAAATATGATCAAGTTACAAATCCCTGTCCATTTCTTTAGACCCCTACTTTGAAACACTCGTTGTTGAGGTTGTATATAGTTTTGGATATAATATTGTCTATGTTTTTATACGATTCTATATTTGTATTTATATTTGAAGGTTGTTTCGTCATATATTTTTTCCAGTACATTTTATTTACTCACGTCAATTGCTTGATTCTTTCTTTATCCCATTAATTAAAACCTTTATAAGCTATCGAAGCCTCTTCACTCGTAACGCTTAGGATTCCACAGTATGAACCACTATTATCACTTGTAGTTCAATCTTGGATTCCTTTGCCCAGATTTCAATACAAGCACTTGTACGCTATACCTTCTCATTTTCTCAATCTTGCGTAACAAATTAATATTCTCTATATATGCGAACAAACAAAACCTATACAATGTCGTGGTCCAGTGACTATCTTGGCATGCGAGGCGCACGAGTCAGGTGTTGCATAATGCATCTAATGACGTGACCTGCACTTCCGGCTTCCGGTGAATTAATCAGCTTTTACGGCATAATCGTTATTTGATATATTAAATGTAAAGTATGATAAAGAAAAAGGGCTGGGTCTTGCCTGCGGCAGGGTCTGAACTTGCACCATCAGTATTCATGATAAAGGTCATTTTACTTATGATACCAGAATAAGTCTTTATTCCATTCAACGCTTAAAACTTTTTATTCTCTCCTCACGTACGAGTATAATCTTAGAAAATTTAAGACATGTAAGATAATATGGCAAATGAGAGGGTTCTAGAAATCGCATAGTTACCTAATCTAACTGCGTTACTCATAAGCGATTACACGCTGGTTTGAGCATGTGCAGTGGAGACTGCTCAATTGTCACGACAATTTAGACCAAATTCGACCAATGTAATGGAATAAGGATTTCAACTGAAACTTAGCAGCATGAATTGAAGCTGTGAATTCAAGGAATTATTGAAATCTTTGGGCAAGAATGTTTGTAACACTTTGAGAGTGTCAATTTGTAGGTTTATAAATGTAAGTTAGATGGTGTTTACTTGTATATGTTAGGAACTAAGAGATTTCCAACGGACATTGGTATTTGTAGTGGTAAGTTGTTTGTTTATAGATAAGTGGTCACCATCTACATTGAATATGTTGTGGATCGAAGGCCTAAAGACGTGAAAGATCGAAAATACTTACATTGTAGTCTGGTCGTTTGGTGTATTTGAAATTCCATTGTTTTGTATGTACTCGCTCCTATAATCACGGATGCGAGGTGCATATCGTGTTTGTCGTATAATACACACACTCTTTATATACTTTCACTTGATGTTCAGGACCATTTTCAATTGGAATTAAAACAATTTGTTAATATTTGGCCTCTGGCCCATCAGCTATGTTTTGACGTGTCTGTCATAGGTGACAGCTAAAACGCTGTTCGAGCCAGTAGTTTCGCTGCATCGAAGCGACGTCATTCAATGAGTGATATATTTTCGTAAATTGTTGAATTTATATTTTTACCTTTTAAAAGGTTTATCTTAATTTAATTATTCGTATTTTTTAATATGAGTTTCTGAGCACACCGTTCTAATGTTTCATTCAAATTTATCGTTCAGATGTGTTGTGACTGGCTCGGATAAACTCATTCAGCGGACGCCATTGCTCTTCCCACCATGGTCGATATGGTCACGGGAAATAGTTAACATACGTGAAAAAGGGGAGTCAATCAAATATAAAATTGTGAGCATTTTGGATTACGAAACGTTGTCTTTCTATATTCGGATCAGTGAATAATCATATTTTGTTTTGTTGTTTTAGCCTCGTTAGGCGTGGTAGCCTTTTGCTCGCCGAACAAATGTCGGACCACGAGCGTACATAACCCATGTTTGGTAAGTTATTTTCGTGATTTATATGTAAAGGATTGTGTAGGGAGTGGCTTTCGGCGTATTTCCATAGCCTAATATATTTATTTTGTCCCAAACAGCAGTCTCGGGCCATGTCGCTCGCTTAACCTATACGGGCCTGCCGCATTGCCATGTGACGTGCCGTCGCAGGCGTAGTTAAATGAAATCCCAGTTAATTCTGGTAACAAGACATTTTGCTTATCTTAGGCCTTCTTGTGGAAGAAATTAGAAATTAATTAATGTTTAAAAGTTTGATTTTTAACTGGAATATTTTAATTCCAGGGTTTTTTTTTATTCCTTTCTCCTTTTGATGGCGGGTTCCGGATATGGCCACCTGCGGCTTACGCCCTGATGGCGGGAGCACCCCAGCCGTCCAGGAGCGCCCCTGGTTCCTCCTCAAGTAACAGTCTCGGGATACCCATTTAAATTAGTCGTCGCTGGCTAGCCGGAGGCCAGTAAATTTTTGTTATTTCATTACAAACGACATTGACATTGGTTAAATAATTGAAACACATATAAAATGTTTACGGTTAGGTAGTTGAGGCAACGCCGCCGGCCTCCGTAAAGTTTAATTCTAAGGTAATTGTTTTATACCGGTAGAATCATAACCCGGATTTAACCGGAGCTTATTGTATATTAAGAACTAGATCCGTAAGGACATTGTATTAATGTGTTTTTTTTTAAAAATAGAAAATAAGTTGTGTACCGATTTTGGTTTGTTTCATTTGATCATGTCATACGATTGTCGAGGGTCTAGGATCTAGGGCGTCCTAATTTAAATACTGGACCTAGACGCCTTGCTCCAAGGGAGGCCTACCCGCGACGTTGTTAGAGTTTCATTTTAGCCGTAAGCATTTTTTAATATTTTTGGCAGTAGGTGATAATTGGGGGTTCTTGACCAGTTTTCTGAGGTTTGTGGTAAATTAATTTACCAACCAATTTTTATTATTTAAACTCAAGTTGCAACCTCAGTCATCACAGTCCCAAGTATTACATGTTTACACCAAAGTAGATGAAGTAATTGCATTTAACGCATTTACGTAGAATAGTAAATTATTCAGACAAGGTCATGACACACACATACGTCACGCGACCGTTTTAGTTTCGTTAGTTAGTGTAAAAAGTAACTTATATTGTACGTATATTAAATTAGTAATTCTGGTGATGATAAACACTTTAAATCAGCTAAACGACGTTCAAGAGTGCTATTGATACGCAAAATTAAAACGATTTCCACGCCGATTTTAGCGAAATCTTACAACGGTGCGACGTCTTAAGGTTACTCAACTTCAGGAAAGTTCATATGACAAATAATCTCATAAAGTCATAGCGAAGTGCATTGCAATAAATGAGTTGCAGCAGCCAGCAGTGGAAAATCTCAAAAATGTGTCTGAGTATAGCGGTCTCGCAGTGTTAAAGCTCGACTGGTATGTTTCACTCGCCGATAGCTATCGCACTAAATCACGAGGCCAGAGTACGTTTATTTTTGAAAGTTAGTTTTTAAACAGAATATGGATTTGTGCGCTGGTAACTACCTTGGAATGGTTGCAGGTGAGTTTCAGGTGTATTTTTATATCAAGGACGGAGTAGTTTTGTGGTATTAGTTGTCGATACGTTTTAATTTAGCCGAATATTAAGTAAAACGGTGTATAAAGATAGTATAATACGTTTTGGAATTAGTATTCAAATTTGCATGGAAATCGAAATGCCCCTTACAGAAATAAGCTGGTAATTGGAGGTTATGCTTGTCTTTTTGGCTCCAAGAAGAGGACTTGATTCAATAATCAGAATTTAATTTAATTAGAATTTAACTATATCGTCGTCATAAAAAAAGTATTTGAAGGGCAGTGTTTTTATCACAGGCCTTTATACTCGCACGAGATCACTCTAGAATGCAATTTACAATAAATTATGTAGATATTAATAAGTTGAAAGGTTAAGGGTTGGAATAATGGTGGGGCCATTTATCGTTCGATAAATTGCGAGTGGAGACATTCTGCATCCAGATTACGTGCTTCAATATCCGGAATAACCCGACGGAGCCTGCGACCTGGTCGCGAAATCGATCGTCCGACTAGTGGCACGGTCGATCGTGCTACTGATCGCAAAAATCCGACGTAAATTAGTGCGTAAAAACTTTCAGACACATTTCGTTAGGTTACGAACATTTCTGGTGAATTTTCAACCAAGTTATGGCAATGAGGTAATTTCGCCAATTTGCGAACCTAATGCGGCTGAATTAGGGATTTCGTAGATAAACATTGAATAATCCTTCAGGGAAAGAGATTTCCTTTAGCAAACATCGTACGTCGTGGGTTCCGATTTTGGGTACACGTGTTGTTTTGTTTGGCTATTTTTAGTATTGATATTTCTTTGCGGTCGTTCGTGATTTTCGGGAATATTTCTTATCTTGCGAATGTCTAGCTTATTTAGTTGGATCATTTACTTACGAGACTATAGTATGAGATTTAATTATTATAATAATCAACCTTGAATTATGATTAACCATCGGAGGAAAAAAAATCTTTAGCTGACAACCTGTGATCCTGTGAAATTGTAATCTAACTATTTCCAGTTTTTTTTCAAACTACTTAACAACTGAAGAACAATAACGTTAAATGTTAGCAACCCTTTAAATAATATCAAAAGAAACAGTCAATAAAAACTGTCAAAGTGAAATGTTCCCGGGAAAACGCCACGTCTACGCCAGGCGAGAGCCACTATTGTTTCTTAAGGAAATATTTGCCGAACCGAGACGTCTCCGCTGCAAGTATAAACAGAACGGCAAGACAATTAATGTACTTATCCATTTAAATAAACGTTGAAATCTTTGATACCCTCTACTTACCTTAAGCGAGTCATTTGAGAAGCTCCTTGTAAATAGAAATAATACTATGCTTTAAGTTATTACAAAATTGGTTGCAATCTCACACAAATTGGTTCTATAGAACTAAGACCAGATAAACCCAAATTAGGTCAAACCAAAGCAAACTTTAACACTTTAATCGTTTCTAAACACTATAACGAGAACCACATAGATTTAATCAGCAATTTCAGCAAAGATCGCTAATTCCTATAACAGATAAACTTTCTATATACCGAATAAGGTGACAACTAACGAGATTATGTTAAGAGAATTAAACTTTAGGGTCTTAGCTGAAGGGTAATTATAGATTGATCGCCTTGGGAATCTGTGGTGTTGGTGCAAAATGATGATATAAGTCGATTGGCAGAAGTCACTCTTCATTATAACAGGGGATCGACGCGAACTTTAGCTTCCAAATGTTTGGCAAGCCAGCCCGATCGAGATTAACACAGATCCTAGTACACCCCTTTGATCTTTGAAACAACCAATTAATTTGGTAAAGAAACCTAAGCCGGATATTGACGTTCCGGAACACAACTTTTTAGAACATAAAAGGAGAAAATATTGTTTACCTGCCGGTTATTAGGAAGCGGATATTTGAATTTAACAGGATCATAGCCATGACTGCAATCAATTTCACATTTTAAACAGCGGTACTGAGTGAGGAGCTTGATTTTTTACCGACGAAACTTAAACATCTCAGGTATATTTATTAACTGAATGTTATATTAAACTCCTGACTACAATAACTAGAAGATTATTTCAGTAGGTAATTTTGAAATGACTTCTAATAATCAACGCAGCACGTCTGGGTCAATATTTTCTACTACTTAAAATCCAATATTATTTATTTAGTTAACAGTAGATGCAAAATTTTAAAAAGTTTGGGTTAGGTTGGGATCTTCTAGTAAGTATGGAGTAGGTACTCGTGACAGAAGATCCGGCTACTATAACTAAGTGAAAAAGGATGACATTATATTCCAATCGAATACGAACCTTGACCGATTTAAAGGCACATGGTACGAGTATAAGTGCGCTCTCAGATTACGACTGGTTACTTTAGAAATCGACTCGCCCATACTTGCTGATTCAATGGGAATAAACGGGCAGGTATTCATACCATGATCCTGCGTGCGTTCACACAATTAGCAGCCAAGTACTTCAGACGAGCGCAAATGATTGTACCAATTAAATGTTTACAGTGTGAACTTAATTGGAAACGTGTGCGGGGTCCAATGGTGCGAGATTTACAATTTATTTGACACTTCATGCTTAGTTCGTTTCGAGTCAGCAGCAGTTTCTAGGCGGGTGAGGTGTTCAAAATCAACTGAACACAACTTTATTGTAAAGGAAATAAGACATGTGCAGATCCTACGTTACCTGATAAGCTTTTTCTACTATTTGATATATGGAAAATTTACTGCAGTATGTACCATCGGGTTCAAAATTGCATGGTCAATTTATCAATGAATTCATTCATAAATTGGCCATGCAATTCTGAACCCGATAGTACAAGTACACTGTTCGGCTACAAGCTCATATCTATTGGTCTCCTTAAAGCATTTATGTATATCATCCCATGTTATGACAATCGCTATAATATTTCTTTTTTAATGATAAAATCCACAACGTATGTTTTGCTCATATAAAAAGCACCCGTTACAAATTTCATTTCAAACATAACATTTGTTTAGTTTTATATACTAATAGCGCTTTAAGATACTTTTAGGTTTGTACCTAAAAACATCTTAAGTTCACTATAGGTACATTCAGATATACAGTTAAAGGTTTTTTTTTTAAGATCATTGTTACACCCTATCTTAGGTCTACCTAAGCCGTTTATAATTTATACCCTATTTAAGGTGTACAAAAACTTTTGATGTTATTTATATTTATTATAAAAGGAATAAAAAAAATGATGTAGAGATTCACGCTGCAACGTTCCGCGTCCTACACGACACTTTATTTTGTATAGAAAACATCACGTGACGCTTTCTATACAAAACGAAGTATCGGAAGTGAATCATCCTTAAGCAGCATAAGGAATTATGAAATATTCTTCGAATCTTATGAGATTCGAAAAACGCCCATTGCTGGACAAATCCAAAGTCAGACATATGAAGAACTTTTTTTTTTTTTTTTTTTTATACCACGACGGTGGCAAACAAGCATACGGCCCGCCTGATGGTAAGCAGCTACCGTAACCTATGGACGCCTGCTACTCCAAAGGAGTCACATGCGCGTTGCCGACCCTTTACAAAAAGGAGGATTCACTGTGTTGACGACTAAAGGAACAAGAAGGTCCCTCATCGTTAACACACTGGGTCCTCTTTGAGCTCTTATATGCAGCAAAGTGTAACTTTTCGAAAACAGACAGATTAAACCCAGGTGTATGGCCTTCGCTGCCTTTTAAATCCACGTCATCCTAAAAAATCACATAATGACTTACTGCCATTGCAAATGTAATTTTGTTATCTAGGTTATAAAACTTTATGCCAATAAGGCAACAGGAGATGCAGTATAAAATTGTTTAAAACACATTGTAGCCGTTGACAACAGCACAGACAGGTGCTCTCCGTTCGATGTGCTCGTAAAAACTGCTGTATATGGATTTGTTATTTTCACATCTTTGTCTAGTTGCATATTAAAGCGGGTATGGTGACGAGTTTTTACTGCGAATGGAACTTTGTGTTTATATTTTATGGGATTCTTTAAGCATAATGAGTTTTGCGAATGATAATTATAGTTCAGGGACCATATTTTTAACAAATGATTTATCTGATAAAATGTGTACCTATGTGTAAAAGCAAAATGATTAGCAATATTAATCGCGATGACCCATACGAGTATGCGTCCATAGATTAATACGAGTACTAACATTTTCTTAGATTGACAATTTGTTTGTTTTCTTTAATCAACAATTATTTGTATGTTGTGAGAGCGCTGGTGGCCTGGCGATAAGACTTTCAATCCGAACATCTTTGGTTCAAACCCAGGCTTATACCATTTAGTTTTTCGAAATATCATTTAATATTTACCAGTCACTTTTCGGTGAAGGAAAACATCGTGAGGAAACCGGATTTAATCCCAACAAGGCCTAGTTTCTCCGCTGGGTTGAAAGGTCAGATGGCAGTCACTTTCGTAAAAACTAGTGCCTACGCCAATTCCTGTGATTAGATTGCGGACCCTGGGGTGAACGGACCCTGGGGTCAATAAAAAAAAAGCTGGAACAAACGCTGGGAGGAAGAACAATTATTTGTATCAAAAATTTTTAGGGTTATCAGTAAACGCCTTTTAATAATTAAAAAAAATGTCAATTCAAGGTCTTTTAAATTATTTAATAGTCATTACAATGATAACGATCTCAAAAATTGTAAATATTGACCTGCTCCCTAATGAAATTGCATTTATTATATGAGTGAAACTGACTAATGAAAAAATGACTATTAAAGTCATTTAGCGGTTGTAAAACGATCGTATACCGGGCGGTCCGGCGCTGTCTATTACCTAAGCAAACAATTGGTCGGTGCCGATAAGTAACTTGCAAGCGTGCGGAACCCTTTCGCAAAGAAGACTCGATTAGTTGGGGCCACTGAATTAACCTTGGTTTTGTTGGTGACAAGATAGAAGGCAGTGCGTTAAGCAGTAATATGGGGCCGTATTCTAACTATAAAACATGTTAAGACTGGATGCAATCCAATAAAACTTCAACGCATTGGATGCAATCCAATAAAACTCCAAAGCGACTGCCGTCTGACCTTCCAACCCACAAAAGAAACTAGGTCTTATCGGGATTAAGACCGGTTTCCTATCAATGTTTTCCTTCACCGAAAAGCGACTGGTAAATATCAAACGATATTCCGTACATAAGTTCCAAAAAAATCAATGGTACGAGCCGGGGTTTGAACCCGAGACCTCCAGATTTAAAGTCGGACGTCTTACCACCAGGCTACCAGCGTTCTACCAAATAAATACAACGCAACAATAAATTATTATTATTATTATTTTATTATTTATTATAAAAATTACACAAAAAGAAATGTAAGAATCACGCGATTTTTCCGCGAAGTTATTTGGGTTTTTAGAGTCACCTTAATATTGTGGTTTATACCACTAATGGTATTTCGTCAGGGCATTAGGGGAACTATTAATGTAGTACGACAAAAATGAAATCGATAGCGCGAGACATTTCGGGCGATCCTTATCGGGTACTATCGCTGTGAGCCTTTACTGAACTGATAACATGCTACTGACTGATGATAAGGCTAAACACGTTGTTAAACGCACGGACTAAGTGTTTTACAAAGCAACATGTTTGGGTGAACAAGTGTACATTTCTTCTTAGCTGTACAATCTTGATACAGAGAACAAGTTTTTCTTAGTTGTACAATCTAGATACAGAGAACAAGTTTTTCTTAGTTGTACAATCTTGATACAGAGAACAAGTTTTTCTTAGTTGTACAATCTTGATACAGAGAACAAGTTTTTCTTAGTTGTACAATCTTGATACAGAGAACAAGTTTTTCTTAGTTGTACAATCTTGATACAGAGAAAGAGGGTATAGCACACAACAATTAAGGCTTACCTAAAGTTAAAGGCTAATTACCCCCTTATTCATAAACGTCTACTAAAGTTAAGAGGCCTCTGATAATCGTTTGTCCCTTTCCGTCCAACCTATATGAGGGAAAGGGACAAACGATTATCAGCGATCTCTTAACTTTAGTGGGCGTTTATGAATAAGGGGGTAATTTGCTTAATGAACCCCTACCCGCATAAAGGACAATCCCTTTGTAATAACCTGTGTGAAAAACCATTACTTACATGCAAACGAGCTGTTAAATATTATCCAAATTTAGGTTTCCGCAAAAGACCTGGATTCCAATATTTGGAAAATATTTACTAATTGACCAACTATAGTAGCAAATCATAATACCAACTTAGTAAAGATAAACCCCGTAGCTGCCGGTACACAGAAAGGAGGTTTTTTTCCTTTACTTAGCCTATTAGAATATGTATGTTTAATTTGATTGTTGTTTGTATCTCTGATTCTGAGCTCCAAGCTAGAACACATTTATGTTTTAACCATGTCTTAATTAATCTTGAAGCAAATCAAATTATTTTGTTCAATATTTTTTGATTTGCAATTTTAAGTAGTTACACTACTATATATAAACTGAAAATAGATGTCATATACTCCAGAAAAACCTACCGTGACCGGGTGGTCTAGTGGTCAGAACGTCACCCGCGAAAGCTGAAGACGCCAGTTCAAATCTGGCCTCGGACACCGGAGGGTTTGGTCACTTTTTCTGAAGTATATGACATCTATTTTCATGTCTTAATTACTTTAAGTTTTTTGTATACCCATAAATTATCATCAATTTTACCACAACTATTCACCAAAAGGCTACATAATCTTTTTTTTTTTTACAAAATATCAGTTTATTTACATCATTATTTACTGCTATTAAATTAACAAAAAACATTACAATGATTGTATAAAACTAAGCTGGCCCGGGGCATCGTTCCCAGCACGCCAGCCGCATTTCCCCGCTGGATGGCTAAACTCAGCCTTTGGGCGAAGTAGGAACCTGCCCGTAGGTCGCCAGACACATTGACTAGTTTTTTAGATATGTCTTTAATAATGGTTTTAGTGTCTGACGACCACGGGCCGAAAGTTTCTACCGCAAGTGCCGCAAATATGTAATTGTTTTTAAAAAAAGCATATTTGCGGCACTTGACCAGTTGGGCGTCGTCTGCGGAGGTCCCTGGCTTCTGGGCCGAACGTCGGACGTGGGACGGGGCCAACGTGTCCACGCAGGTCACGTCCCATGCCAGAGGTCGCCCCAAAGACCAGGGCACAAGCGTGCAACCATCCAACCAACCACATAATCTTGAACTGAAACCTAATACAGACCAAGTACATTCAGTATTTACTAGACTGAGTGTTTCGGTTGATAAATAAAACAGATGCAACTTGCATGATACCACGAGCTTGAAATCGCTAGAGTAAAATCCATCTTATCGGTTTGGAACGTTTTATAAAATATAAACTTTCGAACGTTACTTTTCAGCATCCCTGTGGAATAATTTCGATAGTGTTTTTAATATTTTGCTTCGATTTGAATCAAATTGAATAAAACAAAACGAAAGCATATTTTATGAAATTGTAGGTTATAGATACTTAACTAATCAATGGAACTTTACATTTCCATAAGAAAATATTATTTTATTTTTATTTTATTTATTGCTCAGAAATAAAAATACTTAAAACTACTACAAAACTTCGCCAAACTGCGAAACAGTTTGTTGGCGAATGGAATACACCCATTGTTCATATATTTCCTTACATTACCTAACTTAACGACTACTTACATCCAAGCACTATGAAAACGGGTCACTAAAAAAAATAACTCGGGTCATATAAAATACTCGTGTGTAGTGAACAGCAGTGCAGCTTTCCGAGATCTTTTTCGTGTATATTTTGGTAAACTTGCAAGATCTAAGATAATGATTTATTAGTTTGCATATGTAAAGATGATATATTTAGATGCAACGCTACCGGATAATTTTTCTGAGGGTTGTGACAGAACAAATGGTTAGGAAACTACCGAAATGGACATAATAAATAGGTGCTCATTTTGTATGCCGTTCGCAAAGTTAAAGTCTAACTCATATTTATTCAAAGGCCTAGCAAAAAGCACTTTTTTAAAATTAATTAATAGTAGTCTAAAATGTATCTGGAATTGTCAGAAAAAAAGTAAAACAACTTTCAGTTAATTATTCCCACTTAGAATGAATTCAACAGTGATTTATAATTCATGTAGTTTTGTGTGCTACCGTGGAATGCACTCCCTAAACAGTACAAAGCTAAAACGCACACGAGTAAACATTAAGGACTATTTTTAAATTGTCCATAAAAACAATGCACAAATAAAGGCCATTAAAACATCGACAGAACGCAATGAATATTAAAAAATAGTATCAGAAAAACACGATCGAGTAGGAATAGTGGCGTCACAACGGTAATCGCCACCTGTGACAATTAATGGCCTGGGCCACCGCACTTTCATTACTCGTATTCCAATATATGGATTGAACGTTATACGCCTGTTTGCTATTGATCTGTAACATTTAAAAAATAAGGGAAGCATTGGGTTGTGGAGCCGTTCATTTTGTTTGCAGGTGTTTTTAGGGAGTGAAGTGCTAACTAAATGGCAGTTTATTGTCGCAACAGACTTTAAACGTACTCAAAACTATAGGAACAAAATTTGAGAAACATGAATTCAAAAACGGATCTTTGTCTCTTTGTAGACTAAGTCCACTTGTAAAAACTGTTTACAATCAGCAAACACAAACTCCAAAACAATTGGCAAATTAACAAATAGTTACTCCATTCCAGCCGAATTCCGATGTTGATTCAGTTAAGAAAATAAAACAAAGGTATTTAGTAATAGTATAGATTACACTACCTAAACTTCATTGTTCAGTAAAAATCACTACTCGAATATCAGATGTGCCTCTTTTCCTACTGCCCACCATAACGTTCTTCAAATCAAGAAGTCGAAAAACCAAGTCTCATTGAAATATTGAAAATCCACAAAACGATTTCCTACCTTAATCAGCACGCTACCAAACCACGAAGGAACGGTTGTGTTGTCAATAAATCCACCCCCACTCCAAGTTAACAGATAAAAACTAAGTTTGTACAGTCCCAACTCCCGTCTCGATTACATAAGGCGCACAAACTTCCCCTATTACCCCCTACTTAAGGGTACAAATTTAGGCGCCCTCTATTTAAACACTGTTGCCAAATACCTACCAGTGTAATTTACGGGTGGCCGTGGCATATGGGAATGGTGGATTTGTAGACCTAACCAATGGAACGAGGAAATCTTTACGCAAAGCAGTAGCTTTATGTACCAGCACGGTAAACACCTCAAAAACGTAACTTCACGCGCGTTGTGTGAGATGTTTACCGTGCTGATCATTTCAATATTTTAGATTGTGTTTCTGTTGTGTTGAGTATATCACTAGATTGTTTTATGTGTACTAAATTCGAACACATGAAACACGATATATTGCACAAAATACGACGCGTTTTATGTATTTAGGTATAACCTCTCAAATAAACCCATGTAAATAAATAAATATTTTGCCCTTACCAGGATTTGAACCCGGGACCTCCTGCTTTACAGGTAGGCAGGGTACTACCGACTGGGCTAGTAGGCCGTTGAATGAAATGTATTTGCTCCTCAGCTTTTGTACAAATCAAAAAACCCTCCCTCCTAATTTAATTTTGTACACCAGCTGAACAGAAAAAAATAATCAAAGTGTACAAATGAAACACTGTATTATGGAGAGTACTAACTTTCTAATTTGTTAGTTGTTAGCTGAATTATGTGCAAACTATCGGGGCTAAACAAAGTTTTAGTTTTTAGCTGCAAGTATTTTAAACAAAGCTACGAGATAGTGAATAGCTAATTAATAATCAAAACAAATACAGAAATTGCGATTAACAAACCAAATGAAGTAAGTTCTGTGAGTAGTTTAAAGTGTTTAAGTTCCGAAATTTACCTACAAAATGGAAAAGTAAGTGTTATTTTGCGATTAAAAGCGTTAATCCCGGCTTTTACGGCCTTGTTTCATGAGAGGTTTACATCTTAAACCTCGTTGGCTTGGTTTATACAAAATATCACTGGAGCAACAGTAGTTTAAATTCAAAATCAAAAACTCCTATCGCCCTTAACCTCGACGTAGATGCGGTATGTTATTATAATTTGTACTTGAGACAGTAAAGTTTTTACATATTAAGAAGTGATATAGCTAAAGGTTATTTTACAGCTAGAGCGAATAAAATCGCTACCCAGCTATTCCTATTCACCCTGTTCCTCAGTTCGATATGGTATCTCGTTTAGAAAATCAGTCAACATTTTAAAAAATCCGATTGCGAATGCAGGCATGTGGACCCTGCGGTTAGAGTTTACGTACGAGTTTGAGTATGTTTTAAATGTATTTTAGAACGTATTTCAATCATCTCTAGCGCATAAGTTCAAGAACGATTGAGATGTATAGTTCCTATTCGTCCCGTATCACGGTATGTTAAGTCCCCCAAACACTGTCATCATTTAAGCCACACATTAGTGAAACTTGCGCAGTTTGAACCGACACCTGGGGACGGTGGCGGCGATATTTTACACAGGGAATAAAACTACGAGCCGTCGTTAGTTTTGGTTCGGGACTCGGGAGGATTACGTTTTGAATGTAAATAACGTAATGTTCATGTATGGTGGAATGACGGTAATAAATGGCGTCGAGTTTATAGTTCTACAGCAGTGACTGGGGTTATTATTTATGTTGAGAGTGCAGTCGAATTTATGAGGATACTGTCTTAAGATGGACAGTTTTAATTAAATTAAATGACGGTAGCCTTATATGCTTGGTTAGGTTTGCATAGATGTAGAAATGAATTTCGCGAATTGTTATAATATAATGACTTACCTATTGTTATAAAGTAGTATATTAATATAAGAATATAGTTCTCCTTTTAGAAATGCCTTTCTTCGATTAATGTGTTCTTTAAAATAACACTTTTATTTTATTTTGAGCTGTATCTACTACATAGATATCCCATTTTCTCCCATATCCCATGTGTACAAATTGTTTTGGTTAGATAAGAATGAAATAAATCAATCAATAATATTATTTAAAATCTTTTTTCATTTACACACCTCTGAGCAGTTCAACAATCTATAAGTTCTTACAAACATAATATTTGTTTTTTATATCAAATAACTACGGATATTTAAAAATAAAAATCCAATCCGGCAAAAATCCCGAATCGTCAGTTATATCGACCCGCTGTAAAGGACTCACTGAAAGCTTTTCTGTTTGCCCAACCCGCTCGCTGCGAATAATCATGGAGACACTGCCCTATACCAGTGTAACACTGCCTGACAATATACCTACTCGTTGCGAAGTGCTATTTACCTGCTAATTTGTAATTGTAAATTTACGTAAACAGGTGTTGTGCTTTTTTGCCGAACTTGTTTTGGCCAGTAAAATAAAACGAAATATTTTGATAAGTTGGCACATGAGCATTCCGCGAAATGAAATTACGCGAAAAATCGATTCGGAACTGAAAATCGACAATATAATTTTCGGCGATAATTTAGAGAACCAAAGTAACACTACCTGACAATATACTCTATATACTAAGTACTATTAAACAGCTAATTAGGAATCGTCACTTTGCCATATAAATATTTAAAAAGAGCCACTGTCTATCAAACTTTTAACTTGCGTTCGTAAATGTATACACCCAAGAGTCACATTGATATGATTTTCACAAAGTAGGTAACTTTGTATGCAGCGTGGGCCTTTTTCTCTGCAGCTACAAAAGCAACCAAAAATTGTCTGCATTGAGTTAAAGTTGTAAATTTTTGACTATGTATGAGTGCCCTACGATGACTATTTTTAGATGTGAAGATCACATTTTTTTTGACCTGCAAATCTATAAGCAGGGGTCGAATTCAATATGTTAATACTCTCTGGTAAAAGCTGGCTAGGGATTGTGTGAATCAGACATGAGCCTTCATTTTTGATATTTTTACTTTAACGCGATGCGCACAATTTTTTCGGTTTCCAACTTTGCTATATTGTTCAGAATATGAAATAATAATGGACACTAGTTTGCGAAAACCGGTCATGTGCTACGTAAATAGAACTACGAATGTTGAAACTACCACTTTGGAGTTGTGTTTGGGTCGGATATCGATACCAGTAAATTAAATAGAGTATATTTATACTTTTTACGCACTAACATCGACAAAGCAAAGGCGCAAAAAAAGAAACGAAAAATAATAATGAGAGAAAACAAAATAATGGCTAAAAATAAAGTTAAATCCACTACTTACGCAATAAGCGAATGCTATTTACGTGTATTTCTCTAACAACTCGCACGTACCTGTAAAAATGAAAATTAGAGTTAGTATTACATTATTAACAGTCATAAAAGTAAATAATAACATGCCAAAAAAAAAATATGAGTGCCTCATTTAGTTACATCGGTAATATCATACATACGCACAGTTAAAGGCACTATAAGTTGAAGCAAATAGACATTAAAAATCAGAGAAAATTAAAAGCCGAATCAGCAGATACATTTTCATTGAGTCGACTATTTAAAATTCTTAGTAACCACTGAATAATTTATGGTGACAAAAACTTAGGTGACTTAACTAAACTAAAAGTTAAGTTTTTGTCAACGGGCCGCAACCCTTCTACCAGATTCCTGGTGGTCTCTGTTTTAATATACCAGATCATGATTGGTCATAATAATGTGATTCGAAACCACGTGGTATATTCAACTTAAAATAAATTCTATTAATTTTGCCAACCGATAATATCCCAAATGCGTACTCGGAGGTGTTTGAAAACAAACCAATACAGGCGTTGGGAAACCACGGTGTGCCGCTAATCGGCCAACTAGTTGGTAATCCCCGAGTAGTCCATATAACGACTGCATTTCCGAATATTCCCATCGCATCCCAAACATTCCTTTCAGTAAACCAGTGTGTGTGTACTTACAGACTTACGCACTAGTAGCAGAGTCGTATGGCTTACCGCCCACGCCTGTACGGGGATCAAATCCCGACTCGTTCCAATGAGTTTTCTCGATCTTACGTAGGTATCGTTTGGTTACTTTGGGGCGAAGGAAGACATCATAATGTAAACGGAGTAAAATCGTAATAAAGCCAATATTATCTTCAATTTCAAACTACAGTGAAAATCAAGACGCTTTACGTGATTATAATGCACAAAATTGTTAAAGACTAGCGCCAATTTTTGTTATAAGGCTACTAAATTCAGATTCAGGTCTCCTTAAAATGCAAATCAGAAGAAGAGTTGTGATTAGTAATCACTGATTAAGATCTGGGCTTGCGTTTTCGAATGCACCTCGTACAGACTTGTAGAGAAATTATAGCAGTCGGCTCAAAGCTTTGCTGAGGCTCTGTTCTGGCAACTCTAAAATCGAACCGGAATTGATATTGTATTGGTGAAGCGTACGTAAGCGTGTATGCTGAGAATGACGCACTTAATGAATCTAAAATTGATAAGATTTTGCAGAATGATTTTCGCAGAGTCGTTATAGTAGATGTTGTGACATGCTACGGTCCGTATCTGATATAATCGAGGCTTCCAATTTCTAATATCATTCTCGGAGCTTTTTTTTCTTTGAAAATTAGGGTTATTTACTTTTATTCGTACATATGTACCTATTACCAATTATATTATTTGCAACGGTATTCAATTTTGGTTTTCATGTTTAGCCGCTTTTATATATTATCATAGGAGGTGTAGTTTTTCGTCTCCTTCCTAACATTATAAAACTCTAGTTGCGCTTTTCTAAACAGCGTTCATTGGCCTAAACTACAAACAAAATAGTTCAAAACATCGAGTAGCGTGGTACAAACCGACATTGAAACATTCGAATACCGTAAACAAAGCATCTCAATGCACTGAATGGGAGGCAGAGTTGCGCCGGCGCCGCGTGCATTGCCCTCACCTCCCCCCGCCCCTGCGTTGTTCCCCTCACCCCGCGGCGATACAAACGCGCCTGACTGCATTCCGCATCGCTTCCTGACCAGGGCAAGTGCAGCATTACGCTGCAAGTACCTTCCCTCCCGCCGCGACCCGAGGGGCTTGCGATGCAACTGCATTCGAATCGAATCTATTTTGTGTGGGAAGTTTAAAGGCTGCCTCGGAGAATGCATTTAACTCATTCAGTGTGGTGTTTAAACAAATCAGAAGGAACACGTAAATTGTTTTAAAGGTGCATGTCTTAAAAGGTATAACCAAAAAATCGTAGTTGCCGTTAGTAAATATAATCAAACAACACAATCAAACTAAACATAATCAAACTGCAAGATAATACTTTACTTTACTTATAACTACGTACTCGTAGAAAAAAGTATTAAACAAAAAAAAAGAAAGTAGTATTAGTAATTTTAAACTCAGAGGTAAGGCAAATTAAATTTTCACACTTTAAAAGTCGTCCGATCATGTGCATGACAAGGAAAGTAAACATATCCAACGCATCGGAAAACATTGCTGTACCTTTACTCCGTCGGGTAATTAGTGAGGGAAAACGCAAAACGATTTTAAAGTGCACTTTACCATACGGACCGTTTAAAACTGGATATGGGCCGATAATTTCAAATATACGTTGACCCTCCGTAAACGGTGATTTAGATCAAAATGAACCCTACCATGTACGAGTACGTGTAACAGTTCCATAACTTACGCTCGGCGTTTTGCAAAGAAAAAAAATAGTGGGACATGGAAGTTCTGCTGAAAGCGCTTTCGCAAGGCTTTTAAGCGCTTATCTTGGAAATGATAGCCGTGGCCGGACGCAGCAAGGCTGTGATGGCAATTTGCTTACATTATGCATTAGGACATGCCCCGTTTTGCTGTGAGGAAGAGCTTTTTATCCCTACCTATCCTTTTTCGAATTAGGGTGTGGTCAGTAATTAAAAGGGTGAATGCTAGCGTTCAAGCGTCCCAATGTTTTGAAGTTAATGAAAATACTAAAATCATAAGTAATGATTCATAGGATTTAGACATTATGACAATATTTTGGTGAATTGTTTGGCACCATGCTACATCCGATTACAATGTAATTTTATACTTTAACGAAAGTTTACCACATTGGCCATTGGTGAAAAGTCATTTTATTAAGATTGTAAATAGCGACCCGCCCCGGCTTCGCACTGGATAAAAAATATACATATACCATCAGGGACTTTTTTGTAGACCTTTTCAAGGTGTACAATACTGTAGTACATTATTTCGATCTATCTTGTAGGGTTCAGGCAGCGTTTGCAATGTAAGCGCAAAAAATGTGTTTATTTACTATATCGCATAAGAAACCTCTAAAATGATCAGTGTTTCTTTACTATATATTTATTTTGGATACCTAAAAACTTTTGCTATTAGGTACCCCTGTCACAAACCACACTACACTTTTTATTTACATCACATGCGTGATCTAATTTCATTTATCGATGAGACATTGCTTTGTACAGCGCAGTCAGCCATGAAGTCAGAACTGATTCAGTTGTGAACCGGCGGAATGTTGCAATTCGTATCAGTTCGTTTAGTGGAGCTTTTTGCTGGAGTTTCGGAACGTGGGATTCAGTTTTTAAACAATTTGTATACGGATATTTTCAGCGCTATATCGGTATTTATGTAATGGATTCAGGGACCTGTGAACTCTTCTTTTCCGTCCTGGCTCTTGTTGCTTTCGCTCCTATCAAATTTCCTCAATCCTGGACTCTTGAACTGTGAAGCAACTATTCTAAGGTGTTGGGTAAGATTTTTGAATACAATGTTAATTAAGATATCGATATACCATCAGGGACTAGTGTATTTTCAGGAAGTAAAAAAACACTTGACGTAAGTAACAAGGAAACTCAATAACAAAATAAAATTAACTCTAATATTTCCTATAATATAATAAAAGAGATTGAGTATATGAAAACGTGCTCGTGTTTGTTTTCCGCGTTTATTCCTGGACCGCCGCTATTGTTTTCTGAGTTATGGCTACACACAAGAAGGTACCGCCAAAACTATCGAAGCTCCGGCAAAATAATAAAAGCGGAAATATTGTAAAGTCCAACAACGATTTATCGTGTTTCTGGCTGTGAACAAAGTGGACAACTTTGAATATTTTGAAGTAAAACTTTTCATGTCGCTGACAGTTTTAAAGAAAGTTCTTTGTCTAGCCTTTTCACGTTTCATTTAGGATCGGCTCTCATAATATTCAACGGTCTTAATTCTTGGTTTTAAAAAACGTAAGATATGCAGGTCTTCAAATCATGATGACGTATATATCCAAAGTAAGAAAAACTTTAGTTCAATTCAGGATATACTCGCAGGTCAATTTCTATATTATAATGACATTCACAAGTTGATATTGAAATCTTATTTTTTTTATTACATCGGTTAGTGCGCTGCTTAGTGCTTTCAATAGTACATTATGATACAAGTGTGCTAAGTTGATCATTACATACGAAGCGATATTCTGCGCACGAACGCATGTGAGTGCGCATAAGGAAGCTGAGCTTATGTAATGATCAAGCACACGCGTTTCATACGACTTTTTTCAACACACTTGCGAGGAAATAACAGAATAGTGTAATTAATAACTTTTGATCAATACATTAATTGTGAGAATGTTGACAGGATAGAGGTATTTACGAACCTAAGATAATTAAATTTAACTAACCTTTTTTGTGATGTTATTGAGTATCCGGAACTCTTTTTCAAATAATTTCATAAAATTAAAGACTACATTTATTGTGCAATAAATTATAGTATTTTTTTCTTACGTATTGCTCACTAGATTTTTATGATGACATTTTACTAGTATGTATCACAATTTTGAAATACATACAGAGGTTAAATTAACGCTAAAGTTGTCTTCTTATTCATTGAAAATATAATTTGTTTAAATTAATAAAACACGACGAGAATAATCTAACAAATAAACAATGTAATGATTTGAGGTTAACTTATAAATGGCGCGCAATTTTCTTTTTTGGATGTGCTGTGCGTGCAGCTTGAGACAAAGGCGCGGACGTAAAATGCCAAACAGCCAATATTAAAACAGACAATTCGTGTTTAAAACGTAATTAATTGAAATGATTCTTATTCACAATCAGGATTGTATAATTTGTATTCTATCGTAAATGTGAATATTTTTAATATATTTACTTTTCTTTTACTTTTTTAGAATGTAAACTCATAAAGACTTAAAAAAAGTAAAGGTAATACCCGACTAAATTACAACGATTCGTCTGCGTACGTACAACTTGGTACTGTACAAACGTCACTTGATCGGATTATTAAATTATTCCACTAGTTGGATAATTATTGTGAAATGCACGCGTGTTTAATATCTAGGATTATGAGCATAAAAGCGGTGGAATAAGAACCTCGTTACGAGCAGGTGTGTTGAAAAGAATTTTTAAAGCTATGATTGAACAGAGAATTAAAAGTGGTCGATGTTAAAGATTTCTGCGTATGAACATTGCGTTTCATTTACATTTTCTAGAATATATGACTTTAAAAATGAACTTTATTTCCAATATCAGATATATTGCTAGCAATACGTAGCTAAAATAAAATTCCGGTACGGTTCCTTTCGAATCAACTGCGTATGATAGTTTCGATACCGGATCGTCATGCCAATAATGGTCGACTATTTGAATGCTTACGGCTACGTTTTTTCTCTGTTGGCGATTCCATTAAAGTTCACTGCGTTTGGAGGGATTAGAAATGGTTATTGGAAATATTTATGACCTTTTTTTGCAGCTGATTTATTCATCCACAAATAACATGTGCATAAACGAATACTAATAATCATAAAACACCGCAGTAAAAGCTTATCAAAACACTAAACTACGAGTAGATTAGCGATTTTAAAAATATAAAAGTACATTATGTTAGTTATGGATGTTTTCTATGTATTTAAGTATTTATCCATATTTATCTATTATATATATCGTCGTCTAGTACCCATAACACAAGTCTTCTTGAGCTTACCGTGGGCCTAGGTCGATTTGTGTAAGATTGTCCTATAATATTTATTTATTTATATTTAAACGTGTAATTGTGTGGTGTAATTAATTACCAAAGGCTCTCAATATTTAAGAACGGTAAATAAAATAAACGTATTAAATAAAGTAAATTAACAATTTTCCGATATTTCGTAAGCATCTTATGAAACTCAGAAATGTAACAAAAGATTTTGAGAAGTTTGATATCCGTGAAACGGCGTAGGGAGTTAGCTAATAAGCTTATGTACCTATTACAAGCCCCTCAAAGTAACGTTGACCTGAATATTTTTTCATTACCTGCATCACAAAGAGGTAAGTATTTTCCTTTTTTTTTCCTCATCTAGTGTCTTATTTTCATTATAAGCAGGTATAATAAAATGGAACCCGCTGGCGTTGGTTCTTTGTTGAAAAATCCAACGGCGTCAGAAAAATTAAAACGTGATCTCTGTTCGCTGAATGCGCATTTTCAGTCTTCATAATAGGTCATACTTTTTGGCATTCAATATCTGTAGTATAAAACCAATACTAAGCTTCAATAAATAAATTAAATTAATTGAAATGAATCATACAAATGTTCCAGCAATCAAATATAAAATTTCAAATATAAAATGATATAACGCCAAGACAATTAAACAGCCAGAACACCCTTTCGCAAACAAACAAACAAATTATAACTATTAAGGCAGCGTGAATACTGGCCAATATTAATATTTCCCGAGGACCTCGTTTTATTCCGCTGCAGTTCTTCTTAGCTAAAACGTCGTAAGCGCAGTCATTTTCTTATGGGACTTGGTCGTTTTGGGTTAGAAAGTTGGAAAGATCCTATTAATGAACGTCGGACTCCTTTGTGCGGGCGTCGCAGTTCCGTGCACAATCGCCGTGACACCGAGTAATTAGTGAGAAAAATTTTGTTACTCAGTCTTCTAATACCATATTTCAATATGGCGGCGGTTTGTTAATGCGTTCGAGATAAACGGTTGAAGCCCTTTAACATTAGAATATTTGAGTTTGAGATGTGTAGGTATCATTGAGTCTTTGTTATTACTATTGATTTTTATTTATTTTAGAATGTTGTTTTTTTTTTAATTTTAGAGCACCTTTAAACAACGATATGTCATCAAAAACAAAACTTGTATAAAAACAAGTCTCGCAACTCAGTTCTTCTGCCGTAAAAAGTTGTGAGATCCATGTAATACCAAGTCGGTTGATTTATTCACTCCCTACTTAAGGGACCTTCTGTCTTAAGTTATTACGTAATTAGCTAATCTAACAACATCTTATAGTGACCACATTAATATTAAAAATCTTTTATGTTTAAATAAAATCGATTGACTTGACCATCGCATGAAAATTCCTTACTAAGGCATGTATTTGAAATATACCGTGTTTATACAATGCTTGCTTGGTTACTAGAAATACAGGCTTCTAGTTTAATCCACAACGAAGTTATAGGGGGTCGAAAATGGCCTGAACTGCTTCGAGAAAAGGATGGTACGGCTGCGCCGGTTTATTTTGCTCGACTTGGCGGGGGCACTACCGTGCCCCCAGATACCTACCAAGTTTTACTGCACTACTCATATCATACTCTATACATTTTTGCTGTCATTAAAACTGTGATTATTTCATAAAACTTTATTTTTGATGACTTTCTTTCTTTATAAAATATTTTTACCAATTTACTTTCGAAATATCACAAAGTATTGCGTGGCAAGAATGTCAATGACTATATGTGGACGAGTTTAGTGAAAGGGCCCACGTTTCCTGGAAAGCCACATAATAAGTTATAATGTTTTCATGGTATGGTTTCATGGTTACAACTTGATTAGATTTATTTGCAATTTACAAACAAAACTGCCGAAGACTCTCATAATGCTCCTTAAAACATTAATCTACAATTATTGTAGATTAATGTTTTAAGTAGCATTAAATTAAGGAGCTCTCATAATGCTCCTTAAAACATAAATCTACAATAATTGTTGTCTTCGGCAGTTTTGTTTGTATCGTCGTTGTCCGAGTATTTTAATACAATACTAATAAGAAAATCGATATGTCTTATTGTATTAAAATACTCGGAATTCCTTACTAAGGCATGAACTGGAATAAGTACAAATGGTCTAGTACGTGAGTGTATGGCCGTTCCGGTCGGCAGGCCGGCGCGATGACCCTATATCTATTTGCTTTGCCGCAATTGGCAGGCGGTAGCGACTTACTTGTTTTTAAATAACGTCAATGAAAGATAGAAAAAGGAAAAAAGTTTTTTTAAATATCAGTAAGAGTGAAGCGCAATTGTCAAATGATTTTGTCGATTTAGATTTTAGAAATATTACTTGAGGTTTACCGTAGAGAATGCCACCAGAGTGTTTTTAGTTTTTTGACACGAGCCACGGATGAATGATATACTCGTAGCAGTCGTTGCTTATCAATTTATCGTCATTTTACTTCTTTTAAAAAAAGTTTTATACACGTGAATAAACTATTATTTTAAATGCAAAGATCAATTACTACATTGATATCATAAATTAATCAGTGCCGCTATTCTAAACTTCTTTAAAATATGCACTCTTGAGGTATGAAAAAAGTTTGACACTGTCTTTCTGAAGGAGTCGCGATAGGTAAAGTACAAAATTAACTGAATACAATTTTTTCTGAGTCACAAAACGAGTAGTTTTTATGGGTCGCTAGTGACTTGTAACCACATTAGTATATTTTTTCTCAGCATCTCGCGACTGGGGCCCCTTAGATTACTCACGCGTTGCTTTAAGACAACACTAGGTATTTCATTCTTCTTAGGAATTTAAATGCAGCTTTTATGTAGCAGACTGTCAATGCAGAATTCAATTGTTTTTTTTTTCATTTTGTAATTGGATAAATTCTGTCTAAACACATACTTACACAAGAATTAAAACTTTCATCTGTAAAAAAATCTAAAAATCAATGTTTACAATATATCCGCGGGCGAGAGAAAGAAAACCAGTATTTCTGATATAAATAAATCTTTTGAACCGCTGAACTAAACTGAACTACTGAACTAAAAGAGTGAAGTACTTCACAGTGTACGAAAGATGCATATCAATCTTTTCTTATGCATTGGATTCATTAATTACTTAATATTTTGATTGAATGAAATTATTAAGAAAATATAGTACCCGACATTTTCAGCGACACATTTTGCGCATGATTAAGAAATAGACAAAACATAATTTAACTAAACTAGGTAGGTACTTCAATTTACAGGAAAACTAAAGACATACGGAAGTATTGCAAAATCAGTTCAAATACGAATGTATACATGATTTTAGCATAAATTGGTCTAGGTCTATTCAGTTTACAGTGGCGTTTTAATTAAGAGTCCAATACGGATATATCAGGGCATTGGTCTGCATCAGTGAGCCGACCGCACATTTAGTGATTATTCAGTTGTTGAATAATGAATTACATTGGATAAGCTGGGACTTTGCCGATTCGTTGGTTCACGTGTTTACTAAATGTATTTCAGAGTAAAAAAACTGGATGAATGAAATTGTTTTGATAAACGCCAACTATTATTTCAAATCTTATCTTATCTGGCTTTTTTTATATGTGTGTCCCACTGCTGGGCAAAGGCCTCTTTTCCGCTGGATCTCCATGAATCCCAATTTTGCGCTTCTTCCGGCCAGTTGTTAAGAAATAAAAAGTGTATTTCAAATAGAAAGATTTTTTTATAACACACACTATTTAAAACATACACTGTGGGCCCTGTAACTTAAGGAAAACATTAAAACGTACATTCTACTACTCAAAATAGACAACGTTTGTTCAGCGATTTTTGAAAATTCCTGGTACACTTTAAAGTTTAATCGAACACGCAATGTCTTGCGAAATTGATAAATTCTGTAGGGTGACAAGACTGACACGCAATATCAATTAGACGGATTTTAACGTCGTGGAAATACTATTTAGTTTGTATGAAAAAGAGATAATCTAAAGAATACATATTTTTTAAAATTTGTTAAACAAAAGTTTTGTTGTATGAGGAGTACAACCTACGTTTAATTTTTTTGCATTACTTACAGCCACCCGGTATAGCAAAATTAACACTTGTTTTGACGTTTTGGTTAAGCATCACTTACTTGATATAAGTGTAAGCTGTATTCAATCTATTAGTAAAGAACACCATACAACACACAACGCAAACTTGACAAGATAAGAAATAAATAAGAAATTGACAAAAAAAAAAATACAAAAGTTCATACTATTATGAATCTATCTATCTATTTATTCAGCCCGTATCCACCTACTGCCTGTATAGGCCTCTCCTTTATAACGCTACGCCACTGCACACCCACCGTTTGGCTGATACCATCTGACCATAAGGTTGACGGTCTCCACCCTGACCTTTTGGCCCATTTTAGCCACCATTCAGTAACCCGTCATCCATCTCCCATCATTCCTTCTTGCCAAGTGTCCTGTCCACTTCCACTTTAATTGTGTGATGCGTTTGCCAATGTCCGATACTTTCGTGCGGCGTCGTATTTCGCTATTCCGTACTCGATCAACAAGGGTGATGCCACTAATGCCTAACAGGGCTCGCTCCATGGCTCTTTGTGCCACGCTCATTTTATGAAGCACTCCCTTGTTGAGAGCCCACGTTTCTGACCCATAAGTGAGCGTATTAGGCAAGACATATTGATTATATACCTTCGTCTTAAGGCATTGAGGGATCTTGGACTTAAGGACATCCGCCAGGTTACTGAATTATTATTAATCATTCTAACAAAACCAAATACAATCAGTTTCTATCGTTTTATCACAATCCGTCGAACTCTATCATTAGCCCTGCTTGATGGTTCGAAACGGTTCATATCTGTCTTGCAAGATTTTGAACAACAATTTTACTGACAAACACTGTGAGTTAAATAAAGCTTGTAAAAATAATGATACTAAACTCTAAAACAGTTAACCCTTTGACCGTCAAGCATCAGACGAAAAAACCGTGCCCTCAGCACCAGCGAGCTACTCGCTTATATTTTGGACGCGATATCACGCGATGGCGCTGAGGGCACGACTTTCCGTGCGCGTGATTTGACGTCTTTGGCAGTCAAAGGGTTAAAGTCTAAATAAGGTTGATATACAATCAACAAACTTTACCTACGTATTTGCATTGTCATATTGTTTTATCACTTTTATTCAGCGGACTAGAGTTCAATTCAGCCGTGGCAAAAAGCCGGGACAAACGCTAGAAGGATGATAATGATTTTAAAATATGGCATATTTCTAAAGTGCTTGCAAATGCCGTAGACGCTAAATTACAAGTTCATTCATTTGTTAAAAAAAGAGTTTTAAAGGGTTGAAAAGAGGGATGAGCTTCGCGATAAAACGTGGTAATTTCATGATCCCACGCGGAGGCACGCACATGCTCAAAAACAATCTTTGCCTCCCACGTTCATCGGGCCGGCAAAGTGTTTGTTCCCTTTTACATTAATTTGTCAAAAATGGCGAGACTTGGAGGTGTTATACAAGGATGAAAATACAAAAAGCCAAGGACAGAAAACGGGGTGCACTATGCTCAAAGGTGTCACGCATAAATAATTAGGTCAAATCAAAAACTAACATTGTTTTGCATTTGTGTCCTTTAGTTAAGAGAAGTTTGTTATTATTGGGTAATGGAATGGTAGGCAACTCAGACAAACTTATTTATATAACAACAAAAGTTAAAGCTTACAGTAAGCGAGATTAATGAAGACATTGTATTTTAATACAGTTTAAGGCAATTAGAACTAACTTTAACGATTATGATTGTGATTTATTAATAGGCATAACAAACATCGCGAAAGTTACCAGAGTTAGGAGTAAAGATACTTTAAGTTGAAAATATTTAGCTTGAAAATAATTTGATTATACACTCAGAATGTTGGTGCCGCTAAAAAACCTGCGAAAATAAGTATACGAGTATACCTCCCCATAGAAAACGATAACATCTGATCGGCCGAAATGTATGAAATAGCCAAAAAATAAATTCGCGATTTCGGAGTTGGTCCCATAGTAAAAATTGTTAAGTATGGCCTACCTAATTACCTCGCTCAATAAGAACGGTGATTAATATTTCACCCTGTAATAAAAAGGAAAAAAAAGAACTAAACCAATCAATTTAAACAATTTACAAAATATTCTGACTCTTTAATGGTATTTGGCAATGTTTATACTTATTGTAAAGTATGTCGACATTGCATTCAATGTTATGTTTTTGGAATTTTGTATTATGTTTGCTTCATATTATGTTATTTCATATATTAAAATTTGATACACCAATTAAACCGATATTAAATATTTGAAAAGTACGGACACGAAACCCATTCCATAATTAGATTAGTGAAATTCAACAGCTTGTACCTATATTTATCATTTCATTTTCCACGCAAACCGACTAATTACCATTAAACCATCAGACTAAATCATGCCAACGTAAGCCTCTCGTGATAGAATTTGTTCGCCTCCCGTCAAAATCAATTTGAATTGGAATTACACACTTATTAGATAGATATGCAATTAGGCGATACTTGAGTTGCTGAATACCGTGCCGCTCGGTCGACTCTGGAGTCGACTTTCCAGTAAAATTGCGGTGAAACCGATACCGTGTGCCGGGCGAGCCACGCGATCGTTATTATGATTCCTAATTATAAAAGAGAATTCGAACAAAATGTGAAAATGGAAATGATATCACATTAACAGCGTTGGCGCTTCAAGCTTGGAACGTTAAAAGTCACTGAAATGAGAATGTAGTTTTCCGAGCGGTATCCTAAATTTAAAATCTTAATTTATGACATGATCTTTTGTTATCAAAATAACACCTAACTAGTTTTGTGATCAAAAACCTAACTAACTATTTTGGCTCAACGATCCAAAGAGAATCTTGGCCTCTGAAATGAGAGCACGCCACCTGTCCCGATCCTGCGTAACTTTTTGCAAGTTATTGACTCGAAGCTGAAGCAGATCCGCCGCCACACTGTCTCCCCAACGATACCTGGGCCGACCCACCGGACGGCGACCAGTCGGTCGTCCCGAGAAAGCTCTCTTGACAGCCCGATCCTCACCCATTCTCTGTAGGTGACCGAACCAGCGAAGTCTATGGGCTTTTGTTTCGACGATGATATTGGGTCCATTGGGCCTCTAATCTTCGATCTCGACAATCCTTCGGATCCTCTAGGTGCCGCTATCTCTCTTGATAAGTCTCAGGATCTTACGGAGAACTTTCCTCTCCGCTACCAGCAGCTGACTTTCTTCTTTCAGTGTTTGGGACCGGGCCTCACGGGCATACATAAGGATAAGTCTAATAACGGTCTTATATATCTGTAACTTACTATTGTGACAATTCTGACAATCAATATTACTAAAACGTTTGTAGCATCGTATTGACTGAAAGTAATCCCATTTTCACATATAACTACTTTACCAAAAAAAAGGAAATTTTGAACCTGTGTGATTTCAATTTGATGTTGCACACACATCAAATTGAAAAGTCAAACCATATTTCAGCTATCCTTTTTCAGTCGATGTAACGTATGTAGGTGATTAGTATCGTATGTAGCTATAGTGCTATTATTATTCTTATATGTAATTGGGTTTCACGTTTCATTTCAAGTTTATGAATTTTGTTGAGATAGGATTTGCATCTATAAGAATAAAAAGTTTAATTGACATAACTACTTTTTTTTTTTTTTTTTTATACTACGACGGTGGCAAACAAGCACACGGCCCGCCCGATGGTAAGCAGCTACCGTAACCTATGGACGCCTGTAACTCCACAGGAGTCACATGCGCGTTGCCGACCCTTTACAAAAAGGAGGATCCACTGTGTCGACGGCTAAAGGAACAAGAGGGTCCCTCATCGTGAACACACTGGGTCCTCTTTGAGCTCTTTGGCAACCTTACTCACCAGCAGGAACACAACACTATGAGTAGGGTCTAGTGCTATTTGGCTGTGGTTTTCTGTAAGGTGGAGGTACTTGTAGACAAATGTTTTTTTAAGTACTCAATATCACTTTACACTGTTTTTATTGGCGTTCTTAATAAACGATTCTCACTTGGCTATAACCTCGGGTTATATAATATTCGGGTAGGAATATTTCTCACTATAAGGGAATATAGCAAAAATAAAAATCCTAATATTATATTAACAGGTAATACGATACATATAAGAATCTTCACAAATTAAATTGCTAAGGAAAACGATTTTAGAAGGGGTAAGAATCATAGGTAGGGAGTTGGTACCAAATAGGTACACACCTTTATTTCCTTATTTCATAACTAAATATATGAAAATTCTATAGTGATACTCTATTGTATACAAATTTAATTCATATTTAAAAAAAAGAAGAAGTAATTTCCATTATTTCAATTTTTTAAAAGTATTCTCAAATATTTTGCAAATATTCAATCTTTTACCTGGTTTGGAGGCGGCCTATACTAAGTAGGTATTACGAAATAATGTCAAGAAATAATATTACGTAGCGAGTAAGCACGAAACTACTCGAATGTATCTAATGCCGTTATTTAGCTGGCTAGACTTCACAGCGAAAATTTAGCATGGTAATGGTTCAGGTTCCACGGAAACGCTTGTATGTTCCGTTACACAGTCGCGCCGATTGACGCACGTGATGTTGATACTAATGCGTGGGCATTATTCGTATAAACAAGGCGTTTAACATTTCAGGCGCTAATAAATTCAATTATCAATTAAAAAGGGGTTGCTTAGGGAATATTTTTACGTCTCCTTTTTCTGTTCACGCATATCAAAAGACACATGAAGTCCGAGCCAATAAGCTAAATGCGAAGGCGTAAAGGTGGTTTATCAGTAAATAAACTACATTAAAATGCCTACATAAACACACTTCAAGAGTGTTTTTAATGAGAAAAGTTTGATGCGACTTTAATTTAAGTCAAACTTCTGTCATCAACGCTTACTTTCATGGTGTCCAACGTCGACGTGTAAGTCGGTCGGATTGTTTATAAACAACTTGATTTAGATATTGACTGCGGTCGCTCTTTGATTTCCTCCCCTTGCAACTTCTGTTGAATACGAATCGTATTAAAAGTTTCCGTTGACGAGGCAAAATAAAATACAACCGAAGAAAAATAAACGACCATCGAGGTTTTGTGGAGGATAGAAGACTTTGTTCAAGTGTTTCGAGTATTTTTCCTCGATTTTGTAACTTTTTTTTATTTTACACCGAGAATATTTCCCAGAAACTTTAAATTCAAACGTTACAGATGGAATAACACGAGAAAGGTAAACTTAATATTTAAGTATAACTCTAGCAGAAAACGCGCATTCGTTCACAACTTAAGCACTTAAAACTTGTTTAAAACTTTCAGAAGAAACTATAAGTCTAACGCTAAAAGGTTCTCCCGCACTGTCCATAAAATAGAACTTGCAGAAATTATATTTCAATAGTCCCGGGAGATTAGAACATAATAGTTTGGATAAGAGAAGAGGCAAACGTTAATACGCTTAAGTCTTATGCGTGCGGACCTTAACTTTCCGCAGTTACCGCCGAACTTCATCAGCGAAAGCACTTCAGCATGTCTGTAAGTCTTTATTAGTCCGTGTTACACAATGAGCAATGGTGTTTGTTGAGTCATATGTGAGGCGGGATCTAGACCGATAGTCGCGCGGCATCTGTGCTGCCGGCTGCGATTGTATCGCGTACAAGTCGGCGGCCCGCGAGAGTTGTTATCAGATCCGTTTGTTACCAACTTTACCGGCATTGTGCTCTCTATTCGCGAAAACTTATCGGTCGGGCGCGCGCCAGCGGGAAAATGCACTTACCATGTTAGAGAGCCGCAGCCGCTGGTGTTTAGCGAGTTGAGGGTCTAGGGCTTGGAGCGGGAGGGCTAGGGGCAGCGGGAAGGGCAGCGGCAGTTGGAGCTGAGGATGCGGGGCCGGCAGGTACAGCGGCGGGCAGCAGGCGCAAGGCGTCACGTAGGACACGCACGCGAGCTGCGGCGGGAACAGCGTGGCGGTAGCGGCCTCCTCGAGGCCTCGCTATTTACTCTTACGACCGCATCCGCGGTCGGCTTCGAACGTTCGACGGCACCGTCGCACCGCGAAATTCAAAAACTTAGTAAAGTTCGGAGGAGCGGGCGGGAAACTGAGCGGTCGGGGGGGGAAGCGAGAAACGACGCACAGGGCTCGCGAGAGTGTGGAGAGAGTGGCGGTGTGCGGCGAGCACGAGACGCCAGGCCGGCGTGTGGCGATGGACTGAGCGGCGAGGCAGGTGCGCGGCCGCGGGGAGGGGCTGGGGGCGGGCCCACCTGCCGCACCTGGGCGCAGGCGCCGCGAGAGCTCAGCCTCCGCACCGAGACCACCGCGACCTGATCTCTTTCAAACATCCACAGCGCGCCCAGGACATTATTAACTTTCCCATCCCTCAAAAATAAAATTAAAGTATAAAGAAAAGTGTACACAACGTTCCTATGAAAGATTATTTAAATTCGGAGAAAGTTCGAGTATTTTATTTAGAAATTCACTTCACTTAGCCACTGTACTAAGTTAAGTATTTAGTACAGTTTTTTCAATCAATATTAAATTGAATTATTCTAATAGATAAAAATTTAAATGCCAATTCAATTCCAATAAGAATTATATTAGATTATATTTAATTACATATTTTCAGAAACATTACAAATCGATTTTGTTGCTGAACAGTGCATACGAAAACTACAAAATTACGAAAATCTTAAAAAATCCACTATACGTACTAAGTTAGCACATTCAGGGCCGAGAACCCGACTGTCGGGTTCTCTGTTCGTAGCTACTACGCGCTACATACGAAGAATACGTGGCTACGGGCTACGAGCGTGGCACGTAGCACTAGGTGACTTCGAATGTGTTAGCAACCAACCGACGCAGTCAAGTCAGAAGAATGATGTGCTCACTGCACAATTATTTTCCCCTGTCGATATTCGAACCCTGAGCAAAGAGGTCACTAGCTATGGAAACCAAGTGACCAAAAAAATAAATTACAACTCTGACTAGAGTCGGTCTGCCTACCCTATGATCGATACTTGATGTAGCACCTTGGTTCAAAACTAACCCCCTTATTAATAAACGTTTTACAAAACTCATTAAACAAAACAAAAAACGTTTTATTAAGCGTTTGTCGTTATCTATCACTTTGACAGTTATGTTAGTTAGAAATAGACAAAATATTAATTAACTAAAAGGGATAAGACCCGGGCCTACTTTTAAAAATGTTTCTTTAAAAGTCGGCTCAAGATCATATTGAACGCGAATCTTCTTTTTTTTTGTCGCAGAGGCTGCTGACTGTAGAAGATCGTAAGGCACTCGTAATATAACAAAATCAAGGTAAATTGAAAATCGTCTTGTTAACTGAACAAGTCGCATACTTGACGTCTAAAGCGGCGCATGAGATTATTTCATTGCCTCCGGGGAAAACGAGCATAACTTTATTTTTAATAATGTAAAACAACACTGCATTTTTATGGCATACTTAGAATACGTTTCAATGAGCAGGTACGTTATTAGACAAATATGCATTTTACAGACCGTCTCAGCAAATATTGTCCCTCTAAAGCTAATGTATGAAATCGCACTAATCAATGTGGAAATGGGCCCTAATGCTAGTTAGTATCACAACATAGTATAAAACCGAGTCGCTTTCCGCTGTTTGTCCCTATGTATGCTTAGATCTTTAAAACAACGCAACGGACTTAGATGCGGTTTTGATAGATAAAGTGATTCAAGAGGAAGGTTTATATGTATAATAAGTAAATCTTTTCAAGGTACTTTTTATGCCCTCTTCCCCACTTTACCTTTCAGAGCGCTTCCGATTTTTGGCGGATGGAAGCAACCATCGGCTGAGATCCAGCGCAGATCTCTATCTTGCCATCCCTCCTCATAAAAACAAATCATACGTCGAGTCATTTACGGTATACTCTGTGAAGTTGTGGAACGCGTTGCCATCTCTGCTGAGGCAGTGCCAGTCAGTGGCGTCGCTTAAGGCTAAATTGAAAAAGTTATGGCTTTCAAACCCATGACAATTGGAAGGTGGGTGGACGTGTGCGGTTATATATGTTTTATATATATACATATATATATATATATATATATATATATATATATACCTATGTATGTATTATTATATTTATATATATGTATTTGTATAATCTATACCAATACGTTACGTATTTATTAACACTACCTACAGTATCTAGGTTTAGTAACTTCTCCGTAGTTTTGCCGTCATGTACAACTAATGTACAAATCTTTGTCTACCATGTCTGACCGATTTCTCTCAGTTGCTTAAAGGTTAGCTGGAAGAGATCCCTTAAAGGGATAAGTTCGCCTTTGTACACACTCACTATATTTTTGTTGGTCATGTATTTGTTTTGTGCAATAAAGTGTTTTACTACTACTACTACTAAATGCATAATATAGTAGAGAAACACTGATAATTTTAGAGGTTTATAATGTGATGTCGTAAATAAACTAATTTTTTGCGCTTACATTGCAAACGCTGGCTGAACCCTACGAGATAGATCAACATAATTTACCACAGTATTGTACACCTTAAAAAGTTCCAAAAAAAACAGCGATGGTATACATATGTCTACCACTTAGGGATAACCAACAATAACCATTTTTTCATCCCGTGCAAAGCCGGGGCGGGTCGCTAGTGTTGATTAAATTAAACACGGCATTAGTATAACCTTTCGATACCCAAAAATTTTTTACATTAAGCATCATCTTCGAGATATTCACTGTTGAGGATGATGACAAAAAAACTCCATTAAAAGCTCTAAACGCTACATTTTATTTATATCTACGCGATTCCCTCGCCACTCAGGGAGTAAACGAAATCACCCCAAGTAAATAGTGCACTGCTAAAAGGTGGATAATCCGGTCTTACCCCAGAACGAGCTTACGTACGTGCTTAACCGATCCTCAGTTACCGGACCTCTGAAATCAATCAGATCTCTACGGACATCCGGACAGATTGCATAAAGTTTGCAGATAAACCACTTATGTCGTCTTATCTTATTTAACGATCTCTCCTAGCCTAGTCCGTACTAGTCCTAGCGACCCTGCCTACTGCCTACGAAGCAGGGGGTCCCGGGTTCAAATTTTGGTGCGTTTATTTGTGTTTATCACGTATATTGGTCACTGAGTCATGGATTTTTATATGTAGGCAACTAGGTATCATGTCGATTAGTACATAAGGTTTGAGGATTTAAAAAAAAGGAAATGTACAGATTTCTAAAGGGTCGGCAACGCGTATGTGAGCCCTCTGGAGTTGCAGACGTCCATAGGCAACGGTACCTGCTTACCACCAGGCAGGCAGTATGCTTGTTTAGCACCGTCGTAGTATTTAAAAGAAAACATACATGTTATCTAGATTATACAAAGTCGGAAATGTCATGATTTTCGTGTCTTCAAAATTTTATAACGATTAGTCGACTGATTTACACACTGCTTTTGAAATCGTAAACGTAATCGAAATCATCAATCTAAGTAAGTTGAGGTACTATATTCATCAATCAAGAAAAACAAGCTTCAATTAAGAAAAGCATTCATGAAAAATAAACTATTATTAAAATCGCTTCAAGGACAAAAAAATCCCAGACTCATTTATTGGAGTAAAATATTTATACAAAATTCCACCGTCCGAAATTCATATCATATCTGAAATTAATGGCGTAACTGGCTGTGTATAATGAAAACCCCTTAACAAATTGTAAAACAATCGATCCCTTTTCAATTAATTAAATGTTTAACTCGGTAATTATAATGAAAATGCTACAGTGATTCGAGACCAAAGGATTTTTTTAGTAGTTATGCCCGCGGCTACGCTCACGTGCGTACATACATACATCGATGGATACTTAAACGACTGGGCTTAGTATATGTGTCGATGCAAGGTAAAAGGTTCCAATTTATCGATATGAAGTTATAAAGTTGATGGAGACCAAGTCAGACCGGCATCAATATATGCCACAGAGTACTACAATAATTGCGTTGCTTATTTATTTATGTACATATCATATCGGAAGCGCTGGAGGCCTAGCGGTAATACGTCAGACTTTCAATCCGAAGGTCGCGGGTTCAAACCCCGGCTCGTACCACTGAGTTTTTCGAAACTTATGTACGAAATATCATTTGATATTTACCAGTCGCTTTTCGGTGAAGGAAAACATCGTGAGGAAACCGGACCTAATCCCAACAACGCCTAGTTTCCCCTCTGGGTTGGAAGGTCAGATGGCAGTCGCTTTCGTGTAAACTAGTGCCTACGCTAATTCCTGGGATTAGGTTGCCGAGCAGACCCCAGGCTCAATTGAGCAAAAAGCTGGGACAAACGCTAGGAAGAAGATGACATATCATACATAAATAAATAAATAACGCAATTATTGTAGTACTCTGCGGAGGAGTAACAACAAATTTTCCCGCCTACTTTATAGGCCAAGAAAATTAGATTTTTTCGAAGAATTAATTCCCAGCAGGCTGGAAATCACTTTAATACCTTCATGTGGTCCTAAATGCATGTAATCCGAGTTTGCCCAATCCCAAGAAGTGTGCATAACTTTTTAGCGAAATTTTTGCTCTTTGTCAGGTTTTTGCTTGTAGCTCGAAAACAGTACGTCCGACGGAAAATGTCTTGTATATCAATATTAAAGAGGGTTAAATTCTGCGTCGAGTGAGTAACTTAACTTCTAATTCTGTTCAGCGGTACAGCCGAAATCAAAAGTTATAAACCGGGAAAATGTCTCATTTAATTGAAAAACTCTTATTTTGACTTCCATACCACATATTTTTGAAACAGGTGAGTCCTGTTGAAAAACCTATAGAATAAAAGTTGTAGAGAATGTAATTTCACGTTATATCGACATCTCAATTTTCAAGTAAAGTCATTTTGAAAGACTAAATTTGGCATGAATTCAAAATCAGTTTTTTCTAAATCCTTCTGAGTTGCATATTTTCCATAAAATATGAGGTGTGAGGCGTACATTTAATGCATTGTTACATCTAAAAACATTTAATTGCATATTTCTAAAACGTATCTAATCAGAAAACTATTTATACACCGTGTTTTATTTTATTTCCGGTAATTTCAAGGGTATATTCCTGAGCTTAACTTAGGTTTATTTCTCGAAGATGCCAGTGTCCTACTTAGCTCCAGTTCTTAGGTAATCGATATTGTATTAATGCCTTCTAATTGTGTTAACCTACATTTAATTTCCTTTTTTTACTCTGAGAACCCACTACAAAATGATGCACCTGTGTGTTAAGTCAAATAGGTTCAGTAGTTATTGATTGATTCCCCAATCTGTATATTAACTCAACCAAACAATTGAACATTATCACATGTCAATGAAATTTCGAACATTAACAATCCGAGATACAAAGGAAACATATCGTATTGAAAATTTTATAATTGAAAGACAAATGGAAAAATTCACCGCGATGAGCAAGATTCGAACTTGCGACCTTTCGGAACACCGGTCCGAATTTTTCCATATTTATTTCAATTATATAATTGAAATTTCGATTGCAGACGTTTCTGCTTAAATAGTACAAAATTAATATTGTATTGACTTAACACACAGTCACAGTTACATGACTTTATAGCGGGTTCTCAGACTAAAAGAAAAATAAACACAATCAGAAAGACGAAAAAGAACTATCGATTACCTCAGAACTGGAGCAAATTAGGACACTAGCATCTTTAAGAAATATACTTAAGTTAAGCTCAGGAATGTACCCTTGGAATTACCGGAAATGAAAATAAAACACGGTGTATAAATAGTTTTCTGATTAGATACGTTTTAGAAATATGCAATTAAATGTTTCTAGTTGTAACAATGCATTAAATGTACGCCTCACACCTCACAGTTTATGGAAAATATGCAACTCAGAAGGATTTAGAAAAAACTGATTTTGAATTCATGCCAAATTTAGTCTTTCGAAATGACTCTACTTGAATATTGAAATGTCGATATAACTTGAAATTGTATTCTCTACAACTTTTATTCTATAGGTTTTTTTTTTTTTTTTTTATACCACGACGGTGGCAAACAAGCATACGGCCCGCCTGATGGTAAGCAGCTACCGTAGCCTATGGACGCCTGCAACTCCAAAGGAGTCACATGCGCGTTGCCGACCCTTTACAAAAAGGAGGATTCACTGTGTTGACGACTAAAGGAACAAGAAGGTCCCTCATCGTCAACACACTGGGTCCTCTTTGAGCTCTTTGGCAACCTTACTCACCAGCAGGAACACAACACTATGAGTAGGGTCTAGTGCTATTTGGCTGTGGTTTTCTGTAAGGTGGAGGTACTTCCCCAGTCGGGCTCTGCTCCAGATTTGAGCGATGACATTCGCTGAACGTGCCCTACCACACTTAGCGAGATGCCATTCGCAGTGCCCATACCTCTCTTTATGGCGTAGTTTAAGGACATACCCAGGTCCGGACGTAGTTTAAGGACATACCCCGGGTCCAAAACGGGGGTTTTTCAACAGGAGTCATCTGTTTCAAAGATATATGGTATGGAAGTCAAAATACGAGTTTTTCAATTAAATGAGACATTTTCCCGGTTTATAACTTTTGATTGCGGCTGTACCGCTGAACCGAATTAGAAGTTAAGTTACTCATTCGACGCATAATTTAATCCTCTTTAATATTGAAATACATGACATTTTCCGTCGGACGTACTGTTTTCGAGCTACAAGCAAAAACTTGACAAAGAGCAACAATTTCGCTAAAAAGTTATGCACACCTCTTGGGATTGGGCAAACTCGGATTACATGTATTTAGGATCACATGAAGGTATTAAAGCGATTTCCAGCCTGCTGGGAATTAATTCTTCAAAACACTTTTTATAGATCTTATTTGCTTGGCCTATTAGTTTAGAGCGAACCCAGCGGCAGCTAAGTCAAAGAGCTTTGCTTGCTGGTACGATTGTATTTTTTCTTATATAAACATCTGTTTGATAAATAAATTTTAAAAAAAAGTACTTCCAAAAACTACGCAATATACGCTTTCTACTTGTGAAAGAATTAAGTGTAGTCAGAAGTAGAAGAAGCTTAGCCGATGACGTATTCAAAATTACATTCACACGCTCTTTTTGTCTTAGCAATAAAGTCATGCTATAGTATTTTATACAATCGTGACATAATACAGAACTTTTCAGTCGAGTACCTTGTTTAGGCCACGAAGCTTGCTGAGTGGCCTAAGTAAGGTACGAGATTGAAAATCTTAATTATGTCACGATTGTATACAATACTATTTCTACGAGTGCTCAAAATAGGCAAGCCGGTAAGATTTAAGTTTGACGAATGCTGTCGCGAACATCGCGAAGCAGTTCGTGCTTGCCGGTTTTTCGGATAGATGGCGGTAGCAGTCACGTTCGATCTCAATATCGCTTTTAGTATGGACGGATTTTTTGAGAGGGGTTGTAGGGTAGATACAGGGACGACGGGAGGAGAGAAGGTTGCGCGCGAACAAATCAATGGTGAGCGCTTTAATATTTATCTTTCTACTCGTATCAGTTCATGGACTTTCTTACTGTGTTATTGTGATGATCATGTGTCTTGTGTTATTTACCAGCGTGTATCAGTGCTCAGAGAGATCTTTGATCCCAGTGAGTTGTCAATGGTTATGAACTCAGGGTAACCATAGTGTGAGGAACGGGGTCGCTGTAAGGGGAGGTGGAGGCGACTATTTAGCCCGAGATACCAGATGGATAATCACGGGAGGCTCATAGGCCGTAGGAGTAATCAAAGGAGATATCGTCAGCTCACACCATCAACGTCCAGGCCGTGTCTACGTATAGTATCTGCGTGTCCGTTAACATATTTACATCATTCGTATTCTCTAGTCAGTAAACTCATCGGCTCAGTATACCAGAAAAACATGGTGAAGCTGACGACAAATGCCTTACACAACCTGCTCCCTCTATACAATTTAGTAACTTCGATCTCCCGGTGGATCGTACCGGCGATCGGGGAGGACTACCGTCCTTCTCCCCGACCGTTGTATAATTTTGTATGGAAATCCGTTTTAGCATAGACGACGATGCTAAAATTTGCGACCATAAAAGCCCCATCGAAAAGTATGCGCTAGTAGTTCGGTCTACAAAGTCTCAATTCAAGCATTATAGTCGACGAGTTGAAAATAGTAGTTTTCGATACAAGTGCGAGAAGTATGTCATTCTGCACGAGTACGGAGGTTACTTGACCCGAGCCGAGAGGCTAGGGTCAAGACTCGGGACGAGTGAAAATGACATTTCCGCACGTGTGTAAAACAACGTTTTTTAATACAATTGCGAAAAAACTACAATGAAATAAAATTACATTTATATTCTGTCAGTGTACGAAAGACAGCTTCGAAAGACGACAATCGAAAAGGTGACGGCAGGGTTCAATTATTGGGCATTAGCGTTTCGACCACTAATTCCTTTACCTTATGACGTGTCAATCATCAACACATCGTGCAAGACATCTAAGGGTTATCGCACACCTAACACGTGTCAGTTTAATGCTTGTAACACAGCTTGGTAATAATCGCTAATTACCAAGCTGTGTTACACCGATGACGGGATTAATTAATACTATCGAAAACAGACACGGTTTAACTGTTCCCGTACCGCCGCGGGCCTTAGGGCCGACATCCGCGAAACAAATGAAATACGTTTCAAATGGATTGGGACATTATTCCGCATTTAATTTATATTTTTTGACAAATAAAGAGTTTAAATTTAATATAAATATTCCAACTGTGATTGCAACAGCAATGCAGCGCGACTTTCGTACAGTCGTAAAGTCTGTCTGTCCGTGTTACGTACAGTAACAGTTGATTAAAAAAATGTAAACAAAAAAGAACCGACTTCACTTAGCCTCCACCTTTCCAAAAGCAAATGCCCGAGCTACTGTAAAAAATACTCAAATCACTATAGGTGTGCCTATAATAGTTGAAGAGTTCCCTCGATTTCTCCAGGATCCCATCATCAGATCCTGACCTGGTTACGATGGGTCCAACTGTGAAGTATACTCTTTCAAACAAAAAAATAATTTTCCAAAATGGTCCAGCCGTCTTCGAATAATCGGTGAACATACATAAAAAAAAGCAAAACAAAGATCCCGACGAATTGATAAACTCCTTGAAATCTTTTAGTCGGTTGAAAACTATTCTCCACTCTTTTTAGGTCTAATACCAGTGTAAGAAAAATGTAATATGATTCTATCTAATTTTCTGACGGAACTAATTAATAGTTAGTATCGAAAACAGACACGGTTTAAATGTTCCCGTACCGCCGAGGTCCTTAAGACCGACATCCGCCAAACAAATAAAAAACGTTTTAAATGGATTGACAATATTGATACGAGTATGAAGCGGGCTGCCTTTGTTTTGATATTGATTATTCAAGCAAGTAATGGACTAAGAGCTGGCCACGTCAGAAATGACACAATAATGAGGGCAACAAAACCCATCTGGTTAGATTGCTATACTATCTTAATTGCTAGATCCGGGCATCTGGCAGCTTTTAATCGGTGGAGGTCAGAGTGACAGACTCGCAACTTTTTTGAATTGGAAAATAGTTTTACCAAAATAGGGAAAAACTGCCGAAGTTGTCTTAGTTATAAAGGACAGGGCACATTTATTCACATTAGATCAAAACACATTGCGTATTATTACGGAAACAAAAACAGTAGGTGACAAACTATTACATTATACGCTGAATGAATTACATTATACGTCGTTTGGCACTACTTTCCTCCAACAGAAATTTTGGTAATGATATAATCTAATTATTTAAATCATTTCTCATAATATTGCATCAAACACAGAACTCTAGGATTTGTTTTCCACCAGTTTACAGAGAGCTTTTTAGAAATAAGCATAGTAGCTATAGCAAACTGACTAGAGGGGTTTCGTTGCTCTCATTATTGTATCATTCCGTCTATTTAAAATACTAAATGTGTGTGTTTTTTTAATATGTTTTACTTCACGTAATTTTATCTGTATTGCATCAAGCTCCTCGTGGAACCCTTTGTACAATAACATACAGTCTATTAAACCATTTGTAAGTACCATTAAATGTATTCTCTTTTTTATTATTTAGAATTTGAAATAAAGGAATATCAACTACATTATCGAATTAATGAATAGTTAATGTAAATATTGCATGTTTTTATGTAATTAAAATTTAAGTTTTAGTATCAATATCAAGATGAAAATGAAGTGCCCTAACAGGGTTTGCGGTGAACTTTCCTAGTTATAAGACCTATTTTATACTTACCCACAAAAGAAATTGTTGTAACTCGAAGTAAAATTATGTTTGGTGTGTAGTCTGAGTAGAGAACGTTTTCCGTTTATTATGGGAAATATTCTCGTTAGAGAACGCTTCCCATACAAAACGGGAAACGTTCTCGAGAACAGCACAAGTCTAAGTATGAGAGGTTACAGAATTTCGCATTTAATAACAAAATACGTTGTAACTAGAGAACAAATCAAAGCATTTTAATAAATATTTTGATTTGTTGCCGGGCAGCCTAGGAGTTAGGGCGTCTGCCGTGAATGCAGAAGACGCTGGTTCGATCCCAGTCCCGTGCACCAGAGGCTTAATTTGGTCACTTTTCCTTTGTATATGACATCTGTTTTTTTTTTAATTACGTAGTGTTTATGAATTTTCGTAAAGCTTTGAAAAGTGACTTCTGTTTGTTATTTACCTTTTTGCATGTGTTACAGACAGAACGAGTTAGTTAACGAACAAATAACGCACAGCTTCAACCATTGTAGATAAACCCGTGAAATTTGGAACCTCTCAGGGCGGTTTGTTAATGGTTAGTTATACTACATAATATAAACTACTCTTATCATTTGTCTTTCTTGTTTGCAAGTTAGCAATAAATAAGTGTTACAAATGCCCGCAATTTTTATCCAACAAACTAAAACTGCACGGCTTTGGTCTAAACTAAATTAAGACACACATAAATTAAGCTCCAAAAGCTAGCTATTTACCAGCTAAAATTCTACCTTTCGGGAAAAGAACAGACCTCGTTTTACTGCGTGTGTATGTCAAATATCAGCGGACTTTGAAAGTCCAATCTCAACTTAATATCATAAATACAAAAGTAACCCTATCTGTCTGTATGCCCCTTTCCTCTTCCGGCGTGTAAGTAGGTACCGATTCAAATAAAATTATCCATGGGAATGTTAAGTCCCAGGGAAGGCCATAGTCGTGGGACAGTTTTTGCAACAGAAATTATACCATAAGGATGTAAAGGCGCGACATTGCATTTTTTTTATACCAAAACGGTGACAAACAAGCATACTGTCCATCTGATGTTACGCAGCTACCGCAGCCTATGGACGCCTGCAACTCCAGAGGTGTCATATGCGCGACACCGACCCTATAATATAAAAGAGGATTCGCTGTGGCGGCGAGGAGGCAATATGGTCTCCCGTCGTCAACTGCAAGTTTACTCCGCAAGTGCTTATTCTACGCAAACAAAATCACGGGTAGAAGTCAGTAATCGAATAAATCATTTGCTAGACTATAGCGTGATCTAACATTTACGCATTATAGGTTGGTATGTGTAAAGGTTTGGTATGTGTACTCGCTCGCCCACGCCGGGCCCCGGCCGTTGACCCTGCGCCGGCGCCGCCAAGCCGTCTCGTATACCGTGTTATGTAACGTGACCTTAACATTTGGTGAGGCCTTTTTGAGTGCTATTGTCAGGGCACTGTGTGATGTCATCGCGCCGCCGGTAGTGGGTATATATGCCAACGCCGGCCCGTAATTATAGGTTCGCTAGTTCTAGGGTCAGGCCGAGATATATAGATATAATGCTAGATACGTTCTCATATCATAGCGTTGTGTTCCTGCCAGTGAGTTAGGTTGCCAGAGAGCTCAAAGACGACGGGGGACCCTCTTGTTCCTTTAGCTGGGAACACAGTGAATCCTCCTTTACATATTAAAGGTGCTGCGTCACGAATGCGGCACCTCTGGAGTTGCAGGCATCAATAGGCTACGGTAGCTGCTTATCATCAGGTTGGCCGTATGATTGTTTGCCACGACAGTATAATACGACGTAAAATGGATTTTATTACACTATGAACTTTCTGTAATAGTTAGTAGTCACCGGCAATAGTATCTTCTTACATGAAGGTCGCAAAAATATGTGACACGCTCTTATTTGTAAGGCCATAAGAGCGTGTCACATGTTTTTGCGGCCTTTGTGTAGGAAGATACTATTGCCGGTGACTGTACCAGCAGTTGTAAATGTGTGTTACTTTGTCGTAGACGGCAAATTAAAGTCAACATATTCTGGTGCGTTCACATGTATGGCTTCATTCTAAGAGACAGACGCGTCACCTCACCGAACGTGGTCATGTCATGCATGTGAACGCACCAGAATATATGACGGTAATTTGCTGTCTGGGCAAAGTCTAAAAGCGACTAATTACGAACCATTTTGAGCCGCAGAAGTATGATGGCTGAAATATTTTCTTTTAGATCAGTGTCCAAACACAAAGTACAATATTTAATCAAGCAATATATCCTCCGTAAATCATTATCTGTTTCTATTTTGTTTATACTCTTTATAGTTATTAATGTTATTATTAAATTAATATTATGTTTGCTTGATACCGATACTTTTTTAAGGGCCTGTTTCACAATCTCCAGATAAACTTATCTGCCAGTTAAAATTGTTGCTATCCTTTTCTCCAGTCATATAAAAGAAAAGAACAGCAAACATTTATCTGACAGATATGCTTTAACTGGAGATTGTGAAACAGGCCATCAATGTTTCATAAACCGTCGAATAGCTATTTAGTTCGTTATTTTCCAATAACAGGTTGTTTGTTCCTAGCCCGAAAACAAATTGACATATTTTAAAACATAAAAAGTTCTTGGTATTTATATTAAAGAATATGAAACATTTAATTCTTTTAAAAATAAATAAGAAATAGTGTAGGTATATAACATATTTCAATATTGACACATACTATAATTCCTGCACTTTTTTAACATTCGTTTCATTCGTAACAAACAGCACAAGAATAAAATGCATACATTTTATTCTTGCGCTGTTTAAATGTTCTTTATGAAATTTGTATAAAGTAAGTAAGTCAACTAGTAAAGCTCTTTAAATTTGATATATTTATCAAAGTCGTTTAAGAAAACTAGGCTCCAAAAAGTATAATAATAATTATTTTTAAGTTTTTTGGACCCACGGTTCAAACACGCCGTTTTTAGGGTTCCGTAGCCAAAATGGCAAAAACGGAACCCTTATAGTTTCACAATGTCCGTCTGTCCGTCCGTTCGTATGTCAGCCATTTTACTCGGAAACTATAAGACATATCTTCATAAAATTTAGACATAAGGTGCATTTTGTATGCCGCTATTTAGTTATGTAATTAAATCGCAAAAAAAGTTTTAGAACATACAGGTAACTGATTTAAAAAAAAAGACCAAATATCAACATGTTACATATCAATCGATAGGTCTCTAAAAATAACATTGAGGTTTCTTTGAAATTTTGTGATTAAGTGAATATTTTCAGAAATAATCGCTTCTAAAGTCAGAAAAATTGTGTCCATTATACGTGGTCCGACACGCACTTGGCCGGTTTTTTGAACTTTCAGAGTTACTATTTACGAAAGTTTTATCCAAAAAATGTCGAAGACGAAGAGACTCTTTTTGAAACACATATCCAACGATACCGAACACGATAGGGTTGGAGCGAAAAAAGATTCACCCCCCACTTCATGTGTATTTAGGTAGGTACCCCAATTAAATAAAAAAAACAGTTATTATTCCATCACTTTGTCGGCGTGATTAATGCATATACTCAAACCCAGCTTACTAATGCTAACGGTCACTGAGCTAGACCGCGACAGACGGACGGACGGACGGACATGGCGAAACTATAAGGGTTCCTAGTTGACTAAGGAACCCTAAAAACAACTTCCTCTTACATTTTCGCCCTTGACATTTTCTATGGAACAGCTAATTTTTTTTTCGCATTTACAAAATTGATACCATAATAAAAGTTATTTGTTATTTAACTAATAATATAAATGGATATAGTAAATAGGGGGTTGAAAACATCCGGATAATATCCGGATGATGTGGCCACTATCCGGATAATTCCATACAAATTACTATTAGAAATATCCGGATTGGGTGCCCTAGTAGTGCAAAGAACTTTGAACTTGATAAAAAAAATACATTCATTGTCTGTTAAACCGTCACTAGGCAGATGCTAAGAACTTTTTCAAAATACATATTAATAACTTGCATTCAATTTCTTGTCATGCGCAATTATGACGTCACGCGTTTCTACCAAGCAAGCTAAGCGCGACCATCCCGTTGTACTATTAACTGTTCAAACTATAGTAGAGTCAAAAGCATCGTGCCGCTCGGATCATAAAATAAAGCAAGAGCGCTGCGACGCGGAGTGACAGCAGACAGCGAGAGTGAGCGAGACGTCCAGTTTCACGAGTTTCGACTCAATCGGAACGTTGCTTTCGACCCCACTATAATGACTATGTGTGCAGCAAAAACCTGATGCGAGTGGGTAAAAAGTGCATTTTAACCGCGAGCGTCGTATAAGGTAGGCACCAAACCGTAAATGCCATGGTCACCCATCGTATCGGCGTGATCGCCTCCTCTTTTTTATTGTAATTTATGCCTTATTAAAACAATTTATTCTGTTTCGTTCTTGGAATCCGCGGACGATTTACTTTGCGCTTGTGTTTAATGTTTGGTTTACACGTCCGTTATTTTGAATTTCTGGGCGTCGGGTTTACTGAAATGTTGTTGTCATTATTATAAACGATTATTCAACATTATGTCAAACAGATGTAATGTGTGTTTATAATGAAATCGGTTAAAATCCCTTTGATCTAGATTACACCACTGAAACATATTTAAACGCCGAACACAGCAATAAAACTAAAACAAGAAAAATGTAAATTACATAAAGGATTAAAATTTCAAGGATTGTTTGAGCCAAGTCGAACTTTGATGTTTATAAAAATCGACTAATCGTGATAATCATCGTTAATTGATCGAAACGAAACATGTCGAGCAAAAAACCTACTTAAATTACGGGAGTTAAAAATATGTTTAATATGTTAAGAGTCTCACGAAGGTTTTATAATTAAAACTTTGATGTTATTCAAAAGTTTCAAAACCAGACTTGACTAAGTAATATAGGTCTCATAAGTTTGGAAAACCGTTTAAGAATATGTTGTTTTGTACAACCTAATAAACATTTAACTCTTGTAATGTTTCTTAAGATGCTTAAAGAAACTTAATTAACTCCTACTACAATGCCCAGATGGTTATTATCGATCCTATGTAAAAAAACCGGCCAAGAGCGTGTCGGGCCACGCTCAGTGTAGGGTTCCGTAGTTTTCCGTCCGTCACAGTAAGTGTCCCCACTTAAGAGTTAAAATAACACCGCCATGTAGGATATGATATGAGCGTTCCACGTACAGCGACATCTATCGGCAAATTAAGTAAACTATTGCGCGCGAGCTTAAAGTATGGAAGATGATTTTTATGGGATAATTCTTTATTGCGTGAACCGATTTTCACCGTTTTTACTTTATTTGAAAGCACGTGATTTCATTGTGATTTTGTAGAAATTTCAGGTACAATAAACATCTGCTTATACGGTTAAATTACAAACTTAGTTCAGAAATTATTTTGTATTTTTTTTCAAAAACTATTCAATCTATCAAGTTCAAAATAATTTTCCTAGAAAGTTTTCATAAAGTTCTACTTTTGAGATTTTTTTCATATTTTTAAAACTTATGGTTCAAAAGTTAGAGGGGGGGGGGACACATTTTTTTTACTTCTAGAGCGATTATTTCCGAAAATATTGACATTATCAAAAAATGATTTTAGTAAACCCCTATTCATTTTGAAATACCTATCCAACAATATGTCACACGTTAGGGTTGAAAAGAAAAAAAAATCACTCCCCACTTTACGTATAGGGGAGGTACCCTAATAAAAAAAAAATCCACTTTTTATTTTACCACTTTGTCGGCGTGATTGATATACATAAAGAGTGGTATACATAGAGTCCGGAAAAAAAGTAGCCGTGCCTTTTTTGATTTATCTTTTTATTTTGTGCCGATTTAGAAGCAGTGTTTATATTTAAATAATCTCTAGATACAATCATACAAAACATAAATACAATCATACTTAAATAAAACAGCGTTTGGAAGTTTTCGCCTTTTGTATTCCATCATACACATAGTTTTTTGAACAGCGTCTTCTGACAGAATTTTTGAGGTGTTTCTCAAAAACATGTTTTTTCTTATAGTTTGATTTGATGAGCTATTTTATACCTTAATAAATTGTCTTTCTTCAATAGTAAACTTTTTTATCTGGCTTCATTTTAAGGTAGTTACAGTAATTTTTAATTAAATGTATTTGCCTTTTTTCATAGAAAATTATCTCACATAGAAAAATCTTTGTCAGAGGTTAGATTAGAGAGTCTTCCTGACGATCCTAGCTAAAATACAGTTAATTAATGTAGCTTCTTGGTAAGATGAAATTCTGAAAAGCATAAAACGGGTTGTGAAAATGGAAATACAATTGTGGCATTGTAGCGGATGTCGATTGAAGATTGTCAAATTATGTTGTTCAAAAGGTTACAAAGTATGTTGAATTAAAAACGCGAAAACTTAAATATGCTCACATATTCTATTATGATTGTATTTTACTTTATTAGTATTGTATCTACGGATTAATATACTGCTTCAAAATTAGCACTAAATTAAAAAATACACAAGATTGTACACTGCTACTTTATTTCAGGACCACTCCTTATTAGTACCAAATTTCAGCTTTCTAGTGCTAACGGTCACTGAGATTATCCGCGGACGGACGGACGGACGGACGGGCAGACATGGCGAAACTATAAGGGTTCCTAGTTGACTACGGAACCCTAAAAAACTTTCTCCTACCTAAAAAAGGAATAGAAAAAAAAACACAAACATACATGGGCTTATCTGTAAATGATCACGCTTATAATAATAATATTAAGAAACTAAATAAAAATATCAACAAGTAGCAAACAGAAACGAAACATACAATATGAAATAAACAAATTGTGAAATTATATGTATGTACATGTACTTCGGAACGTAGACATCTTCCTAAGAGGATTCATACCAAAGCGTAATAAATGGAATGGTTATGTTTATTACTTAAATTTTAATTAAATTATTCCCGTCTTATATCAATTAATATTATAGCTCTCCAAATAGTCTTGTCGGACGTTTTCCTTACATTTGATTAAAATTTGTTAGACAAGTTGACATCTGAAGGCTTTCAGTAATTTAAATGGGATAGCCCCGGTATTGATTATTATTGCTTGAAGCTTACTACGCTGGCCTAATGTTTATATTGCAAAAGGTATGTATAAAGACATTATTCAAGTTAAATAATTAATAAGATACCTGAAGTAAAGGCTATTGACCTGTTTCAAATAGCTTTGATTCTGCAACTGTAGTGACTTGTTGCCACGTAAAAAATATAATAATATAATAGGTTCTTGACTTATGATCCTATGTCCCCTAGGTATAATAGGTTACCTAGCTTAGGTGCTACTACCTAAGTTGTTATTACACGTTAAAAGAAGGAAACTTTAATAAAACTTAGCACAAGTAGGTATTATTGTTGAAGCCTCACTTTAAAATATTTATCAACTCTACAAATATATATTTTTTATTAAAATATTCGTACCTACCCGATGCATAAAAAAATAATGTCTTGAACTTTCCAACCCGTCGTAGATTTAGATATATGCAGGTTAATTTATTTCATAATAATCTATTATAATACAAAATGGTCTTAGCCTAATCTATACAAATTTATATTATGATCGTCAAAGTAGTGTAAATATTTTTTTTTTATGGATTGATTACTGACTAAGAATAAATAATGAACTACAATATCAGATTGAAAAATGAATGTATGTCAATTAGAGATATAATAATAATAAATACAATTTAAAAGATATATTTAAAGTTAGTTTATAATATTGGATCTCAAAATTATATATTCATTTACAGAATATAATGGATTTTCCAATAAAAAGTTTCCTAATCGGCGTTCAAATGCTTCGTCAGTCGGTCATATTAAAATTTATAAGATTTCGTCACTTTGCTAAATATTATTTTACTATATAGTAATAAAGTACTCCGTGGCAACTTTACGAACAACGGGTATTAGCATGCCGAGCATGGCACTAGACCGTACTCCTACCTACCTTACTTTCTAATCTATCATAAATTACTGATTGAATTGAACTCGTTTTAATAAACGAAAACTTTTCATCTCAAATGTCCGTCTTAGATAAGTTATTTGATAATGAATACTACCGCACGCATAACTTGCAACAATGATTGGAAAACTCATATATTATAATTGTTAATGGTATTCTTCACCAAAAAATTCCAAATTTTTACTGGTTTTCCAATAAGCTTTTATGGGTAATTATGTATGTGTGCCTACATTGGGAATCCTGTAGTACGATAAATATATATGTATGTTACCAACAATTATAAGTAAAAGTAACGTGATCTCTTAAAAACTTTTCGGATCAGATTATTTGAAATGAAATCGAAAGCTGTTGGTTCGCTTGTGCAATCTACTCGCCTTCATTGATTGGAATATAACTCCACTTTTTCTAACTACGTTTTGTAGTTATCGGGTTTTACCTGGAACAAAGATACAACAATTAAGTACTAGTTAATAAGCTATTAATTATATTCTAAAGGGTTAAAAAAATACTTAAATAATAACTGAAATGAAATGACACTACAAACATGGAAAACTTCCTTCGCCCTTAGGGGATTCTCTGTACGAAAACACTGAGTGTGCATGCATATGAGTTTCAAGTGCGTGTAGATATTTTTAATCCCTTGAGAACGTATTTACTTATATATATTTATGAATTAGAATATACATAAATACCTATTCCCGATTTCAACATATAGGTACCTAACGGTCTTTAAAAAAGAAACATTTTTTGACCAACGGACAGGCCAGACCGCCCAGAGGTGAGAGGTGAACCTACCGAAAATAATGTTTTCTCAAACACGCAATTAAATGTTGTCGTAACGTTTCTATATAGGCTCGAAAGTATCCTGTTTTGAGAGCAGCGACTCGAGGGGACTGTAATAGGATTTCATACAACTTTTCAGGCCTGCAAAGTAAACTTTGCGTCAAAGATGGCGGCAGGTTTTATAAACAGCTGTTTTTTTTTCTTATAGATGACCAGACACTGTCAATTATAATGACATTATTTCTGTACCAATTCTTTTCTATGTATGTATATGAAGAATGAGAAGGATGAGTAAAGAAATAATGTCATTATTACTGATAGTGTCTGACCCATAATCGTCTCTAAAATTATAATTGCTGCACTATAGGTACAACTATCGGCAGCATGATAATATTGATAATTGATAACGGCCCCGGTCTCGTATTCTGTCTATACATACTTGGCCGGTAATCCCTGTTTTCCCCTCGCGGGTGTAGGGTGAGGGTTAGAAGATAGTTATATTTGGCATTCATGAGTGCATTATAATCTAACAAAATTGAAGAGTATAGGATTTATTTTTAAAATGGTTGCTTTAAAGAAGGGTTTATAATGACTAAAAAGCCCGTAAAAAAGGTTATTAAAAAATACATTTAAATTATCAAATAGACTGTTGTTTGTAGCAACCTAACAAAGCGAACGAAGCAAATCCAAGTTCATCACATTTTCATGTTACTCCGGCCATATTACAATATTTACTCAGGCAAAATTGTCCCAAAACATTAGCACTACCTGAGTTAAGCTTCCTTACATCAAACGGCATAACAAATTCATACATAATGTATAGACGGCATAATGGAATGGCATGAGGTCAGGCTCCGCATTAAAAGCCGCAGATTATATACTCAGTAGACTGCGCGTCTAAGTCGCGCGATACTGATTCGATAATTACGATAAGGTACAAGTATATTTGCGTGGTTTAAGTCCATATTATCATATAGATAAGACAGAGGCACAAGACATTCAGATTTTAAAATTGTTTCGTTACTATTATGATATATGTTGTTACAATGTTTGGTTAAATATAGTACATTACTACAGAGGCCGGGAAGTAGGGGGTTGCCGGCCAAGTACATATATGTCGCAGGGAAATGATTAAAACAGATATTTCAACAAATCTCTAAGGGATATGATCAAATTACGCAGGATGTTAAAATGGAGACTCCATATCATCATTTCCCAAGAAAAATTCAGTAATTTCACCAAATCACTGACTCTGTTTAGTGGGAAGACAAAATCGGCCAAAAAACGCGACACGCTTTTTCATTTCACTAGATTTGTTTAGGAATTTGACAAAATCCCTAACCGCTACAGTAAGTTGATGAAACGAACTCAAAAAGTCGACTAGTTTTATCATTTCGCTAAACAAGTTCAGTGAAATGATAAAGTCTCAACTGGAAGATGGTATATGGTGATTTGATTAAATCTCTGAACTGGTTTAGTGAAATGACGAAAGGAAGTACCGAATACAATATTTTACTTTACAGTTAAGCGATTTTATCAAATCTCTGACTAGATAAAGTGAAACAGATATTAAATCAGATATTTTAACAAATCTCTAAGGGATATGATCAAATCACGCAGGATGTTAAGATGGAGAATCCATATCATCATTTCCCTAGAAAAATTTAGTCATTTCACCAAATCACTGACTCTGTTTAGTGGAAAGACATAATTGGAAGGTGCGTTATTTGTGAAAATACTATGCTACTTTTTGTCTCTTTCTAACTCCCCACTTCCCTAAAATGGGGGGTGGAAGTTTGTATGGAGCATTACGGGGGGCAAAGGGGAACCGTGTTACCCCGAATTTAACGCGAGCGAACCCGCGGGCAAAAGCTTATACAATAAGTTCAATAAGCCACTAACGTACAGCCAAAATTTGCATTAATTTCTAGAAAACATGTTAAACCAACGTTCCCACTATTACGACTAAGTATATGTTCATCTTGTTATTAATGAATTATTGTATCAACTAACTACAACAAAAACATTAATTAGACTTACCACGTAATCAAAAATATGCGTAAAAACATTACTATATGAAGTCTGGATTGCTAAATTCTGACTGCATTTCATTGTCACTAAACGGCTTTTAAAAATGTATAACTATTACGTACGTCGGCCATTTAAGTATAATTTTCACTTGCATTTGAACAACATCTAGACCTAATTCACTTTTATTGTACCTATAGCCAAATGATTATAAAATAAAACAAATCGACATTATAATTCACAATAATATACGCAACATAATAAATCATAGAGAATGTTTTTAAAATTTTCCCACTAAAATCTTATTTTTTTTCACAGTATCTGTGCTGTTCGAGAGGTTGCACTTAAGGCCATTCTACACGAGTTGAAATTAAGAAGAAAAATGTACATGGTGACTGAATAAATTCAGAACGTTACAAATATTGTCTATGGTCTCTGTTTATGCATTATTATAGAAAATATTCATAAGAACCCTGCGAATTTATTTCGTAACTATAGATTCCAATTCTTAATTTCAGCTCGTGTGTAATAGCCCTTGCTGCTAATATTTTAGCTTGATAACCAACCTTACAAGAAAAAAAAAATCAGCTGTTCCTATAACCGGTATTAGACATAACAATTTGTAGGGCCTAATCTGTCAGGTTGGAAGGTGTAATAAGAATTAGGGCCCTTAGGGAGCTGAAGGAGGGTTAGGGAGAGGCAGGGTACACAACAGATTGGGCCCTGCAAATTGCAACGTCTAATACCCGTTTTGAATCTGCCTCTATCTTTACAATTTAAAATTATAGGAATTTGTTTATAATGTGTTATTCGTTATTTTCATATCGATTTTATATCGATAAACGAAAGTGCAAAATATATAATATTGTTTATTGTTTTTTTTAATAGGCGTAAGTAGTGGCAGAATGTCAAACGAACCAAAAAGTAAATATCGCTTATAGCCTTAAATGGCTGAACGCCATGATCCTGTGCCACAAATATATGTGGAATGGAAATTAAAAAAGAGGCACTTGCCGGCCTTGGCCTCCAAATTTGTATGAAATTCCATTATCGACCTTTCGTGTAGCCGCACCTGAAACGTGATACTTCGCAGCTTATTATAGGGAACATAACATCAATATTTCATTGCATGTTTGAGAAAAAAAAATTTTGCACTAATTGGCGCTCCCGATATGCCAAATAACATTTAAATACCGCTCCGGTTTCTGGTTTCAACTGCCATGTGTAAAGGATAAATTACACAATCTCCTCGAATAAACGACACACCTAAGAAAATGAATCCACATATGTACCGATTTTCTTTGCAATCTGGAATAAAATAAATCAATAAAACCATTTGAAATTTATATCTATCTTTTATCTGTCGTCCCTTAGGGCCGATAATGACCTATGGCACTACGTGAACTTATTTTTCCGAAAAATGTCTTAATTAATTTTAAGCGATGCTTTTATCAAGAACATTTATTTTTTTATGTATAAAAGCATTTAAAAAGTCGAAAAAAAACCTAAAAAGAATATTTTATTTTGTCCAAATTGCTCTAAACTAGAATAATATTTTTTCAACAAAAAAATTAGAGCATTTTTACCATACGTCTTAGATGACTATAAAGATAGACGTTTGGGGTTTAAATAGTGTAGGATGTAACAGTGACGACGCTAAAAATACCGTCATATATTATGTGGTGACCACGTGCCAAAAAAGTTACAATGCGCAGTCTACGGGTAAAGTGGTCTACGTTAAGAGCTCTCGGCGCGGGGGGCAAAGTGAATTTTATAACAGTATGCTGAATACCATTTTAACTGATTGAAGACGATGGATCCAAAAACTCGGATGTTCGAATTGATGAGACGTTGATAGCCCTTGTTGGGGAAAAATGTATTTTTCCGGTAAAAATTGTAAATTCATTAGTTAGGGGACATTTTCGTGCAAATTTCGTGGATAAGAGGCGTATTTGTAACCGGAAATGTTATACTAATTTGATTTTGAGATTAACTGAGGTAAGGCCGAAATGAATCATTTTCGATTTAATTTTCTATTGATTAATTTTAAGTAAATATTCGTATAACCATAACCTCCTAAGACCCAAGATCCTACTTAAATAGTACTGGTTCTTATAAGTTTCGATAGAAATTAAATCATTTCTATCAATATATTTTCTACACTATATGTTGAAAATTCACTGGTAATTTTTGATTGTTGTTGTTTTGATTTTGGGCTGGACCTTATACTTGCAACAGCACTTTTAATCCGTTACGATAACTTAGAGACAAATATCTTCTTAATTGTTAAACTTGACTAAACTTATTTTTATGAAAGTAACATATAAATAGTTTATAACCACAAATTGAAATTTCTAATCCACGAATTTCTCCCTTAAGAAAATCTATATATATATATATATATATATATATATATAACTCTAAGGTGACTGACTGACTGACTGACTGACATAGTGATCTATCAACGCACAGTCCAAACCGCTGGTTCTAGAGATTCCAAAATTGGCACGTAGGTTCCTTATAAGGTCTATGCACCGGTGCACCACTAAGGATTTTTCAAAATTCATCCCCTAAGGGGATGAAATGGGGGTCCAAAGTTTATATGCGGAAACAAGATTAATTAGTCTATTTTATTCGAAACTTCACAGAAGTATTCCTAACAATAAATGAGTAAATATGTGTTGCAGGTTTTTTGAGAATTCAACCCCTAAAAGGGGGAAATGTGGTCAAAAAGTCTGAAAATCAACATGGGTATTGTTTCTATGGTTTATCGGGTCGTTGATTACGAGAACAACAACGATTTTAAAATCCGACGTGGCGGACGTGAAATACCATCTCCCCTGTTAGGGTACAATGGGGTTGAAATGTCTAAATGTCCATATGGGTGTCGTTTTTGTGATTTTTTGGGACGTTAATTAAGAAAATGGCATCTATTTTGAAATTTAATATTGTGGACATGAAAATTCTTGAAAGTATTTGTGCCAAATTGCAATCTTCTTCTAAATATATAAAAGAAGAAACTGACTGACATATCAACGCACAGCCCAAACCGCTGGTTCTAGAGATTCCAAATGTGGTACGTAGGCTCCTTATAAGGCATAGGGATGCACTTAGAAATATTTTTTAAAAATTTACCTCCTAAGGGGGGAAATGGGGTTCAAAGTTTGTATGGGAAACGAGATTAGTTCAACTATTTTATTCGAAACTTTACAGGAGTATTCCTAACAACAAATGAGAAAACTAGTGTTTCAGCTTTTTTGAGAATTCAACCCATAAGGGAGAAATGTGGTGACAAAATTTAAATATCAACATGGGTATTGTTTCTATGGTTTATCGGGTCGCTGATTACGAAATCAACACTTAAGGGGGTGAAATGGGAGTTGATAGTTTGTGTGGGGAATTTTTAAACGTTGAACCAATTTAGATGAAACTTGGTATAGAGATAGTTTGTGTACCGGGAAACGACATGGGACAATTTTTATCTCGAAAATCAATTTTTAAGGGGGTGAAATGGGGGTTGGAGGTTTGTATGGAGATTTTTTTACCGCGAACCGATTTAGATAATTTTGTTGTGGATATAGTTTGAGTCCCAGGAAACAATATAGAATATTTTTTAAGCCGAAAATCAATCTTAGAGGGGTAGAAATCATGTTGGTAGTTTGTATGGCGAATTATTAACCGCTGAACAGACGATTGAAATGAAACTTGGTACATATTATATAGATTGAGTCGCGGTAAACAATATAGGATAGTTTTTATCTCGAAAATCAACCCTCTAGGGGGTGAAACGGGGGTTGAAAGTTTGTATGGGAAATTAATAACCGTTGAACCTATTTAGATGATTTGGTATGGAGATATTTTGCGTTCTGGGGAAGGACATATAGAAGTTGGTATCCCAGAAGTCATTCCTTAAGCGGGTAAAAAGGAGGGTGGATTACTAATTCCACGCAAATGAAGTCGCGGGGAAAAGCTTCTATTCAAGAGTAGAAATCTGAATTAATCATAATCTCTCAGTAGTAAGTCGTTGATGGCGTAACAATTATTGCAATAATTTCTTTAATATAAAAAATGAGGGAACCGCCGTCTTCAAAACGTGGTATACCGAAACCTCCAGAATGTAACGAATACTTTTACAAAAACCGAAAACCGCTTCTAAATCAGTTCAGCGAAACGCAAGATGATCGCGGACAAACATACATTCCTACATACAAACATACGAGTCTAACTGAGAACCTCCTTTTTTAGTACTTTTAGTACGCGGGAAAAAGCTAGTAAGTAATAAAATGTTTGCACTGAGTTCAGTACTTGCATATACATATATACAAGGAAGTTCTGAAAAGGCATATGAAAAGATGCAAAAGAGCCCTCTGATTGGAAGGAGAAGGCAGCGCGGAGGTCCGAATGTCGTCGCCTCACGATCGAGTTAACACCTTCGAGACTGAACGTCGCTATGAACTCGACAAGAAGCGTGATGACCTAAAGCGTCGATCGCCAGTAGCAACCCTGTACAATTATGTCCATGGTGTTCTGACATGTCCAAAGTGCGCTCGTATCTTTAGTAAGAAGATTGGATACGTAAGCTACCTAAGAGCGCACCAGAGAGGAGAGCAGCAATTGCAACCCTCAAATGCCTGAATTCCACTAATTAAGTCACTGTGGCCGAAGGCGGTCAGGAGGGATCATCATCATCTATACGGGCAACGTTGAGTGCAAAAGTTATCAACCGACTTCAAGATTTCGAAGGAGGAGGTTATCAATTCGTCGGGATCTTTGTTTTTTTTTGCTATTTTTTTTTATGTATGTTCACCGATTATCCGAAGACGGCTGGACCGATTTAGAAAATTCTTTTTTTGTTTGAAAGAGTATATATGTATACTTCACAGTTGGTCCCATTCTAACCAGGTCAGGATCTGATGATAGGATCCTGGAGAAATCGAGGGAACTCTTCAACTATTATAGGCACACCTATAGTGATTTGAGTATTTTTTACAGCATCTCGAGCATTTGCTTTTGGAAAGGTGGATGCTAAGTGAAGTCGGTTCTTTTTTGTTTCAAATTATTTTATAAACATTAAAGTCTACTAGTTTTTATTTTTAAAATATAAAGGAGCATACACGATACATAGGCAAACCAAGTGTTTTATCACTAATTCACGATCTAACGACAATCGAATACATTCCAATTACATTAGTTGTCACTAAATCCAGGCCCTAGTCAACGACAGTGCCATTCAAAAAACTATTACACAACGCTTACCTACAAACAGGCTGTTCTATAATACGTGAGCTATACACGCACACAAACAGGGTGTTCCGAAATAGGTGCGCTGTAATTAATTTGAACTGTCACAATATCATCAGAGTGTAAGTAAGAGCGATGCGGGATTGGCGCTACATTTACATAAGTTACACGTGAATTTCATGAGGCACCCAGCACCACTGACGTAGAGGTGCAAGAAGTGACAGAGCAGTGTTGTTCCTGTAGCATTTTGGGGTTAACGTCTCTCTAGTCGTATTTTGCCGTATCACTAAGGACAATTTTAAAATTATTGCCGTATCCAAAAAAAATTGCGAAAGAGTGCCAAAATTTTTTATGGAGATACGGCAATGTCATCGCTGCCGTGTGCCGTAATTTCGATCGTATCTGGAACAACATTCCGATATTTCCGATTTTAAAACCGTGATATGTTATCAGTGTTATCACTATAAAATATAACGGTTACACTCACGTCACTTTAGTCACTTCGCGCGACATGTTTCGGAGAGCTTAGGTCTCCATCTTCAAGCACTAAGAGTGTTATTTTGAACCGGCCCGTAGCGCCATAAACGTGATATGTTATGGTTATAATCTGGTTTCGCTCATTGGTCCAAAATACCTTCAAGACGACCTTTTTGTCTTCAATCCTAATAAGGTACATATATTATACTAGCTTTTGCCCGCGGCTTCGCTCGCGTTAAATTCGGGGTATCACGGTTCCCCTTTGCCCCCCGGAATGCTCCATACAAACTTTCACCCCCCATTTGAGGGAAGTGGGGGGTTAGAAAGAGACAAAAAGTAGCCTATGTCACTCTCCATCCCTTCAACTATCTCCACTTAAAAAATCACGTCAATTCGTCGCCCCGTTTTGCCGTGAAAGACGGGCAAACAAACAAACAAACAAACAAACACATACACTTTCCCATTTATAATATTAGTATGGATGCGAGAGTTCGTAAGTCAAGATATATGAAATTGAAATAGAAAAAAAAACTTTATTCCTGATACGTCACTAAACAAGTAAAAAACAAATAATTAAAACAACAGCATAAATATCACAAAAAGGTAAAAATAAACATGGCGGCATACAAACACATACTGACCGAATTAAACAACAAAACACAAAAAATTGTGTACTTTTTTGGAAAAGGTACCATTTGACGGAAGTTGGACAGATTCAATATCGTATTCGGGCAATGAGTAAAAGTAAGCGCCGGCCGTCTAATGGTACCTTTTTAGGGTTCCGTAGCGAAATGGCAAAAAACGGAACCCTTATGGATTCGTCATGTCTGTCTGTCCTTCTGTCCATCCCTATGTCACAGCCATTTTACTCGGAAACTATACGACGTATCTGAATAAAATTTACACATAAGGTGTATTTTGTATGCAGCTACTTAATTATGTAGTGAAATTCGAAAAGAAAAATATTTTTAAGGCGTTTCATACATGTAACTAAATTACACAAAAAAAAATTAAATCAAATATCAACATGTGACACATCAATCGATAGGTCTTTAAAAATAACATTGAGGTTTCTTTGACCATTTTGTGATTAAGTGAATATTTTCTGAAATAATCGAAAATCAGAAAATGTATTGTATCCCCCCCTTAGAGATTGCAATCCGGTTTATCCGGAGTTCGAAAATCCGGATTTTTCGCCGATTTTGCAATCCGTTTCTAAATCCGGATTTTTCAGCCGAAATCCGAATTTTCGGATTTTTTTGTTAAACTATGCAACAACTGCTTTTAATACGTTTTAATTGTTTAAAATAATATATTTCATTACCGTTGAACGCACCTGTTACGTCTATTACCTGAAAAGCGCTCGGAGCAGGGTAGAGGGAATTTTCTTGCCGTGCACTGGCTCGCTTGACTCTTGCCCTTGCCCCGCACCGCGCCGCGCCCGCGCCGCCCGTGCGCGACCACTCATTCACGCGGCTGCCGTTTGCGTTGCCGTTATTCGTTGTGGATGTTGTGTTTGTTTTTCGTTCAACTCTTAAATTCATCTCATTCTGTATTCATCACTGATTCTTTTTTCGTCTTCTTCGCTATATGTCCCCGTCTTCCTAAGTCCAATTCTGTAACTGTCTCATTCTTAATAAGTCTTATTCGTTTTTCGTCACGGTCTTCCTAGGACTACGTCTTTGTTTGTCTCTCCCGTGTTTATTATCATCCGCACTTTATCTTTAGTCACTTTCGTTATTGGTCTTTTTCTTTTTTGTCACTATTGGCAACTCGTCTCGTTCTTTTTTGGGAATGTTCGCTACTCGTCCCGTACGATAAATCGTACTCGTATCGCCTTAGTCGCTATTCATTACTTTATTCAACGGATCGACTATTCATAGTTTAATAAACAAATTGAAATTTACGAGTTTACGGCTTTTGATTATTTTTAAATTTGCCTACTTATGAAGCGATGTTTCTTGGTGCAACTCCGGAAACATATACAAGGTAAAAAAATGGGGACTCTGAACCTTCAATACTTGAGAATCTTGAGATAGCTAACTTTTCTCAAGACAAACATTATTTTGTCAAAATCAGAATAACTCCCTTCATACATTTGCAGTTTACTTGAATCGGGAATCTAAGTGACGTAAAATGACAAAAAAAAACTGATACTAATTTATGAAACGACTCCAATAAACAATTTCCATTTTTCAAAATAGGGACGGGAAAATTACAAATAGCGATTGCGACGAAAAATGAATGAGACTAATTACGAATGTGACCAGAATCGAATGTATGGAAAAAGATGAGGCGTATAAGTGAATGAGACCAAAATCGATAGGGACTAATGAAAAATGAGTCCTAGGAAGACCGTGACGAAAAACGAATAAGACTTATTAAGAATGAGACAATTACAGAATTGGACTCAGGAAGACAGGGACATATAGCGAACAAGACGAAAGAAGAATCAGTGATGAATACAGAATGAGACGAATTTAAGAGTTGAACGAAAAACGAATGGGACGAATAACTCTTGATACCGTCGGACGGAAGGTTAGAACACGGAACAAAACTTTCAATTTTTTTATCTGTCCATTCTTACCCAAAGGGAAGCGAATAATACAGCTGTAGCCATACCAGAAGCACCTGATTCAGCTACTTTAATACATATTGAGATGGCTGTGCATGAAAACGGGGGGAAAATGGGTCCTATTTTGTGTTCCATTTAAAATAACTTATTAGCAATCCTTCCAACAAGTGTAGAGCCAGAGGGGGCGTTTTCCGCAGCTGGTATGCTGTTTAATCGATTAAGAACGCGGTTAAATGACCCTACACTTGACGCGCTTATGTTTTTAAGATTCCACTTTCTGGAGAAAGAGAAAGAGAGTATTTAGCCTAAGACTACTTCTTCTTCCTCCTCCTCGTTCTTTCCCGTTACGCGGGGTCGGCTTTCCTTATTTTGATTTGGCCTAAAACTTAATTTAAAAAAAATTGGAAGAATATAATTTAATTTTTGTTTGTAATTTGCGTATAAGTTGACGTATAAAATGGTTATAAAAACTTTCCATTGATTAAAAAGACTGATTACTTCTTATAAGGTTGCCTTTTTTTGTTATTTCTACTATTCCTAGTAGTAAGTAAAAATGCTCCTAAATCCGGATTTTATCCGAACTCCGGATTTTTGCTTATAAATCATCCGAAAATCCGGATTTGATTAAGTATATGCGGATTTGTAATCCCTACCCCCCCTGTAACTTTTGAACCGTAAGTCTAAAAAATTTGAGATGCGCCTTATCATATACTTTCTACGAAAATTGTTTTTTGAGCTATCTCAAAAAACTTCTACCATAGGCATCAGATACGACCTTTTGTTATTAGTTTGGTTCTTATTCCATTGAAAGTACGGAACCCTTCTATGCGTAGTCCGACACGCAATTGGCCGGTTTGTTGATCTAATCTATAACAATTAAACTTTGCGCCAAGAAACTCTAAAAGGTAACTAGTAGGAGAGCATTAGGTAGACCTTCGGGTACCACCTTGTAAATCAGGACGTTTTATGTAGTTTTGTCCTAACCTCTCGACGCCATAACATATCCAGCAACTATAACTCGTTGTCGGATTGTACCCATCTCTACTCCGACTAATCAGCTGTCGACGTACGTATTATGTATAATCAATTATTATAAACACTTCCCTGGAATGACAGCAGCGATTGTGCACTCCCCTTTACTCTATATAACTAATTGCTAGGTTATATACTTTAAACTCTTCATTTTGAATTGACTAATAGGAGTAATAAATAATAGTCATTCACGTTTACTTTATTATGCATTTAACTATTTTATAATAAATTACAGTTTTAATTAAAAATCGTGTAAAATAATCTAAATATTATTGAAATGTACCGTCTAAAACTGATATTGATGATGATTTATTTAAACTTTATTGCACAAAATACAATGTAAATTATGTACAAATGGCGAACTTAATGCCTAAAGGCATTCTCTACTAGTCAACCACATGGCTTAACAGAGAAAGGCAAAATTAAATGTGGTGCAAAGAAAAAAGGAGGAATGTGTTAATTTACAACTTTCATTAAATTAACAGATTAATAATAAAATCAAATGATAAAGAAGATCGAAATTTTACGAGCACTGTTTTTACGACGCAATCTTTATTATAAATTCTTCGAGTAAATACCTGAATAAAAACATAAATAAAAGAAATATTTAATTATCTTTTATAACGATAATTTATAACACATAGTGGTGATTCTTTTAGAAATTGGTTTGACACACTTTAGCACTTTGACAGATTTTCGAAAGAAGTTGTCACCGTTATTATAGCATGTAAGTTTCTAGAAATGCTTTACAACACAAAACGAAAATACATGTAAAAAAAAATATAAGTCTTTCGTATGAACAGATATTTCACGCTACAGTGGTGTAATAAAAGTTTACAAATTCGTGACTATAAATGCCAATTTCAATTTACCGTGATACGAAAGTTTTATTTCGAGAAAAAAGAACAGAGAGGTAAAACTAAAACATTGAAAAGATCGAATAACAACAGAAAAAGCTCAAAGTAAAGATTTCGTTAATATTTCGAACTTATCTGAAGTCAGGACGAAATAGGTATTCAACTTACTAATGTCCAGAAAGTATACTGTCTATCATTATCGATTGAGGTACTGAGCTCAAAGTCACCATCATGCCGTAATATAGGGTTGTCAATTTTGCTGTTAATTCGTTTTGCTTAGCCATACTAATTGTTACTATCCTAGTGCCAATCGCTGAGATGCGCGGAGTTTACGCATAGGTTACCAAGCTATCCGTTGTTCAAGTAAACATAGTTTAAGTAGGTATTTAGTTCACTTTATCCAGCTTCAAGCGCCATGCGCGCTTAACTTTTCCAAACTTGTTACACACAAGTCTTCGCAAACTTATAACAATGTCGTCATCTCAACAGAGGGCATTTACGAGTCACAAAGCAAATACATTTTGTATTCATTCCGAAACGCGCCCGGGGCCCTTACCTAAGTAAACCTACTCGGACGCTGCTACCAGAAACAAGTGAATAACAGACTGTCCACACTGGACAGTGTCCAGACTGTCTAGCTCCTTACAAAAGCACATACTTTGTATCTGTAATAGATGGCGCCACTAACGAAGCATTATATGACAGCGGGACGTTATAGAATGCGCTAATATCCCTTAATCATCTTATCTTTCTCTCTATTCTGTTGCCTCTTTCTTAAGCCGCTGAACCGATTAAAATGAAATCAGATAGAAGATAGAAGGAAATAAAATAGTTGAAGGGTACACGGAAAGAACATGTCTAGTCACTTTTTTTGTAAAATGAGATTTTTATATCAAAATGTAGAGCTTGAAATGAACTATTACTAACAACTTCTGTTACAGATGTAAATATTAACGTATATCCACTTCTTAACTCATAAAAACCATCTAGTTAAATTTTAAAAGCGCTATAACTCATACATGTTCTTTCCGTGTACCCTTCAGTTGTTATTACGAAAATTATTCCTTAACCGTTAGCCGAAGCTAGTTTAAATTTAAGGCATTGCGCTTTCATTTTTAGGTTTATTATAACTCTAAACAGTCCCATATAAAATAATAATGAGGCTTCTTTGTATAAACTTGACAGTCTTATAAATTGTAATGTCTCTTTTGGTCAAAGTCGACACGGACCGCGGGCCCGGGGACCTTTGGACCACGGCCCCAGACAAATATTCATATTTAATTCCGAGCTGACTCTCAACTTATTTACTTATTAATAAACACACGTTCAAAGGGCTACTTATGTATTTACAAAACAAATTGTTAACTTGAAATACCGCTTTTAGTTCAATATTACAATCCAGAAATTGAAATTGCTTTTAGAGTGTTAGGATTAACCTTTAACTGACGATGTGCCCGTCTCATAATAGACGTACCGAATTTTCTTTTGAGAATATTTTTTTAAATGTATATTGTGAAAAGCTCTCGTTTCTTGTACCTTCCTCTTTTTTTATTATATAGCATCCCTTCGATTCAGGCAGTCAAACTTGCGCACATAATGCCCTAAACCGAGTCATTGCCGTCTCACGGACGTCACTACGGTGTTCGTGTAGGTACTAAAAATTTGTTAATCACGTACAAATATTTCGGTCGAATGTTTCTGTTAAAACGTAACCCGCAGTGTCATTATTTTTGTCATCATCCTCTAATTGATCTGATCTAGCATCCCTGAGATGCTGGGAGTGAAACTAACGCACATACGTTCGTAAGAATCATCGACGTCTTATAGACGCCACCACGGTGTTAACACGGAGTTCACGTCTCATGATGACAAGCTAAAAAGTAGAAAATTCTTTCCAATAACAGTCTTAACGGCTTTTGTTTTACTAATTAGCCTCACAGCGCGTGTCCACGTGCCGACTCTGTAACTTTGGGCCCCTAACCTCCCAATATCAGTTATAGTATCTTCTAACAATTTCCTCTTAGTAGTGCACAAAAAACACGAAATATATTTAGCGTGTAACAGTTTATATTTTATTTTGATGATTAATTATTGCACGTGAGGGCTCTAATAATCATTTCTTAACATTTAAGTTTTGTGTTTCTTAATCATTGAGTGCCTTGTAAAGCTTAATAACCTGATTTAACATAAAATTGTTGAATAAAGATACAACTATAATAAACATTTTTTTTTTTGGAAATCCGACGTGTACCCATATTAATAAAACCGGCCAAGAGCGTGTCGGGCCACGCTCACTGTAGGGTTCCGTAGTTTTCCGTCCGTCACAGTAAGTGTCCCCACTTAAGAGTTAATAACACCGCCATGTAGGATATGATATGAGAGTTCCACGTACAGCGACATCTATCGGCAAATTAAGTAAACTGTTGCGCGCGAGCATAAAGTATGGAAGATGATTTTTATGGGATAATTCTTTATTGCGTGAACCGATTTTCACCGTTTTTACTTTATTTGAAAGCACGTCATTTCATTGTAATTTTGTAGAAATTACAGGTACAATAAACACCTGCTACAAACTTAGTTCAGAAATTATTTTGTATTTTTTTTTCAAAAACTATTCATCTTATCAAGTTCAAAATAATTTTTCTAGAAAGTTTTTATAAAGTTCTACTTTTGAGATTTTTTTCATATTTTTAAAACTTATGGTTCAAAAGTTAGAGGGGGGGACGCATATTTTTTTACTTCTGGAGCGATTATTTCCGAAAATATTTACATTATCGAAAAATGATTTTAGGAAACCCCTATTCATTTTTAAATACCTATCCAATAATATATCACACGTTAGGGTTGAAATGAAAAAAAAATCACTCCCCACTTTACGTATAGGGGAGGTACCCTAATAAAATAAAAATTCCACTTTTTATATTACCACTTTGTCGGCGTGATTGATATACATATTAGTACCAAATTTCAGCTTTCTAGTGCTAACGGTCACTGAGATTATCCGCGGACGGGCGGACGGACGGACGGACGGACGGACGGACGGACGGGCAGACATGGCGAAACTATAAGGGTTCCTAGTTGACTACGGAACCCTAAAAACAGGTCACTGACAAGAAAACCAGCTTTCAATTAGAAAAAAACGCATTCACTTAAATAGGCTCACCGTTATAGTGCTAAGGTGCCACAGACAAAATACTTATACACATAGTGGTAAAAAATAGCGGTATTTTTGTATCCGACCCCTGCTTTCTTTATCAGACAAATATGACGGCAGACACAAAGACAACGGGATGATCCCACACGATCCATTTTTCAATTTTAGCACCCGGTACTAAAAGCACCCAAACAGTGAAAAACTAATTTACACGGTCCGTACGCTCACGATATTAACCCTATCCGTGTTAACTAAATAACCTATTCCGTTTGTGAAGCAAAAGTCCGTGCGGTCGGACCCCGCTAGGGGCAAGTATTACATTAAATAATTAATGATACTTATAATAAATTCCGTTTTTAATTTGACGTCAGGTGAGAGGAGATTACGTAGGTTTTGCAAACAGCGGTGTTGATGAAATATTTCATTCATTTTAGACTGATGTTGGCTAGTTTGTTTGTTTAATGTCGCAAAAGAAATGGTCGTAAATTATTTCGCAAATGTACTTAAAATAAAGCCTGACAAAATTATTAGGTAACCATAGACGGCCGACAGTTTCTAGCACAATTTTATTTATGTATAATAAAAAAAGATATTTAAAAAATAGCTTAACAAAACAAATGTTTACTACTTTTTCCCAGCCGAACCATTTTTGTCCTTAAACGGATCCTCAGTATTTTTTGTAACACTTTCTTTAAACGTTGTTTATTTAATAAAGTAGAAGCTTATCGGAAATAATAAAATAGCAAAAAAGGACGAATTTGAGCAAGAACCTATTGTTTGTAGGTATACATTTACCGTTTCAGATATTTATTTCCCAAAGCAGAATAGAATTCACTTATTATAAGAAATATAGATACATTTTTTTAAACCTTATCGAAACTCATTATTTAAAATGTATTTCTGCCAGCTGTAAGAATGGAAGAAAAGAACTATATATGCCTTCTTTATTCCTGCCTTCTGAAATATGGCAAGCTAAACGTCCAAAAATCTAACAGGACTATTTTCGCCCTCGGTAAAACAATACACTATTTAAGCCAGAATAACGGCCGCCGGTTTTACCTGAACTGTCTTGTATCGTATAGACACGTTCGTGCCTTTGATGCTTTAGTTACCAGCCGTTACCCTTATAACCAAGGCAATAGAGTTCAATAGAAAATATCAATCATTGGTGGCTAGTATATCATGAGCCAGGTTCTTTCACAACTTTGCGAAATTGGAGTTCACAATATTACGGGCTTGTTACAGGCTACATTTAACAAGCGTTCAGAACATGAGCCCAGCTCAATTATTTGAAAAAGATACCGACCTGTACTAATATTATCGTATATGCTGCGCGTGTTATTCGATATCAAATACATTACGTTCACTAATTATATTAATACCAAAAGTTTATATATTTTGTCTGCTGATAAAATAGCTATATCGGTGATATTTTCACTTAGGCCTAAATAATTGTATAATGATTCGGTACACAACTCGTAGAACTGAAAAGATCATGCGATTTAACAATTAGCGAACTCCTCAAATTTTTTATCAGATTTTACTTATTTGTATCCGTATTTTCAATTTACAGTTACATAACTTTCAGACCGTCACATATGCTATATTCATTCAAAGCAAACCCATGTTTTCTACATTTAAAACTATCGCCAGAATTTTAGATGCTCGTTTCATATTTCTAGACTTAAAACACGATTTATCATGGACACAGGTATGCAAGGTGTCCTCCTAACGACCACGGACTCAGATGAAACGTTTGGGACAACCCAAATGGTTAAATAATCTCCGAGTTTCATTCTCCAAGCTATAATATACATAATGCATACGTAAAGAGAAATATTGGACTTTAAATTCATTTTGAAAATAAATGCAGTGGGCGTTCAGAAAAAACTAACATAAAATTCACAGATTCACAGTATTCAGTTTTTAGTACATTGGCCGCTCCGATACAAGGGAAGGATTTTCTTTTTGGGTCAGTGAGGGCAGCTACCAAATCCCGTGCTGCTACGGTACTACTGAGACAGAAAATGTGAATAAAATTTCACTTTTTCTCCAGTGTAAATGTATTGAAAAAGTTTTCTTTAATTTGTGGCTTTTTAGTACATTACCGTAAATTGACCCCTTGGAAACTATTGATACTTATGGAATCGATTGGCATAAAAAAATAGCATGTGAAAGATAAAAGTTTACATTTTCATACAAATTGTATGGGAAAAGTTTTCCTCGGATTGTGGCTTTTCTAGCCGAAAATTTTTTTGGTCCCATACAACCTTTTGATCGTGGATATAAATGGGATCGAGATGCATAAAAAAAAAGTTTTTCAAAGATTACCTTTTTTTTCGCACCTTGTATGGTTATTTCGAAGCCTGTAAACGCCAATCTTCATAAATTTAAAATCGAGGAAAGGTCTTCTAAAACCAACCACGGGATCTGGTAGCTCGGTAACTGACCCAAAAAGAAAATCCACCGTGTATTTATGGCGACTGTACACTTGCGATTTTATTTAAATCTTACTCCATTATCACTTTCCGTTCAACAATTCGCTACGCGGCACGTTCGTAGCCGCTCCTAGCGTTTCCTTCGTATGCAAAGGACAGCGACAAACAGAGAGCCCGATGCCGATGTGCGGGTTCCTGGCACTCAATCAGCCGTATTCTAACTTTAAAACACGTTTAAACACGATCCAACTTTAATACAACTCCAATGCATTAACTACGCAATACAGCCAGCGCCTAAATGTCAGAATCAGAAATATCGGAATTTGCTTGAAAGTTATTCCGATGCAACTCCAACATAACTTCAATATTGGCTGATTATTTGTTGTACGTTGAAAACATAACTGTTTGAGATAAAGTGTGTTTTATTGTATTGTGTATGCATTTTAAAATTAGAATACGGCACAATGTTTTTTTATACCACGATGGTGGCAAACAATCATACGACCCGCCTGATGGTAATTACCAAAGGATTGACATTCGCGTGGTGGACCGTTTAACCACCTTAATATTCTTTTTTTTGAAGAATTTAATATTGTAGCGTGATATGTTCCTTATGTGTTAAGGGTCGGGTATATGTTGGAGAATTTTCAGATTCTGTCAAAATACCCTGATTCACACACAACCAGACTTCACGCACACTACCACACTTTCGGGGGGCAGGTCGTTGATCGCTTATACTTTTTTACAGGTTGCCATTATTAGTTTCATACTAATCACACCTCCTTTGAGAAATTTTAACTGTAATGTTTTCCTTTGTAAGCAGACAGAGAAATAATATATTTTATCTTGCTTGCCTTGTCTATCCTGTTTATGTCACATATGACGTATTATAGTTGATTTTAAATGATTAAATGACTTTGGTAATGCGTTATCGAGATACGCGTTTTGGAAAGTTAGCTAGCCGAATAAATACCTATAGACTTGGCCTATAACCGCGAACCACTTCGTTCGTCGAATCGACTATTTGCATTACTCTCTTTCGAATATGCAAGAGCGATAGAAACGGAGATAACGAAACGTCGATTTTCGAACTTCGCGGTTGGCCTGTTGTAGACTAGAAGTCGCTTATAGGTAGAAGTGAACGGAAATATGTCTGAACTAGCTTTCTGCCCCGCGACTTCGTCCGCGTATGATAGCACCTTCGCACCCCTATTTAACCCCCTCAGGGTTAGGATTTTCCATAACGTTGAAAGCACTTTGATTGTATTTGAATAAGGAATTTTCCTACAAAGTTAAAAGTTTCTAGCTCAAAAAATAAATTACACCTATATAAACTTTGAACCCCTTTTTAACCCCCTCAGGGGTGAAATTATCCAAAACGCCAAAATACAATAAAATTATTGTATTTTAATAAGTAATATTCCTACAAAATTGTAAGTCTCTAGCTCAGAGAAAGAAGTTTTCCGCATACAAACTTTGCACCCCTATTTAACCCCCTCAGGGGCGGAATGATCCAAAACGCTGAAATCACTTTTATATTTTTATAAATACAACATACAAACTTTTAACCCCCTTTTCTAACCCGCTTCTTATTATTTGAACACGTTATAAATGTAACCAGACCTGCAAATTATAACTTTCTAGCTTCAGTTGTTACGGCCTCGCTTTAATACAAACTTTTCAACCCCGTTTCAACTCCTCTCGGGTGGAATTTTGAAAAACGCTGGAATTAGTTATTTTGCTTTTAAGTTAGTAGGCTGCAAACGAAATTTCAAGTCTGTCACAAAAAAAATTGTAATCTATATACAAACTTTTAACCCCTTTTTCACCCCGTTAGAGGTTGAATTAGCCTGCAAACGAAATTTCAAGTCTGTCACAAAAAAAAATGTAATCTCTATACAAACTTTCAACCCCTTTTTTACCACGTTAGAGGTTGAATTTCAAAAAACGCTGAAATTATTTTTATTATTTTTTAATTATCAAAGAAAGTTTCAAACTTCTAGCCTTAAATTTTAAGCCCCATCCATACAAACATTCAACCCCCTTTTTACCCCCTTAGGGGATGAATTTTTCAAAATCGCTTCTTATTACTTGTACACATTACAAATGTAACCAGACCTGAAATTTTCAACTTTCTAGCTTCAGTAGTTTCGGCTCTGCGTGGATCAGTCAGTCAGTAAGTCAGGACAAAGGCATTTATATATTTATATATATAGAGTTTAAAGTCTCTAACACAAAATAAAAATTTCTCCAATACAAACTTTGCACCTTTTACAAAGTTTTAAGTCTCTAACTCTAAAACAGAAGTTTCTCCCATACAAACTTTGCACCCCTATTTTACCCTCGTAGGGTTAGAATTTTGCAAAACGCTGAAAACACTTTCTTTGGATTTAAGTTCGTAACTTTTTTACGAATTTTTAAGTCTTCAGCTCAAAAAAAAAAAATCTCCCATACAAACTTTGCACCCCTATTTGATCCCCTTAGAATGGGTGGAATTTCCAAAAATCCCGTCTTAACCCTTGCATACGTCATAAAAGTAAGCTCTGGACCAAATTTGAAGTTTCTAGTTCCAGTAGTTTCGGCTGTGCGTTGATGGTAGATCAGGACTTCTTCTTTTATATGTTTAGATAACTTCTTAAAAGTTTCGATGAATTGTAAATTAGGTAGGTATATCTATACCTAGCTTAGTCAGTTTTGCATGAAAATAAATCTAAACGTTATCCTACGATTGAATTAATTGATTTTATTTACTAACTAATGTTTTGCATACCTTCGTGTGAATTTAGTTTTAGTACTGGAGCCGGCCATACTATAAATTTATTAAAGGTCCTAAATGGTCGCTAGTAGGTATGTGGGTGAAGGACACTTAGTACCTTTTCTGATAGAAAAACTTAGCAGACGAGTTTAGGATGATACTAATTATGAAGCGTTATAATTAGACCTCCAAAACAAAACCTAGGGACAACGTGCTTTGCTACGTTACGTTACGACACATAAATAAAAATATATATTTTGTTAAACTGTCAAATATATATTTTGTAAAGTATTGGTTTAATTGTCTGACTTAATAAACATGTAGCCGAATTGTAAACAATCTATTAGTTTTGAAAAAAAAAACTTTTCTAAAAGATGATTCACCCATATATTACGTCAATTTGAAAATACACTAAAACTACATTATGTAATTTATCTTCAAGCCTACCGCTCCAAATATTTGCGACACGGTATGGTGCACTTCAAATAAGCTACATACCAAATTTAAGACCCGGTAAGTGCTTAGGATTTTAAGACCATTTTTAAGAAAGAATTGTTTTTATATGAAAAATAGCAAATGACTTTAAATCTCTTACACAAATATATTAAATGGCTCAACACACTTGCAGACTCATACATATTTAATTACCATGACATAACGTTTGATATGCCGTAAAAGTATACTATAATAAATCGAATATAATATTACTGAAGTCACAGGCGGGCGTAATGCCTACAAAAATTTCCTGCCAGTCGCTTATAACTCCAAATAGATAGTATCAAGACTGATGCACTCTGAGAATATGTTCAGTAACTGACTGAAAAAATGTCGTAAATATATTTTGATCCCATCGCTCTAAACTTTGGCACATGCTATTGGACACTTGAAATAACCTACGTTTCGAATTTAAACCATTATTTTGGCCGGTTTGGACTTTAAGACCAGTTGAAATCACGAAGTCTTTAGCTCTAAATTAATTTTTGCGCCTGCTGTACCAAATTTTTACTGTATATAGGACCTATTAAACGAAAGAACCGTGACCGGCTTGGTTTATACGTCCGTTTTTCAACTGACATGATATAATAAAATTCGTAATCCCTTTTAAAATTATAATAAAATAGCTCAATCATACTTGAATATTTCATTTAAAAGTCATAAAAAATTATAAAATATTTATCTTCATCCTACTTACACTACACTACGTACGCTTTTTTTGTTGACATCGTTTTTGACCTTAAGGTAAGATATGTTTTTGAGCTAGTACCTATTGTTACCTATTTATGTTAGGTTAGGTTAGGTTAATATAGCCGTATGACAGCACACGCAGTGCTTGGCGCCCTGCAGCAAGGTGGAGCGACGATATCCATAAGGTGGCGGGTACAGATTGGAAGAGGAGAGCTGAAGATCGAGCTGAGTGGCGTGCCATGGGAGAGGCCTATGTCCAGCAGTGGACGGATACGGGCTGATGATGATGAATAAAGCCACCAGTGCAGTACAAATTCTATAAACGGCCTTAAATTTGGTGACTGATTCATGCAAATCATCTGCAGTTCAGTCTCAGGCAACGCCGCTTTGCATGATTAGACCCGTACCAATAAATTATGAAGTTTCGATAATAATAAAGATGCTTATTTTTCACATACAGAATTCAGGCCATCCAACTTAGCTAATAATAATAATTTGTGTCATGCTAGGTTGTTGCTTAGGTAGAAACTTAGACATTTCTTTTTTTAAACATTATTCGGTAAATAGAAAATTACAGATCAAAATTGTTTTTTCACTGTAACAGCAAAGTTGTTACTGACGCACGCACGCGTTTTGTGTCACTTTCGTCAACGGGAAGACTGACATTCAATCAGCACATATATGTAGACTTTTATAAGCCTATATAAAATTAGAGTTGATCGATTAGGTACTGTGCTTTCTAAAATATCAGTATCTATTATTTGAATAAATTTGTGCCATATTAATCAATGATATATATTTTTTTCTTGTATGACCCTGTTAACAGTACAATAAAATATTAAAGTTATTAAAGTTTGCGTCAATATTTTTATAAAAGCGCATCGAAACAATGTTTGAAATTTGTGTCGTTATAATCAATGGATTATTTTTATTTTTCAAAACAAAAACTTGTTTTGCGTAAAGGGCATGTGCGGGGAAGGGTAAGGCGCGGGCGGGGTGCATGTGCCGGCCAGGGTGCCTAGCAGCTCGTTTGTTTTATACACCCTGTCCCAGGGAGAAGTGACCGGCCAAAGTGGGTTGATTAGTAGGTTGATTAATTTGTACCTATAGTCTGCAGACGGAGTCGTTCGACGTTCTTCATGACCACAAAAAACTGACTTGATTGCTCTCCTCGCCAGATTATCGTATATTGCATTAAATATTTGATTATATCTTTTGTATAAGTTAAAGAATCAAGTCTTTTAATATTAAGTAAATAGAGATTGGATCAAGTCATAATAATATTGTCATTCAAGTATTTTGACGTTAAAAGTCATGTTAAAATGTCGTAATATTATGACCAGCGTAATAAAAATAAAGTCCAGTAATTAAAAACGATTCCAAAAACTCTTTTAATTTTGAACAGGTTTTGTTTTGAAGCAATTAATTTTGAGGATTCGGTAGAAAAGTGTCTTTTATTAAATCTTTAGTTGTATTTTTGAAGTATTACGACGTGTAAAAAAAAATCGAATTTAACAGGACTCACGGTCTCTACTTATTTTTCCTATTTATTTTGAATACAATCTGGCTACTGGTATCCTTCTTCGTGTACGTATACGATTTTCTGTCAAAATAAATGCCAAAATGAAATGTCACGGATGCTCATCCAACAAGACGTCCGCCTCCGACGGCCCCTGTCGGGCATCTGACTCACAGTGACAATTTGACTGATATGGCGAATGTATGGGAATTTTTCAAAAGTTTATATTTACGTTTCAATTTCTTCGTTGTCTTTATGATGAAAAATATGAATATATCCCGATGCACTAGTCTAGTAATCTGGCTTTCAATATAACATAACGATTGAATTACTGTCGAAAACAATCGATTGTATTGCGACGTGTTCAAACGGAACACCATATTTTGATTTTTTGGTACTTTTGGAATCGGTTTATAGATAATCAAAGCTAATAAAAAATAAAATATCAATTGGAGCCTCTGCACGGCTTCTTTATGAATAAGTAGATATTCATATTAATGCGATTACGTAGCATTAACTATACAAATTCGTTGTTCGAAATGAGGTCTAAAACGATGTTATCATATATCCGCTAGGGTGTGTCCAGGGATCGGAAACCGGTTCTATTTTCAAAACGTTCTCGGTTCAATAACCTAGACCGTTCTCTGAAGCGTTCTCGTTCTCGGTTACCGGTTAGAACAATGTTTTTAGGAACGAACATTTCCCGAACGAACAGTTCCCAAAAGAACGATATAAAACGTTCTTTCAATAGCGTTCTTTGTTCTGGTTACCGGTATTTACAATGGTTTTGGGAACGAACATTTGTAAGCTCGTATCGTTCTCAAGGAACGTAAAAAGAACCGTTCTTTCGATAGCGTTCGACTTTGGAACAAACATTCGCTGTATCGTTCCCGAGGAACAATATTAACCCGTTCTTTTGAATTCAACACAAATGAAATAAGTCGTCATCGCCAACCAATGAGCGTTAGTTATTTCAGTGTATGCCTCAAGTTAAGTACCTACGAATATTTTCGTTTTACTAGGCAGCGACGTCCATTATTAGTTCGAACTTAGACGTGAACTAGCGTGGAGGTTGGTTTGGTTGAGATAATTTTATTGGCTGATTGCTTTTATATTGGTTGTGAAATATAAACTGCGTAAGAACTTTTTGTGCTGCTGCACTGCGTCGAGAAACCTGGTCCATGTGAAGTAAGTAGGTATTTATATCAAAATAAATTTTATACTTTCATAAAATATCCGAGAAGTGAGTAGGTTTATGTGCTTGCGAAGACACTTTATACGTCCCTGGTCGCTCCAAGTTCAATTATATTTTTGTGTAGGTATTTATGGCGGTGGCTACTTGCTATTCCATAGTAAGCTATAAGTATCTGTTAGTAAGAAGTTAAGAACTATTAAGTATAATATTATAATCAGTGGCTGAGCGTTGATTAACTCAAACCCGATATCCATAATCCGAGATGTGAGTGAGTAGGTAAGTACGAGTATGTGTGCGTGCAAAGTGGCTAGTGGCTTTTGCCGGAATCACAACAGGGTTGTTTCCACCTACAAAAGTTAGGGTTGAATTGTATCACATTAAGACGCGTGCCTACCTCGATAACCTTGAGCAAAAATGAAATAAAAATGAAATAAAAATTAGATAAAAATTAAATAAAAATTGAATAAAGATGAAATAAAAATTGAATAAAAATTGAATAAAAATTAAATAAAAATTAAATAAAAATTAAATAAAAATTAAATAAAAATTAAATAAAAATTAAATAAAAATTAAATAAAAATTAAATAAAAATTAAATAAAAATTAAATAAAAATTAAATAAAAATTAAATAAAAATTAAATAAAAATTAAATAAAAATTAAATAAAAATTAAATAAAAATTAAATAAAAATTAAATAAAAATTAAATAAAAATTAAATAAAAATTAAATAAAAATTAAATAAAAATTAAATAAAAATTAAATAAAAATTAAATAAAAATTAAATAAAAATTAAATAAAAATTAAATAAAAATTAAATAAAAATTAAATAAAAATTAAATAAAAATTAAATAAAAATTAAATAAAAATTAAATAAAAATTAAATAAAAATTAAATAAAAATTAAATAAAAATTAAATAAAAATTAAATAAAAATTAAATAAAAATTAAATAAAAATTAAATAAAAATTAAATAAAAATTAAATAAAAATTAAATAAAAATTAAATAAAAATTAAATAAAAATTAAATAAAAATTATATAAAAATGAAATAAAAATGAAATAAAAATGAAATAAAAATGAAATAAAAATGAAATAAAAATGAAATAAAAATGAAATAAAAATGAAATAAAAATGAAATAAAAATGAAATAAAAAGGAAATAAGAATGAAATAAGAATGAAATAAGAATGAAATAAGAATGAAATAAGAATGAAATAAGAATGAAATAAGAATGAAATAAGAATTAAATAAGAATGAAATAAGAATGAAATAAGAATGAAATAAGAATGAAATAAGAATGAAATAAGAATGAAATAAGAATGAAATAAGAATGAAATAAGAATGAAATAAGAATGAAATAAGAATGAAATAAGAATGAAATAAGAATGAAATAAAAATGAAATAAAAATGAAATAAAAATGAAATAAAAATGAAATAAAAATGAAATAAAAATGAAATAAAAATGAAATAAAAATGAAATAAAAATTAGATAAAAATTGAATAAAAATTGAATAAAAATGAAAAAAAAATTGAATAAAAATTGAATAACAATTGAATAAAAATTAATAGAAATTAAACAAAAATTAAATAAAAATTAAATAAAAATTAAATAAAAATTAAATAAAAATTAAATAAAAATTAAATAAAAATTAAATAAAAATGAAATAAAAATGAAATAAAAATGAAATAAAAATTAAATAAAAATTAAATAAAAATTAAATAAAAATTAAATAAAAATGAAATAAAAATGAAATAAAAATGAAATAAAAATGAAATAAAAATGAAATAAAAATGAAATAAAAATGAAATAAAAATGAAATAAAAATGAAATAAAAATGAAATAAAAATGAAATAAAAATGAAATAAAAATGAAATAAAAATAAAAATTAGATAAAAATCAAATAAAAATTAGAATTCTACCACATGAAGACGCTTGTCGGCAGTGTCCTTGAGCGTTTGGGCGCTCTGTATCCGCGCCACCCGCTTACCCCTCTCGCCGCTTACCCCTATTGCAATCGTACGTAAATCCGCCACGATCGGGCAGATTTATAGTAATTATAATCCTTTTGCGGATGTTTTGTGATTTGAATACTGCAATGGTGATATTTTTAGGAATGCTACTTACCTATTAAATAAGATAAGTAATAAAATAACGATCTCGATTTGTAAATTTTTATGTAATAAAATAAAACCTAGATTGTGAATTTGAAGTTCAGTCAGCGGCAAAATATTTATGAATTTACGAAATATGGGTAAAAATATTCTGCATATCAGAAAAATATAAAAAAATACTGACTAGCACAGATAAAAAAATTGAATGCGTATCAAAGCGATGTTTTCATGTGAATTTAGATTTTTTGCTGTGCATGTGATGTGAGTAGGTATAATAAAGGTAATTTTTTTATTGTAGTAGTAGTAACAACACTTTATTGCACAAAACAAGTACATGACCAACAAAAATATAGTGAGTGCGTACAAAGGCGAACTTATCCCTTTAAGGGATCTCCTTCAGCTAACCTTTAAGCAACTGAGTGAAATCGGTCAGACATGGTAGACTAAGATTTGTTGCGAGTTTAAATATTAACCGTAAAAATTCACTTATACAACGTGTTTTTGTTGATTTGCTTTAATTGCAAAGGTATATTCCTGTTAAGTATATTTCCATATAAAGGGAAATAGGAAGGGTAGTATATATACATATAAAGGGTATTCCGCTAATATTACAAAGCACACATTGTCGTGCAACATGCTCTAGGTTAGAAGCAGAGATGGGCATTATTCGAATATTTTTTTATTTAAATAATCATTCGAATAAACAAATTATTCGTCGTGAAATTATTCGCGAATAATTTGTTCACGAATAAATCATTCGTCTGCCCTTTCGAATAATAAATGATTTATTCGTTATTTTATTCGAATAAATAACACGAATAATATTTTATTACACTTTTAGATTTGATATTAAACTGCAACTCTAACTTATTTTTGGGTCAAGGAAATGTATCGCAGGTAGCCAGCCTGAAAGAGACGGATATATGAAAGAGCGAGTAAACCACATAACTAAACTTTCTTATCAATTTTGTACCAGTTTACTCATATTTATTTCGTAGTTATTAGTCTTTTGCATAGTTCGGTCTAAACTAGTCGCATCATAAATAATCTCTATTACTTTTATGAAAACGAATTTTGTTAATGATTATGACGATAATTTTCAGTGCAGTAGATACTATACGATATATACGGACTTGAGTGAAAAAAGTGATGCAGTACTAGAAAATAACATGAAATTATAATTAACTATAATTATACTAAGTGACAATTTCTTAAAAAATATTTCTATAATTTAAACGAAAAAAGTGTTGTAGCGACCTATGTTGTTGGGTGGTTACCTAAAACTGCCAAAATAAAAGGACTATCTCAGCGTGGCACTTGGCTCATCACAGGTGTGACCCCACAGGCTACACTAACCGCTTACCATCGGGCGGGCTGTATGCTTGTTGGCCACTAACATGATATTTTTTTTAAGAAAATATAACGTATTTTTATTATACACTCAATACATAGGTACTAGTTTAGTGAAGAGCTCATGACAATTGTCAAAAAAAGCGATAATCCAAGAATTGTCGCTATTTTTCGACAAAAGATTAGGCTTGTGTTGTAGTTTCGGGACAATTGTCGTGATCTTCGAGACATATGTCAAAACCACTTAGTACTAAAGTAGTAGTTTTAGTGATAATAAATGAAGCTATTCTTTAAATATCGTGCTGGTGGCAAAGAAGCATGCCGCCCGCCCAATGGTAAGTGGTTTCAATAGCCTGTGGACGCCTATGAAGTCAGTAAAACATGACATATGTCACGTATGTCAGCGTGGTGAATTAGAGGTCAGGTCGTCTATGGTTAGTAACTACTAAGATAAAACATTATCTAGTTGGAAAATAATATTTGGGATAGAAAACCGCCAAATAGTTATTTTAACTGCCCTACCACATGAATACTTTATTAGCCGCCGCCGATAGTTTATTTTTAAATTATTCGAATACGAAAAATTAATTCAGATGAATTATTCGAATAAAAAAAATATTCGAATTATTCACGAATAATTTATTCGACGAATAAATACTGTCGAATGATTATTCGAAATTTTTATTCGTCATTCGCGAATAAAATAATCCCACCAAAAACATAAATGTAAAAAAGGAGAGCCAAGTTCAATACAAAAATTATGCTTGGCTGTGGGCTTCGCCGCAAAAAGAATGGAGATCTAATTGAGTGCCAAGTTCTATGCAAAATCCAAATATGTATTTATAGGAACAAAATAACATTATGAACAAGTATTAAACTCTATTTCTTTGCTTTATTGGATACCTATAACAATTGCTTGAAGTTTTTTTAGAAATAGCTCGAAAACGCCTCAACCGATAATATTAAAAACAATTTTAATTGAAAGATGTATTTTCTCTTTTATTTTTTGCATATCCAGTTCAAAAGATACACAAGTGTCCATAAGATTATGTCTGAAAATATTGGCTATATCAAAAAATCTTCTGACAATCTTCAACGTTATTTTTACTACAAAACTAGATATCGGCATGCAAAATACGTCTTATGGTTTCCGTCTAGGGTTTGCTCCCGGTACTCGTTTTCTATACAAATCCAGTGCCGGAACCGGGAATTCCCGGTTCTCGCCATACAAAATCAGAACCAGGAGCATTCCCTATTTCCGTCGTTTCCGAGTACAATGGCTGTGACATACGGACGGACGGACATGACGATAATAAGGGTTCCGTTTTTGCCATTTTGGCTACGAAACCCTAAAAATGCCATTAACATAGCAATTATATGCACACATCAAAGAGGTTGAAATAAGAACGGCGAAACTCGTCTAGGGGAGTCGGCGTAACAGCTAATTTGGTTGTGTTGACCGGGCACAAAGCGCAAGAGGACTGACAGTAGCTCTTTGGCCGTTGTAGAGAAATAAGTGTAAAAAAATAGCATAAGAATTGCAAGACCAATAGTGAAGTGACAAACTATTTGGCGCGTTATCGATAGTGAATATTTGCCTTCCTATAGCTTTAGGAGGAGTTTGGGTTACGTCACAGATCAGCAATGCCCATGTGCGAGCGGTAGGACTAGATATGGTGTTTGACCTAAGATGCTTGTATATCACTCTTGCGCTTTGCGCCCCGTTAGCGCCAGTGTCAATTTGAGATTTGTGGAGTTAACATTATTATAAAATGGGTTTGTAACACCATTTTGTGCCATAAATTGGTGCAATAATTAAGAAAATACGGAATGGTAACATATACGAGCGTATTATACCAAAAATAACAAACTAGAATAATATTAAGAATTATTCGCCAATGCAGTACAAAGAGGGCAATAGTGATGTAACATATTGATTGGCGGCATGTCGATATGAGATGTACTTTTCAAAAAAATTTTTTTGAAAAAATAAGTCCCGCCGAGTTTCTTGCCGGTCATAAATAATACTTCTCGGGTCAGAGGTGTAGGGTTAGAACCGGAGGTAGTTTTTATTTTTTCTCTCTGACGTTCATAAGTGCATTGTAATGTGCCTAAATTGAAGAATAAATATCTTTTATCTTTTTATCAGAGGTGAATTCTATGAATCTCGTGTCATGTTTCTAGGTCCTATTTTCGATTTAAGCTGAGGGTGATCTGTCAGTTTTTAAGTAACAGAATAATTTTATATAAATGGATGATTTTTTGATATATTTTATATAAATATATCATGAATTCATGACAATAGTTCCAAAAATACTCATTAATTATACAAACCTTTGTTACAGTTAGTTCCAACGTAATGCTAATTGATTATAATGATTATTCAGATTCTCTAATCAAAATATCTATGTAAGTATCGACCTGCACCCCAACGCTATTAGCACAGATATCTGACAGGTAAGACATTTATTTGTCAAATATACTGACACGAGTGGTTTTCATATATAATGACGTTTATTTCCAGTCTATAAGGACCAGAGACAAGCTAAAACCACTTTAGTCTTTGGTTATATCATTTCTATGGATACGGGAACATAAAAAAGACAAGGTCCTAAATACAACACGTGCAACAGACGTCACACCCACACAAGCGCTAACACACACCTTGCTGATATTCATAAGCTGTAAGCATTTTCAAAATATAAGAACCCTTTTGGCGGTTGTTTATTAAATATTTCTAACAATTCGAACGATTAAACGTTGTAATATTTCATATCTTTACACAGTCATAGCGAGGTGATATAATATGATAAGATTACGATATATATTATTTTTACATATTTTAAATTATTATCTGACTCTGTGAATATCGATATGAGTTACTCATATCCCATCACTTTTATTAGCCATTTCTGTCACTTTAGACAACAACATGTCAAACGTACTGACACGGTCGATTCCTATAGAAACCATAGACAAGGACGCCTCTATCCTAAGATCGACTAACGCACTAAAGAGGCTGGTGCTCTGTGTTACATACTATTATTGCCTTTATACTTTGCCGTGGACGTTCAAGATATAATGATGCGTTCATATTCATAATCATAATAAATGAGACAGGTGCATGCAGTACTGAAGATCGAGTAGATGGTAACCACGGCGAATTATAAAACGACATATTGGTTTCTGCTCTAGTACTCCCACACAAGCGCTGATACTGATACACACCTTGCTGATATTCATAAGCCCTTTAAGCATTTTAAAAATATAACAAGACCCTTTGGCGGTTGTTTATTTAATATTTTGAACAATTCTATAAACGTTGTAATATTTCAGATGTCTGTAAAATACATAGCGGGATGATACGATAAGATATTGATGTAAATTGTCTGCCCATATTTTTAATTATTATATTTTAGAAATATGGATATGAGTTACTCATATTCCACCACTATTAATATGGATGGTATAGGAAGGATGGAACTCTCTTCTAGGAAAACGGTCGAAAAAGTGTCCAGCGGTAAGCACTAAACAATAGTTCCAAATATCTTCGGGTGGCGCTAGGTATAGTTCAGCATTTGAAATGAATTACCGATATTTAATACTTATATGACTTCGTAAATAAAATTAATATTCAGTGTTTTTCATCTCCGCAAATAATTATTTTGGATTTAATTTTTTTAAATTTCAAATTAATTCAATCAAATTTAATAACATTGTGGCGCTATCAGTTTATCGCCTTTTGACGGACACTTTTGTAACATAGAGATTTATATCCTTCTTGTCCTTCTGATTTATATACTATTAATAGCCATTTCTGTCACTTTAGACAATAACATGAAAAACATACTGATACGGTCGATTTCTATAGAAACCATAGACAGGGGTGCCTCTATACTAAGCGCGACTAACGCACTAAAGAGGTTGGTGCTCTGCGGCACACATAAATAATTTTGTACATAAGTTAGGCCTGATAACGGTTTCAAGCAATAGGAGAACACAATTAATAAGACATGCATTTTTTGAGCAACATATTATTTGCTGATGCTGCAATGCAAAGGACACTTGGATTTACGTGTTTCACGCGTGGGTACTGCCTATTTAACTGTCTCTTCTGTGTCTGTTACTCAATAACAAAAATGTTTTTGAGAAATTTTGTAAAAAAAATAATGGTTACGTATTTAAAACAATAATTAGGAATGGAAAGTGGTACCGTCCCGCTTTGATTTTAAGTTTTGAACTATTAGAGCACTGAGAAACTGCAGAAACTGGCATGATTTTAACAATCGAGCTCTCGAGTTAAGGTATTTTCGTTGATATTCTCGAAAGATCTTGTCAGTATTAACGCCTCGGCGGCCATCAAACGACTGATTCAATATTGGTCCTGGAACCTATATTGAAGGCACAAGATCGTGTGCCTGGTACCATATCTATATGGACTGTAAGCCAGTAAAAAATTTAACAAAAATTAATTAATTAAAAACATGTCGAAATGACCTCCAAATTACAAATAGACTTATTGTTAGTTTCCTTAGGTAACTCGGATTTACTTTATAGACTTACCATTAAAAATAAAACTACATATAAACTAGACTAATACTAAAATCTAAAACATACTTCCAAATAAAAAATGGGCTCCAAGTCGGATCCGATCGGTAGGGTGCCCAGAAGGCTGGCGGCATTGCCGCGTTGGACGGCAATACCGATGCGCTGGGCAAAGTATGCCCCAGTATAGTTAGTTATACATACATAGGCTAATTTTTTTTTGTTCAAAGCGACTTATAGGATTTTAGCTCTGGGTTTTTGTAACAGACATTTTTTCGAAATCTACACCCCGAATTAATTGAAAACCACTACCATGGCGTTTTTTATGAAAAATGTGTATTACCGCCATCTTGAATTTCTAAACAGACATTGTTTTCGGAATTTACACACCCGAGTTAGTTGAAAATGACTACCAAGACGATTTTGACAAAAAAATTCCATATCCGCCATCTTGGATTTTTAGGACTTTATTCTCGAAATCTACATCCCCGAATTAATCAAAAACTGCTACTATAACGATATTGACGAAAAAAGTGTATGACCGCCATCTTGGATTTCATAACAGACATTATTTTCGAAAACCACATACCCGAATTAGTCGAAAAGTACTACCATGACGATTTTGACAAAAGTTCTCCATTTCCGCCATCTTGTATTTTAAAACAGACTTTATTTACGAAAACTACATACCTGGATTAATCGAAATTGACTACCATAACGATTTTGATGTAAACACTTTGATTTTGTTCTTTGGGAACGTTTAAAATTCCGTTCTTTAAAAGATTTTGTTCTTTGGGAACGTTTCAAATTCCGTTCATAAAAGATTTTGTTCTTTGGGAACGTTTCAAATTTTGTTCTTCAATATCGGTAACCGAAATGATTTTGTTCTTTCGGAACGTTTTTAAATCTGTTCTTCTTGAGTACCGGTAACCGAAATGATTTTGTTCTTTTAGAGAACGTTCCTGTAATAAACCGATATATCAACACCCAACGCTCAAGGAGGACCCAGTGTGTTGACGATGAGGGACCTTCTTGTTCCTTTAGTCGTCAACACAGTGAATCCTCCTTTTTGTAAAGGGTCGGCAACGCGCATGTGACTACTTTGGAGTTGCAGGCGTCCATAGGTTACGGTAGCTGCTTACCATCAGGCGGGCCGTATGCTTGTTTGCCACCGTAGTGGTATAAAAAAAAAAAAAAATATATATATTATGATTGAAATAAAGATCGGGTTCCGAACGATAATGAACGGTATTTTGGGAACCGTTCCCGATCCCTGGGTGTGTCACTTTAGTATGGAGGAAAAAAAACTTTTTTTTTCCGACTTCTAATAGTTATCAAAAGTTGCCTAGAGGCTCGAGATGACATAATATGTACAAAAATAAATGACTTTCATATACTTTTAGCTTGCTCAAACAAGTTGAAGTTCAAGAAAAAATGCAATATTAGTAAATATGTGTGGTTGCTACTTATATATCCGGAAACAAAAAAACAAACAAACGTACACGGCTGAAAATGGTTTTATTGTTTTTCAAAGTATTCCCCTTGATGATCTATGCACTTTTGCATTCGCGTGAACCAATTTTTAAAGCACTTCTGCCACTCCGCCTGAGGTACCTCCATAACGTGTTGTTTGAATGCGTCGACAGCATCTTCAGCGGTCGAAAATCGTTGACCGCGTAATTTATTCTTTATATTTGGAAATAAATAAAAATCGTTGGGTGCCAAGTCAGGGCTGTACGGCGGATGACCCGTTAATTCCACATTTTGACCCTCCAAAAATAGAGTTGTTTCGCGTGACGTATGACAGCTGGCATTGTCATGATGAAGAATGATTCTTCGTCGCTGGTTAGTTTTACGAATTTGTTCAAATACTTGCGGTAAGCAAATGGTCGTGTACCACTCTGAATTAACCGTTCTACGGTTTTCTAGTGGCACTGTAGCTACATGGCCATTAATACCGAAGAAGCAGGCCACCATTTGTTTCAATGTACTTTTTGCACGAGTAACTTTCGTAGGGTTCGGCTCATTTTGAAACACCCATACCGTTGATTGTTGCTTCGTTTCGGGATCGTATGCATAGATCCAGGATTCGTCACCTGTATAGATGTTATAAACGGCTTTTGAATCACCACGGTTATATTTTTTTAACATTTTATTGCACCATTCGACGCGAGCATCTTTTTGCTCTTTTGTTAAGTTGTGGGGTATCCAACGCGAACAAATTTTTTTTACAGCCAAATAATTATGTAATATGCTATTAATGCTGGTCATAGAAATACCCAGAGTCGCCTCTATCTCGCAGTACGTAACATGTCGGTCGTCCATTATAAGTTTTCGCACAGCCTCGATATTTTGTTGTACAACGACCGATTTCGGGCGACCTGCCTTAACTTCGTCCGTAAGCATACTACGTCCACGATTGAACTCACTAAACCAGTGATACACAGTAGTTTTAGATGGGGCTTCATCACCAAAAGTTGAAGTTAGTTGATCTATGCACTGTTGTTGCATTAAACCACGCCGAAAATCATAATAAATCATAGCACGAATATTTTCACGAGTGAGTTCCATTCTTGCTGCGAGATGACATTTAAAACCCGTCAAAAACAAAACACGAGCGTTAATAAGAAAGAAAAAATATACCGGCCAGTACTTAAAAAAGTTCAAATTTTACCATGGAGGTCAAATATGCTATTTAAGAAGATTGTAATCCCGGTTTCCGGATATATAAATAGCAGCCTATGTATGACTCCCAAAACCATAAATTACTTTTAATTGTTAGTGAAACATGTTTAGTACTCAAAATTATGTAAGTAGTAATAAATAAAATACCAAATAGAGATTTATTTCCATTATTTATTGTTATATCATATTACAAAAAGACGGAATATTTTATATTTTTTTAAGTGACGACTCTAATGAAAACCCTGTTTTGAATTAAATTTGGGCATGCGTTTTCTTGAATTTATTTTAAATAAAATATAGCCCTCTCTAGCTTTATTTCCAGTCACAGATCCAGCAGCTTCAGTCGTTAGTTTGACGCACCTTTCCACGGATTGCGTGTGGCATGGAAACTTTGGAAATTCAACGGTTTCTGAATTTCCCATGTTAACTATGGCTTCGAGTTCGCTGGTTTCCACCAGATGCAACAACGGCGGCTGTGTTACTACATTTTTTTTATCCTGCCAGTCAATCATGTCATAATACTCTTTCGCACCAAAGTTGATCTTGGGGATGTGAAAAGATCTTACACCCTTTGTGTGTCCTTCGCAGCACGAGCTTTAAGAATTATCATACAAGCAAGTTCTCGAATGTGCTTTTTCTCATCTGTTAACATCGACAAAAGTAGGTTTTCTGGGTGTGCGAATACGCATTACGCTGTATTACTGGATTAATTACAGCTTTAATGTCGTCTGGGAGATCTCTAGTGCTTCAATGAATTGAAATTTGTGGTTTCACAAATTTCTTGCACCATCTTTACAACTTTGATTCATTTTTATCTGAAACCAGGTAGGGGCATAAGTTTTACAGATATACTTTGCCAAAAATACTAAGGCAGCAGTTGGACGTATAGTTGACACATAGAGACGCAGTATTCTGTTAGCAGTTGTGAGCCACCTTGCGTGTGACATTTTCCCCGGATTGTGTTTTGCTAAATTCGTACTAACGACTCCAGCTGACACGGCAACACATATGTCGTACAAATATTGTCGATCTGTACTTAACTTTACATTTAATCGAATCTTAAGATTCGGAAGGTTTACAAGAATCGGGTTAAATTCCGTTATAGGTTTACTTTCACAATTTGGCAACTTTGCACCAATTGGCCCAGAAAAAGATTTCGGTCCTGTAGTTTTTCCGTCGAAATGTCCAATCAAGTGCCGCAAAGGCAAAATCACAGAAAACAAACTTATTTTGTCCCTTAGTTACAGTATTTATTCAAATATTATATCACAAAACTAAACTCAATCACTAAAGACACGAAGAAAACGATAAAATACTAGTAACATAATAAGGGTATCGTCTGATCGAAACTTGTGAGAAATGACATTTACCGATGTAAAAGAGGGTAGGTCTAACTTTAAATCACGGGTCTTAGTATATGTTTTTTATAATTATTGACTGTATTTAAGGTTTTTTCATTGTTTTTATCACGATTTTGCTAGTTTTAATTAGATAGAAGACACAATATATGCAAATAAAAATTTAGTTCATTTGTGTTTTTTTTTCAACTTCAAGGTCAATGAGCGACCTAAAAGTGTCCTATCTAAAATGCTTTTTTAATGAAAATCGTAATAGAATGTTAGAAGGCAACTTTTGAAAGGTATTACACATGGAAATTCAACTTTTTTTGAAAATGACACCCTAATATCCGCCCCTTAAGCGCCTGTTTAAAAATTACGCATATCATTTCAAAGACCAGCTTGGACAAAACAGAACCATTTTCTCGTATTTTTCTACGTTATGCGCACCAGAAAAATACTAACAAAGAGAATATATCATAGAGCTACTAGGAAATTCATCTCGGAAATGAATGTAAAAAATGTTTCGCCAAAGGAGAACCGAACGGATAATGGACTACCAAACATTAGGATTTTTCGTGTAGAAAATGGGGCCGATATATGGCAAATACGATTTTTTATTAGTTTGTAATATTTTAATATTACTCGTACAAGCTACAAAAATATGAAAAAGTTCGAATGACGTAAACAATAAATTTTGTTAGGTTTTTAAAACTAGCAACCCTATCAGGCAACCCTAGATTAATAAAAGCTATTATCTAAGCTTGTTAGTATATAAAGTCCAAATAAATGTGTTTCTTTGGAAATCCATTTGCCGATACGATATCCATTTGGGTCTTTATGAAAGACAAAATGGCTTTCTCGATACTAATGCTATATTAAAGTTCACAAAAGTATTGCTTGCAAAAAACGATGGGTTAAGTGAGGATAAAAACCTACTAGTAATTACTACTGCTACTGCTACTGCTACTGCTACTGCTACTGCTACTGCTACTGCTACTGCTACTGCTACTGCTACTGCTACTACTACTACTACTTACTAGATAAATAGTGCTTTTTCTTTTCTTTTAAAGCACCATTTATTTGAGTTTCACAGACTCCGTATCATAGACTGTATGGATTTACCAATAACCAACCATAACCTGCAAGATGTTTGTTTTTTGCGATTGCGCGTAGCTTTACGCGTTTCTTTAATATTTTTTGGATTGATTCTGGGAAAGGCAGAGACCTTAGACTAGATAGGACGATATTTTTTTTATTTGCAAGGGTACCATCTGGTTCAAAATTGCATGGTCAATTTATCAATGAATTCATTCATAAATTGGCCATGCAATTCTGAACCCGATAGTACATTCCTGAGCTTAATTAAGTATATTTCTTATATTTCTCAAAGACACCAATGTCATAATTAGCTCAAGTTCTGGAATAATCGATACTTAATATTCATCTTTCTGATTGTTTAAACCTAAATTAAATTATGCTTGCACTCTGAAACACTGCTACAAAATGATGCACCTGTGTGTTAAGTCAATAAAAAATGCTTACTTTGTATCTCGGACTATTAATGTCCGAAATCACATTCACATGTCGTAATTTACTATTGTTTGGTTGAGTTAATCAAAAAGTTGAGTTGCAATGAGTTAATTGCTGTCATACCCTAATGCCTTACTTACATTAGTGACCGATATAACAATTCTTGTAAAAAAAAAACCGTATTTTTTTAAACTATGTTAATTTCTTACATTATGGTACCTGACCATAGTGACCATATGCCAAAATTAACGGGATAAAACATGGTGTATTCTTTAAATTTGTTATACTCTTAAAAGCGCTGGTAGCCAATCAATCCGGAGGTCGCGGGTTCAAACCCCGTTTCGTACCACTGAGTTTTTCGAAACTTATGTACGGAATGTCATTTGATATTTACCAGTCGCTTTTCGGTGAAGGAAAACATCGTAAAGAAACCGGACCTAATTCCGATAAGGCCTAGTTTCCCCTCTGGGTTGGAAGGACAGATGGCAGTCGCTTTCGTGAAAATGTTTTTTCATCTAGACACACGGCAGTGTGTCCGCCAAGTTCGAGCAAAAAAAAGCGACACACCGGCCGTGGGTTTATATTACACGAACCATTTCGGGCCAATTTCGACCACCCTATAACTCAAAACATATTTTATCTACGCATATGAAATTTCGAGTGTCTGTTGACATCCCCTTAATTGTCTAGAATACAAAATTTCATTATTCTACCTATAGCAGTTCTTGAGATATAGACGTTAGAAAATCGCTATTTTTACTATACACTCACTGACTCACTGACTCACTGACTCATCAAAAACCTAGACCACTTCCAATGGTCGTACTTTTTAATGATGTAACTTGGCAAGTTTTAATAGAAAATTATATACTTGACACATTGCAGTCCAAAGGTGTCGATTCATTGCATTGAAAAGGTGTGTGGTGCGTGAAAACTTGCCAAGTAACATCATTAAAAAGTACTGAAAATAATAAATGTTATCAGGAAACTGCTAAAAAAACCGGTGTGCGTTTCTCTGACTATTATAATTTTAGGTATTTCTATGTACCGTGATACTTATTCAAAATGTACCTTAAAAACTGCTGGAAATCAAGTGTGTATTCCTATAACTATTTATGATTTGAGGTATTTTTATGGAACTTGGTACTTATTCAGATCTCACTTCTTTTATAGGCGAAGCATTCCCATAGTATCGAACTTGGCAGCCTTTCACATTTATGTTTTTGATGGGATTCGTTTTACTACGAGTGTTTTCGTCGTTAAGGATAAACCACGAATACAAAAAACATGAATGAAACAGTAGAGTGCCCCTTATGTAGGAAATGAAATACGGGTATTTTTTGTACAGGCAATACCGGTAACCGGTATACCGGACCGTGCAAATTGGACCATACAAAAAATTGTATATAGGTATACGGTCGTACATATGTATTTTCCTTTTTATTATTGGACAGCGAAGTCAATGTAACTACCAGACGGACAACTGACTTTTTTATCAAACTTAGCACACTCTCGTTAAATTTTGTCTCTTTCTAAAAAACCTACCTACTTACCTGTACCTATATATTTATTAGCGTTGCTTTATGTGTTTTGGAACTTTTTATTGGTTTTTTTTGTGCATACTTTGTCTTTCACCATTTGTATTTAATCATTTCTCATTTTCTCATGGGTTGGCTGGAAGAGATCTTTTATATAGGTTACTGTTGTTTTTATTAATGTTATACCTACTTGTTTATGTGCAATAAAGTGATACATACATACATACATACAAAAATGACAAACAGAAACAAACGATTATATTATCGACGGAGTTACAGATTTAACAGATGTTTATGAATAACGCCTACAAAGTGTAGGTGTTGGAACGAAACGCAGGGCTTGAGCGGGGACTGAGGAGGGACGGAGGGCGTCCACCGGTCTTCTATTATTCGCTGTGACACAGCATCTTTGAATTTGTAGTTATGTAATTTTAAATGTACGTGTAGAGGCAGAATACAGTACATTTCTATTTAAAATATTAGTTTCATTCTGCCTGGTCCTTCAACAATTCCCAACATGGTCTTCGAGACCGATAATTAAATGAACCAGCGAGCTACGGAATAATAAGGACCAAGGAGCTCCACTACAGCTGAGACAAAGGAGAAACGCATCGTGTGGATTATTTCCTGCGCATCCAAGATCCCGGAGATCCAGTGAGGAGTGCAGCTTGAAACAACCCGAGGCGGCTATCTCTTCAATTCTTGATCCATCAGCTACGAAGTAGTCAACTCAACTGTTTTACCCTTATTCCGGAAAACTACAATCCGACGAAGTCTATAAGGAGTGAGCAGGTTGAAAGTTAAAAGTGAGTCCGTTCCTTATTATCATTATATTTTCTATTTTTTCCGTGATCGTTTCAATTTACATTTCAATATACTTCTATTAGACACAGTGTCAAAAATAATCCTTATATTTCTTAATACAACGATATACATAAGCCTATACGTTACAACTAATCATACCACTAAACTAAAATCAAAACTTCAATTACATAAAAGTGCATCGGCGCTGATATTACGTAAACGTTTTTTTTGCCATATCTAACGGGTCGCCCGGCCGGCATCGCCATAGGTACTTATCGTCATAACTCAGCCGGCCTGCATTTCGTAAACAACATTGGAATAATTAACATTACATATTTAAGAAAAAGTGCTACAGTACGTTGTTAGTTAATTGTGTTGGTGTTTTTAGTGGAACAAAGTGTTGATTGGTGTTAAAAAGGTAAATACCAAGTGCAATTAAAGATGACCGAAGCCGTAATTAAGGAGTTAATTAAAAAAAGGGGTCATATTAAGGCGAGATTAACTAAATTTTCAGGTTATATACGAGAATTAGCCGATAAATCATTGTGTGCGGCTCAGGTGACGGAACTTCAACTTCGGATTGCTAAATTGGAAAGTGTTTACAATACCTACGATGAGATTCAGACCAAGTTGGAGTATATGATGGAGGATGACGAGGCTCAATTAGAGGAGCGGTCGGATTTCGAAGATTTATACTACTCGTCAGTGGCGGCGGCTACGGAACTGGTAACCATGCATACAAAGGTCGCTTCTAGTGATGGGGGTTCCGAAAACAATACACGACGTCATCCGCATGTAAAATGTAAGTTACCTACGATTTCATTACCAAAATTTGGAGGCTCGTATGATACATGGCTTGAGTTTCGCGATACATTTAATAGTTTGATAAATAATGACGACTCGATCGATGATGTAAACAAGTTTCATTATTTGCGGGCGTCGTTAGAAGGCAGTGCCGCGGTAATTGTACAATCATTAGCGATATCAAGTAGTAACTATAAAATAGCTTGGCAGTTATTATGCGATAGGTACAATAACAAACGGTTATTGGTAAATAATCATATCAAAGCAATATTTAATTTAACTCCAATTACTAAGGAATCGCCGACTGCGATTCGACATCTTATTGACACGCTATGTAAAAACATACGTGCATTAGCAACCCTTAACGAACCGACCACCCATTGGGACACATTGTTAGTATATATCATATGTCAAAAACTAGACAGTGTTACGAGACGAGAGTGGGAGGAGTTTGTGCCTAGTTGCGAAACAATTACTTTCGATGCCATCATAAACTTCCTCAGCGATCGTGCGGATCTATTGGAGACTATGGCGATGGATGGCCCCGGACGCCGCGCGTCCTGGCCGCTCGCTCCTGGCGCCGGCGCTGCTACCGCGGCGCACGGGCGCTCCGCTGCGCGACGGGTAAAGGAGAATTGTTTCGTAGCACTAGATGAACGTGAAAACAATACTGTGAGTAGCCCACTTTTTACATATGAGTGTCCGTTATGTAAGCGTGGTCATTTGGTTATTTGAGTGCCCCGACTTTCTCGCGTTATCTAACAAGGAACGTGCAGATAAAGTTAAAGGGATGAAAGTATGTCTGAACTGTCTAAAGCCGAATCATATCGCGAAGTATTGTAGGCGTGCTCCATGCAAGTCGTGCTCATTCCGTCATAACTCGATTTTACATGTGGATAGGTTGCTTTCGAAGGCTCCAGTAGCAATGCCAGTAATTGAAGTTACTCCTAGTACCCCGATCGAGCACGACGAGTCTACACCTGACCCCGGCTGCAGTGCTGACGGCAGCATAATGTTACCGGCCCATGCTGTTTTGCAAGGTCAAGTCTTACTGTCTACTGCGTTAGTAGAAGTATACGATCGCGACGGTAAAACACATGTGGCACGCGCGTTTTTGGACCCTGGTGCTGCGTGTAATTTAATAAGATCTGACTTCTTGGAAAAACTTAACTTACCTACTAGGCAGGTAAATGCGTCATTAACGGGTATTAAAAACATGAAGTCTTCTGTACATAAATTGTGCAACGCGAAATTTACATCAGTGTTTGATAAAAAAATTAATATGGAAAGGTCATTCTACGTACTTCCACAAGTTACATGCGACTTACCTTTGCATGAGGTAAATGTACCAATGCTAGACATACCTAAACATTTAGTCTTAGCTGATCCTAAGTTCAATGTGCCGGCAGCAATCGACATTCTTTTTAGCGCCGAAGTCTTTTGGGAACTATTAGGTAGTGAAAGATTGAAGTTGGGACGAAACAAGCCCTGGGTGTACGAAACCAAGCTAGGTTGGGTAGTGTCTGGTCCTAATGCATATAATCCTAACTCTAAAAGCATGCCTTGCCACTTTGTCCAATTGAACAATAGTGATGACGAATTAACGCGCTTTTGGAAGTTAGACGAAGCAACAATAAAACCCGCGTCGGCTTACTATACTAATGATGAACGGGCATGCGAGGAACACTTTGTTCAAAATACATCTCGGTTACCAGATGGTAGGTTCATGGTACGATATCCTTTGAAGCAGTCTTCCTCTTCATTAGGCGATTCTTACGAGCGGGCAAAACAATGTTTTCTGTCGTTAGAGCGTAGGTTAGAACGGCAGACTCAATTAAAATCCATGTATACAGAGTTCATGAACGAATATGAGACTTTGGGAGACATGTCCAAGGTCACGTGCAACGAGACTGTAGGAAACTTTTTGCCATTTCATGGCGTGCTCCGGCTTTCGAGTGTTACGACAAAACTACGCGTAGTTTTCAACGCGAGCTCACGCACGTCAACCGGAGTGACGCTGAACGACATTCAGCATGTAGGACCTACAATTCAGGACGATTTCATAGCTATCTTGTTACGGTTTAGACAATACCGCTTTGTGTACACGGCTGATGTTGAGAAAATGTACAGGAGGATAGTAATGCATCCTGACGATAGACACCTGCAACAAATAATTTGGCGCCAGGATCCCTCAGAACCTCTGTGCACGTACAAATTAAACACGGTCACTTACGGTACAGCGAGTGCCCCATTTTTAGCCGTTAGATGCCTTAAGCAGTTATCGTTAGACTGTTCAGACCCTCAACTTTCTGAAATTATTGCCCATGACTTTTATATGGATGATTTTTTGTCAGGGTCTGATACTGAACAGGAGTCCGTCAGCGTAATAGCACGAGTCAGCGAAGTACTTAAAGGTGCCGGTATGAATTTACGTAAGTGGCGTTCAAATGAGCATAGGCTTATCAGTCAACATAACGACGAATCTAGGAATCTTAATCTAGGTAACTTAGATGAAACTAAGACGCTAGGGCTAGGTTGGAAAAGTGGAGCTGATGTCTTGTATTTTACCATCGACTTAGAAAAAACACCCGAAAAATTAACAAAGCGGTTTATTCTCTCCACTATAGCCAAGATATTCGACCCCCTAGGCCTTTTATCACCAGTTGTCGTACAGGGTAAAGTATTGTTGCAGCTCCTGTGGTTGTCACAAGTTTCTTGGGATGATGAAGTTCCCCAAGACATATCCGAAAGGTGGCAACATCTGACTATGTCTCTACCGGACTTAAATAAATTAAGCATCCCTCGTAGCGTTGTAGGGATCCACGCATCGCGAGTAGAATTTCATATTTTTACGGATGCGTCTCAAACTGCGTACGGAGCTTGCTTGTACGTACGTACGATTACTAGCTTAGGGGTAAGCACTCGGTTACTCATGGCGAAAAGTAGAGTAGCCCCACTTAAACCGGTTACTATTCCCCGCCTGGAATTGTGCGGAGCTTTGATCGGAGCGCAACTATACCAAAAAGCGCTGACTTCACTGCGCATGAAAGCGGATAGCTGTACATTTTGGAGTGATTCTATGATCGTTTTAGGATGGCTTAGGATGCTACCAACCCAACTGAAGATTTTTGTACGAAATCGAGTGGCTGATATACTCGAAATCAGTGGCAGTTGGCCTTGGCGCCACGTACCTACTAATGACAATCCAGCCGATCTGGTCTCGCGTGGACTTGATGCGGGTTCAATTGCTACTGCTGACATTTGGTGGAATGGACCAGCATTCCTACATAATGACGAACAAGACTGGCCCAAAAACCACTACGCAAGCAAGGATAGTGACCAATTACAGACCGAGTTAATCCCGGTTAATGTAGTGTGCGAACCTATACTATCCCCTCTAGCTGCATTAAACTTAATAAAGTTCTCTAGTTTTACCAAACTTAAACGTGTCACCGCTTATATTTTGCGGTTCATCAACAACACACGTCCTGGTAGTGTCAAGTGTTCAGGATTCCTTGGTACTAAAGAACTACAAACTGCTATGAACACCTTAGTAAAATTAGCACAAAAAGAATCATTTTATTCTTACGACGATATTAAAAACAAAACTGCGCTCAAGGCCAAAGACCCGCTTACAAAACTGAATCCTTTTATAGATTCTGATGGACTCATGCGTGTAGGCGGAAGACTTCAAAATGCGCCTTTTAATTTTAATAAAAAACACCCCCCGATTTTACCAAAACAACATTTTATAACCGTGACGTATTTCAATTTCGTTCACATCGTTTTATTGCATGCCGGACCTCAAGCCATGCTAGCATATATAAAATCTGCTTATTGGCCAATCGGAGGTCGTGCCCAAGCTAGGACAACGTATCATAAATGTGTCCTGTGTACCCGTATGCGGGGTGCAACCATAACGCCACTCATGGGCAACTTACCATCGCCGCGCGTAACTCCAGGTTTCCCTTTCGAGGTTGTCGGTGTGGATTACGCCGGTCCAATCTTAGCCGCGTCTCGCAAAGGTCGTGGCAGTCAAACCATAAAGGTTTATATTGTCATTTTCGTGTGTTTTAAAACTAAATGTGTACACCTTGAGCTATGTAGCGACCTGTCTGCAGAAGGCTATATGGCATCTTTGAAGCGGTTCATTAGTCGCCGCGGTCTACCCTCGGACATATACTCTGACAATGGAACCCAATTCGTCGGGGCGTATAATGATCTGAAAAGATTTCTCACCAGTCATGCGAAGACGTTATCTGAGTCCGCAGCCAATGACGGCATAAGGTTTCACTTTGTTCCACCATATTCACCACATTTCGGCGGTTTGTGGGAAGCTGGAGTGAAATCCACTAAACACCATTTAGTTAGAGTCTTGGGTAACTGTCATTTAACTTTTGTTGAGATATATTCGACGCTGTGTCTTATAGAGGCTATTTTGAACTCGCGCCCCCTTACACCTTTATCTAGCGATCCTTCTGATCTGCTACCACTGACTCCGGGTCATTTTTTGATCGGACGACCACTCACAGCTCTTCCGACACCCTGTCTGACAGAGACTCCTCCTTCAAGACTAACCAGATACCAGAGGATCGAACAGTTAAGACAACACTATTGGATTCGCTGGCACAAAGAATATATCTCTGAACTCCAGGAGCGAACCAAATGGAGACAAGCCAAGGGTCAACTCACAACTGACACTATGGTTGTCATCAAGGACGACAACTTGCCTCCACTAAAATGGAAGCTCGGCCGCATCGTTAGCGTCATCCCCGGACCTGATGGAATCAGTCGCGTGGCCGACATCCGGACGTCTACTGGAATTATTCGTCGTGCGTTCAGCAAAATATGTCCATTACCGATCGAGAAGTAATTCTTCGGTTGAAAGACCAGCCTTTCAACGTGGGCGGGCATGTTGGAACGAAACGCAGGGCTTGAGCGGGGACTGAGGAGGGACGGAGGGCGTCCACCGGTCTTCTATTATTCGCTGTGACACAGCATCTTTGAATTTGTAGTTATGTAATTTTAAATGTACGTGTTAGTTAAATAGTCACTGTAAAATAATATTACGATGAAATAGGTGTTCCCGGTAGTGTAATTAGTACAGCAAAGCAGCTCACAATAATCTCGGTCTCGGTGTGGGGTCAGGACAACTTAGTCCGATTCAACCCCATAGTATGGGTCTTAAGTGCACAACCTCAAATTTTGATGCACAAGTATTAAATTTGGCACAGTTGTTTCTTGTCCCCAGAAAAGCTGATTAAGATCGGTACCCCAAGGTACCCCCCCTTCTGGCGCCGGGGAGGGGGGGTTAAAATACCACTCCACCCGGCTTCATTCAAAAATTTTTAACTGTTCACGTTTAGCTAATAGGTCAAGTTTTGTATCAATTTCGGATAAAAAGACCACGTAGAATTCGTTTCTGGTATTAAAAAATGCAATTTACTCAGTAATATTTAAAAAAACATACGAAAATCGAAAATCTCAACTAAATTTTTCATATTCCAGTCATCATATATATTAATTTGCTAGTTATGTTCATACACAAAAAATACAATATTAAAGCATATTTTATGTAGATTCAAAAAATATAACATTTGAGAACCTTTACTAACAGTAAATGGCATTAAAAAAAAAATTGCGTCGCGCGTCGTGAAATTATTTTTACCGCCGTCGGCATCCGCGGTCAAAATGGACAAAATGGACCCGGGGTATGTCCTCGGACCCGGGGTATGTCCTGGACCCGGGGTATGTCCTGGGACCCGGGGTATGTCCTTAAACTATGCCAAAAAGAGAGGTATGGGCACTGCGAATGGCATCTCGCTTAGTGTGGTAGGGCACGTTCAGTGAATGTCATCTCGCTCAAATCTGGAGCAGAGCCCGACTGGGGAAGTACCTCCACCTTACAGAAAACCACAGCCAAATAGCGCTAGACCCTACTCATAGTGTTGTGTTCCAGCTGGTGAGTAAGGTTGCCAAAGAGCTCAAAGAGGACCCAGTGTGTTGACGATGAGGGACCCTCTTGTTCCTTTAGCCGTCAACACAGTGAATCCTCCTTTTTGTAAAGGGTCGGCAACGCGCATGTGACTCCTGTGGAGTTACAGGCGTCCATAGGTTACGGTAGCTGCTTACCATCAGGCAGGCCGTATGCTTGTTTGCCACCGTCGTAGAAAAAAAAAATATCCAAATAACGCACTGTGGATAGGTAGCATGCAAACTTGTTATTTATTGAAATCGATTATTTATATAACAAAGATAAAAACCGTACCTGAAGGAAAGTGGCATTCCGTCAGAAAAGGGACTTTTAGTATAGGATTTGAGTGCGCAACCTTTTTTCCTTGTGCTAAAATAAGACAATTTATAATAAGAATAAAAAACCGTTACTTATTTAAGTTTAAGAAATGTGGACTTCCGTTAAAAAGGTAACGTAGAAAGATTGGTGCTTATATTTGTATAATAGTATTGCTTAGCGTCAGTCATTATATATTTTCCGCGTATTCTCAAGAAACGCATTTTTCTTCTTGGTCGCATCCATCATGACAAATGATCGTGTTTGGTGAGTTTTGTTCGGGCACGATTGGCACGAACACACTCTCGCCATCGATTTCGGTCCATCGCTTTCCTTACCACATCGTAGAACTTCTGAGAGGGTTCCTCACCTTTGAGTTGGTCAGTCCATCGTGCTGGTGAACGGCCCCGTGACCTTTTGCCTTCAGTATTGCCAACAACGATTAATCTTTCCAAACTTTCGTCCTCGCTTCTCATTATATGGCCAAAGTAACTTCGGAAGCGTCGTTCATAGATTGTGGACAGTCACACTTAAACTAGAAACGCAAAATAAAGCATAAAAATAATGAGAGAGTTAACAATTTAATTATTTAGTTACACATTTTGTGTTTCATCAATTTCATTATAGTGCCCTCCACAAAGACATACGAGTAGCTGGGTACATTTATTTAAATGTACGCGTAGTAAATGCTGATATAGGGCTGTTTCTATTGGTGGTATATTCTCCAGCTGACGATCTTTTTTCGTATAAAAGTATTTCCGGCATTAGGCCACTTTACATGGCATTTCTTGACCTGCAAAATGCTTTCGATTGCATCCCTCGTCAGATGATCTGGTGGGCACTAAAGGTGAATATCGTGCCACAAGTCTATATTGACATTATCCGGGATATGTACCGTAATTCGGTTTTTCTAGTGACGACCGCTGTTGGCGACACTAAACCCTTCCCGATCACAGTTGGCGTGCACCAAGGCTCGGCCCTTAGTCCTTTTCTGTTTAGTGTTGTGCTTGATGCTGTTACGGCGGAAATCCAGGACCCGCCGCCGTGGCTGCTCATGTATGCAGATGACATTGCACTGACGGACGAGGACAAACAGGAACTAGAGCGAAAGGTGAACCTATGGAAGGGATCGCTAGAGTACGGTGGTCTAAAGCTAAATATCTCTAAGACCGAATACACGGCCTGCGGAAGTACTGATCCCGTTCCTATCAAAATAGGGAACAAACTTGCCGTGAAAACGGACAAGTTTAAGTACCTGAGATCCGTACTGCATGAGTTCGGGTCCATTCACCACGACATCCGAGCCCGAATCAGCGCAGCTTGGTCTAAATAGCGAGAGGTCACAGGAGTCATCTGCAATCGCAGAATTCCGCTAAGACTGAAGGGGCTAGTGTACAGTGTTGAGGATTTTATTATGCCTCATGATAGGACTTACCTTCCGAGAAGATGTCTTATAGATTGTGCTAACCTGTTAGCATACAATATTGTAGACCCCGTCGTGACTAGCACGGCGGATGATAGTTTTATTAAGACGAATCCCGATTCATACTGCAGGGGCTCAGATTTAGAGAGGCAGCCGTCTGGTGATATCAATTTAAACTGACTGCTACGACAACGAGTGCACCAGCCGGCTCCGTTCCTAAACATAACTGTGATGCTAGTATAAGTAGTAAAACTGATGTATTGTACTTAGTTCACCAAAATATTCAAGGGTTTACCAGTAAACAACTGGAAATTGATTTATTTGTACAACACTCGAATATTGATATCCTCTGTATAACGGAGCACTGGCTTAAAGGTCATGAATTTATGTTTAATTTCCACAATCATAGTGTAGTAAGTAAATTTTTTAGAAAATCCTGCATTCGCGGCGGGTCATTAATAATGGTAAAACATGATATAAAAAGTAAGGAGCGGAAAGGCATTGTTGAATTGTCTGTGGAACGCCATATTGAACTTTCTTGTGTCGAGTTAGAAGAATTTATAATTATATGCGTGTACAGGCCTCCATTGGCAAACTATAACATATTTGAGTCAGTGATAGATGAAGTTCTTACAAGTGTCTTTTGTAGTAATAAAAGTGTTATTGTGTGTGGTGATTTTAATATCAACTTACTTGAAGATTCATCCATGTGTGTAAGGTTACTTAGTACTTTCAAATCCTACAATTTAGTAAATTTATTTTGTGAGCCTACACGAATCACAGCAACCAGTGCTACATGTATAGATAACATTTTCAGTAACAAGGATGCGACTAGTAAATCTATAATAAACAACTTAAGTTCTGACCACTGTGGACAAAAAGCCTCTTTTAGCGGAAAAACTAAGGATATTCCACAAGTCACTATGTGCAGACCAATTTCCGAAAGACGATTAGATTTATTCAGTCGGAATATCACGAAACAATTATGTTATGTTCCATTTACCCAGGAAAACCCTAACCGTATGAGTATTGAGTTGTTTAACTGTATTAAAAGGGAATTTGATGCCTGTTTCATTCCGAAGAAGGTGCAAGGCAAGGTCAAGACGAAATTTAGCGACTGGGCTACGCCGGATATTCATGAGAAAAGACGACGGCTCTATGATTTATATGACTTGAGAAGAATTAATAAAAGTCCGGAATTCCTAGATTATGTCAGGAACTTTTCTAAATCTTTTAAGATGATGTGTACCGCTGCTAAAGCTGATTATCTGTCCAGAAAGATCCAAAATTCCAAGGATAAAGTAAAAACTGTTTGGCAAGTAATCAACGATGAAACTGGGAAACGTAAAATCAAAGATCCGCACTACAACCTACGTATTAATAATAATTTAGTGAGTTCGGACCTTGAAGTTGCGGATCATTTTGAGCAGTTCTTCTCTAATATACCGGTAGAAACAACAAAGTCTCTTCATTCATCGCCTGACGTCGCTGAGGCAATACTGAAAACAAATATAGCAGAGTGTACAGATTTCTTTAAATTTTCATATGTTACTCCGAACTTAGTTATTAAAACATTTAAATCCCTAAATTTAAAGAAAACTGAAGATCTTTGGGGCCTATCTGTTAAAGTTCTACATTCCATTGTTGAATCGATTGCACCACATTTAGCTGATATATTTAACAAATGTATTGATACAGGAATATTTCCAGACATAATGAAGCACAGCAAAGTCATCCCCTTGTTCAAATCAGGATCGAGAACAGAACCAAGCAATTTCAGACCAATTTCAATACTGCCGGCACTGAGCAAAGTTTTCGAGAAACTAATTCTAAATCAACTTGTGTCACATTTTAACCGAAACGAATTGTTCGCCAGAAATCAATTTGGTTTTACCAGAGGTCGCTCGACTACTGACGCAGGTGCTGTTCTTCTTAAGCACATCTTTGCCGCTTGGGAAAAAAAACAAGATGCTGTTGGAATATTCTGTGACCTATCGAAGGCATTTGATTGCGTTGATCACGAAAATCTAAAGAGAAAACTAAGCCATTACGGGATCAAAGCTGGTGCCCTTAACCTCGTCTCATCATACCTATCGGATAGAACACAACGAGTGGTTATTAATGGAACTCAATCTTCTGGGTCCCCTGTGGCACTCGGAGTGCCTCAAGGCTCAATACTTGGTCCTTTCCTGTTTTTGGTGTACATTAATGACCTACCTAAAATTGTGCAAGATAAACATGATATAGTGTTATTTGCTGATGACACATCTCTGATATTTAAAGTGGACAGAAAAGAAAACAGCTTCGATAGTATTAACAGTGCACTCTCCAAAGTAGTAAATTTGTTTACGGCTAATAACCTACTTTTGAACGCCAAGAAAACGAAGTGCATCAAATTTACACTTCCCAACGTCAAGCAGATTAACAGCAGCAAGATTATAATAAATGATGAAATAATGGAATTCGAAAATCAAACTGTTTTCTTAGGAGTCACTTTAGACTCGAAATTACAATGGCATCCACATATAGCTACCCTAGCCTATGCCGTGAGGCGAATCAGCCATCTAACAAACAGTGAAACTGCCAGGCTGGTATACTTCAGTTACTTTCACAGTGTTATGTCGTATGGAATTCTGTTGTGGGGTAAAGCAGCTGATATTGGGACCATATTTGTGCTACAAAAACGAGCTGTACGTGGCATTTATAAAATGCGCGGTCGAGCATCCGTAAGAGGAAAATTTTAAGAGGCAAATATTCTTACCGTAGCATCTCAATACGTACTTGAAAACATTATGTATGTGCGGAAAAACATCCATAAATTCAAGCTCAACAGTGATATCCATAACTATAACACTAGAAATAAAGATAAGATTGCTGAGCCTGGCCACCGCCTCGGTAAGGTTCGTGCGTCTTTTGCTGGGAACTGTACACGTTTTTATAACAAAGTCCCCGCTGATGTAGTGAATTTGCCACTAAATAAATTCAAGTCTTATGTTAAGCGCTATTTGTTGAGGAGAGAGTACTATACTTTAAAGGAATTCATTGAGGATAACGATGCCTTTAAGCCTGTAGCTTGATATAGTTAGTACAATACAAATTGAGAAATTATTAGGTACATTACTCTATGAAGCAGCTTTACTAGTGTCCAGTATTACCTGTTTTTCATTTTTATTTTATTTTGTTTTTATTTAGTATTTGGACACTTAGAGACGTTATACATCTCTAAGTCTTGCATTCGCAAATATTTATATGTATAGATATATATTTAATGATCCTGACGCTTAGAGACATGTACATCTCTATGTCACTTTTATATTGTAATTTAGTTCACGCATGTAAAATACGAGCACAGAATATTGTTTCTCACCAGACTAAACATGGCTAGTTTTTATTAATTAATAAAGCCCGCCAGCTTGAACATGTCATGCTCGCTTAAAAGGCTCTGCTTATGGTGGCGTCGTTGATCGGGTCGCCACTTTCCCGAAGAAAGGTTGAGGGAGGCGATGGCTGAGATATGCGTCATACTCGTGAACGGGTGCTGTTTGTGGAGACCGGTCTGTTTAGGCTAACTGGGGCAACACATTTACGTACTTTTTATTAATCATATTTAATTTTAGTTTAATTGGCTTTAGACACAACATTCGGTGCTTGATTATCCATATTTTTTTATTATATAGAATATATAGATCAAGACACTTGGAGACCTTATACATCTCTATGTATAATTTAGAAATAGTATGTTTATTGTACTAGAATCACTTAAGTACTTTTTTTATATTATTTAAATTCAAAGTTTGTTTCTAACTGTTGATGATGGATTATTATAATTTGGAAATTTATGTAGAAGACACAGTTCAGGTAAGAAAGTATATCAAACTTGTATGTAATTTATTTTCAATAGTCAGATTTGGACTCATCTTTTTTCTTTGGTATTTTTCTTAAACTATAACCTATTGTTGGTTAATCTAACCTTGGTTTGATATGTTTTCTTATAGAACAACGCACTTATATGTATTGTTTAGTTTTGATGTACTGTTGTTTTGAAAAAATAAGTCCCGCCGAGTTTCTTGCCGGACATAATTCTTCTCGGGTCAGAGGTGTAGGGTTAGAACCGGTGTAGTTTGATTTTTTTTCTCTCTCTATTACTTTGACGTGTAAAAGTGCCCTTGTGGCCTACTTACTGAATAAATGTTTGAGTTTGAGTTTGACAAGTGCATCATCCGACCGGTCTTAATATACGGAAGCGAGACGTGGCCGGTTCGTGGAAGGCATATTCAGGAGCTTTGCGTTACAGAAATGAAGATGCTGCGGTGGATGTGCGACGTTACACGTGCTGATCTCATTCGTAATGAGTACATACGCGGCAGCCTCGCAGTTCGTGACGTAGCAGAGAAGCTCCAAGAATGTCGCCTTTGTTGGTTCGGTCACATCTCTCGCAGGCCACCAGACTACATAGGGATTATATGCCTGAACAGCCCGCGACGCGGTCGCGGAAGACCAAAGAAGCGCTGGTTGAATGTCGTGGAGGCCGACATGAGTGAAAACGGGCTCGTAAAAGAAGATGCCCAGGACCGTGCAAAGTGGAGGAAAGCGAGCAAGAAAGTGGACCCTGGCAATAGCCGGGATAACGCTAGGTAGAAGAAGAAGAAGAAGTACTCCCGGCATTCATTTAGTGTTGAGCAGAGACTCGGCCTGCAATAATATGAGGAAAATTAAAAACGTTTAAATTTCAACTACATGTTGAAACTTGAACTCTTCAATAGGTCGCTTACTTCAACTATAGGAATTGTAGGTTCATATTGGCACAAGGAAAAACTACAATTTTATCGCATGCCACTCTATATTAGGTAAGAGTATTTTGTTATAATAGCCATACATTATTTTATAGTTTATACATTCCGCAAACTAAACTCTATTTTGTTTCTGAGAGGCCCTGACAAAGCGTCAGTCTTTCCCGTGTTCCATGCCTTCACTGGATGCGACACAGTATCCTTATTTAATGGAAGAGTTAAGAAAAATGCCTTTGAAGCTCGGAACGCCTTTAACCCGGCCACACAAGTATTTAAACTACTTCAAGATGGAGCAATAGCAGAAGCCAATAGAATTCACCAAAAATATGTGATGATTTTGTATGACAGGTAAGCGACTTATTGAAGATATATAATGACTGACGCTAAGCAATACTATTATACAAACATAAGCACCAATCTTTCTACGTTACCTTTTTAACAGAAGTCCACATTTCTTAAATTTAAATAAGTAACGGTTTTTTATTCTTATTACAAATTGGCTTATTTTAGCACAAGGAAAAGAGGTTGCGCACTCAAATCCTATATTAAAAGTCCTTTTTCTGACGGAATCCTACATTCTTTCAGGTACGGTTTTTATCTTTGTTATATATATAATCGATTTCAATAAATAACAAGTTTACATGGTACCTATCTACAGTGCGTTATTTGGATATTTTGACTGCGGATGCCGACGGCGGTAAAAATAATGTCACGACGCACGACGCAATTTTTTTTAATGCCATTTGCTGTTAGTAATGGTTATTACATATTATGTTTTCTTGAATCTACATGAAATATGCTTTAATATTGTATTTTTAGTGTATGAAAAAAACTAGCAAATTAATATTTATGATGACTGGAATACAAAAAATTTAGTTAAGATTTTCGATTTTCATATATTTTTTTAAATATTACTGAGTAAATTGAATTTTTTTATACCAGAAACGAATTCTACATGGTCGTTTTATCCGAAAATGATACCAAACTTGACCTATTAGCTAAACGTGAACAGTTAGAATTTTTTGAATGAAGCCGGGTGGAGTGGTATTTTAACCCCCCCATCCCGGCGCCAGAAGGGGGGGTACCTTGGGGTACCGATCTGAATCAGCTTGTCTAGGGACAAGAAACAACTGTGCCAAATTTTATACTTGTGCATCAAAATTTGAGGTTCGACGTTTTTATGTCGCTAAAAACCCCCACTACCGCAAAGACACAAGTTTGCGCGTTCACCGCTAAGAAAACCCCATTTACTGTGGCCCCTCAGTTCCAAGGCACAACCCTTACAATGTCAGGGAGTATTGGGATCCTCGGTGTCGACATTTCCAGTGACGTCCAATTCCGTAGTCACCTTGAAGCGAAGGCCAAGCTGGCATCCAAAAAGCTCGGTGTGCTCAATAGAGCAAGGCGATACTTCACTCCGGGGCAGAGACTGCTCCTATACAAGTCGCAAGTCAGACCCCACATGGAGTACTGCTTTCACCTTTGGGCGGGAGCACCTGGATACCAGCTTGGGCCCTTTGACTCGGTGCAAAGGCGCGCTGTGCGGATCGTCGACGATCTTAAACTCACGAGCGATATTGAACCTTTGAGTCTTAGGAGGGACTTTCCCTCCTTATGCGTGTTCTATCGCTTGTACGGTCAGCTGCAGAGAAAAGGTACCACCGTGCCCTACAAACTTGTATGGCGGGTGGTACCTTTTCTCTGCAGCTGACTGTACAATGGGTTGTGCTCTGAAGAACTGTTTGATATGATGCCCACGGCATCTTTTTATCACCGCACCGCTCGCCGCCGGCAGGGCGTTCATCCCCACACCCTGGAGCCCAATGGGTCGCGCACAGTACGGTTTAAGAGGAATTTCCTCCCACGAACGCTGCGGCTGTGGAATGAACTCCCTGCCGAGGTTTTCCCAGTGGGCTACAGTATGAGGTTCTTCAAAAAAGGAGTGTATAGATTCCTAAAGGGTAGGCAACGCGCATGTGAATCCTCTGGGGTTGCAGGCGTCCATAGGCTACGGTAACTGCTTACCATCAGGCGGGCCGTATGCTTGTTTGCCACCGTCGTGGTATTTAAAAAATATATATATGGGTAAATTGATTACACATTAACGTTGAAATATAATCTCCTGCAGTTCGACATCCACAAAAGCATTATTACTCGATATGGATGGATGTTCAGACAGTTACTCACAAATACAATATAAACTGTAGTACGAGGCTGGGACACGTACAGTCACCGGGAATAGAATCTTCCTACATGAAGGCCGCAAAAATATATGACACGGCGCTCTTATTTGTAGGCCCATAAAAGCGTGTCACATCTTTTTCCGGCCTTCGTGTAGGAAGATACTATTGCTGGTGACTGTACAACATAAGGTAAAGATGAAAAATATTTTAAATTCAAAAGCAATGTTCATACATATTGATTTCATAGAATAGAAAAAGAGAAATCTATTAACAACCAAGGCCAAAAAACGAGTATATTTCAAACCTATAATATATTAAATATGCAGTTAAAGTAGTTAAATTTGTATTGTTAGATTGCGAATACCAAAAGTAACCATGTAAACTACAGCTGTTTCAATTGATTTTAAATAGTGCACTTTATTTCGAAATACACTGATTTGCAGTAAGTAATAATAATCCATAATTATTTTTGCATGTTTTCAAAGTGGGGCATTCCACTGATACAATAGATATGGGGGGATTACGGCTCCTGTAAAGCCGATGTAGATCAAAATAAATGCAAAAAGATGATTGAAGGCATTGAAAATTTTCGTCAACTTAGTAACTTGACCCATAGCTTAATTGGTAAAACGATCGAGCCCCGGCAAGGCGTATCGATGCAGGTTCAAGTCCTGCTGGGTTGATTATTTTTTTAATATTTGTATTTGATTTAATAACAATCTATAGTAATAATAATAACATCTAGATAAACTCATAAAGATGTCATATACAAAGGAAAAAGTGACCTAGGCCTCCGGTGCCCAGGGCTGGGATCGAACCAGCGTCTTCTGCATTCTCGGCAGACGCCTTCACCACTTGGCCACCCGGGTCACAGCAGCACCGGTCGAATTTTCCTTTGTATATGACATCTATATAAGTTTATGATTTATATACACTCGCGAGCAAATAATACGGGTCAGTGACAAAAACCCTTATATTTTGCAAATTAATAGCGGTATGTTCAGGAAACTAACTGTGTATTAAAGAGAATTTAATATCGAATTAAATTGAACCTTCAATGTTCTACAAGAATTCTGGAAAAAGTTTTATTTAAATAAAAGTCGAATTTGGTACCAAATTCAAATTGAGCTTATTTCACTTTTGATTGTTTTCTCACTTTTGTTTTCAATCTGTCAAAGCAAAATGATGAAAGGCAGTTTTTGTTGACTTAGATGGTCATTATTGAAGTACTATCATTTCTGAAAATAGATCATCTATCATTTCGCTAACACAAGATGAATGTACACGTATCGTCACTTTGTTACAAGAAGGCAGAAGTCAGAGATATACAGCAAGAAGAACAGGCGTGTCACTATCTACGGTGCAGAGGGTCCTCCAACGTTTCCTACAAACTGGCAGGAACCTTCGAAGACCAGGAACCGGCAGGCCGAGATGTACTACGGCTAGAGAAGATCGATTTATTGTAACAACAATGCTCCGAAATCGGCATCTCACTGCAGTTGAAGTCAAAAACCAACTTCGGGAGACCCGAAGAGATGACATCAGCGAGTGGACTGTAAGGCGGCGGCTTCGTGAAGCTAATTTGACCCCACATAGACCGGCAAATGGCCCAAAACTTGACAGAGGGCATCGAACTGCAAGGAAACTTTACGCACGCGAATACAGGCGATGGGGTGCCGAAGAATGGCCAAGAATTATGTTTTCTGACGAATCCAGATTTATGCTCTATGCACATGCCGGGCGGCGAAGAGTTTACAGACGGCCAGGTGAACGTTTTATTCCAGCCTGTTTTGAAGAAAAAGTTGCTTTCGGCGGTGGGTCTGTTATGGTTTGGGCTGGAATCTCTTCAGAGAGTCGCACGCAATTAGTTTTGATAGAAAATAGAACGTTAACTAGTGCCAGGTATGTGGAAGAGATTCTTAATGAGCATGTAGGCCCATATTTAATTAATATGGGTGAAAACTCAATGTTCATGCATGACACCGCCAGGCCACACACCGCACAGATTGTGGAAGATTATTTTGAGGAGGTTGGCATCAACACTATGAACTGACCCTCGAGAAGCCCGGACCTAAATCCGATTGAGCACGTATGGGACGAGCTCGGAAGGCGTGTAAGAAATCAAAACCCCGCCCCAGCTACACTTAGAGACCTGAAACAGGCGTTAGTGGAAGAATGGGCTAATATCCCGCAAGAACGCATAAGAAACTTAATAAACAGTATGCCCAATCGTTTAGAAGCTGTAAGAAGAGCCCGAGGAGGCAATACGAAGTATTGATATGTTTTACTTTTTTTTGTTTTTAGTTTTGTGTGTGAGGTACCACGGTTGCTTTTTACCTATAATTAATTGATATCGTGTTTACTATGTTAATTAAATAAACAAGTGAATATCATCTCTAACTCTTAACGTTGTTTTATTAACTATGCATTTATCTAGAATATACAATTTAATTCAGGCTCCTAGCTTTATTATTTTAGGAGATATTATAGTTTTTCGTACTGACCCGAATTATTTGCACGCGAGTGTAGTAGTGTGTCTACTTAAAATAAACAAATCAAAATATTTATTAAAAATAATTTGATTTGTTCTTCAGTTGTAACATCTAGATACTTGCTTCGACTATAGGCTAGTAATTGAATCCCATAGTAGGTAAGTCAAACTTTATTGTTCATGAATTCATGATGTAATGCATTTATTTGAGTGTATAAACTATTACTTATAAAGTAGCAAGTAGAGAGCGGAGTCCAACGGACATGGACATTACAGCTCGTTTATCTTGAAAATAAAGCATACACATTTCAACTTTCAAGAATTACAAGTGAATGTAAAGACAATTTTCCTTTAAATTCAATATGTATAAGGAATTTTTACTTTATTACAATATCACTAAAATTATTTATCGTTTGAAGCATGAAAGATAAGTCACTTGTTGCAGCCACTGGCATTCGACACATGTCGCTTCAAACTGGTTAAATATTTTCTTTGGTCAGCTGGGGCTAGGCTATTTCTCGAAGGAACCAATGTAACATAACCTGAAGATCTGTGAAAGTTATTTAAAAACGGAGCTCATTTTTATACTAGTTTTCTAGATAAGACTTGGCCGCGTTTACTGAGCCGTTGAAATAACTGCTCAGGATTGAAGAGGTATCACATTTTAGTATAAAAATCTTGGCATTTGGGACATTCTGAAATTATGAGACGAATATAAAGCTTGATACTAATAGACAGTACAAAATTCTCTGGTCTATTTAATATTTTCGGAATGAATTTAATATGAAGTTTTCACTTTGCACGACGTATTCTTTTTAATCGTTCAATATATTTCATATTAGTTCAATAGAATTCTTTGATCCATCCGTTGACAATTCCTTTGTTTCTGAATTAGCTTTTAATTTTTGAATGAGCTGTAACAATGGTAATATCTTAAACTAGTTAAATCTGGGCTTTATCATCAATGTCATTGTAGATATTATATCAACATCAAAAATACATGAACTTTATTTTTGTAACGAAAGTAATATGCACCACACAAGAGAGTGGTCTAAATTTAAATGATTTAGTCGATGATACATTTTAAAAATCATAAGGTGCCTATACTAACGCAGGTTAGGTTGACCAAAGAAATACAAAATACAAAGGCCATTAACATGCTCTTAAAACATAAGGTATAATAGTGCTTGGCCACAGTTGACGGGTCTACCGTGTAGTAGTAGTATAGTAGTAAAACACTTTATTGCACAAAACAAGTACATGACCAACAAAAATATAATTAGTGTGTACAATGGCGAACTTATCCCTTTAAGGGATCTCTGTGTCTATATTTAAACCAAAAAGACAATCATCATTTTAATAAGTAAATTACAAAAACATTACCATTGTATTAAGTTAACCCGAATAACTTACAACTTTCATCGGTATACAAAACAGACAAAGTGATACAAAACAAAGTGAAATTTAAAGTCACATGCAAACGTAGCTGATGCAAAATAGTTCTCAATGCAGCACATGCAACTAAACCGTCTAATAAAATTAAGACCTCGTACATTGTAGCTTTCCGAGGACTTAGAAGCGACATTGTATGTCTAACTCTTGAAATGGTCTCGGTCATTACGGCTGTCAACTAGTGTTGGTCAAAAAGAGTCTTGTAAGTCTAAATATTTACACAGTCTAGTCCCAAATTAAGAAAAGCTTGTACTAGGCAGGCCGCAGGCAACGACTTATATTATTTATATAGATAAGTAGGTACCTAAGTAACATTCTTAACTCAATATTTGTGCTATACAATTACAAACAAATACCCTTACCGGGATTCAAAGTAGATGTACAGAGGCTGTTTAAAATTTAAATAACTACTTCACCCCTTTGATAATTAAACCAACCGGATGCGAGACGCGCACTAATTTCTATCAGAAAAAGTCTGCCAATTTCGGCGCGGGGAACGAGGAAACGCACACAAATACTGTTAACACTAATGCATTTTCCATTGACGTCGCTACACACGCACACGATAAAATTATCAAACACTAGCATAAAATATACTCACACAAGTATAAACACAGACACAGACAACCTGTCCGTGAACGAGATAATGTCATCTTTAAGTAAACGTACACAGTGCGAGGAACGCGTCGATAATAATATACTTAAGTATCGATATTTGTGACGTTTTCAAGTCAAAGGTACATCATTGTCGGTTGTTAATAGAGTTAATTTCTAAATGATTTTTTTATGGTAACGCCTTATTGACAACCGATAATGATGTACCTTTGACTTGAAAATGTCACATTTTATCGTAGATTTATTTATCGTATGCCTACATGTCACTGGATATAGATAGGAATTTCTTCCCTAGGGTAGTGGGAAAGCAGATGATGAAGAAAATCCAGTGAGTGCTGCGAGGTCCAGGTAGGACAGTAGAGCTGCCAAGTTTGTAACTCTTTTAGCACCACCCAGGGATTACGTGTAGGGTTGTCTAAGGTGTTTTCTACGGACGCAGAGAAACATTAATCGTAGGTTAGTTATATATTTTTGTTTCTTTACCAAGTATAAGGTTTGGCTGTTGATAAAATTATAATGTTAAGTTGTGATTAAATATCAAGTTTTTCTACCACCATATTACTTACAATGTTAGTATTCTACGTAAGATAGTTTGTCTATTTGTTCAGGATAAATCTTGCAAGCTGATTTAGAATAACTTTTATATTATCAATTTAATATTTTGATGTGTATTTGCTTCTAAAATTTAGTGGAAAATACTACAGATTGGAAACAAATAACTATTACAATGAAACACTGAACTGCAAAGAACTCTGGAACATCACGGGATTCGAACCCACGTGTTTAGATTACCGTTCCAATGTGCTTCCAATTACACTAGACGTTCCTCTATCCACCTCAGTCAATTTTTCACTGCAATGAACAATGATGAATCAGTCACTAGCGATATCGTGATGTTCCAGAGTCCTTCGCAGTTGATATTTTGATTGTAATGGGCATCTGTTTCCAATTTGTGTTTCTATTTCTATTATTTCTTCTTCATTTTCTATTATAAATAAAAAGTATAACATACTGCTAATGTTAATATCGCTATTTATTTTTGTGCTGTCCCATCACTAAAACTTACCTGTTAGGTACAGTGATACCAGAGTCAGAAATTAAAAGTGCCTATTTAAGGGGATAAGTGTGTATACCGTACCTTATAATAAATAAAGTATAATCCATACAAAACTAAAATGCTAAATAAAATGTATGGTGAAAATAAAGGAACGAATTAATTTCTAAACAGGAATATCGTGATTTCAAGCATCTACAAGTATATTTCACTTAAGGGGCCCCACACATTAGAGCGAAATTCAGCACACTAGCTGAAATTTGTCTATTAAAACGGAAATTTGTTTATGGTAGCTGTATTTTTGAGACCATAGACAAATTTCAGCTATTGTGCCGTACTACAAGCACACATACGCCGAGTTTCTTACGCTGGTTCTTCTCAGTTGGGGCTCCTTTCCGAACCAGTAGTAGTTTATTGCCCTTCCCATAATACGGTTTCAAAAAGATTTGATTTCTATACAGTTGTTAAACCAGTGTTTATGTTTTATTTCATTACCGCGCGTCCGTGCGTAATGTGCTATAGGCTAGTTTATCCTGATAGTGTCCGTTTTTTGAGTTCCAAACCACCTTACAGCCCTGCCCTCGGCGGTCCTCGACGACATATATAATTTAAAAAGCTATGCGTGTGAATGAGTTTTACCTTTGAAGTACTGACGTTAATTTTTTAATTTTTGTTAATGATTAAAAATAATATGTAATTTGAATAATTTAAAAGTCGATTAAAATATGTTTAGAAACAATTTAATAACAACACACACACACACACACACACACACACTGCTTTTTTAACAGAGCAATGCTTTACAATTATGGCTGTATGCCGAATGGGTCTCTGCCTAACCCACGGAGTATCTTTTAAGTGTATTGCCTAACCTGTCATAACAATGACAATGAATGACATAATGGCGGACGTATTTCAGCCGCACTGGAGTCGATTACTCTTGTTTGCAATATTTCACTTACCTCCCTCGATGTAATCGTGTTCATAATTGCATACCCAATTTATGAATGAATTCATTGATAAATTGGGTATGCAATTATGAACCCGATGGTACAATGTACTATGAAGAGTCAAGTTTAAAAATTACCCTAAAGCAGATGTAGTACCATTAAGTGGCAACACTTTTTGATTGACAATATTTTTTAGTTTTTTGCTAATTTCGTGCACTATTTGATGATATTTAGACGTAATTATACTTACAGATGAAAAGAAACGTTATCCTTATGTAAACTAGATAATTCAGATCTTTTCTTACATGAAAACACGCAGCAATTCGGCATTTTTACCTCAGATCGTTCCGGGCTGACAGACATTCATTGAATGGCGTTTGACGCGCGACAACTAAGTTTTATATAACCGCTACGACCAGTGGTCTTGTACTTTTGGCAGAGGGGGACGCCTGACAATTACCACTCCATTGGTTTATTTCTCTGAGCCCCGTTTTATTATTACGTCTTTTACGACCCGGGGTATGTCCTTAAACTATGCCAAAAAGAGAGGTATGGGCACTGCGAATGGCATCTCGCTAAGTGTCGTAGGGCACGTTCAGCAAATGTCATCTCGCTCAAATCTGGAGCAGAGTCCGACTGGGGAAGTACCTCCACCTTACAGAAAACCACAGCCAAATAGCACTAGACCTTACTCATAGTGTTGTGTTCCTGCTGGTGAGTTAGGTTGCCAAAGAGCTCAAAGAGGACCCAGTGTGTTGACGATGAGGGACCCTCTTGTTCCTTTAGCCGTCAACACAGTGAATCCTCCTTTTTATAAAGGGTCGGCAACGCGCATGTGACTCCTGTGGAGTTGCAGGCGTCCATAGGTTGCGGTAGCTGCTTACCATCAGGCGGACCGTATGCTTGTTTGCCACCGTCGTAGTATAAAAAAAAAAATAGAAGTCAAAATATTGTTATAAAACCTCCGTCAGTAATTTTAATGTTCTATTTCCATAAGAACGCTTCGGATTAGAATGCGCGTATCTAAATTATGAATTATATCAGTAGTTTTATGAACTCACAGTGTTTGAACCCTGATATTCCTGACTTAATATTAAGATACCGTCATTTTAGGGTCAAAAAGGAGCCCATATAGATTCCTCATGTCCGTCTGTCCGTCCGTCCGTCCGTATGATACAACCATTTCACACAGAAACTATAAGACGTATCTTGATAAAATTTGAAAATAACGTGTATTTTGTACGCCGCTGCTTAGTTTTGTAGTAAAATTGTTGAAACAGATATTTTGAACCACAAATTGTGTAAATTTATCGCCAATGTAACTTTTGAATCTAAGATCCTCAAAATAGGAAAAAAATTGAAAAGATACAACAGTGTATATTCTTTCAACTAAAATTGTTTTAAACATTTTCGGTTAAGGCGTTTTCGAATTATCTTCAAAAAAACTTCTTTCATAGGCAGATACGACCTTTTGTAGTAAGTTTTTTCGATAGTAGGTACGGAACCCTCCATTATGCGTGGTCCGACACGCACTTGGTCGGTTTATTTTATTCTTTTTTTGACGGCTTGGGCAAACAAGCATACGGCCCGCCTGATGGTAAGCGTTACCGTAGCTTATGAACCCCAGAGGATTCACATGCGCATTGCCTACCCTTTAGGAACCTATACACTCCTTTTTTGAAGAACCTCATACTGTAGCCCACTGGGAAAACCTCGGCAGGGAGTTCATAATCTTACTCGATTATCTTTCTTCTTATATCAGTAGTTTAGTTTACAGACCAATTTGTTTTCCAAATCGCAGTATTTATTGAAAATCCATTTAGTATCATGAAATGAATACAGCTTTAAGAAAACTATCAATTTTTAGGCGAAAAACATTTACGCTTTATTTACACTTTTAAATCTAAATACCGCGCATCCCGATTTTCCCGCGGGTTCCTAGAATCCATTAAAACTCAGAATTTCAAAGACTCGATAATCTTTCACAACACTACTGTCAACTGGACGTCAGGGGTTAACGAGTTGGAGGAAGTTACGATTATTTTCCACAAGGTTTTATTGCTGTTACAAGCTTTTTATTTAGCGTAATTTGAAGGTACTTTACTAAGTAATCTAGGAACATGCGGAAGTCATTGGACTAATATTATATTTCGAGAATTACAATAGATATGTCAAGAGTTAAGAAACACTTAAAGAAACTGGTTTAGGTTAATTAGGTAAATTGTTACTAAATTCAATCACCTCTGTAGCTTAGTTGGTAGTGATCCAGCCTCCGATGCTACAAGTGATGAGTTCGATGTCCGTTTGAGGCATACCTGTGTTTTACCACTATGTTTAAATATTATACCTAAGTATCTTATTTTTTCAACAAAAATAAAAAAAATATCTTTTGGATAAGGATCATGGACGCCATTAATTAGGAGCACCTGTGTGATGACCGTGAGTCGCCCTACACCCTGGCGGCGATTCGAAAAATAAACACACACACTGGACAGACACAGCTCCAACCCAACCCACATTGGTCTCACATTGGTACAACATTGTATTGGTACAATGTGTGACCAATGTGTGACCAATGTGAGACCAATGTTGAATGAAAATCTGTTCGAATAGTAAATGTCAATGTCGTTATAGCGTTGAGTTGAGCTGCGTTGAGTTGGGTTGGAGCTGTGTCTGTCCAGTGTGTGTGTTTATTTTTCGAATCGCGGCCCCTACATGCTGGTCCATCTAATAACACCTACATAGCTAATTCATGTCTGCAACTGGAAATCTAAGCGCTGGTTCAAACCCCAGTAAGAATCAATCGCTTATAATTAATTGCGAGTCCCTTATCAATGAAGGAAAACATATTGAGGAAACCGGATCTGGTTACAATAAGACCTACATTTTATCTCTAGGGTTGAACTGTTGGAAGTCTAGGTAGCAGTCTCTTTCGTAAAAACTAGTGCCTCTGCCAATTCCTGGGATTACAGGGCGGACCCCAGATCGCAAAAAGACGCCACAAACGGACATGATGAATATGCCTAAAACTAAGCTTTCAATAGTTTCAATATATAATTACTCCACTTAGCAAGTACTTATAGCCTTGACGTGCAGGCCATTCATGGTCTTCGACAAACTTGTAAGCAGCTTACATCGCTCTAAGCTCGATAACTAATTCAGTTACCACTAACTAGTATGGTAGCATAGACCAACACGACTACTAGACGACACAGGGGTAATAGGGGAGTAAGCTTGAAAAAGTGCGATCAGAACATATGTAATAGAATCAGAGAAAAACAAAATGCCATGGAAAAAAATACAAGACAATTTCTGTTATATTTACCAAACCTATACCTAAATTATATCGCAAGGAAGTGACCAGTATACTTGACATCCATATTGTAGCATTCACGCTTTTCGGTTATCTTGCCTGCTCTTGTCTTAGTTAAATGAAGCGCTTTTTCGGCATTTTTGTGACTAGAAAAATATTCCTTTAAAACGATCGGCTATCGACGGCAAAAGGCTGCCTGCTGTGTGCTGATTGCGTTTCTTGTTATTATGCCACTTCATGGATATAAAAGCGCATTTAAGTAGGGGGCGATGTTTGACTCGCACTCCTTACAACATTAACATACGAGCTTATTGTCATATCGGTATTATTGTCTAGTGACGTCATTCGTCTTCCCTTAATCTATACAAGATGTAACCCTTTAATTTGACTTTCTTTCGATCTCACTTTAGTAGGAAGAAGACAGCCTTAAGTATAAAATATGCACAAATTGCACAATAGGTACATGTGCAGTTAGTAGTTACAAAGTAGCAAAGGACTGTGAAACTTCTTACGAATGTTTAAACGGCGACAGACGGTGTAGTGCAACTGACTTATTATAAATTAAAAATGGGTATGATTTAACTGTTCCCCAAATAAATATAAAGTCCATGACTTTTAATAAGATTGCCCACTAAAATAATAGATCTGCCACCAAAATTGTATCACCAAATAATATCAAAACGATTACCTAAAAATACTTTGAAATCCCAAGAAAAATATTGATCATTAAAATCAAAATTTTCTCCATCTTTAAAACGTCGCACTGTGAGTTAGCAGTTCACCTAACAAACCTAACACCTCGCTTTATTTCGTTGAATTTTGCAAGTTTTGCTGTTTCTGTCTGTAGCGTCGTGCTCTTTGTAAATGCTAGTGTATAGTCTGTGGTGAATAATGTTCACAAAATTACCCGGCTAGACATACTATAGTTATTTAAATATTTGAGAGCTGTGGACTTAGCAAACGTTTGCGAGACGCAATCAAAGGTCTGACTTGAGTTACCTCGGAGTTTCAATGATGGATTTAAGTGAATGTACGTAATGTATGTATGTAATGTAAGTACAATAGTAATTATATGTATTGACTTTTTGAGACAGATTGTGTTTCTAGGTAGGTATTGTTTACGTATTTTAAAATTAGAATACGGCACCTGGTGCTAACATTTACATTAAAAACACAATATATCTCAAACATAACTCCAACACACAACAAATAATCAACCAATATTGAAATAGTGTTGGAGTTGTATCGAAAAAAAATTCTAGCAAATTCGGATATTTCTGATTCAGACGTTTAGGCTAGCTGTATTGTGAAGTATGCATTGGAGTTGTATGGAAGTTAGATTGTATCTAAACGTGTTTTAAAGTTAGAATACGGCTTTGGTCATTCTATTTGTAAGAAAATAAAGACATTTAATGTTGATGGGTTTCAATTATATGTTGTTAGTTAACTCCAGTGGGGATTAAGCTCTTTGCACACGGACGTGCTTTTACATAAAATGTCAATATTAAGCGGTAGAAGAAACTCCGTTGCGTGATTTTTTTACTGAACTGAACGTGAACTAATGATTCATTTACATATGGTAATATTTTTGATATTTTTCAGGTTACTTGTTAAAACCCGTCAAGCTGTTTCGGCTGCAGAGCGTGCTTCAAGTAGAGAAACATACATACTCGATGATCATGTTCCCTTTCCTCACTGGGAAAAGTGAGGTACAAATGCAATGAACTAGAATGAAAATAATCGTGTTTCTTAACTCTATGGAATACTAAAACTTAAAACCTCAAAATATAAATATTTAATGTTCACAAAAGAATACGCAATTTAAAATATGAAAAACCGCCAAGTGCAAGGTAAATTTGCGTGGAGATGATTCCGTTCCTTAGGGTATTTTTAATGTGATGATACATTCAATCTAATCTGGCCCAAACTTGTTTTAGTGACTTAAAGGTTTTTCTGAAATCTATTGGTAAATAAATAAGTACCTATTATCCGAATGAAAGCTTTATATCTTCAAATTATTAATTTACTCACACAGACAAGCTTTTAAATTTGATTTGTAAACTTTTATTTAATCTTCAATGATATATACTTGTTTGCATTTACACGTTCGTTATTTTTAATTAACACATACACAACACGTGCTGTTAAGGTACAAATTTATTTATGAACAATAAACATAATGTGAACACTGTTATCGAAATTTCAACACTATAAGCCCAATTAATTGGATTAATTTAGCTATTACAGACAGAAGAACAGGCACACGCGTTCCTGTAAGGTTCCCATTTTTTCCGTTTGAGAAGCGGAACCCAAAACAGACTAAAATCTGTATAATCCCTGGAGACGTGTTGGCGAAAAAGACAGATTAAACTGGTCTCAAAGTCAGAACTCAGATTTTTTTTTTTTTTTTTTTATACCACGACGGTGGCAAACAAGCATACGGCCCGCCTGATGGTAAGCAGCTACCGTAACCTATGGACGCCTGCAACTCCAAAGGCGTCACATGCGCGTTGCCGACCCTTTACAAAAAGGAGGATTCACTGTGTTGACGACTAAAGGAACAAGAAGGTCCCTCATCGTCAACACACTGGGTCCTCTTTGAGCTCTTTGGCAACCTTACTCACCAACCTTACCAACCACCAACCTTACCACCACCAACCACCAACCTTAGATTAACGAATTTTCTTAAAATACACAAGCAGCTTTGTATTTTATTAACATCTAAACAACACATGAAAATTCTTACCTACCGGCTTACAAATCCCCAAATTCCCGAAAATAGGCTTAGTCTGCCGCGCTTGTCAATAAATCTGACACTTGTCAACAGCAAAACTGCTTATATTCTTGCATTGCTACAGAATCCCACAGGCAAAATTCCAAAATGGAACCAATGTTTTATAAAATGGGAATGCAAAGGAACTGGAAAACAGTTGGTATGCCATACCCTGGAACTGCTTGGACTTCCCAGTAACCGAATCCTACGAAGTTGGCATCAAATTCAAATTAGGTATCTCTTGTACAGTCGCCATCAGATATATCGGAGCGGCCAAGGTGGTCACTAATATCGGAACAACGCCTCTATTGTCAAAGCGGTAAAGTGCATGTTCCGATATTTTTGAGTACCTTGGCCGCTCCGATATATTTGATGGCGACTGTACCTGCATTTGGTTTTTTGCAAGAGTTAACTTTATCTAATAATAATAATAAAACCTTTTATTTCCATGACTCTTACACTTTTACATTTAAAAAAAATTAGTTAATAAAATGTGATATTGGTGTTTGGAGAGTCATAGATACCATTAGGGTACCTTAAGGAGACCTTTACCCAACTTTATCTAAACCTTATCATTATTGTAAGTATATGTACTATTTATTTTATCTGGCCTCGGACACCGGAGGGTTTGGTCACTTTTTCTGAAGTATATGACATCTATTTTCAGGTTATTACCTACAATTAAAAGTTCGTATTTCACATTTTCATTAGAATATAAAGCTGGAGTATTTTAAATAAGTGTACACAACGAAAACCCCCACTTGAAAGCGTATTTGTAAACTATGAAAAAAATACCTATATTATATCAAATACACTTCATTTCAAAGGAATGAAATTTTACGAAATCATAATAAGAGAAACACAGCTTGAATACAGATAGAACAGGACTTAAATATAATAATATACATGCATATTATTCTAAGTTCTGTTCTATCTGTATTCAAGCTGTGTTTCTCTTATTATACTTAGAACCTAGAATGAATGGAACATTTAAACATTTATTTTGGAATCCGTACTAATCTACTGTTTGCCTTGAAACAGAATTTCGATTTTGAAATGTATTTATAATTTTAATGCACACTGCCCGGTAGGCATTGATGAAAATTTGCTTTGAGCAAAATACGGCAGCTCGAGGCATATCGCGGCGTACTTTTACCGCCATTCCGCCTGTAATTTTCCTATCAGTATTATACTTGGAATCCTTAATTACTACCCCTGCGTTCGTTTAATATTAGATCATTAAAGCCGCAATGTTCGAAAACTTGCCTGCTTTCCCAAACTGAAAGTTATATAAACAAAGCAAAGTTTACGGCTCAACTCTGAACCCGTGCCTATACCTTGCAGGTTTACAAGCTACCTGACTTCCGATTCTAATTAAAAATTTAACAAAGCGGATAATAGCGGTTGCTCTCAGGAATATAGAGTAAAATTTTATACTCAACATTGAAAGGTCGAAGAATTAGAGACGGCTAAGATTTAATAATAGGAGCCGGCTTTGGTGAGAGGGGTACTAACTATTAAGATTAAGCTTTGTTGCTGCTCGCTAATTATTAGAAACACGGCTTTGTACGATGTTTTAGGCCTGAGTAGCATCAGAACAAGTACGTTTCTTTTTCGCTACAAAATTTTGTTAACAACTGTATTCTTTTAAAATTAATTCAAGACAATTCTAAAGGAGCCCGATCTGGAGTTTACTTTGGATATTATTGAGAACTCGAAATAAAACTTCGTATGCTAACTTTCAGCTTAAAATATTTGAACTTAAAAGCTAGTAAAAAACATAGTTGTGTATCTTCAGTAAATGTTCAGTAAAAATATATATTAAAATGATAATAATTAAAATAATTGTTAAATATTATGAATTTCATTACTGTACAGAACATACATTGAAAGTCATAAGACGTGCCGTGCGCTGCCTTAACACTTCAGGGGGGTGATTTTTGAAATTCGAGCGCTCGAATCTGACATTTAAAACTCTCTCTAAAGCCATGAAATGTTAGTTTAAATATAACAGCGATAGGAATTTAAAATCATGAATAATTAAACTATATATTTCATGGCAAAGTAATGGCGACAAACGTTTGTGTGCGATTATTTTCGAGTTTAATTTCCTTGAATTCGAGGGCTCGAATCTCAAAAATCGCCCCCCTGGTCACTGGTCAAATTAATTCTGATATTTAGTATTACCCACATTCACAAGCAAAAACGAGGGCGCTAACTATCTCTCCTTTACCACTAGATACTGACTGGGTAATTAACGCAGAAGATTAACTGTTCAAAAGAACAGAAAAACTGTATGCGTTTAAAAATGAGAAATAATTTGCTTCACCCGCAACGTTATTCTGCTAAATAAGAAATTAAATAGCTATAAGCTACAACCACAATTAGTTTAAGTTGTCAAAATTATGATTAAATTAATAAATGCTTTGTGATAATTAAAAGTTGCAAATAAGAAGAATAGGTACTATTGTAGCAATTGTTTCAAATATCAAGAAATTACTTAAACAAAAGTTGTAGATTTTATCGGTGACTTTAAGTAAATATATCCCCATTCAAACTATCAGCCCCTATAGGCTTATTAAGGAACGGTTTATGAATTAATTAAAAAGTATCACCTTACTTATGTAAACTCATGTTATAAACTACATATAAGTCTATTTATTAATATTCAAAAGCCCTTTTGTATGACTGAATTAGATCTAATTTTTTACAGTTTTGCTAGAGTGCTACCTTTCTGTCAAACCACAAGTTTTTATTTTTTGAATCGACTCAGCGTTAGACACACGCACGAAAAATAGGCAACCCTTGTAAAATCGCAGTCTCACCCGCAAACCAATGAGGCACAACCCTGGAATCGTTTCCATCAATCGGCCGGTCTCAACGACTACATAATATATCTTTCTGGATCGCCGACTTCCCCGATATGTCTCTTTAAGAGTTAAATTAGGGATGAAGCCAATAAGAGATAGTCGGTATTAAGGAACCCAAATTACGGACATGTCGAAGTCAAATTTTCCTGAGATTGAAATTCGAGAGACGATTCTTTAGAATTAAATGGTTTTAGAATTGGTTAGGGTTGACGGTTTTCTTTTACATTTGGTTTTGAATAAACTGCATATCGTATTACTTGTTATCCCGACTCCGACGTACTTAGCAGCCCGGAATCATTCGGAATATTTTCTCCACTCCGCGTGATTCAGCATTCTCTTTTGGAGACTAATTCCAACACATGCCAATGCCAGCATTAGTGACGTCAAACCAGCCTTTGACCGGTAGTTTTAGCTTAAACGATTATTTAAGTAAAAAGCAACTTATTTCGTTGCCGCTTCACACACATGATCTATTAATTAATCTATTAATGGGTTTTTATCAAATAAGACCTAGTGTACCTGCCTACGAAGAAATTAAAAAGTCTTAAAGACTTTCTAAACTTCACTAATTGTCCCAGATAGATTGCATTCTTTAGTTATTTTTCAATATTAATTTAAATATTATAATAGTCTTCAAAATTTAATAATTAACAAGTTAAACCAACGTATTATTTGCTTCGGATGTTATTAAATAAGTAGTTCGATAGCATAACCGCATTGTAAAATATCAGTGTATTTAATTATAACATGTCTGTTCGCATCACGGCTACAGAGACTCAACGAGAAATTAATTAGCGAATGAAGAAATGCCACATACACTTGCTAACCTACCAACTCAGTTGTAAGAACAGTTTAGGTACTTTTAATAACTCTGCCATACTACACATAACAGCAGTAGCAACAATTGGAAAGCCAGTTTTGATTTGGAATTTGTTGCACGACAATACGATGTATAATAAATGAGTTTTCCAATGTTAGGTCCGTTATGGTTGCATGGCATAGACATTCAACAGACTCAAATAAAATTTACCAATAATATGGCATGTGAAAAATCGTTAAGTTTGTATTCAAAATTTAGCGTAAAAACACAAAGAATTGCCCTACCTCAAAGAATTCGTAAGATTTTACCTGACGTCACTCTGCAAAAGGAGTCGCTGCGCTGTGACGCCTTCTACTGTGTCACTTTTTGCGTGGTGATTGAGATTCTCGTTATTATAATGATATCAATGTTGCATGGTGAGGCCGAACTACTCAAATAATTCTTCCAATTTAGCATGTTGTGGCCAAATACAATTTGACAATAGGATCTCAATATTATATTAGTTTCAGTTTATTCTTATTCACACCAAAACGCAAGGCACTCAGACTAATGTCTAATGTCACACTGAAAATGGTTCTTTGGAAAGTTCTATAGAACATGACCCGTTTTCAAACCCTTTATCAGTTGTGGTTAATTTTTTAAATAAAATGTAAATGACCATGAGGTAGAGGAGACAAAATCTATTTTTAAGTAATATTTTTGCTAACTACAATTATTTACAAACTTATTACTTACATATTTTTATTTCACAACATTTTGCGGTTATATTTATCATTGTTGTTACTTACCAAACTCAATTAAAAGCATGTTAATAAAACATTTACCCGTCTGGCTAAGCTTTAAATCCTTTCATATTTAGAAGCGTTGTTTTGAGCCCATATCAATAATGTGAGCCATACTTAGACGTGATAAATTTTTAATTAACGGTTCTGCGTTTCAGACAAGCGAGCTTTAAATGGAGCAAAAAATATTTTAATATGCAGCAAAAACCTCAACAGTGCACTCATAGCTTCACAAACATTCCTCCTCTTGGTATAAAGGGATGCTCTGTTGGAGGTTAATTAATTTTAAATATGAGTAGCGCATCTAGGCTTTGTAGGGTATGATCGCGCTAACGCTTAATAAGGTAGACGTGCGATATTTTTTTTACTATTTAGTGAATCAAAGAGGTGGTTATCATACTTTTATGACTTGATTTTCTTATCGAACTTTAATCTGCAAAAGGTGCTTATTTCCTTCCTTTAGGTTGTTGGTGTAACTTGTATGATGACATAAACTTATTTATGTAAAAACGAGCTGTTAACTTATGGAGTAATACTTTTTGTTTTAATTTACGTGTACGAAAATAAATTTTACAAAAAAGTTCAGACTTCACTTAGCCTCCACCTTTTACAAAGCAAATGCCCGAGGTACTGTGAAAAATACTCAAATCAGTATAGGTGTGCCTATAATATTTGTAGAGGATCCCATCATCAGGTCCTGACCTGGTGACAATGGGACCAACTGTGAAGTCTTTCAAACAAAATAGAATTCTCCAAATCGGTCAAGCCGTCTTCGAATAATCGGTGAACATAAAAAAAAAACCGACCAAGTGCGAGTCGGACTCGCGCACCGAGGGTTCCGTACAAACCTGTAGGTATATAAGTAAAAGTTCACCCATTGCATTGACATAGAAAATTGATTTTGTTACAGCTTAAAGGTATTATAGACCTGAGTATTTGATATGAATTTCAATTGAATACCTCTACGCGTTTACGAGGAAAAAGGTAGTAAGTTTAATATAAAAAAAAAATATTATATGATTTTACTAAAAATGTCTACTTTTCGTAATTTTTCCTTGGCTGTGCTATATGAAGTTTCTTCGTGCCAAGTTTCAAGTTTCTGAGTTTACGGGAAGTACCCTTTAGGTTTTGAGTTTCTTGCGAGTACTCAGTTTCAAAATATGCGACTTAAATTGCTATTTCTTTTTATTGCGTTGACATAAAAGTTTGGTTTTGCTACATCTGAAAGATCCTATAGCCCTAAGTATTTGACATGAATTTCAATTTAATACCTCCACGCGTTTACGAGGAAAAAGGTAGTAAGTTTAAAATTAAAAAAAATTTTTTTTTTAATTTTAAACTTACTTTTATTTTTTGTATGATTTTACTAAAAATGTCTACTTTTTATAATTTTTCCATTGTCTATGCTGTATGACGTTGCTTCGTGCCAAATTTCAAGTTTCTGAGTTCACGCGAAGTACCCCGTAGGTTTTGCGAGTGCCGAAAAACTCTAAAATTTGCAGCATAAACGACTGTATCTTTTGATTTCGTTGGCTTTTAAGTTTGATTTTTTCACAGCTCCAAGGGACAATAGACCTGAGTATTTGATATAAATTTCAGTTTGATACCTCCACGCGTTCCTGAGAAAAATGGTCTTGACAGGCAGACAGACAGACAGACGGACGGACAACAAGTGATCCTATAAGGGTTCCGTTTTTTCCTTTCGAAGTACGGAACCCTAAAAACTAAGATCCCGACGAATTGAGAAACTCCTCCTTCAAAATCTTGAAGTCGGTTGAAAACACTCTTTAGTTTAGAACGAAAATAGCGCAGAAAACGCTACAAAAGGTTACGACTACGACATAGTAAGTACCCGTTACATGCTAGGAGCGAAGCTACGAGTAGACAATACAGTGTGCCGGATTCTAATTTAAAAAGACATTAACAATACAATACAAATACAACCTATTTCAAACATAACTCCAACACACCACAAACATTCAACCAATATTGAAGTTGTATTGGAGTTGCGTTGGAATATTTCTCAAGCAAATTCTGATATTTCTGATTCAGATGTTTATGCCGTAGCTGTATTGCGTTCGTTAAAGCATTGGACTTGTATTGAAGTTGGATCGTATCTAAACGTGTTTTAAAGTTAGAATACGGCCCCTTATGTTTCACAGTTTGATAATTGATATTGCCATAGTCAACCTCCATAAGGTTTGCCATAGGGTCGCCGTCATCGAAATCAATGAGGAGGATATTGCTCTCTTCTCAACTTCATCTAAAGGTTACATCATGGACATATCGCCAATCGACCTTGTTGGTGGCATCCTTTAGACCACAAAAAAGTTATAATTTTAATGTGTACCACAGGATAGTCCGTGTCGACGAAATCCGATAAACGGTACGGTTAAGCCAGGCTGTTGTATTTAATTAAAAACGATAATTTCCATCGATTTCCGCCCCATCTAGGTTTTATACACGTAGTTGTAAAAGTAAATAAAGCCCGATTGAGCTTTATGTACCGGAAGTGCACGAGAGCTTTCGGATGAACCGCAATTAAACTGTAAAGTGTATTCGCAAACGCTAATATTATACTGACTTATAAAAATGCGTCGCGCAGGTGTAATATTATAGATACACCTTCTTCTTCTCCCTGCCCTTATCCCACGTCATTATAGACACACCTATAGCGATTTAAGTATTTTTTACGCTAGCTCGGACATTTGCGTTTGGAAATGTGTCTAAGTGAAGTCGGTTCTTTTAAAAATTATTTTACTTTGAATAAACCTGCGATATCGGGTATTTAATACCCGGGTTTTTTTCATACTAAAAGAAACCCTTGCATTGTCTATGTGTAACCAATATTGCGGAATTGATATTTTAGCAGCCAACACTCCCCATAAATTATATGCACAGAGCCAATATACATATAATGATTAATATATTAGGGAAACTCGCCTCTCCCCAACGCATTAGCAACAAACTTGCGGACAACTTACCAACTTTAACCTGTCTGCTAAATTAAACGTCATCATACTAGTGTTTAGTTAATAACGAACAAACCTTCCAACTATAATACCCGATAATTTGTATTTCGAGCTCACTGCGGAGCACAATTTGTATTTTGACCTGGGAATTTCGGTGTGAGTATAAATGTACAGCGAAAGCATATAAGTAGTGTAAACTAGTGTACCCGACATAATTTCTTAACTGTGATAATAAATGGGACAATTTTAACAAGAAACTACTTAGTATGCTATAAATTAGACCAAGACTCAGTTTGGGTCGTTGCGCAAATGAATTAAGTAAATATTATATGAGTAGGCTAGAAAAAATAATACATGCAAAACTTGAAAGGGTTGATTAGGGTGAATCGATAACAAGCTACAAAGCGGCGCGGGCGCATATATGATTTTATTGTTAAGGCCCTATTTTGAAAAATAACCTGATCTTTAAAACGTCATAGTGGCAAGCATCGGAAACTAACAGATATGATTTTCGGATATATGTTTCTTGACTATGTGATATAACAGATTACTAACCCGATACACGAATGCTTAAACTTTCCTCGATAGAAAACAAATCCAAAGTTACGTCTTCAGTTTTCTTTTTTTCCTTGGTTCAACTAAACAAAACATCTTTATGCAGTCTTATTTACTTTAATGTAAAGGTTTTCATGTATTCTAATATCTCTTAAACGAAAACGTATCGTATTCATAATAAAATCCAAATATTTGTTACCATTTTTGATTTCACGAATTCAATTTCAAACGCCCACCATTCCACGTTCCGCTTCTCTTTTCCTCACGCGCCGAAGTCATAAATCCGTCCTTTACGCGAGGCCAGCCCATAACGCCGGCGAATGTCACAGAGGGCAGACGTTTGCCGCTTGTGCTCCCGTCTGATTTACGTAAAAATTAAATATCAAATAAACGATGACCAACAGCTCCGTTCATTACGAATGGATACGGAGGTCTTCTAAAATTGGGCGATGTTTACGAGACTATGCGATACGCTTGTGTGCGTATTTTGGTTGCTTCACCCACATCTAACAATTACAAAAGGATGGAAAATTTCGTTATCAATTTCAATGTAATGGTAGCTTCGTGGTTCGTGGCTTTGGTAGTAAGTGAATAAAAAAACAATCCGGTGTCGGTGGATCAAATCTCGGTATTGAAAACTTTTTTCATTCTTTTATTAAAAAAATATGTTCAGTTTAAATATAACACTTCAGTTTTTTAAGCAATTATACTCGTAGAAATATCTAAAGTTAGGTAATATTTTATAAACAACTTTATAAATAAAATAAGCAATATACATACATATTTATGCAATTTTTTCATTTTATATGATGTCTAGCAAATCAACACAAATTATGTCAATGATGTGATGTATCAATATTACATACCTAGGTAATACAGATTTTTGTTTTTTTTTTGTTTTTCATTCTATTTTTCGTTTTTTTTTTGTAGAGGTATAAATTTGATGAAACCATAAATAAATTATTAAATAGCCTAAAATAAGATGTAAAAAAATACATAAGCCAAAAAATCATTAGTACTCGCCCGGGTTCGAACCTGCAACCTCGGGTTTGGATAACACTTAGTTCCCTTAGCAGGGCTGCGTAAGTACGAGTGCGTGCCAGATATTAGGTACTATCTATCTCGCTCGCTCTAAGTATATCACACTGGCGCCGCAACCGCATGGAGCGACGGTGTGCAAGCGTGATATTGCTATACACACGCAGAACGCTATCTCGCTCGCGCACCAGCGCCGCATGCGGAAACCGCAGCAGTGTGGAGGACGCCTAATGTTCGCTTGCGTTAGGTAGGTATTAGAATAATGATGTGGATGCGAGTGTAGGTAATTGATTACTTACCTACATCAATAAAACATGTATGAACATAAAATAAAATAATTTTGATGATATTAAAAATAATAATAACCCGTCAGTGTGGCAACATAAATGCCTATCTACTAGGTATGTACGAGTAGTAACTTTATATCAGGTACCTATAACATAACAAGTGACTTCTTAGTGTCGCAGGATAAATGCCTACTAGGTCTTGGTATATATATTATGTACTCGTAACTGTCTAGGTAGTAGTACTGGTAGGTTCTGAAGCTATGGATAGAAGAATCAATCATTTAGCCTTCCTTTTTTTCCCGACTACAGCGAAGCTAAAAGGAAGGGTTATGATTTTATTTAGCAATAATTTACGATTATTTATTTTTACAATAACAATTATTTATTTTATGTAAGAGAACTTTTGCCACTTTTTGACCCCCTACGTTATTATTATTATTTATTATTATTGATACCTATGACGTCGTCCGCATGGATCCGTTATTAAACGATACAGGTATGTACTACTAAATTATCGTTTTAGCTTTAGTTAATTTTTTTTACAAAATTTTGTGTTGTTTTTTATTTTATACTTTTTAGTGACTTCAACTTCGTTTATTTTACAACTAGCTGTGCCCGCGGCTCCGCCCGCGTGGAATTTGGTCTGTGTCAGTAAGCGGCTAATTCACCCCTAATTTCTCTCCCGCTACCCTGGAGGCGGAACTTGAAGTAAAGTTGACAGATGGATACGCTAGAGGACAGTAGTCCTAATAAAATATTTTACAATTACCACTAAATGAAACTAAACTCAAAAATGAATACTTTATCCATATCCATACTAATACTATAAATGGGAAATAAATGGGAAAGTGTGTGTGTTTGTTTGTTTGTTTGTTTGTCCGTCTTTCACGGCAAAACGGGGCGACGAATTGACCTGATTTTTTAAGTGGAGATAGTTGAAGGGATGGAGCATTCTCACTATATATGTCACTACATAGGCTACTTTTTGTCGCTTTCTAACCCCCCACTTCCCTAAAATGGGGGGTGGAAGTTTGTATGGAGCATTCCGGGGGGAAAGGGGAACCGTGTTACCCCGAATTTAACGCAAGCGAAGTCGCGGGCAAAAGCTAGTGTGTTATAAATATGAACACCTTGACCAAAAAATTACAAATTATTTTAATACCAAATTTCATCTAAATACGTACAGCGGTTATTGGTTGTTTCTTCCCCACGTAAACTTCCACCCCTTTTGCATCCGCTTAAGGGATCATTTCCGAGATAAACAGATAAACAGACAAAAATTCAAAAAATTGTTGGAACGTGTTCTGTTATCGATTCTAAGTATCCCCAGCTAACTTTTTTTCGAATATATTCCATGAACAGACTTTCGACCCTCTTCAGCTTTATTATATGTATAGATATTTTTTATTGAAAGTACCTTCACTTCCATTACTTTTTTCAATTTTTTTGGACCTACAGTTCCAAAGTAAGATGGGGGCGGGGCTTTTTTGAAGATGAAACTATCCTTTGTCCTTTCTCGAGACCCATACTATCTCTATACCAATTTTCATCTAAATCAGTTCAGCGGTAAAAAATTCCTCATACCAACTTCCAACCCCCTTTTCACCCCCACAAGGGTTTGAAAACTATCCTATGACGTTTCTCGAGACTCAAATTATCTCCATACTCATTTCTATCTTAATCGTTTCAGCGGTTAAAAATTCTCCATACAAACTTTCAACCCCATTTTCACCCCCACCAGGGTTGATTTTCGGGATTAAAACTATATATTATCCTTTCCCGAGACTCAAACTATCTCTATACAAAATTTCATCAAAATCCGGTCAGCCGTTTTCACGTGATCCGCGGTCAAATAAACAGATAAACAGACAAAAATTCTAAAAATTGTTGGAAAGTGTTCTGTTATCGATTCTAAGTATCCCCGGCCAACTTTTTTTCGATTATCTTCCATGTACAGACTTTCGACCCTCTTCAGCTTTATTATATGTATAGACAATATATACTTAAAACACATAAAATTTATATGCTATTAATGATCGAGTTAAACTAATATGTCATATCATGTCAAAACGACTGACCCATATGTTTGTGTGTATGTACATATGTCTGTATGTATGTAAGTATGCTAAACCGGTTTTGATGCAGTTTTCAGAAAAGTATTTGTTACATTCTGGACAAGATTTTGGTATAAGGTCAGGTGGTCGACAGTGTAACACTTTTTTTTAGTAGTCCGAAACCAATGTCAATATGATCATACATTAGGTGGTTGCTATTAAAAAGGATAGCATATTAATTTTATGTGTTTTAACTAGTTTTAAGTATATAATAATTGTTGTAAAATAAACGAAGTACTTACCTAATGTACATATCACAAAAAATTATGAAATAAAAAAATAAAAAGTTTAAATAAATAAACAACACAAAAACTTGTAAAAAAAAAAACAAAACAAAAACAGAAACTAAAATGATACTTTAATTTAATTTCTTTTTTAATAATGGGAACCGTCTTCTAAAGAGCAATGATCTGAAGAGCACAAAATATTTTTTATATAAGTATCTCACCCCTATCTTTATCCAGTCCCTATCCCGTCTCTATTTTTACCCTGTAAAGCAAATTTCTGCCAGAAAGTAATTAATACATAATAGTAAGAAAATTTATAATTTATTTTTTGAAGTCGGTGCCACTGCCAAACCACTTCACTGTCTCTTTGGAGCGGGAAATTAGTGAAAGAACTTAATTAATCGGCAGCTTTTTATCACCGCACCGCTCGCCGCCGGCAGGGTGTTCATCCTCACACCCCGGAGCCTAATAGGTCGCGCACTGTATGGTTTAAGAGGAATTTCCTCCCACGAACGCTGCGACTGTGGAATGAACTCCCTGCCGAGGTTTTCCCAGCGGGCTACAGTATGAGGTTCTTCATAAAAGGAGTGTATAGGTTCTTAAAGGGTAGGCAACGCGCATGTGAATCCTCTGGGGTTGCAGGCGTCCATAGACTACGGTAACTGCTTACCATCAGGCGGGCCGTATGCTTGTTTGCCAGCGTCGTGGTATTAAAAAAATAAAAAATAAAATAATGAGTAAACCATGTATTTGCAACTGCAGTGTTCTTCGTTGTCCTAAAATTTTAGTTTGGCACCGACTGACTTCAATAATAAAGTAAATACACAGACAAATTTAATTTTCTTTCTCTTTATTTATTTTAAATCTGGATAAGGATAGGGGTGGAACTTATGTATAAAAATTGTGCTTTTCGGTGGGTGGGTTCTTTGAAGGCCCTTTTTTTAAAAAGATATAATATAGTCTTTTTTGTTTTGATTTTTTTACTAAATTTTATTTCGTATTTTATTTAAACAATTTACTTTTTCTAGTATACCAAAATCAAACTTCATTGAATGTACTGTATAGACTCTGAGTTTAAATAAAATGAACCGATTTTCGATTAACATGAACTTCCCCACTATCTATTTTCCTATTAGAGGCCTATGCTCAGCAGTGGGCGATAAATAGCTGATGATGATGACGATGAGTACCTATTTACAAACGCCACTTTTATCTATTTCATTATGTCTGTTATGTTCTCGCTTCTTCTATTGGTTTCTTTCTTCATATTGTAGTCCATATCCAACTGGCTCGTTAAAATTTGTATTTTCTGTTGAAATGAAAGTATTTCGGTATTCAACGCTCCTGCACATCGGGCCTAATAAGATGATGATAATCAATAATACTAATAGAACTAATGTTTTCATACTTTTATATTAGAATTAGTATGTTATCGAATTTTCTCTTCTTGTTCGCATGTGTGTATGCGTTAGTAGCCTAGCATTAGTTTAATTTAGACTATATTGTTATTACTTGTGAGTTCCTTTAATTGGCTTTCTGTGTATATTTAATTGTATAACTGTGACTTAAAAGCTGTTGGTTCTCCTTAACATAAATAAATAAATAATCTAATAAGTCATCAAGTCATCAGCTCACAATCGATAACGGATTTAAAACATCAAGCTCGGTCCTAAATAAAGCCTTATGTCCTTGTGAGACCCTGTTGTGAATTTTATTGATGACATTGATGTAAAGTTCATTCATATTGGCATGATTTTGACAAAAACGTGACTTAATCACGTACACCTTACTTTTATTATTTTCCTGACGTTTCGAGCGTGTCGATTCTGAAAAAACCGGCTAAGTGCGAGTCGGACCACGCATAATGGAGAGTTCCGTACCGGCTATCGAAAAAAATAATATTGCAAGGTCGTATCTGCCTATGTACGTAGTTTTTTTGGAGATATTTCAAAAACATCTGAACCGATAATGTTCAAAATAATTTTCGTGGAAAAATATTCAAAGATCTTGATATAATAATATGTAATAATATATATTATGGTGATCAGTTACAAAGTCAGAAAAAGTGGTTAAGGATCACGACCCAGATTTCACCTTTTATAAACTCATATTTTTATATTTTTATGGAAGTAGAAAATTCCATCAGGGTAGAAATAGTAGGTAAGTAAGGTTGAAAAATCTTATCTCTTTGGCTTTATTATTATATAAAGTTTACATTTATTTTGTTCTTGTTCAGTTTATGACGGGCATTGAAAATATTATTAATGTAAGTACTCTAGTTGTTACTTATAACGTATAAAGATCGATAATAATGGCATTTTAGTTGTATTGTGGTTTCATCATTATTTTTTTAATATTGATTATTGAAGAGAAATAACGTATTAATATTTTTTGTTTCTTGTCTTTTTTAACATGTTATTATATATAATATCTACTTGATATTAGTAAAAAATAATCAGAAACAAATTTTACCTGTGACTTCACCCGCGTGAGTTTGTCTTTCAACTGCTTGATATCTGTATACGGTTCGTATTGTTTCGATTTTAATCTTACTATATCTGTCAGAAAAATAACCCAACGGCCTGGCTAAGTAGTGGGGGATGGAGGTGGAATGATCCACCCTAAATATTTTGCTAAGCTTGTAAATGATGTTTCTTGTATGATGTTAGTGGGATTTGTCGCGACTGACAAATATGATTCAATAAAAACTGAAAAAAATCAAAACCACACAAAAACTACATTAAATTAAGTATGCTATCCTTCTTGATATAACCTCTTATGGTCATTGGTTATGGCCACAAAAAAAAAGTGTCCCACTGACGACCATCTGACCCTATACTAAAAACATTTTCCAGACTATAACAAATACTTTTCTGAAAACCGCATCAGAATCAGTTTAGCCATTTCAAATATAATAAAAAATAATTTTAAACAAAAAAGAACAGACTTCACTTATTCTCCACCTTTCTAAAAGCAAATTCCCGGGCTACTGTAAAAAAACACTAAAATCATCATAGGTGTGCATATAATATTTGAAGATTTCCCTCGATTTGTCCAGGATCCCATAATCAGAACCTGACCTGGTGACAGTGGGACCAATCCTAGAGTATACTCTTTAAAACACGACAACAATTTCCTAAATCGGTTGAGCCGTCTTCGAATGATCGGTGAGCATAAAAAAAAGCCCGATGAATTGAGAATCTCCTCCTTCAAAATCTAGAAACTATCTTGCTAAACTTGTTCTTAAGTTATTTTTAGGGTTTTTATTATGTTTTATCGGTACTTATCAAAACAATACTTAGAAATATGGGGTTAAGAAGAAACTTCCTTTTTTAAATCATTATGCAGCTAATTTCTTCCGAAAAACTAAAATAAGTATAAGCACGTAGTCCTATAGATTTTTATGACAACAGGAACTATATTATTATTACATTTAAATAATACTTAAATAGGACAGAACAATAAACATTTTAAGAACAGCGCCATCTGGCGGTGCTTGGTTTATATTAACTTTGTGGCCGATTGAATCCAGTGGTAGTTAACAAATATTACGCTAGATGGAGCTTTATTTTTCCAAGCGCGGCGGACCTTTTTATGTGTGCGTGTTAATTTGAAGGGTGGGGCCCCGTAGGCGTGGTTTAGGAATAGGTATTTTGCAGTCAAAGTAGGGCCTTAAACTGACAATACAGACAAAAATAGCTATCAGAATTTCATTTCATTGCTAATTACTATAAGACATGTTTGGACCCGGGGTATGTCCTTAAACTACGTCCGGACTTGGGTATGTCCTTAAACTATGCCAAAAAGAGAGGTATGGGCACTGCGAATGGCATCTCGCTTAGTGTGGTAGGGCACGTTCAGTGAATGTCATCTCGCTCAAATCTGGAGCAGAGTCCGACTGGGGAAGTACCTCCACCTTACAGAAAACCACAGCCATATAGCACTAGACCCTACTCATAGTGTTGTGTTCCTGCTGGTGAGTAAGGTTGCCAAAGAGCTCAAAGAGGACCCAGTGTGTTGACGATGAGGGACCCTCTTGTTCCTGTAGCCGTCAACACAGTGAATCCTCCTTTTTGTAAAGGGTCGGCAACGCGCATGTGACTCCTGTGGAGTTACAGGCGTCCATAGGTTACAGTAGCTGCTTACCATCAGGCAGGCCGTATGCTTGTTTGCCGCCGTCGTAGTATAAAAAAAAAGACATAAGTAGGTATTACAAATTTTGGCAGTGAAAAGCCTAAAATACTTTATTATTTTTCCATTATGAGCTTTATTCATTTTTTTCAAAACAGCCCAGAACAAAGTCTTTCCGATTTAAAAATTAAACCAAACTCAAATTCCATTTTTTTTGTCCATCATTCGATGCTTTCAGCTTTGCGGTGAACATGGACTTTTTATAAAAATACGCCCATTAATCTATTATCTGTACACAACCGTGTAAAAGTCATAGGAATATTGGGAGACCGTACGCGTGTAGGTTTTTTCTTTTCCGCCATAGCCTACATACGTCCGACTGATCGCATAATGGTGGATTCGAATACGGACGACCTGAAAAAACCCAAGTATTAAGCCGAAATGTTTTATCAAAAGTGGACGGAATTTCAAGCTTGCTCCAATGCCAAAGCATGCACACGCCTCTTTTAAAGAAAGGTTTTTTTATAAATAATCAACAACATTTCGCTTCTCTTTAGGAAAAGAGCACCAAGTTGTGGAATTCGACAGTGATATTTGATAAGAAATTCTCTTCAATCGGCTTGGGCATCTTTGCCTTTGTGAATCGGTTGGCAAATTAACCACCATCAATAATCAGACAAATCAACAAATATCGTAGGGAGAAGATATATCACCTATATATAAACCACTGATCCCAATTTCACGATTTACCAACGATTTTTAATGTATACGTAACCCGTCTTCATCGCTTTCGATAACGACAACGACAACCAAATCTAACCCTATGCAAGTTGTCTATTACCAATGAACCGGGTTTATACGGCTGGCTAGACCAAACAACGCCATTACTTGTTTTTAAACAATTATGATCACGAACCAATAGTCCGAGTCTAACTCATAATGTCTGGTCCCATCCGGAAGAAGGCATGAAACTTTGCATGCACGTAGCTTATAACAATAAAAAAAAAAAGAAGTGGAAACAGGTCGTCCAGTAGGTGTTACTTTAGTACTTTTATTACTTTAAAGACACCCATTGTAGAGAATTTAATAAAGAACATATTCTTCATTGGAAATTATGTGGTAACTTTTACAGTTTTTATTAAAGATATGAAAGACTGCAAATCGGGACACAAAAGTAGGGGGAAGAGGGAATCAATCACTGAACGAAGTTGAAACATACACTTCTATTTTTTCTTACCTATATAAGCTAAGTGCATGCAAAGAACAATCACTGAACGAAGTTGAAACATACACTTCTATTTTTTCTTACCTATATAAGCTAAGTGCATGCAAAGTTTCATGCTTTCTCCTGGATGGGACCAGATTTTGTAAATTAGGGGCAAGAGCGGTACTAAAATGGGAATACGACGTCTCAGTCAGACGTTAGAATCTCGTAATCAAACTACAGGATGCAGTTTAGTCTAGGTCCCATGCAGACGCTCGAGGCAAATTCGAAGAACTTCGATAACTTGGATACTACCATTAGATATGCGTAATTAAACTTAGATCTTAGTGGCATAGACATAAGATCTATATCTTTTAAGCTAAATGCATGCCTATATACCCTAGTCTATGTAATAGTTAAAGTCAAAGATACTGCATATTAAACACATGGATATATTTTCTATAAAAGCATCTAAGTATAAAAGATACCTTAAATCGATGAGATCTCATTCGTACGAGGTGGTTTTTGACATTGGAATTGTAGGAAATGCGACGAACAGGGTGCGTAGCCAACGTGCCAATCGTTAACGCTTCGTAGCATATCGGAGTCACCTCTCTCTATCACTCTTCCATATTAGTGCGACAGTGACAATTGCGTTTCGTTCGCTACGGAGCGTTAACGATTGGCACGTTGGCTACGCACCCAGGAGTGGATGGACGATAATCATACACTGACTATTATTAATAACTAGCTTTTTCCCGCGGCTTCGCCCGCGTACTAAAAGTACTAAAAAAGGAGGTTCTCAGTTAGACTCGTATGTTTGTATGTAGGAATGTATGTTTGTCCGCGATCATCTTGCGTTTCGCTGAACTGATTTAGAAGCGGTTTTCGGAAAAGTATTCGCTACATTCTGGAGGTTTCGGTATACCACGTTTTGAAGACGGCGGTTCCCTAATTTTTTATTTTAAAGAAATTATTGCAATAATTGTTTAATTGTTACGCCATCAACGACTTACTACTGAGAGATTATGATTAATACAGATTTCTACTCTTGAATAGAAGCTTTTCCCCGCGAATTCATTTGCGTGGAATTAGTAATCCATCCTCCTTTTTACCCGCTTAAGGAATGACTTCTGGGATAACAACTATTATATATCCTTCCCCAGAACGCAAAATATCTCCATACCAAATCATCTAGATAGGTTCAACGGTTATTAATTTCCCATACAAACTTTCAACCCCCGTTTCACCCCCTAGAGGGTTGATTTTCGAGATAAAAACTATCCTATATTGTTTACCGCAACTCAATCTATATAATATAATATGTACCAAGTTTCATTTCAATCGTCTGTTCAGCGGTTAATAATTCGCCATACAAACTACCAACATTTTTTCTACCCCTCTAAGATTGATTTTCGGCTTAAAAAATATTCTATATTGTTTCCTGGACTCAAACTATATCCACAACAAAATTATCTAAATCGCTTCGCGGTAAAAAAATCTTCATACAAACCTCCAACCCCCATTTCACCCCTTTAAAGATTGATTTTCGAGATAAAAACTGTCCCATGTCGTTTCCCGGTACACAAACTATCCCTATACCAAGTTTCATCTAAATTAGTTCAACGTTTAAAAATTCCCCATACAAACTATCAACCCCCATTTCACCCCCTTAAGTGTTGATTTCGTAATCAGCGACCCGATAAACCATACAAACAATACCCATGTTGATTTTCAGACTTGTTGACCACATTTCCCCCTTTTAGGGGTTGAATTCTCAAAAAACCTGCAACACGTATTTACTCATTTATTGTTAGGAATACTTCTGTGAAGTTTCGAATAAAATAGACTAACTAATCTTGTTTCCCCATACAAACTTTGGACCCCCATTTCACCCCCTTAGGGGATGAATTTTGAAAAATCCTTTCTTAGTGCACCCCTAGACCTTATAAGGAACCTACGTGCCAAATTTGGAATCTCTAGAACCAGCGGTTTGGACTGTGCGTTGATAGATCACTATGTCAGTCAGTCAGTCACCTTTGAGTTATATATATTTAGATAATAATGATACTGGTGTGATGTCTAATGTCTCATAGCGAAGAGTCTCGACTAACATCTTAAGAGACTTTCGCCACGGGGTTGTGGTTGGATCAAGGGTCAAATTCAGAAGGCGGTAATCTTGGACACGTCGCGCATATAGTCCGAAGGTTCCTCACTCTGCGGCCCTAACCACTAGCAGCCTGGGCCTTGCTCCGCTGCCGGTGGCACCCTATGTTAGGTTTTTATAATATTTTTATGAGTTTTAGATGTATATTTATATTTTACTTTTGTAAAAATATTACAAAAGAACCTAACTTAAGAAGAAAAATGAATAAAGGAGATAATAAAAATCCTCAAACACTTATGACCAATCAGCCTTCTCCTTAAATAGTCTCAACACCCATTTCTCTAACACCTCAACTTTGAACTCTATTATAAAATTTAAAACAATCTCATTTATTGCTTCTCTTTCGCCCCCCAACATCATACCCTTTTGTTTCACTCCAGTCACCAATGAAGATACTCGTAAGATTATTAGCACCATAAAGTCTAAAGCCGTCGGCCATGATGATATCGGCCGAGTCATGGTTCTCTTTGTATTGGAAAGTCTTCTACCTTTAATAACACATATAATTAATTTCTCTTTCCATACTGGGGAATTTCCATCTTCTTGGTGCAAAGCTTATGTCATCCCACTTCCCAAAATTTGTAACCCCAGCTCTCTCAGTCATTTTGGACCTATTTCTATTCTTCCATTCATTTCAAAAATTCTAGAGGCTGCGGCACACAACCAGATCTCGAAATTTATTAACTCTAACGGTTTGCTATCTCCATATCAATCTGGTTTTCGGGCAGGGCACAGCACTACCACCGCACTTTTGGAGGTCACTGAGGACATAAGGGAGGGCATGGAATCCTCGAAAGTTACAGCACTGATCCTCATAGACTTTTCCAATGCTTTTAATGTGGTTGACCATGACTTTCTCTTAGCTGCTCTCTCCCATCTCAGGTTCTCAGTGGGATCGTTAGCGTGGTTTTCATCATACCTTTCTTGTCGTACCCAAGCTGTCCGTAGCGGTCAGTGTTTGTCTGATTGGTGTGACTTGCATTCCGGAGTACCCTAAGGTGGTATTCTGTCCCCGCTCTTATTTTCACTTTTTATAAATTTTATCACACTCGGACTCAAAAGCTCGCATCATCTGTATGCAGACGATCTGCAAGTGTACGCCCAAGCTGAAGTAGCGAATATCAACTCCGCCATTGCAGCCATCAATAATGACTTGGATCACATCAGCGAGTGGTCCAGTTCTTCTAAAGTTTAAAATAAATAAAAATAATAATAATACACTGACTATGCAGACTATTGACTACTATCCAATGGCATTACGATCCTTAGTAATGAAGATTACTTCATTCGTCATTAGAGCAGAGGGAGAAAGTGAGTATAATGTGTATGAGCGAGAGATAAAGAGATTTTGGACTCATGACTCCCGGCTCGAAATTCGAAACCCTTACCTTTCACAAATTCAGCCGAACATAATCACCAAGACCAGTTCTCCGACTACAAAGACTCATTGAGCAATTACATCGAAGGCCTCGAAAAAGGCCTTTAATTAAATCCTTCTCCAATGACGTCATAATTATTAGGACACCCTTGTTTTGGCAACTGAAGAAAATTCCTTGTTCAAATTAATTAGTTGAGTGCAAAAAAGAGCGTAAATTAGGAGAGAATTTTCACTGTCGATACAAATTAACGTTTAAGTGGAAGACTGACCGCGCGGCTCGAATTCCGAAGGGCCGGAGGGAGGCTCGGAAGTGCCTTGGTATAAATGATTTTGTTTCATAAATATTATACTTTGTGGCGCTTCAACACGGCCAAAGTCGAGCATGCGACTTTCAAATTGGCAAATGGAGTCATGTGAAACAGCTCTTCGCAATTAGGATATCTTGAATTTTGTTTCATACTCACCACTAAATCGTCAGTAAATTAAAATTATTTCATAAACGCCTGTCAAATCTAAATTGCCGTTGATAATATTTGGTCTCTAATCTTCATTTTGTAATTTCTCTTTATTAGAAATATACTTTAAGAGAGGTTTGCTAGGTTTAATTAGTAAGAGGATTCACTTATGAATTAAGATCACTTATTAATATTGCTTTTGTACGTTCACAATATAAATAGGGGTTACAACTCGGTACCTACATGTCAATCATTAAGAACGTAATGTAATCCTCTCTTCACCTTTACTGTCAAGTGTCAATTTAGGTAATACCCTAATATCATTAAACATTTGATTTTAAATTAAGTATTTCTTGCGATTTTATCGTGTAAATATTGATTGCTATGTGACGAAACCTGTGGTTGATCTGTTTTTGTATCCTCCTGACGAAGCCTCATTTTAAAATTTATGGATAAAGTAATTAAGTTTTTTTGCTCAGTTAAGGAATGTAAATGTAACATGTACTTAACATTCCAACTCAAGTGTATGCAAAATGAAAGTTAGAGCAATTCTACGAAAAGGACAGATAAAGACTACAACTGCATTTGTCTTCAAAGCATCAAACAAAACAAATTAGTATTACCTCAGTTAGATACATAGCCTTTGTACCAATGGAATTTATAATGCAAGGCACACAATGTCAAAAGGACTTGGAAAAATAAGTACTCATTTCTATATAGTTTGTTATCTCGATTTAGTTACAAAGAGTATTTTATATGATTACGTTTCTGTAAGGGTACTTGCAGAAGCAGGCCCGAGGGCGCTGCGCTCAGTCTAATCAATTTATTTTAAAACATTGTTGCAAAAAGCTACTACATAAATGGATAAGGTGAGGTGAATATCGCAACTTTGGACTATTAATGCTTTACGTTTCAGTACATTTATATATGCTGCGTAATTTAAAAAGTTCGTAGTTAACTTGTGGAATAGTGTCTCCAAAACGAATGAAATTGCTCCTGAATTATAGAAATTTGGTTTTTCTACTTGGTTTTTTTATAATAACTAACCAATAACTAACTATTTTGGCTCAACGATCGAAACAGAACCTTGGCCTCCAAAATGAGAGCAGGCTACCTGATCCCGATCCTGCGAAACTTCTTGCCAGTTATTGACGCGAAGCTACAGCAGATCCGCCGCGACACTGTCTTCCCAACGATACCTGGGCCGCGATTCGAAAAATAAACACACACACTGGACAGAAACAGCTCCAACCCAACTCAACTCAACGCTATAACGACATTAACATTTGCTATTCGAACAGATTTTCATTCAACATTGGTCTCACATTGGTCAATGCAAATAGTAGCAAATCATCGCTATGCGTGCAAAAGTCGCCATGTGTTTTTAACCTACTTTACAGGAGACACAAAAAACTAATTATTTCGATACTGCTTTGACATAAGTACATGAAATTTTTTTTAGTAAAAATATGCACTCTTTTATATACTTTAAGTAATCTCATGAAAAGATAAACGTGTTTACATAAATCAAAATAAATACATGTTACTAAATCTGTCACATAGCGATTTTTGTTTGTCATATAATAATCTCTATGTGTCTTTCCATCACTTAGCTATATTAAATTATATAGGAGCGTATTAAATTTGTATGTGTTATTGTCACATAGTTATTTTATGAAGTAGTGGTATTTAAAAAAAAACAAGAAAGGTATGATAAGTCAAATATAATGAAAAATCAATACGGTCCATCTTCGGATTTTCTTGTTACTTTCCATTGAGTTAGAATATAGGGGTCAAACAAGATTTACCGAAGATACGGCTCGTAAAAATTTGTAACCGGCCAGTCTTAGGTATACCGTAATAAGACTGTCAGAGAAACTGCTGTACGAGTTTTTCTTACAGCACTATGGCAGGGCCATTTTTTTGGGCTGATTATAATAATAATAATAAATACTCTTTATTGCACACCTCATACAGTTACAAGCACAAATTTTACAATTAGATAAATTTAGGTAGAGGTAACAACAGGCGGTCTTATCGCTAATGAGCGATTTCTTCCAGACAACCTTTATTGAGATTATTGTGTATGTGTATTCTTTATTACATATTGGTGTTACTTTCATTATATTTTTGGATAGGATCTTAATTAGAATGAATCTATAGCTATAAGATATTTTTTTAAATCTAATATTTCTAGAATCATCTCCTTCCAGACACGTATTTTTAGTCCGTCCTGGCCCGGCGAATAACAATAAAACCCAAAAGCCTTTTACGTAGTGTACACCCAGATTCAAAATTGCATGGACCATTCATGAATGAATTCATTCATAATGTGTCCATGCAATTTTGAATCTCACTGTATACCTATGAAAGTATTTCTTGGCCGTAATATGGTTTGTACCTACTGTAATTACTCCATTGAAGTATGATTACGTTGTACTCCATGTTGATACCCTGAGGAAGAATATTCTTTTTTTTGCAACAGCATTATTCATCGTTTATACAAACAATCAACTCAAAGGACTGACGTCAATACCACTATGCCGACGACCTGGCCCGAGCATCATAGGAAAAATCTTTCGAGGAGGTAAAGAGTGGCTCGGCGAAAGGTCTGGCGTCCCGTTTCCACCCACACCAAACTCAGCTTAGGCACAGGCTTTTCTCCCGAAATATATACAGGCAACTAGACAGCTAAACATTGTTTGGCAGGGTTGTCGGCTGGATCACACCTTCACCTCCCAAATATCTGAGCATAACGCTAGATGGATCCCTGACCTAGAAATCACACTGCCTTAACACAAAACAGAAAGTGGCGGCAAGAAACAACATCATTTGTCGGATCACTGACACCACATGGGTTGCAACTTCACATACACTTAGCACTACTGCACTTGCGCCAAGTTTCTCGGTTGCAGAGTATGCATGCCGCATGCCCAGTGAGAAATAATTTTGCACACGTGGATGATCAGATAAATACTGCTCTCAAAGAAAGCCCATCGACTAATCACTCGATGCCTTTAACCTACCAAATGCGACCGCGATTTGGTAAAGATTTACCAAATGAGCGGAATTGCTCCTCCTCGCATACTAAGAAACTTGGCAACCGCTGTAGAATGCGAAAAAACCTCTGCGGGATTCCCGACATACCTACAACAGTCACCTGGAAGTCTCTAAACAGACTAAAGTCAGAAGTTGGTCGATCAAAAGGCAATCTTCTTAAATGGGAAATCACGCCGGGACAAAGAGATGCATAATGCGAATGTGGGGACTTACAAACAACGCAACACATGATACAGCGTTCCCTGTATCCAACTATGTGTAATACAGAAGACTTCATGAAAGCTACTTCCCAGCGATTAGAGGTGGCAAACTACAGGCAAAAAATAATTAAGCTTAAGTTTTTGATCCCGTCATACGAAAAAAAGAAGAGTTTGATTTGCCTGCCAGTGACAGCAATAATAGTTTAGTGAAAAACATGTTTATTTACTTGAAGGTAGACTAAGGTATACGACTGAATATAGTACAGAAAAATCTCGCTATGTACCGTAAAACAGCGTCTGACGCCGCGTCTACGAACATAACGTCGATCCAAACTAGTACAAAAATATCGCTATGTAGCAACATAGCGGGTGAAAATATCAGATTAATCTCAGTGAAAAATATCGCTATGTGTCAAGAATCACATATTAGGCGCATCCAGTCGGTCGTCCCAAGAACGCTCTTTTTAACAGCCCGATTCTAACCCATTTTCAGAACCAGCTAAGTCTGTGGGCTTTTGTTTCGCCGATGACCCAATGGTCCGTCCGGCCACTAACTCTTCGATCTCGGCATTCCTTCGGATCCTCCAGGTGCCGTCATCTTACGGAAAACTTTTCGAATAACTTAATATATTATAAGTTATTCGAAAAGTTCCAACTTCTAAAAATACAGCAATTTTTTGTAACCAATATGTTTTTTAGGTTTCATATTGTTTTGAGATCCGAATCAGATCCGGAGAGAATATTTTGGTGATACATATAATTTTCCCGAAATATTAGGAATTCTTTTGGTAATCGTTTTGATGGGAGATCTATTATTCTAGTGGCCAGTCTTATTAATTAGGTCATCGACTTCACATTAATTTGGTGATCGGTTAAATCATACCCATTCCAAATTATAGGTTAAACAAGTAACTGTTTCATCTGGACACGCCGCGTGTCAAGCCAAGTTCAAGCAAAGGAACTGGCTAGCCAGCGCCAAGTGTATATTACACGAACCACTTGGTGCCACTTTTGACCCTTCTATAACTCAAAACCTCTTTAACGTAAACACATAAAACTACGTGTGTTTAATTATATCCATAAGGACATCTAGAAGCCCAAATTCCATGAAGCTAGCTCAAACGGTTATAAAGATATGAAGGTCAAAAAGTCATAAATTTTAGCACTGACTGACTGACTGACATATAGTACCTAAACCTAACCTACTTCCAGATGACCTAGAAGGATGAAATTTGGAATCCAGCTCGGTAATTGTGTGTAAGCGTAGGAAAAAATCTAAAAATAAAAAAAGTTAAAAATAGGGGGGGTCCCCATACAATATATTTTTTTAAATTGTATCGTTGGAACCGTTACAAACAGATATTTGAAACTATCCCAATATATGTATTATTATGTTTTCTATAAATATAAAACTAAAGTTAAGTCAAATAATAAATGGTGTCCCCATACAAAAGAACTTATAATACGCGCTTTAATGGAAAGTAACAAGAAAATCCGAAGATTGACCGTATTGATTTTTCATTATATTTGACTTACCATACCTTTCTTGTTTTTTTTTAAATACCACTACTTCATAAAATAACTATGTGACAATAACACATACAAATTTAATACGCTCCTATATAATTTAATATAGTTAAGTGATGGAAAGACACATACAGATTATTATATGACTCAAACAAAAATCGCTATGTGACAGATTTAGTAACATGTATTTATTTTGATTTATGTAAACACGTTTATCTTTTCATGAGATTACTTAAAGTATATAAAAGAGTGCATATTTTTACTTTCATGTACTTATGTGAAAGCAGTATCGAAATAATTAGTTTTTTGTGTCTCCTGTAAAGTAGGTTAAAAACACATGGCGACTTTTGCACGCATAGCGATGATTTGCTACTATTTGCATTGACCAATGTGAGACCAATGGTGAATGAAAATCTGTTCGAATAGCAAATGTTAATGTCGTTATAGCGTTGAGTTGAGTTGGGTTGGAGCTGTTTCTGTCCAGTGTGTGTGTTTATTTTTCGAATCGCGGCCCAGGTATCGTTGGGAAGACAGTGTCGCGGCGGATCTGCTGTAGCTTCGCGTCAATAACTAGCAAGAAGTTTCGCAGGATCGGGATCAGGTAGCCTGCTCTCATTTTGGAGGCCAAGGTTCTGTTTGGATCGTTGAGCCAAAATAGTTAGTTATTGGTTAGTTATTATAAAAAAACTAAGTAGAAAAATCAAATTTCTATAATTCAGGAGCAATTTCATTCGTTTTGGAGACACTATTCCACAAGTTAACTACGAACTTTTTAAATTAGGCAGCATATATAAATATACTGAAACGTAAAGCATTAATAGTCCCAATTTGCGATATTCACCTCACCTTATCCGTTTATGTCGTAGCTTTTTGCAACAATGTTTTAAAATAAATTGATTAGACTGAGCGCAGCGCCCTCGGGCCTGCTTCTGCAAGTACCCTTACAGAAACGTAATCATATAAAATACTCTTTGTAACTAAATCGAGATAAAAAAAAAATATATATGTTGAATAACTTTATAAAATGACTGATATAATGAAAACTGGCCAAGTCAAACCTAACCTACGTTAAGATCTCACATTTTTAAATAACAGCAATTGTTATAGGTATCCAATAAAGCAAAGAAATAGAGTTTAATACTTGTTCATTATGTTATTTTGTTCCTATAAATACATATTTGTATTTTGCATAGAACTTGGCACTCATTTAGATCTCCATTCTTTTTGCGGCGAAGCCCACAGCCAAGCATAATTTTTGTATTGAACTTGGCTCTCCTTTTTTACATTTATGTTTTTGGTGGGATTTTGTTTACTTCATCAAGCTCTGACCAGTTATATGGTTTATGTAAAGGAGATAAAGATCAATTCCAGGCCCACTTGCGATATGGTCTCGTAAATTTTAAGCAAATACCTATTTTATTACGAAACTAGACAAAATATTGCATGAAAATGAAACGGGAATTAGAAATACAAAATGAAAAGTAATTTCGTTGATCCTTCCGCGATCCAAATAGTGCTAAATAAGTTGTTAACGTTTTTTCAGCATTGACATAAGGTTAACTTCTCATGGACCGAGACGAAACGGACATTTTCAGTAAAGAGTTACGTTTACTTCGCTAATCTTCTTGACTTGAATGAATTTAGTTTGACACTGTCAATGTATGACGTCACCGTCATCCATGTCTGCGGCTTGAAGTTATAATTTTAAACTGGAGTATACTCTTCGGGCACAAAGTGGGGCCGAAAGAGAGGGTAATATAGGGAGCTGCGTCTTGTTTTGACTTAAGGCATTATGACGGCATTATATCATGCTCTTTCGATGACGTAACGCATTTTTTTTAAATAAAGTAATGTCTGATACTAGCATGGATTAATAATAAGTGGATGTAATTGTTTCACTTTTTCCCTAGCCACAGATGAACCTTATTACCGTGCAAAACAGTCGTTCATAGTTCATAGGTGACTAGAAAAAACGGTACAATAAAGGGCATAATATGGCGGGCGAGGTCTCACTCGCACTCGTTACAAAATTGACACACTTTGACATCTTGAGTTGTTCTCATGCTGGCATTATTATCTAAAGACGTCATAACTCCCAAAGTCAAAACGAGACGCAGCTCCCTATATTACTCTCTCTTCCGGCCTCACTTTGTGGCCTAAGAGTATACTTACTCCAGTTAAAAAATTATAACTTCATGGATACTAGCAGTAGCGTACTAACAGTGCTAAACCTTATCTCTTTGTAATAAGCGCTACGATTGTTTAGTTAATTAGCAATGATGGTTTGACAACCATTATCTTTGTATACCCAAGTACAAGAAATCAGCAGCAGGATCAAAATATGACTTTTTATTATTTTATTATGATTTCCGTTTCATTATTATGTCAGATTTTGTAGAAATTCTGTAAAAACCCGGTATTTATTTTGTGCTATTGTACGCTTTTAAATATTGTCCTTATCACATTCATGTTTTTTCATCCCCGATTTCACAATTTTCCCGTTAGACTTCATGATTATTTTAAGACCGCCTGATCTAGAAATTAAGGCGAATGTTTTGATATCTGTTTCATAATTTTATGCACCTTTATGATTTGGGGCAAATCGCCTAACAAAAATTGACGATCTCCTTTGAATCTCATAGTCCTAAAAATACAGGTGTGTATCCAAATATACTTTTACATCAAATATGATTTTGCTATTTCCAACGATATATTTAGCCCTTATAAAGGTTTACTCAAAACTTCTGCGTTTTAAGTATGGAAATGATATTAAAAACTGATTCTTTACATCGGTTTCCGCGTTCTACAACGTAGTTTAAGTAGGAGTGTGAGTGGAACGCATTGACTGAATCAAATGAATAAGGTAGGTACGACATTTTTCGTTTCTGAATAAACCTCCTAGCCTACGTAGACAAACCAATATGCATTGGCAAATGGAGGCATAGATAATCCGAACATTCATAGACCTCGTTTATTAATGCACCGCCCGAAATGCTGCACAACACTGCTTTTAAAAACTAGGATTATATTCCACTTTAGGGTTGAGTTCGAACCTAAAATTAGAAGCTTTTATCATTGCATACGGCTGTATGGTACTATGTAGTGTGTGTTTTTTGTAACAAGGATTTTAACTAAAACGAGTCTTTGTCTGCTCCAACAATATTTCATTACTTTTAACTCAGGTATAGATATATTTTCTAATATGTTTATTTGACATTTTCTACACCAGAAGACCAATTCGAAATTATTAATTGGTATCATTTATTATCATTTCCTCACTTGCTCGCACAAAGATTAATAAAAACAAAAAAAAATGTATCCAAAACAATATAATTAGTATAATCACTCCGTCAGTTCGATTGAAAACTAATAGACGCATATTTTTTTCTTTAATCCATAAAATGCATGAAAATCATAACCCATTTAAGTTCTGCCAGATGTCACACCATGCTATTTTTTTAATAAATTGTATTGACAAAAGTAAAAATACGTCTGAAATATTTGTTGACAGTTTAATTACATGCAATCTACATGTAAAAAAACTAAAACTAAAAATACATGTAAAAACGCATTTGATATGTTTGATGACATAATAAAGAAAGTTTTTGTTTACAAAAAGGATGACGTTGTGTGATAGCTGGTGTACCTAGGCTGTCATAATGTATTTAAATTGTTGCAAGAGAAGCGATGCATTTGCACCACGCATAAACCTCAACAGTTTTCTGTGGCGCATCTTAGTTAATTTTTTTTTTGTATTTCCCTATGATATAAATAAATAAATAAATAAATAACGAATGGACTAATCTTAATCATATTTATTTAACCCAATTGCAATAGCAAAAAGCACATTGCTAAATTCAATTTGCATTTGTTTGTAAAAAGGGTAATGCGGGTATCGCACCGCAATCGACCAATGAATAATTATCCATTCGTACAGGTGAAATAATTTGCCAGTCAAATGAGTTTCTAAAAAGCCGATTAAGCGGAAACTAAAATTAGTTAATTATTTGTCAAGCCCCGCACGGCGGGCACAATAGTTGTTTGCGTCGGCAGTTGTTTTAACTGACCGTTAAGCTACATTAAACGCGGTAGTCCGTGCGTTTGGAACATTGTTATTTAATTCACCCAAATGTTTGGTCATTTTTAGTACAATATATACTTTACCACAAGTTTCAAAAATGTGAATAAGTATAACAACAAGTTTTAAAAATATACGCTACCATTGTAGCTTATATGTAGTTATAGAATTACTTAATAATATTTAGTTAGAGAAGATACTTTTGTGATGTGACATAAGGAAGTGTGATGACTGCTGCTGTTCGCCAACAATAACGTATGCGGAATGAAATCTGTACAAAATTCAATTTCTTATAAAATAAATATAACATAGTTATTTTTATAATCTTTCATGGTTTTTAATAATGTTTTTAATCACATTAAATGCCAGAGTAAGTTTACTCCAATGCGAGGTTTCAAACGAAAGTTGTGGTACCTTATCTGTCGACAACAACCATGTACAGATTTTTTAAGATCTAAATTTATCTTCCATCGGATAACTTTTTAAGGAAGCTTCGTATACTTGACATTTTTCACATTCTTGACCGTAATATTATTGGTGTTCTCATAATAATAGTTACCTTGCCACGAATTTCTATTTTAAACAACATAATATTAGTCATTTAAAAAATCCAGAAATGAAAAAAACACCTGTTTTTACATTTTTTTACCAAACGACGTGGCCGTATTTTCGTTAACTTTTTAAAATTTTTGGAGACGATGGGCGTAACTTTTGTTATTTGTTAACTGATACCTATGTATTCAAGATATTTTAAAACAGTTTTACTGTCACATTTGAATGCTTTCCTGAGTTCTCTATAAGATTTTGTGACTCAGCGGGCTGTCATTTTCTTTAATCGATCTCTCTCAGCAAACTGGCTAATGCTGGAATGTTTCCCTGAACCAGGCTTTCTTGTGACAATTTTTGTAAAGAAAAAGGATGCAAAAATATTATAAATAGCTCTTTAGCTCTATCCCATTTCCACAAAATTTTCCACGGTCTTCGCTTTCAGCCATAGGGAATTAATACTGTAGAAATTACATACTGTTTCGCGACGTTGTTCTCCTCGATTAACCATAATTTTAAGATAAAGAATCCAATGCCCATTAAAAGTACGGGATTAATTAACGGATGTATAAGCTTTCAATTGGCATTTATATAAACTTTGAGTTTATTTCTTTACTTACTTTTTACGTCTTCAAAACTTTGTGCAGATTTCATTCCGCATACGTTAGTTGTGCAATTTGGCGAAAATTTATGTTTTTAATATATTGTGTAATTACTGTTCGAATTAAAAAATATCTTAGTAAAACTTCAATTTTTACCCTCCTCCTGACTGAAACAGATATAAAGTTAATTACCTGAAACAGAAAAAAATACGTTAAATATTTTATTCCTTTAAAAAGCATATTTATCATGTCAGTATAAAGGACACATTGATTAGTGTTTAGCGCGAATTCATACATTTTCTACTTGTGTTTAGTAACAAATGTTAATAACTCGCACTAACCACTAATCCATGTGTAAATGGGACTTAAGTTACATGTTAAAAAATTACTCGTGCACAGTAAAGGCAGCAGCAGCAAAAGTTGCGAAGCGTTTGAGGTGTTAAAAATGCACCCAACAGGACTGTTGTTCAGAGATTAAGAGCATTTCCAAGTCATTGTGATCTCCGCGCCCGCTACTTCTGCTCCTCATTGTGTCTATTACCTCGGCCACACACTCGACGAGCGGCGTGGGAAGTAGCGAGGGAAGTAGGCAGAGACATAGTGTGGCCGCGCTACTCGTCATGCCGCTCGTCATGCTTCTCGTCATGCCCACCACTCCCTATTTTGTCGGTTTTTTGGCGCGAGTCAAAGGGCCGCATATCATAATCGCGCGAGTAGGGCAGTGTGTAGCCGGAGAGGGCAACATCGCGGCAGCGCGAGGAGCAGCGCGAGTGGCAGCGTGAGGGGCATAGTGTGGCCGAGGTATTCCCTCTGCTAAGTATAGGTAGTTATATGTACCAAAGGCGACACGGGTTCGCTTTGGTTGCTAAATTTCTGGGGCATTAGAGCTTTCTTCGATTTTCTTTCTACGTAATATATTTTGTCTCTCTTATGTAAGTAACAAGATTCTCACCAATTAACTAATTTCCCTAATCTTCAAGATTCACAAGGATTCGTATTTAAGGACCGCCCAGGTTCAAAGTTACAGTCGCCTATCAACATTAAATAAATTGTTCCAATTCTTAAAACTAAAAATATCGTGTATTTTTAAAGGCAGTAGCAATTTTTCAGCAAGCAAAGATTTACCGTCAATGTGTATAGATTGGCGTAGCGCACACGTGTCGGTAGCGCTAACAGGAGCCTTTACACAAACATTTAAACACGAGATTCTACCAAGGAGATTTCACAGGCCTTTGCTGAAAGAAGTAATGGTGCGTTTACACGATTGTCATGATGCCAAACTAACTAGATCGTATCTGTTTCTTTCTTATGGTAAATCATTTCATACTTTCGAAGGCTTGATGGAAGGAAACGCGATATAGGAATATCGACAAGTTTTGGAGCAGATATCATCGTTGCATTTTTAAAAAGTTTAAGGTATTTTTTTAAGAAAGCTGACTTTATTCAAGCTTGAAAAGTTAGATACTTAAGTAGATCGTTAACGCCAAAGAAGGCAATTGAGTAAGTATTACTTTTTAAAAGCCAATCTGCAGAAATGCTAGACGAGTCATTCAGTTTATTGTTAATTCATTCTTAGTTTATAAGAATTAAGAAAGGTCCACCCGTATAAAATAAATGCTATAGTTTTTTCATATCGAGTAATCAAAGCAGGTACACACAAATGTTATTTAATTACTGTAGCGAAACGCCGTATCTCCGATTTCGCTTTATCGGAGAATTGTCCTTTGGGAAGCTATACAATATTATTTTGGTGGAAGGTTCCTTTGTTTTGAAGTCCATTTGATGCAGATATGAAGCTGTAAACTCACATCGGAGTTTAATTTAGTTAAATAAGGATATTAAAAAGAAAATTGTAAAGACAACGAAATAAAATATATGAATTACTGGTGTTTTACTGAACAAAACTCATAATTTATGTAAATCATGTTAATATAAGAGATCCAAATCGTAATCTACTACATATATTAATCAAATCATGAATGGAATAATTGGAACTTTGTTTTATTGTTAAAGAATAATATTATAAACAAGAGTCAATGTATTGTATGAAGTTATTTCACCCTTTTACATAGGGAAAATCATGAAAATTGAACATTAAAAGTAGTGCTTCATGTTAAACAAATGTTTAATATGGATGTTAGACTATTGGTATTAGTTGTTATGTGTTTTTACAGGACCTATTTTCCTTTAAATATAGGGAATTTTTCATACAAATGTTGTAAAAAAAAATGTTTATATATTTTTAGGTTAGAAACTAAAATAGATTGGTAATATGACTAATATAGGAAACTTTGACCGAAAATCTTTTCAAAGAACAATATTCAAATTATTTACAATGAAATTTGATTGAGTTTTATAGCAATAATTTTTAAGAAAAAAAAACCGATTTCCATGGGGGTAGCCGGTGAAGCATTATTGTAGATGGTGCACTTAGATTCCATACAATGAAATAACTTGCTTAACAAACGCAGCGGAGAGGACAAATCGCCAAACTTGAACTATGCGTCGTTGAAGAGTTCCGTTCTGATCATCATCAGCAGTTCCACTTCATCAAATGTCACTCTTTTGAATGAAAATGCTTGATTTGTTGATAAAAATACAAAAGTCACTTTATGTATGCCTTTAAGATTTGAGGAATTCCCTTGATTCCTCATGGAACTCATCATCAGAACTTGAGCTTGACGAAAATTGGTCCTGACAATCTAACTTGCTTAACAAACACAGCGAAGGGGACGAATCGTCAAACGTGAACTATGCGTCGTTGAAGAGTTCCGTTCTGATCATCATCAGCAGTTCCACTTCATCAAATGTCACTCTTTTGAATGAAAATGCTTGACTTGTTGATAAAAATACAAAAATCACTATGTGTAAGCCCTTAAGATTTGAGTAGTTCCCTCGATTCGTCATGGATCCCATTATCAGAACTTGAGCTTGACGAAAATTTGTCCTGACAATTAAACTTGCTAAACAACCACAGCGAAGAGGACAAATCGCCAAACGTGAACTATGCGTCGTTGAAGAGTTCCGTTCTGATCATCATCAGCAATTCTACTTCATCAAATGTCACTGTTTTGAATGAAAATGATGGTTTTGTTGATAAAAATATAAAAATCACTATATGTATGCCTTTAAGATTTGAAGAGTTCCCTCGATTCCTCATGGATCCCATCATCAGAACTGCGTTTTGACAAAAACGGGACCAATCTGTATATATATACTTACAATCAAAAAAAGAATTTTCAAAATCGGTTCAGACATGACGGAGTTATGGAGTAACAAACATAAAAAAAAAAAAAAAAAAAAAAAAAAAAAAAAAACATACACGCCGAATTGAGAACCTCCTCTTTTCAAATCTTGAAGTCGGTTAAAAAAGACTAAAAATTAGAGAAATAGAGTATTTATCTTTGACAATATTTTGATCTAACTAAAATGAGCTTATTTCAAGTTTAAATTGTCAAGAATTGTGCTTAATGATAAAAGAAATCAGTTTTACATTAATTTTCATACAAATATCGTAGATTTATGTAAAATTTTGGTAAATTTTTATTCAATATTATTAACATAAGAGATTGCTAAAATTATCAATGCAAAGTCCATCGCAAAGTAAATTGAACCTTATGGAAGTATATAGTAGAATGACAATAAGGATCAAATTCGTATCAGGGATTCTTTAGCCAGGCCGTCTGTGGTAGTCTATGATTCTTTTCGTCAGATTCGTCGACGAAAATGACAAAAGAGCATCAATCTGCATAATGATACCGAAAATGATGAGTATATAAGGCGAGCAGGTAATTAGACCAGGATGAATCAGGAAGCAACCTCGGAAAAGGAAACAACTCCCAAGAAGAAAAGGACCTGAAGACTGAAGCCTGGACCGGGAGCGAAGCAGTGGACCGAGGACTGGATCGGGAGCTAAGCAGAGGACCGAAGCCTGGACCAGAATCGAAGCAGAGGACTGGAAATGGAGCGAAGCTGTGGACCGAAGCCTGGACCTGGAGCGAAGCAGAGGAGCTGAGGACTGGAGCTGAAGAACGAAGCCAGGATCCGAAGAAGACAGAAGCCGTCTTGAAGAAGGAAACTCTACGGGTTCAAGCCGTCGGTGGAAGCTGAGCTGCAGGCGTCTTCTAAGCGTCACATCGGCTGCCTTCGGAGCTGAGCGACAGTACTGCGGCTGTCCGTTGCTGTTCTGCGGCAGAGCTACGAGTCTCCGGGTATTCGAGGCTGCGTGCAAGCAGATTCAAGACTTCGGTTTGGTAGTTATGAGAATCATAGATCACTTTATTAATTAATATAAGTTTTATAATAACATTTTGAATAGGTTTATCTAAGGATTTGTGGGTAAGAAAATATTCATTTAAAAGGTATTTTATGCAATCTTTACGCTTTGTCTATTTGAAATAACCGTTTTACATGTGTGTTTTATTGTGTGGCTATGCGAATGTATTATTTTAAGAATAATTTACTTTAACGGTAGAACATATTCACATGATTTTATGATGTCTGAGTGGAAGATGTTATTTGGTTCTGAGTGGAAATGAGCATTGGACATGGAATAATGTGTATTTATCAAGTTACAAGACAACTTTTGAATTGAATCATATTTACTTCTAATACCTATTACAAAAATGATATGAAATATTTAAGTATTTGATTTCTTGAATGATTTCGAAGTTGTGATGAAAGAGGCATTGGTAATAGAAATTTTACCTTTACTAGAACGAAAAACTGTTCTAATTTTGTGTTTTAGTTTGGTTTTGGAGGTACATCAACCCAGGCTGAGCAATGGTTGAGAGTTTACAAGTAGGCTGAGCAAGCTTGTTACTCACGTACTAATCTAAAGCTTGAACTGGAATGCTTCAGTTATTGTTTATTATCTGATATTATTCATAGCTATTTAAACTTAAAATAATTATTACTATTTTTAACCGACTTCAAGATTTGAAAAGAGGAGGTTCTCAATTCGGCGTGTATGTTTTTTGTTACTCCATAACTCCGTCATGTCTGAACCGATTTTGAAAATTCTTTTTTTGATTGTAAGTATATATATACAGATTGGTGCCGTTTTTGTCAAAACGCAGTTCTGATGATGGGATCCATGAGGAATCGAGGGAACTCCTCAAATCTTAAAGGCATACATATAGTGATTTTTATATTTTTATCAACAAAACCATCATTTTCATTCAAAACAGTGACATTTGATGAAGTAGAACTGCTGATGATGATCAGAACGGAACTCTTCAACGACGCATAGTTCACGTTTGGCGATTCGTCCTCTTCGCTGTGTTTGTTTAGCAAGTTTAATTGTCAGAACAAATGTTCGTCAAGCTCAAGTTCTGATGATGGGATCCATGAAGAATCGAGGGAACTCCTCAAATCTTAATGGCTTACACATAGTGATTTTTGTATTTTTATCAACAAATCAAGCATTTTCATTCAAAAGAGTGACATTTGATGAAGTGGAACTGCTGATGATGAACAGAACGGAACTCTTCAACGACGCATAGTTCATGTTTGGCGATTCTTCCTCTTCGCTATGTTTGTTAAGCAAGTTAGATTGTCAGGACCAATTTTCGTCAAGCTCAAGTTCTGATGATGAGTTCCACGAGGAATCGAGGGAATTCCTCAAATCTTAAAGGCATACATAAAGTGACTTTTGTATTTTTATCAACAAATCAAGCATTTTCATTCAAAAGAGTGACATTTGATGAAGTGGAACTGCTGATGATAATCAGAACGGAACTCTTCAACGACGCATAGTTCACGTTTGGCGATTTGTCCTCTCCGCTGCGTTTTTTAAGCAAGTTATTTCATTGTATGGAATCTAAGTGCACCATCTACAATAATCCTTCACCGGCTACCCCCATTGAAGTCGGTTTTTTTTCTTAAAAATTATCTTGTAAGAATATGAAGTTGAGATGGGGAAGGCCTTAGAAATATAATTTTGCATCTTATTTGAATGAAAACTGTCAATTCTCTGTTCGGGGGTGGTTTTGATGGTACTACAACCCAGGCAGGAGTAGGGGTTGGAGTTTTCAAGTAGGCGGAGCACGCTTGAGACTCATGTGCTCATTAAGGGCTATGTACTTGAATGGATAATTCAGTTAGTAAATTATTAAATGATTATTTATCTGGCCTTTGTCATCAAATTCCTAATATCTTAGTGAGATACTGCCACTCGTAGTTTCGTTTTAGTTTAAATTAAAATACATAAAAAAAGAGTTTGTTTAGGACACATCTAAGGGTTTCTGGTCACTCTTCCCTTAGATACTGTAGGTTACGATGTGACGGTAGCTTATCGAATAGGTTAGCTAGGAAGGTAAAAGATTTTGAGTTGGCAAACTCCATCCTAGTGTAGTACAGTCTGTGTAGATACGAGAGTATCACACTTTAGCTAACCATCCTAACTATTTGCTCAAACGAAATCTATAGCTAGGTCATAATAGTTATTTAAATTGAAAAAAAATATATAAAATACAACCTTTCGGAAAAGGTTGTAAAGACTGTATGCATCAACCACCAACGCATCCTAGGGGGTAGGAGAGTAGTAAAAAAAAAACCATATTTATTTTATGTCTGATGCAAGGTTTGATTCGAAGTCTTTGAAGTATTTTGTTTAGATTTCTTGGAGGTGAAGTTACTATTCTATGAAAAATTACAACGTATACTTATCCTTTACAGATCTAGTGATCTTCAATCAGCTTCTCATTCTTGCTATCAATCTTCTCTGCTTAAAATCCGACTTAAAAATACTTATCGTTTGAATATATTCAGTGTAAAATGTTGATGTAAATTAATTATTTTATTGTGTACTTTTACAGGAAATAAAGACTTTAAAACCTAATCCTTTGTTTCGTTTCAACGATAATACCAGCGACTCCTCTGAAAAGGTCTTAGGGTTACTACAAACGCGGGTCCTAGCTGCTAACGATCACATCCAGGCCAAAATTTAGTTTAAGTGTAAGCCGTCAGAATGTAACGAATGGGGTAATTTAGGTAAGGTAAATAAATAAATATTTAAATATAAATTAAATATTGTTATGGGGGGGATCATTTCATTACGTAAGAAGTAGGTACGGAGTTAAGTTATCTTTTTATAAAGAAATAACTATAAAGACCTTTGACATTATTGTGACATTACAGTGACAAATGTCGTTGATTATCGTTTGTCTCAGCCGCCATTTTGACTATTAGGCTTGTTAGAAAGAGACAAAATTTAGCAGAGGTTTGCTAAATTGTACGAATTAGCTGGGTATCCCATTAAAGAAAACCGCAGAATTTTCAAGGCTTTAACGTATCCAGCTGCTGATTCCATCAAGCTAATAGAACACGACGCTGATTAACCGAACTATTTTAATTAAACCTTCAGACTAAATAACTAACTCGGTAAGATGCAGCCCTTTCGCGATAACGGCCAGATGTCGCGGCTATCGCGGCCTTTGTGCCATATCTAATGAAAGGTTGACTGATATAGCTATCTTTAATCAAGGCGAAACTTGCGCCCGCATCGTAATGTCGGTTGTTTAACAGCAAATGTTGCTGGTAAAGTTTGATATGCTGCGTTTCCAACGTTCAGAAGTGGGATTGTTGCATCGACTTAAATCAGAAGTGGGATTTAAAGATGTCATGTTGCATCGGCTAATATCATAAGTTAATTATATTATTATAGAATTATGTACTAAATAAAAGTATTATTTATGAAAAAGCAAAACGATTTGTTATTTCTATACTACTTCTATAATACACCTCCTTTATATGAGATTTGATGATGCGATAGAAAACCAAAAATGTGTTTAATCTGATTTTAACAGTGTAAATTTCGTAAATTTGATTTCATGACTGCTACGAAACAATAAAATGATTCATATGTGGTACTGGAAGGTCACCACATACTTATAGGAAAGTTAAAAAAACATCATTAGACACAAAAACAGCTTTGATGAAAGTAAACTTACACAAAATTAAAAACAAGCGCCAACATTTATAAGTTTAGTGAATTCATGTGTGATTTATACTTTCCTATTAAGCAATTCCAATAAAAGTAAAGTTCAGTCATTCCAAGAATGTCGGATTTCATACCCTTTCCGTCTGGCCCAGGAAAACCGCAGGCATATTCGAACTTTGAACATAGCAACTCGATTTGTTGATATTGTAACTAGCTGGCAGCTAGCTAGCAGTGCATCTCACACGCCAATATGCAAGATGTTAGATGTCAGTCATATCAAGGTGATCAAGATGAAACATCGAATAGGCCCGGGCAGATCAAACACCGTACACTTGTCACAATCACGACCACACGGGAACTTAAGGAAACTAATCTCTTTGAGACAATACTAAGGCAATATCTTCAGTTTACGACACTGGCTGGCTTCAAATACAAATATTTGAGCATTCTCCCCATTGTCCAGGTCAAACTAATTTTGGAAGCCTTTGAAGCGTTAATTCAATTTTGTATTGTTACCATCAGTCAAGTAAACTTGGTTTAGGTTTAATTAAGCTTTGTAATAATAAAAAGACGCCGCGGGATTATGAGTTTTAGTTTATTACGTTGTAATTTATATTGACTTTTTATTTGATAGGTAGAAACTACAAAGAGCAAATATGTTAAGACTGTGTCGAGGAGGGTAAATTTTCAGATTCTGTCAAATTACCCAGATACACACATTACCAGACTTCACGCACACTACCACACTTCTGGGGAAACAGGTCATTGACCAATATTTTTTTCGGTTGCCATTATAAGTTTGACTACACGTCACCTCCTTTGAGAAACTGAAACCATAGGTAATATATGCGTTCCAATAAGACAGCGAAATAATGTATTTTATATTTAAATGATTAGTTGCGTTTTTGAGACGAGTTTTCTAAAGATATCTATAGAAGTCAGATTGACAATGCCAAGAACCACTTTATATGGCTCTCGATAAGGTGTAAAATCAAATGACCTAATAGGATTGAACAACGTCTTTGGGCGGATTTACGTACGGTCACGTCTGAAAATATGGATACATTTAATGTGACATAAACATGTATCCAAAACTTTACGCCTCGGTAATAGAGTCGTGGTCACATATTATTGCCATATTCAATGTATCCATATTTTCAGACGTGACTGTACAATATCTACACAGATACAGTTTTAAATTTTCTATGCAAAATTGGCAAAAGAAATATGTTAATTTATGCATTGATATGATTATTGATTGAGAAATATGTTAATGCATGCACTACGACGGTGGCAAACAAACACACGGCTCGCCTGATGGTAAGCAGTTACCGTAGCCTATGGATGGACGCCTGCAACTCCAGAGGTGACATATGCGCGTTGCTAACCCTTTACAAAAAGGCGGATTCACTGTGTTGACGGCTAAAGGAACAAGAGGGTCTCTGGTCGTCAATACACTGGGTCCTCTTTGAGCTTTTTGACAAAGCTTACTCACCAGTAGGAACACCACACTATAGGTGGGGGTCTAGTACTATTTGGCTGTGGTTTTCTGTAAGGTGCTCTGCTCCAAATTAGAAGTGATACATATTCGTAGTTCTACATGCAGCACTAAATAACCAATAATTCTACTTTCAATGCATTTAAATTTTATTTTTAACTTACGCTTGGCATACTTCTTTCGTGTGAATTTATTTTAGTATAGTATTGGAGCCACGGGTATTTAAATTTATCATATTTCTTAGCGATTTGCTTCCATACAGTGTTGTGGCGGGCGTTTCAGACCGCACATTATAAACTTAAATGTCTTAAACTGTCTGAAGGGACCTTATTCGCCGAAAGGATCAGGGACATCATAATCGGAAAATAAAGGTACACACACAGGTTTACAGTTTTAAAGCGGTATGACGTTATGCCGTTTGTTACGGTATGGTTTCGGTTGCGCAACCGAAATTTTCTGTACCGAAATATAACGGCACCGCAATTTTTTGCGATACCTTAACCGTTTTCTTAAACGACTCCCCGTTCCCCGCCCCATGCTCACATCCTCTTTCGCCGCTCGCGCCACCGTAGCAAGTACCTACACCTACATCGTAAAAGCAACGGTCAATAGCTTTGGTACCGAAATTATAACGGCTGTATATCGTTATTAAGGTATAAGTACCGTAAAAAAACGTAAAAATAGCGAAATCGTAATTTTATTCCGTAAGAGTATTTTTTTTCGCTCACATACTTCACATTACTCTTTGAAATATATCGTAGGTAGAGTCTGACTAGCCAAATATTGTTGACAGATATTTCCTTGTTGTATCACCAATTGCCTATGATTTAAAAAAAAGCTAAAAGTCTGTTGTCAATTTATGTCATTATTTCAAATTGTTCACGGTTTATAAGGGGTTTATTTTAAATAATATTTAAAATAACTGTACCGAGTGGTCCGCAAACTATTATTTAGGCTCGTAAATAATTACGACGATGTGCGAAGTTGACGTGAAGCGTGTTGTATAACGAAAAACTGCAATGTTTACAAGTCGTCAACAATTTTGTAGGTAGGCTCTATTAATATTTTGATATTTTAAGTACTAGTTCTAACATTTGCCTATAACTTTGATTAAGTACGCGAATTTATTAATCTGAATCTCATAAACAGGACAAGTGTGTAAAGAAACGGATAAACTAGAAGTTCTGGAAAATATCAATACAATCAAAACATTGGAACGTAAGAAATTATTTACTGAAAACCAATATTTAGGAGAAATCTGTGGACTGACTGGTCAGTAGTAATTAAGTAAATTTGAATTAGCTTATAATTGTAAATAATGTTATCTTAGTCAGATAGTCATTTTCTCACTGCACCCACCTTGACGCATTTCTGTTTGGCCCTATGGTTGACTGGTAGAGAATGCCTAAAGGCATTAAGTCCGCCCTTTGTACTTTTTTTCATGTGCAATAAAGTTTAAATAAAGAATAAAAATAAAATATCCAAGATTTTATGCCTTGGTAATAGAGTCGTGGCTACTTATTTTTGTCACATTAAAAGTATCTATATTTTCAGACAAGACTGTACTATATAGGTTATTACAAGTGGGCCCATTTACGACCGTGTCTCAAAAGTTTGGAGCGGTAGGCCTAAGGCTTTTAAATTAAATTAAATTAAGTAAACGTTTATTTCAGGCAATTGCCCATTTCGTTGTTAGTACAGAATTAATGTTAGTAGGTATATACAAATTTACGATTTTTAACTTAAATGAATAAAACAGGACCGGAGCATCATTAATAGGAAGCATCAAAATAAATAACAATTAAAATTGGGAATAAATTATAAAATCGTTAGTGTCAACAGGTAAAATATTATTAATTGCTATAAATCCAAAAAATCTAAATTATTAAAATTAATACATTAGAAATTAAGTTGAGTAGTTAGAATTGAATTAAATTAAATTAAGAATTGAGAAAGAACCTAATTCCATGAATTAGCGTAGGGACTGGTAGTCGTTTTCAACTAATTATGTGATGTAAATATCGAAAATTATATCTGCTTTAAAATCCAAGATGGCGGATATACTCTTATATCTAATAATAATAAATAAAACCCTTAATTAGCCGTAAATTACTACCATGACGATTTTTCAGAAAAAAGAGTATAGACGCCATCTTTAAAGCACGTAATTTACAAAATCTACATCTCCCAATTAACCAAAAACTATAACCATGACGATGTTTCAGAAAAAAAAGAGTATAGGCGCCATCTTGGGTTTTAAACAGACGTAATTTTCGAAATCTACACACCCGAAAGAGACGAAAATGACTACCATGACAATTTATACAAAAAAGTGTATTTCCGCCATCTTGGATTTTAAAACAGGCATAATTTTCGAAATCTACAATCCCTAATTAGCTGAAAACGACTACTAGTCCCTACGCCAATCTCATCACAGGCTCAATTGAGCCGTGGCAAAAGCCTGGACAAACGCTAGGAGGATAGTTGTATTGGTTTGTACCACAAACTTAACTTCATTCCAAATAACATTTTAGTTGAATAAAACGTTATTTGGAATAAACCCAATCCTAGAAAATTATTCCGTTTTTCATTATTTATTTAATATAAGATTCACGTGATATATTCCCATTCATTTTATTTTGGATAACGAGTGCAAGAATAATTTTATTCAATTCGATTAGAATATACTTAGTCGGTTCATAAGTTCTGTCACTAGGGTTTGGACGTGTAAAATAGGAACTGTTAGAGGTTGCTTACTATTGCAATATATGGTTAAAAAGCCTATTTCACAGTGATTAATTTACGATATTATTTAAGGAAAATAGTTGTGTCAGTTTTACACAATTCCCTGTAACATTCGAAAAAGCGCAATAGAAAATCACGTCAAAAACACGCGGCCTGTTCGAGTTGATTTTGATCCTAATTATTTTTATCCAATTTTAAGAGGCTTCAGTCTTACATACTGCATTAGCTTGATCTTTTACCTTCATTTTAATATATAATTATTAATTAACATGGGCCTGACTGACAAGAAGGCTAGTATACACAATTTTGGAAGACTACCTTGATGTATGGCATCAAAATCATCGTGTTTTGCTCAAAACTGAAAAATATGTTGAGGTTCAGGAGAAGAATAGCTGAAGCACATACTTGTAAGTCAACTAACTATAGGTTTTGAAATATGCCTTAATCATCTACTTTCATAAAAATAACAATTTGTAACCCTGGACAACTATAACAATGATCTTAACCAACTTTTGTGAAGTACAATTTTCATAAATCATCGGCGTGTTTGGGTCTGATAACAATCTTTAAGTTTACAAGGATCTATAAAATATGCGATCTTGATTATAAGTTAATCATATTATATTTTAATCTGTATGAAATAAGCTTTCTAATCAGGTCTAGATTTTTTTAATAAAAGCTTTGTATTATATTTTATCACTCAAAACCCTTGTGACAGAACTTAGGGACCGACTAGGTAAATGCGTTTTTATTTTTTTTCGTGTGTTTATACAAATATACAATATGTGTTTATACAACAATTTCGAAATTGTTGTATAAACACATATTGTATTTTGAAGGAATAGTTTAAATGAAGACCACAGAACTTACCAGGACATCAAGCACAGTACCTCCACCGGAAAACTAAATTCCCAATATTGCCAAGTAATTACTCAATTTGGTTTAGGGAATCCATACTCAATTTTATAAATGCGAAAGTGTGTTTTTCTGCCTGTCTGTTACCTCTTCACGCTGACACCGCTTAACCGATTTAGATACAATTTGGTAAGTATGAAGATAGTTTGAGTCCCAGGGAACGACATATGATAGTTTTATCCCAGAAATTATCCAGTGAAAAGGGGGGTGGAAGATTGAATGGAATTTTTGCTCACTGTTAACTTAAATAGCATGTGCGTTAAATTAATATTTGCTTTGAGATTTTACTACGGCGTTTCATTAATTCCTTCTGGCGAATCAGGGATTAATCGCTTCAATACGGTAACCCTATTAAAGTCTTACCCTGATGCTATGGTTACCCTATCATTGGGTTACCCTATCGATATGGAAATCATTTTGAATAGGCTTAACCCTTTTCAATGTGGTTTCCGAGTAGAATGGGGTAAAGATAGCTTCAATATTTACCGCCTACCTTTTAATAGGGCTACTCTTTTCCCGTCTCTTTTCCGCGCAAGCAGGCGGTTTTATCTTTCTCATTTGAAATAGAACAGGAGAGGCGACGGCGGAACAAATTGAGTGAATATCAGATTTGCAGTCCTCACGCACATACACAACTTTAATTTAAATAATTTCTGTTAAAGAAATGTTTCTTATCTTCAGTTTATTTCTGCATAGTTTACACGTATTGATGATTTGGGCAATTTAAAAAAAAAATAAAAAAAAAAAAACGCATTTATATTCTAATCGAATTGAATAAAATTATTCTTGCACTCGTTATCCAAAATAAAATGAATGGGAATATATCACGTGAATCTTATTTTAAATAAATAATGAAAAACGGAATAATTTTCTAGGATTGGGTTTATTCCAAATAACGTTTTATTCAACTAAAATGTTATTTGGAATGAAGTTAAGTTTGTGGTACAAACCAATACAACTATCCTCCTAGCGTTTGTCCAGGCTTTTGCCACGGCTCAATTGAGCCTGTGATGAGATTGGCGTAGGGACTAGTAGTCGTTTTCAGCTAATTAGGGATTGTAGATTTCGAAAATTATGCCTGTTTTAAAATCCAAGATGGCGGAAATACACTTTTTTGTATAAATTGTCATGGTAGTCATTTTCGTCTCTTTCGGGTGTGTAGATTTCGAAAATTACGTCTGTTTAAAACCCAAGATGGCGCCTATACTCTTTTTTTTCTGAAACATCGTCATGGTTATAGTTTTTGGTTAATTGGGAGATGTAGATTTTGTAAATTACGTGCTTTAAAGATGGCGTCTATACTCTTTTTTCTGAAAAATCGTCATGGTAGTAATTTACGGCTAATTAAGGGTTTTATTTATTATTATTAGATATAAGAGTATATCCGCCATCTTGGATTTTAAAGCAGATATAATTTTCGATATTTACATCACATAATTAGTTGAAAACGACTACCAGTCCCTACGCTAATTCATGGAATTAGGTTCTTTCTCAATTCTTAATTTAATTTAATTCAATTCTAACTACTCAACTTAATTTATAATGTATTAATTTTAATAATTTAGATTTTTTGGATTTATAGCAATTAATAATATTTTACCTGTTGACACTAACGATTTTATAATTTATTCCCAATTTTAATTGTTATTTATTTTGATGCTTCCTATTAATGATGCTCCGGTCCTGTTTTATTCATTTAAGTTAAAAATCGTAAATTTGTATATACCTACTAACATTAATTCTGTACTAACAACGAAAAGGGCATTGCCTGAAATAAACGTTTACTTAATTTAATTTAATTTAAAAGCCTTAGGCCTACCGCTCCAAACTTTTGAGACACGGTCGTAAATGGGCCCACTTGTAATAACCTATATAGTACAGTCTTGTCTGAAAATATAGATACTTTTAATGTGACAAAAATAAGTAGCCACGACTCTATTACCAAGGCATAAAATCTTGGATATTTTATTTTTATTCTTTATTTAAACTTTATTGCACATGAAAAAAAGTACAAAGGGCGGACTTAATGCCTTTAGACATTCTCTACCAGTCAACCATAGGGCCAAACAGAAATGCGTCAAGGTGGGTGCAGTGAGAAAATGACTATCTGATTAAGATAACATTATTTACAATTATAAGCTAATTCAAATTTACTTAATATATTTTTTTTTTATAATATAGACATACATAAATAATGATAAATCCTCCCGCCCTCCCGAAGGGATATATGTTTTTGTCACATTAAATGTAGCCATGTTATCAGACGTGACCGTACATACCAAGTTTAAGACAATTGTGGTGGGCGCATAATATTTGAAAACCAATTGAAATCACAACAATTTTTTTGGCCTTAATTTATTTCTGTTTTTTAACTTCAAATTTTCACAATACATTAAGTAATTTCAAGACCCATTCAACAAAACAAAAATACCAAGTTTAAAACCATTCCGGTTAATCCGTAGTGTACACTTTATTAATAATAGTGATGACGGAAATTCCTTTTTCAGAGTTGTTCCTTTTGGCTCTTAGATTAATTTAAAAAAGGGAGATTATCACATTTTTTCATTTAAGTTATTAAATAGCCCTACTAAATTTCATTTCAGAAAGTATACATACATAGAGTCTGACCATTGAAATATTACCCAAATATTTGGCGGGAAATTCAAAAAATCATGGGCTGGTCACACCTTGTGTAGCAGGAATAATAGTTTTGATACTAGAAAATACTTTTGACTTCCGTGCACATGTAAGGTAGGTAGGTAGGTAGGTTTAGGTAAACAGACAGAAGTCAACGAAGTAAACAAGCTTCACAGGCTGTTAGAAAGATCTTTAACCGACTGCAACAAGAGAAATACATTAAGAAATTAAATTCCCCAAAACATGCTCAGAAGCAAGTAAAAAAAATCTAATCACTATGTAGGGTAATTGTGCTAGTTTCCTGTCCTGGTCCAGTTTACCGTCCACTTGATGAAACTACTGCAAATAAATAAGAAAAACTTTTTAAAGTCAACATAGTTTATATTTATAGTTTTAAGCTTTTATTTTGGGAAAAACTTGAAGATAAACATATAAATCAGCATGGACGGAAAACTGACAAGAGTGGACGAAAACTAGCACGATCACCCTACTTGAGTTCCCTATTCACTTGTTTTAAGGGATGGTTTTAGTTGGTTTACGTACTATATAGACATGTTTCGCGCAAATATTTTTATTTATATTTTTACATAAAATTACTACTGACCAGTCAGTCCACAGATTTCTCCTAAATATTGGTTTTCAGTAAATAATTTCTTACGTTCCAATGTTTTGATTGTATTGATATTTTCCAGAACTTCTAGTTTATCCGTTTCTTTACACACTTGTCCTGTTTATGAGATTCAGATTAATAAATTCGCGTACTTAATCAAAGTTATAGGCAAATGTTAGAACTAGTACTTAAAGTATCAAAATATTAATAGAGCCTACCTACAAAATTGTTGACGACTTGTAAACATTGCGGTTTTTCGTTATACAACACGCTTCACGTCAACTTCGCACATCGTCGTAATTATTTACGAGCCTAAATAATAGTTTGCGGACCACTCGGTACAGTTATTTTAAATATTATTTAAAATAAACCCCTTATAAACCGTGAACAATTTGAAATAATGACATAAATTGACAACAGACTTTTAGCTTTTTTTTTAATCATAGACAATTGGTGATACAACAAGGAAATATCTGTCAACAATATTTGGCTAGTCAGACTCTACCTACGATATATTTCAAAGAGTAATGTGAAGTATGTGAGCGAAAAAAAATACTCTTACGGAATAAAATTACGATATCGCTATTTTTACGTTTTTTTACGGTACTTATACCTTAATAACGATATACAACAATTTCGAAATTCCCCAATATTCCCTCGAGGTGAATATTCCCGGGAATGGTTCAACACTGCTAGTGCTCATTTAAGGCCGGTTTTCATGATCACCGAGATGGACTCTACAATGCCATAAAGAAGCCAACCGGTAATATTTTTGATAAATTTACAGTATGGCTGGCAATATAGTTGCCTTTTAATATTTTGGTACAGTTGCCATCAAATATATCGGAGCGGCAAAGGTACAGTAACGTCTGAAAATATGGATACATTTAATGTGACAAAAATATGTATCTACGCGTCTATTACCAAGGCGTAAAGTCTTGGATACATATTTTTGTCACAGTAAATGTATCCATATTTTCAGACGTGACCGTACTCAAAAATATCTGAACATGAACTTTATCGCCTTAACAAAGAGGTGTCGTTCAGATATTTGTGTTCAGTCCAGAGTTTGGCGTTATTTAGATAATTTCTTATCTATATAATTATTCGAAATAAATTTATTCGAAGATAATTATCTAGATAAAAATGAAACTGATCTAGATAAATTCAAAATTACAAATTACGGATTATTTAGTTATTTCAAATAAAAGATGGTTTAGTTATCTTCCCAATAGATAATTTTTGCCCAACTCTGGTTCAGTCCAGTAAATAAGTTAATTTGCACAGAATACTGATGAAATAAAAACTGAATTTTTGTACACTTACTTTTATTATTTCGCCTGAGGTTTCGAACGCGACGTTACTTTCTTCCTTCCAGCTATTACTAAAAAGTCCCGGATAAATGGTGTAAGTTAAAATCAGAAAACAACAATGTTTATTGGTTTATTTTATAAATAGGTACATTTGTATAAAGGTGATAGATTCATGCCAAGTGAAATCGCTAAGCGATAACGGAGATAGTTCAGACACACAATCCGCCGGGATGAAAACTATCACGTACACCGTTCTCAACTGGGTCCCAACAGGAGGCGAACGTAGATCTGGTCGTCCCGTGCACTCACGGTGGCGCTCAGTTGAGAAGAAGCCGTTCAGATGACCTGGAGTGATGTTACGAGCGCTCCTGATGATCGAGACGAGAGGCGTGTCCATCTGTACCTCTGGGGACCTACTCGTTCCATATATAGGAACGACAACCGATTCATGCGCCTCTCGATTTGTATGTGCTGCAGACAGAGACGTTCTTTATTACGCATGCACGTATGTTGTGTGCAAAAACTCGATATATCTGCTGGCCTAGTCATTATTTTAATTTCTTGGTCTTATTTGTCTCATCACATCACAAACGGCCAACAAGAAATAGGTTCCATTATATATTGCGGGAATATATCTTATACAAATTTTGCGTATGCTAAGTAAAATAATTTGTTAATAAGATTTCAGTGCTAAGAAAATTGACAATCAAGTTTATTGACGTTCGTATACATTTTTTTAATGTCGTAATAATATGACCAGCATAATAAATAAAAACTCCGTAACTAACAAATCGATACCTCCTACGTATACTGAGCCAACTGACATTTTTTCGATTTTCGTTTTTTTGCATATTTAGAATCAAAATACTTATATCTACATGCTGTAAAAATTTCGTAGCGAAATTACTGCTAGTTTTCAAAATAAAGTGACGTATACTGACCCAACTAACACTGTTTTTTGAATTAGAACATCGTATACTGAGCTAAGTCACTTGTACCACTATACGTAGGACACCTATCGAGGAAGGGCGGCGCGGGCGCAGCGCAAGTGGCAGTTGGCTCAGTATGCTCGCTCGTCGTCGTTGCGGGTGGACGCTGTCCCACTATACGCGAGCAATAGTCGATACGGCATACGTCTTTTCTACCTACTACGTATAAAATTAGGCTCTGTTGGTTATGATTTAGTTATCGCACGGTAATATAAGCGTGTTTTATTACAAAAGAAAACTTAATTTGCACAATTTCACAGCATTTGATTTGGGAACACTAGAGGGCTACTGTTCTGTTGGCATGATCATTTGATTTGATTAGCTATTTAGCTAAAAAAAGGTCTGATGAAGTAGCTAGCAATGTATTACACTTAATTAAATTAAAGCTTCAACACGATGTAAAAGAGTTCAGGTTTTGGTCTGATAACTGTGAGGGACAAAATAGGAACCAGATCGTATTTCTCATGTACGCTTGCTGGAAATATAACATAATAATTACACATCGTTTTCTGCATGTTTTCTGGTTGTCAATGGAAAGAAAGACAAAAAATATAAACATTTATACTCCTGAACAATGGTACATGGCTATGCGTATGGCAAAAACTGATAAACCCTATGAAGTGCAAGAAATTTGCAAGAATCGGTGTTTGATTTTAAAGCATGCCTACCTCTTTTTAATAATTGGAAAACTGGCACTAACGGACAAGCTGCAATGTGGAGTAAATTGTGTGAAGTACATGTTTCACCTGAGGAGCTTTTCACAATAAAATACAGTTTTGAAGAACATATCACTATCAGTCAATTGAATGTTCTGCAAATAAAAATACTAGGAGCCGACAAAATGAGTTAACGGAAGGCTTCAATAGCATTCAATTGGCCTATAATAGCCCAATACCTATCGACAAAGATAAAAGTTAAGATCTTAATTATTTATGTCAAAGTAGTATAATTCCAGCTCAATACCACGACTTTTTCAAAACTTTAATTACCTTATAATAACATCCTGTTGGCTGATTTTCATGTGCCATCAGTAAGTAATTATGAATACTTGCCTAATTAAAATAAGTAATATTATTTCTTAGAAGTTAACTATTTTGTTAGCACATTTGTTTTTGGGGTTCTAGGATGTTTGTCCGAATTAAGTTTTTTATGTTAAGACTAAATTGATTTGTGTTGTGTTCTTTATGCCAATGACTAGAAGCTATTATAGTCAATGAAGGCGATTAATGATTGATCCCGTGCAAGTGCCATCGTTTTAAAAATATATATATTTTAACCTAAAATAAGTAGGTGTTTAAGAAGAACCTGATGTTTAAGAAGTTATATTTTAATTTTTGTGTCAGAGAGAGTTAATATATTATTTTAATTTTGTATTAGTAAAAACTGATCTGCGTTGTTATATTTATAACGTGCTTAACTTAGACTTAATCATTTTGATTTTTATTGTTAAAGTTAAAAGAAAGTGCTTTTTGTGATTTTGTAGAATCCCAGTCTTCATTCCCATTACTTCGTTCTCGAAGTAATGGGAATGAAGACTGTGAGATGATTAATCCATAATTAGTATTAAAACAGTATTATGTTGATAATAACACTTTGTGGCAACGACAAAAACACCATTCCCTAAATGCGGGCTGTGATTAATTAATTTTTATAATAAACAAAATTTTAGTGTTAATTTGTTTTTTTTTGTATTACAAACATAACTTGCTTAAATATCCTAAATATAATAAACTTCTAAACTTCCTATAATGGTCATAACAAACAAAATAATCTTAACAGTATACTGGTACATAATGCATTCATTCAGGCGTATACTGGTACAAGTGATAAATCAGACGAAAAATAACCGATATAATCTATCTGCGCACGAGCTCTGAGTTTGTTTAGTTATCTAATGGTACATGACACATAATAGACATCTAGTTTAATAAAATTATGTCCATATTCATCTAATCATAATTTACTACGTATACTGGATCAAGTGGTAGTTGGCTCAGTTTATCAAAGACCTAGTACTCGTAAATTTCACGTATACTGGACTATCTACCGTTTTTTCAAAAACTATTATTTATTTCGAAAAAGTAAATATGTAGATTTAAGCAAAGTATATTTATTATACATATTTGAAATTTTCATGAAATTATTTCAACGTATGAGTTAGTTATGGAACTTTGTACCTTTGAACAGCCCTCCTGTAAAATCGTGGTTTTGCACTTGGCTCAGTATACTTAGGAGGTATCGAAATAATCCTAAACCTCTTTTTGCATTAAATAGCTTTGGAAGAAACGAATTATGAGGATTCGGTAGAAACGTTTCTTTTATGAAATCGTTAGTTGTATTTTTCTAGTATTACGACATGTAAACATCAAAAAATACAATTTAATATGACACACGGTCTCTGTTTGTTTTCCCTCTTCATTTTGAATACATTCTGGCTACTGGTATCCTTTTTCGTGTACTTATATGATTTTCTGTCAAAATGAAATGTCAAAGTGTGAAATTCAGCAGCACGTCCGCCTGCGACGGGCCCCGTGGGGCATCTGAGTCACAAAGACAATTTGACTGATGTGGCGAATGTATGGGAATTTCACGAAAGTTTATATTTATAATTGAGTTTCTTTGTTATTTTTATAAGGAAAAATAAGAGTAACCCTTTATTCTCTAGTGCATTTATCTGGCTTTCAAAATATTATAACCATTTAATGATCATATCCATTTTTAATTCATGTTTTTCCTAAACCGCACAAACGTTTTTCTCAGATTTTGCACAACTAAACTTTATTGTATTGAGTTAACTACTAATGATAATCGAGTACTTATAATTGTAAACACACTCTTTGTTGTTATAATAACATATAAAATATAGATTTTTGTAAAGAATTGTGAACTCAGGAAGCTAAACGGTGACTGCTGTTTTTGCTGATTTTGTACGACGCACCTAGATAATCATGATGAAAATAATGTAGGCATACTTCTATTTGGAAAGCGTCTTTAACAATATGATACAAACATGTTATTCATGTTATTACATTCTTCTCGCACTAATGTGTGATCGATCGCGATGCACAAAGATTTTTATGTAAGTGTCGTATTTTTTAATATGAATAAGACTTGAAAACAAGTTGGTACTGAATTATAGCAATTGGGATGCAATTTAAAATATTATTTCATAATATCGGTACATTAAAACTATACGAGTACAACAATGTGTGCTGTATTCTAATTTTAAAATACATTAAAATCAGTATATCTCAAACATAACTCCAACACAGAACAAATAATCAAAAAATATTGAATATATTTAAGTATTTATCTATATCTATCTATTAAATATATATACCGTCGTCTAGTACCCACAACACAAGCCTTATACTACAGTCATTTTACGGGCGGCTAGTATGGGGAATTGGAAATAATTAATAATAGCTAATATTTTTAGTGTAACGGATATATCATGATACATGTATTATTTTCGCAATGAAATCCTACAAAATATCGTTATTCGCTAACCGCCAAAAATATGTACACACATATATCAAGCGTTTTTCTTGTAGGATTTTAATGAATATATCGTTTCTAAGTCATTTAAAATGTGTAAGAACAAACTACCAATTATTACTATTTGTTTCTAACGAATTAGGATATATATCGCCCGCGCCGTACATTTTGTTATTTATGTGGTTTTACATGGACACGGTTTCTTGTTTTTCGCTTTAAACAGAAAGAAGACTTAAATATCGTCATATTTACAAATAACAATAATTGATATTATTGTAAATAATATACAAAAAAAAATATATTTTATTTTACCCATTTAACTACTTCCGGGTGAAAATTTGGTAGGATTTTTGCATATATCATATATAAATATTCCATAAGAATGAATCATAAAGAAATCAGGCTATTATAAATTAATGTTTGATGCAACCGTATCTTTCCTGTACTATTAAATGAGCTTACTGTGGGACTAGGTCGATTTGTGTAAGATTGTACAATAATATTTATTTATTTATTGAAGTTGCATTGGAGTTGTTCGGAATAATTTTCAAGCTAATTCTGATATTTCTGATTCAGAAGTACAGGCGCTAGCTTTATTGCGTAGTTAATGCATTGGAGTTTTATTGAAGTTGGATCGTGTCTATACGTGTTTTAAAGTTAGAATACGGCCCCAGTTATCAACTAAACACGGTTTCCGTAAAATATATCATTTAAGTATACCTACCAAACTCGTTAAAATTTAAATATTACGCAAAATTACAAGACTCCGCGAAATCAAGCCTCCTACTACATCAAGTTAAGCGGGCGAGGCGGAGATTACATCCGCATTACTTTCTATATTAAAAATCCGCACAATTTGTTGAACAAGAAAATACCTTTAATACTTCCCCCTAGTTATTTAAAAAGGCAAATTTACTCCAAATATTTTATACCGGGTCAGATCATTTGGAAATAATTGTAAGCTACTCTTTAACGGTCCTGGTTACAACTTTTCAAGTTTGGGTCGGGATAGGGCTTAACGAAGAAGTTTACCTTTTAAATCGATTTGTTAGATTTTTTATTCTCTTTTCAGCGATATCCCGATCGAGGATAGTGTTATGAAAGATTTCGGGTAACGTTTGGTTATTTAATTGTAAAATTCGGCATAGGTACAAGATTTTACGAAAACGGCTGTCGTCAAAAAACTCGACTTCCCACGTTATCGTCGTTTTTATTTCTCTTACCATCAGATTATTTTTTCTGAACGAAATCTTTTTCTTATTAGTCTACTAATATGATTTCATTATGGTCAATATTAATTACAATTTTGTACTTTGACTCTCACGGATTTTCTTTAAGAAAGGGAAGACATTTTAAAAAATCCAGGATTATTTTGAATCTTTATTCCATTACAATTTTTTTATCGTTTCCAATTTCATTGTTATCTGTAAAGTTAGCTGCCGAAGCATGTTAACGGGTTCGTGACATTCTTACACAAATCGACCTAGTCCCACAATAAGCTTAATAAGGCTTGTGCTATGGGTATACTAGACGTCGATATATATAATAGATAAATATTAATAAATACTTACATACATAGAAAACATCAATAACCCAGGAAGAAATATCCGTGATAAACACACAAATTAAGTGTCCTCAATTAGCAATATGCATGATTTTTTGAAAGACGTCATTCGATTATATTTCCCGTGAGATTTAAAAGTCTCTGATAGCTACTATCTATTGTAATCCAAAGCTTTTACCGCAAACATCGTAAATCGAAAATCGACTATCACCGTCTCTATCGCTTTTGCTAATACGAGCGATAAAGAGCCTTCGAAACGTTCAAAATGCGAAAATTTGTCAGGCGTCTGCACCGCGAGTCAAAACGGCCCTTACTACAAGTGCAGGTACGTGTGAATGCGGAGAACTATAAGGAATAAATATGCTTTTGGAAGATTTCTGATAGAATACAGTAAGTAACCTAATAGATGTACTGAAAATACATTTTCACCACTCCATCTCGGAAACGCGCTCTTTATCCCTTGAAAGCGGTGGGGAAAAACGCATTTTATCCACATGTGGGGAAAGTATTTGGTACAAGTTTTGACTTGTTTTTTCACGTTATCTGGCGGTATGGACTTTAAAGATATGATTTTAAATTATATAATTTTAAATTATATGTTTGGCTTTGATTTTTTTACATTTTATTTTATTATATTTTTCGTGTGGCGGTGTGGTGAAAAATTACAAAAACTGTTTAAAACGGGGTATTTGATAACCCGGGGTAAGGATAAGCGAAGCCGCGGGCAAAAGCTAGTATGGTCATAAGACCATACTAGCTTTTGCCCGCGGCTTCGCTCGCGTTAAATTCGGGGTAACACGGTTCCCCTTTGCCCTCCGTAATGCTCCATACAAACTTCCACCCCCCATTTTAGGGAAGTGGGGGGTTAGAAAGAGACAAAAAGTAGCCTATGTCACTCTCCATCCCTTCAACTATCTCCACTTAAAAAATCACGTCAATTCGTCGCCCCGTTTTGCCGTGAAAGACGGACAAACAAACAAACACACACACTTTCCCATTATTATTATGGATTATTATGATACTATATTAGTATGGATTAGCTTAAAATCGTATATTGTGGTGAAAAATGTTGTATTATACTCGGCAGAAAAGTTTATTCAACCTCTCTTGCATTGAAGCCCTCGTACGCTCAAAATTCCATTATTTGAACCACTCGCTACGCTCGTGGCACAATTTTTGAAACTTCCGCTGGTTCAGGTTCAGGTCTGAATAAAAGCACGTGAGGTTAAATATCAACTTAGACTCCTTGTATAATAAATAACTATTGTCGCATAAAAAATTTAAGTTGTACGTTTATAATCTACAATTTTCTTTTCATCATTATTTTCGAGTTGTTGAACGTGTTTATTTAACAAACTAAATGCAATATTTTTTACGCAGATAAAAGCAAAGTGTGTTAATCATTTGGAACACTTAGACCGTTAAGCTTCCTAAAGATCGCTTTAGACAATTAGGCGCAGTTTTGTGAATGAACAAGTTAAGAAGTTCGGAGCAACGAGGCATGGCCCGTTCTGCCTCAGCGCATCGAAGCGTTACCATAAAGTTCTCCGCGGGGCCATACATCACTTAGTGACCCGCATCGCGGCGCGTGCGCGGTGCGACCGAGATCATTATTCACTTTAGTGCAAAGTTTAGGGGGACATGGGTTTTGGTACAATAGAGACAACGGTTTTGTGTCACCTCAGAACATGGGTGTAAAATATTAAATTTGGTTTGTTTGATATACACGTTGTACATCAAAATGTACACTGAGTCGGTTGCAGAATGCGAACTATATATAAATCCGCATTAAAAATAATCTTTATTTTATTGATGTTCTAAGTCTTCATCTGACATACTTAACCAAGTTTTTAGGGTTCTGTAGCCAAAATGGTAAAAACGGAACCCTTATAGTTTCGTCATGTCCGTCTGTCCGTCCGTCCGTATGCCATAGCCATTTTACTCGGAAACTATGAGACGTATCTTAATAAAATTTTAATATGAGTTGTAGTTTGTATGCCGCTTGCCGCTACTTAGTTTTGTAGTAAAATTGATGAAACAAATATTTTTAAGAGGGGCACTCCATACATTTTTAACAAATTTTCACAAACTTTCACTTTGAAATCATTTTAACAACTGAATTTAGAATTACATACAGCTCATTGCTCAAAAAAGAAGTTAATTCAATCTCCGAATAATGATGCAAATTTTTTGAATCCCATTTGGATCCGACGCCAGGTCTCGTTGATCAAAGGTGTAAAGATTAGCATAATCAGCGCGTTGTTGGGTCGCCATTTGCGGCGTTGCGTGCCGGACCGAGGTGTTTACTACCTCTGCTTAGTACTTCGGCCATTGAAATTTGTTATACAAGGGCTGTATTCTAACTTTAAAACACGTTAAGACATGATCCAACACTAATACAATTCCATTGCATTAACTATGCAATACAAATAACGCCTAAATGTCTAAATCAGAATTTGATTGAAAATTATTCCGATGCAACACTAATATTGGTTGATTATTTGTTGTGTTGGAGTTGTGTTGGAAGTAGGTTGTGTTTTTAATGTAAGTGTTGTTGATGTATTTTAAAATTAAATTCTAACTTAAAAACACATTTAGACAAGATCCAACTTCAATACAAATTCTAATGCATTAACTACGCGATACAGCTTGCGCCTAAACGTCTGAATCAGAAATATCAGAAACAGCTTGAAAATAATTCCGACGCAACTCCAATCCAACTTAAATATTAGTTGATTATTTGTTGTGTGTTGGAGTTATGTTTGAGATATATTGGGTTTATAATGTATTATTTATGTATTTTAAAATTAGAATACCGCACAATGTGTTTCTTGTACTAAACTTCTAAATTTACCAGGGGTCGTATTCTAACTTTTAAACACGTTTAGACACGATCCTAACAACAACTCCAATGCTTTAACTACGCAATACAGCTAAAACCACGTTTGAATCAGAAATAAGTATCAGAATTTGCTTGAAAATTATGTTCTGATGTAACTCCGATAGAACTTCAATATTGGTTGATTTGTTGTGTGTTGGAGTTATGTTTGAGATATATTGTGTTTTTAATGCATTTTTAAATTTGAATACGGCACAAGGTGTTTCTTGTACTACATTTCTAACCTTTCCTATTTCCTTTTTCAGCAGGGCTTAAAGCAAACGTAAAATGTAACTTTAACATTAAATAGGTAGGTACTCTAAAACACCATCCCTGCATATAATTTTATGTGCTTATTGAATTGAGACTATACCTATTTATTGGATTGAGAACAATAAATCACTCTCGTTCATCCACTCAAGATCGGTTAAGTGTATAGAATACAGAATACATTAGTAAGTTTTTAAGATTGAGATAAACTAAATTTGACCTTAGAATTTCGCGGCAGATCATGAGATCTTATAAGTGATCCTATATTAACGCGCATGTCAAATATATATAATATTATCGCTATTATGCTGTTCTCAAGACACCATTCAAGATCTTATACCAACAGACGTTACTCATAAGACATCTGAATCACATACAAACAGGCCAATAGATAGGTACCCAATTACGTAAGACACTTGAGAGTGATATAATCGCTCTAATTAGCTCAATCAGTTGCATCCGAAACTAATCTAATCATCACAAGGTGTAGACAATTTAACCGCCGAACTGATATATATACTCGTCGATATTACCTGAAATCTAGTCTGCAAAAAATCAGAACTATCGGATTTGACGCACAGTACCCCGTACTTTCAGGCGACAAGGTTCCTGGATTACTACTAAAGTACAAATGGTTTTTTGGCTAACGAAACTATGGTAGAAAAACAGGCATCCAATATATCTCAAAAATAAAATACATATTTATATCAATAACTCTTTTGAGGTAGACAAGTCTTTTGAGGTAGCACTGACAGTATTAGGCCGACGACAACTTAGCGTTAGAAGTGATGAGGTTTTATCGAGGGAATATGGTATGGAGTTTTTAGCCGTTTACGTAGACGAACCATATGCTTACCTATTTGCCACCGAAGTAATATAAAAAATACACGAAAGACGAACGCTAGAAGCATCCTAAAACCTGCGTATAGCCACGTGTTCCCGACCTTTCCAGTATTAATGTAATAAATATGTTTACCTAACCCATGCAGCGCTAATCACGACACGTTGTCGTCACGCCTCTACAACGCATTTTCGCTACATAGCGGGAAACACATGTGATCGGCTAGCGTTACGCGCGTTAGCATAGCGGTGAATGTGTAACACTTTCCGCGCCACAGTTTGCTAAGCGCTACGCTCGTAGATAATTCTAGACAATACAAGCTGTACTGTGTAATGTAGATCCTTTAAAGGGCATAATTGTTATCGTATTCTAAAAATGAAAAACTAAGAAAAAAAAATTTTTGGGCGAAATAAAATTGGTTTTGTATGGAGGATTAACAGGCCGGCTGGAACCACGTGTCCCAAACAAAAAAAATATCGCGTTCAAAATTTTTTACTCCTCCTTTTAGTCGCAATACGATACTAATTATGCCCTTAAACGGATCAGCAGTATTATTATTACATCCTGTATACAGCCTGTAAATTTTATACGGGCGTATACTTTATCCACCTATAGGACTCATATAGTATAATCATTTTGTTAAATAGTGTTATTAATTATGCGTAACGATTTTTTAAAGTCCTACCGGGCACCAATGTACGCTATACAACTGATTTAAAACTGACATTACTGACATGACGCATCGGTAATTGAATTGTCATGGATGCAATACATTGCGGGTTGAATTATAATGTATGAAAAAAAAAATCCTTATTTTCATAAAGAAATAAATGTAAATAGATTCCCTAGGTCCAATACTAATCGCCAGTACAATATACGCCCGTATAAAATTTACACACTGTATTATTAAATATTCCCCGTATGTAGAGGAAAGCTATTACGAATGGTGAGCCCGCTTAGTGGGTTCCTGGTGCTCAATGTATTAAGATTATTAAAATCAGAAGCGATAGATTTTCTATAGGTACCGTCAACTTTGCCTGGCTTGAAAAATATGGTGTCCTCTACGAAACAGATGTTTATACATATATCTGATTCCTGAGATAGGAGAAACGCGGCAATTATTAAGAAAAAATATATGTTCAGTAGAGATAAAGAATCACTGTTTACCAAGCCGGGCAAAGTTACGCATCGTGGGCATTGTTACAGGAGTAGACGGTACCTAATTAACGTCTTAAACTAATCGTCTCAAGATACAGTCAACGACAAAAATAAGTATACAGTTTTGAACCTTATTACTATGGAGTAAGGTGCAAAAGTGTATACATATTTTTGGCGTTGACCTTAGTCACTTCATATAGAAATTTCCTTACAAAGCAACCTGTTCTCATTGCCCTTAAGTGTAGTTATCCAGGTTTTCCTACATACTCTGGTTAAAATTTTGTAACTCAACATTGACAAGCTAAGGCAAACAATTCACAAGGGTTAAAATCCAACTACCTAGTCGCATCGTTTAAAATATTGCCGATTCAAATAAAACCGATTGGTATCTCACTTTGATGTTGTCAGAGGAAATGAGATCTGCTTCCGATCCGCGAAGAAAGGGAATAAACTCCTTCCCTTTTTGGGGTTCCGCGGGCAGCCTACCGGATCCCTATTAATCTCGGTACAACATTTATCTCTGAGCTCCATCTGTCCCCTGCAGACCTTTGTCGGTTGATAGAAAGACTTCGATATAACAAATACGATGCTTCAAACTTGTAAAAGATTTGAAAAAAAAGCGTTAGAAAATGATTTGGAAAAAAAGCGCTTTGAAGTGGCTGATTTGCGAGTTTAAGTATAATTAGAATTTCTGGTTTTTCTGATATTCGCAGTGCAACCGTTTTTAGTTTGTTTTGCAAATATATCTGTATGTTTAGTTAAATCACTAAGATGACTGATGTTAGTTATAGACATCTATGGAGGCCTAAGTCTATTAAAGTACTTAGCCAATCTAATTTAGCAAATAGTAATTTAAATTCATGGTAGGTTGGTCACTGTTAATATGATTGTTTTTATTCTGACACTAGCTTTTGCCCGCGGCTTCGCTCGCGTTAAATTCGGGGTAACAAACCATACAAACTTCCACCCCCCATTTTAGGGAAGTGGGGGGTTAGAAAGAGACAAAAAGTAGCCTATGTCACTCTCCATCCCTTCAACTATCTCCACTTAAAAAATCACGTCATTTCGTCGCCCCGTTTTGCCGTGAAAGACGGACAAAAAAACAAACAAACAAACACACACATACACTTTCCCATTTATAATATTAGTATGGATTATGACAGGTTCGTCGGGAAAATATGGGCATCTTAAACGTACATAAATATTTAGGTATATTTTACTTTAACAAAAAGCTATATGTCATTTTTTAAGCTCTACCCTGAAGAGCCTGTAAACTGAGTTTCAATATAAATACACAAACGGTGTATCTTATTTCAAAAACGGATAACACGTAAGTTATACAGAACCAAAAACGCTCTCCTAAATCGCTTCTTGACTTTTACATTTAGTCATAAGAGCGACGAGCATCACCTCCATCGCCCGGTGTCGTCTTCTGACCGTTTGGAGTGCTGATCTAATTTGCCGAACCGATCCGATCTGAACCACCACAATCTGGAATTTAATAGGTTTACGAGTGCAAACGGTTTTCGGCTCTTGTGCGTTTTAAATAATGCCACACATTCGATTATCTGATTTGTGTGGGGATTGCTTGAGCCTAATTTTGAGCTCCATTCTATTTCTATATCCTTATTGTGAATACCGAAGATCGATTATGATATTGAAATGATGGTTCGGACAAGTAAATTAAATATTGAGTGTCTGAAACTTGCAACAATGACGGAGAACGACGGTAAGTGTAAAATTATAAGTACGTGTCATGTCTAGAAACTTATTTACATATAAATACTGATATAGAATTGGACAAAAATATTAAGCACTTCTTCTATCTGAAGTACCTGCATTGTGCTACATTAGCCAAATTCTGCTACTCGATGAACTAGGGTGGCCTACGGCCTACTCTTGATCTATAACTCATTTCGAGTTGTAAACGAATAACATACTTAAAACTATCGCCTAAAGCTGTTTAATATACTCTCAACATAAAATCGTAAATCACAAATCCCGAAGCTCAGTTCGCCATTTGGAGCGGCATACAATATGGCATACGGCTCGTATCATCGCAAACGCGTTTTATCCAATTACCCGAAGATAAATCTCACCTGAGCACCGGAAATATTGTAAGAAAACCTTCTGTTACGGTAAAAGTTACATTTTCACAAATCCGGCCTTTCTTTGACTTGTAATACTCGTGTGTAGTTAGTTGGGGTTAGGATGTTTCAAATCTCGTTATGATAGCGATTTTGATTACTTTTATATAGTTTTAATACATCAAATATTTGAACAAATATAAGCGATTGCGTTGGCGTTGAGGTCGTTAAACATACAATAGTTTAATTTAAACAAAAAAAGAATTTTATTGTGGAATAATCATTTAAACAATATAATTTGGTTTTCTAAAGGTTCACAGTTTAACGCTTTAGGCTGTGCGATCAGATACTGGTAGAACTACATAAATCGACTGTTATATAGGTAATATATGTCCATACAATACATATTTATAATTATGCCAGGAATACATGTTATTTCTTATTTATAATATTCGTCAATAACATAATATATATATCGCAGGTGTATGTGAAGTCTCCAACCCGCTTTTTTAGGGTTCCGTACCTCGAAAGGAAAAAACGGAACCCTTATAGGATCACTTTGTTGTCCGTCTGTCTGTCGGTCTGTCTGTCTGTCTGTCTGTCTGTCTGTCTGTCAAGACCATTTTTCTCAGGAACGCGTGGAGGTATCAAGCTAAAATTTATATCAAATACTCAGGTCTATTGTCCCTTGGAGCTGTAGCCAACGCAATCAAAAGATACGAGTACAGTCGTTTATGCTGCAAATTTTAGAGTTTTTCGGCACTCGCAAAACCTACGGGGTACTTCCCGTGAACTCAGAAACTTGAAATTTGGCACGAAGCAACATCATATAGCATAGACAATGGAAAAATTACAAAAAGTAGAATTTTTTTGTAAAATCATACAAAAAAATATTTTTTTAAATTTTAAACTTACTACCTTTTCCCTCGTAAATGCGTGGAGGTATTAAATTGAAATTCATGTCAAATACTCAGGGCTATAGGACCTTTCAGATGTAGCAAAACCAAACTTTTATGTCAACGCAATCAAAACAAATAGCAATTTAAGTCGCATATTTTGAAACTGAGTACTCGCAAGAAACTCAAAACCTAAAGGGTACTTCCCGTAAACTCAGAAACTTGAAACTTGGCACGAAGAAACTTCATATAGCACAAACAAAGGAAAAAATACGAAAAGTAGACATTTTTAGTAAAATCATACAAAAAATATTTTTTTAAATTTTTAACTTACTACCTTTTTCCTCGTAAACGCTCAAATACTCAGGTCTATAATACCTTTAAGCCGTAACAAAATCAAACTTCTATGTCAACGCAATGGGTGAACTTTTACTTATATACCTACAGGTGTACGGAACCCTCGGTGCGCGAGTCCGACTCGCACTTGGCCGGTTTTTTTTATACCACGACGGTGGCAAAGAAGCATACGGCCCGTCTGATGGTAAGCAGCTACCGTAGCCTATGGACGCCTGCAACTCCAGGGGTGTCACATGCGCGTTGCCGACCCTTTACAGGGAGGATTGGGCAAGCGTGGGGACTATAGCCCGATCCCTCTCCTGCTTCAGAGAAGGCCTGTGCCCAGCAGTGGGACGTATGTATGTAGGCTAACATATTATTATTATATATCGCAAGAAAGATTCTATTATTTAGTAGCCAAGTATTACCATTATAAATGCATTACTTTATAGAAAGTTGTTTAAAAGACCACGTCACAACTGTCAAAGAACTAAGTCGAATTTGCTCCACTTTGCTGTGCAGTTTAGTAAAATTTAATATGTTGTTCGCTCGTTAGGGTTGGGAAGTTTTTACATTAAACGTTGCATAGGTTTTGTTGCTAACAGAATCGAAACTCTGGGTTGCCTAGGGTATCCTGACAGTTAATTGCGGGTGAGTTTTCATAGCCCACAACTGGGCAAAGCCCTCTCTTTCGACAATCGTCGTTAGACATTGGTCAACGGTCGAAGTCATACGCCACACACAGCGTCACCTTGTGTACGATGATAACAGTTCTATAGTACGTGCCTTTCGTAATTAGTGTAGTACGGGAACGCCTTTTTAACCTATATAAATGACATAAATCACAAGTCCGATTTTATTTTGTGACCTGTTAGAATACTTTAAGTACTAATAATAAAGAATATTTTCTAACAATTGTTAGCATTGCGCTAGGTATAACACATGTATTTGTTTGCTGCACATAGAAAAGATTATGTAAGTTTTATTTTTCATCACCAGGCTATCGCTTTTTACTATTGCAACATAACTTCTTAGCCATTTGTAATTCGTTTAGAATTCAAGGTCACTTATATTTTGACACATTGTTTTCGATTATGCTCACATAATCTATTGACCAAACTGTTATAAAATGACAGATGATGTTGAAATAGTTGAATGCAATAGTGTGGTAAAGGAAAATATATTTTGTATAATCTTTTCTTGTTGTTATTAACAAATATCTATATAATATGTAGCGCGACGTCAAAAACTGTTAGAAAATATTTTTTACTATAAGTAATCATATCATATTTATTCTCTAACTAAAAAAATAAATCGCACTTGTGAGTTATCGAAGCTCAAAACTGTTCGCGTACTGTACTAAATGTGGTGCCCTACGGCCCTTGCGTCCACCGTCAACAGATAGATGGATAGATAGATAGATAGAAATTTATTCAATAAAGCACACATTTTAATGTGCTGTAGGATAAAACCAGTGGTTATTAAATGCATACCTAACGGTAAACAATAGTCAAGTATAGGTACTACAGAAGTTTACAATGGGTTCAGCAATGTGCGCGATAAAGAAAAGCCTCAGACTCAGCATAATGTTGCGAAATTCCAAGTTGACCCCACAATTTGCAACGCTGTTATTCTGTCCTGGCCTTTAGGAAGTCTACCGTGATTAAAAAAATAAAATAACATAAGATATTATGCATAAAAAGCAACAATTCCCGCCATATTTTTGATCTGCCTCTGCCCCTGACCAAGTTTACATGACTTGATAGCAAATCAAGTCTTGCCCTTCGAATTACATACAAACTATACAAAGTTTCTTTTTACGTTTGTGTAGTAAAAATAACATTTTAAAACCAATATAAGGAATTACCGTTACGCCTGCCTTTGGAATACCAAGGCTTATGAGAATGTTTATAAAAAACCGGTCAATTGCAAGTCAGACTCACGCCCCGAGGCGTACATCACACTATTTTAACAATCATCGAGCATTGTTGTATGTCTAACAATTGGATTCAGGGACTAACTTTTTATACGCAAATTTTTTTTAAATTCAAATCAATTTTTTTTGTGATAGAACAACAAATAAACGATTTTCAGATTTTTCCTTTACTTATGCTGTAAGACCAACCATTCTTGCCAAATTTCATGATTCTTGGTCTATGGAAAGTACCCTATAGGTTTTGTATCTTTATAAGAGCATTTTTTTCTTGTGATGGTAATACAAATAAACCATATACGAACTTTTTCCTTGACTTATATGCCGTGAGACCTTCCTTCTTGCCAAATTTCACGATTCTAGGTGTATGGGAAGTTAGCCTATAGGTTTAGGTCCCCTGCGAAGTGTGAGAAAATAAGGCTTAAATGGCCGTATCTTTGGATTGAATAGACTTAGAAGCTTGATTTTTTTTACACCTTCAAGAGACCGCAGGCATACGTATTTGCTGTAAGTTGATAGCTCCACGCGTTCCTGAGAAAAAGGGTCTTAACAGACCGACAGAGCCAGACGAACAACAAAGTGATGCTATAAGGGTTTCGTGTTTTCCTATTACGGTTACGGAACCCCAAAAAAGGAAAATAATTGTTATTAACTCTAATTAAATATGCCATTATACATCTAACGAACTGCCAATGAAAAATAATGATATTAAGACCACAAAAGAACACCGCAAAATGAACATTGCATTGTATGGAGGTAAATATATTATAATTAATAAAATACACAGCTTACATCGCATTAAAATGAAGCGGATTAAAATATTACCGCAAAATGAGCATTCGATATTGAATATTGCAAGACTTACATGTGCATAGAGGGCCGTGTTCCGATTGGTGGGTAGTGGGCGAGTCGGATTCTTAGCAAAACCAGTGTAAGGTTACTTTTACATCCGTAACAATTTACAAGTCCATCTAATTTTTCACTAGATCTTCCTTTGAAATCACTCGAACTCATTGCGCTCGTGTTCATATATTTTGATAAGGAAAATAATTAAAAAAAAGGAAACTTTGTCCTATGAATTTGTAATCCTAATAATAAAACGTTTATTAGGAAGAACAAAAACAGCTGACAGTTAAATCAGAAGAAAATCGCCGAGATATCTACTACGATTTGTACAAGTTTTTTTTTGTTTTTTATTTCATTTGCTTTATTATTTTACCTACTCACTAGCCTTTTCCTTGCATAAAAGATATTATATGTATTCTCTCTCTTTCAACACTATTTGTACAGAACAACTGACTTTATCCCCCTTTTAAATGTTCTTATTTTTGAAACAACAACCAATTTAAGTACAGGTAATTATGTTGTCTTTGCGATTAATAGAAAATTTCCCCAGATTCACTGTTGTTACCCCTCTCCTAGTATAAGTGTGATTCCTGTTACATACTTATTTGGTATGCTAGAAATCTGAAGCGATCAATTCGCCGCTTTTAACGGCAATTGGAATCAAACTCAGTAATTAATTTTATGCTCTGAGGAGTCCGTAGTAATAATTTTGGCCATTTGAAATAATTTTGTGTATTTGCAATCTCTGAATTTGAAACGGCTAGGCGCCGTTGACCATACTCTAAGGGCATGCGCAGTACGTGCTTGCACCTCTGACCTCGCCTCTGATCTCTGATCTGGCCTCGGACACCGGAGGGTTTGGTCACTTTTTCTGAAGTATAGGACATCTATTTTCAATTTATATATAGTAGTGTAACTACTTAAAAATTGCAAATCAAAAAATATTGAACAAAATAATTTGATTTGCTTCAAGATTAATTTTGTGTATTGTTATTAGAATATAGTTAGAAATACATTACTGAAATTGAATTTAACTAAAATATGTAAACAGTAACTTGCTGTTTTAGTTAATGATAAACATATAAACAATAGTGTTTATTCGTTATATATAAAAATATACCTTGAATCTTTTAACCTGCGTTTACTGTTATTTTTTTCAACTTTGAAAGACTTACACTTGTAATATTGTTCTACGTTAATCTTAGTAGTACTCAGACTTTTATTCAAACCTAGAATTTTTAAATTACGGAAAAAGTACTGAACTACAAAGAATAAAAGAGATGACAGGTGAAATATTTTAAATTTAATGTGCTACAAAAACAGCCGTGAAAGTGAATTGTGTGTAACTTGCATTTAACCGCATAGGACAGGACCGGTAAATTTTGTTTTTAACTAGCTGACACTTACCTCCTGGGGCCTAATTTAAAAAATACAATAACAATATATTAAAACAACACACTCTAAAACCAATATAACTAACGCACAACTAATAATCAAGCAATATTGAAGTTGTATTGGAGTTGCATCGGAATAATTTTCAAGCTAATTCTGATATTTCTGATCCAGATGTTTAGACGCTAGCTGTATTGTGTAGTTAATGCATTGGAGTTGTATTGAGGTTGGATAGAGTCTAAACGTAACGTATAAAGTGAAATTACGGCCCCTGGCCAGATATAGTATTTTTTGAGCCCGGCTTAGATGGTTAACATCACATTACTATAGTAAGTCATGACATAATATAAATATTTAAGGTTAAATTCACGTTTACGGATAAACAGATTAGGGGGGCTATGTTTGACAGTAGAGTACTCGACTCTGACATTTTGAATTATGAAATGGTATTTTAGAAATATAAGCAATAGTAATTTAAAACCGCCTATTTATGCCTAAATTTCATTGAATTCGAGCGCTCAAAAGTCAAACATCACCAGATCTAAAGACAAATTTAAAATGTCAAAATAATAATTACTGAAAAACGTAAGTAACCATAATAGTTCATGTATATTAAAATCCCATTACGTTTAGCGTTTAGGTAAAGATGGTGACAACACATAGACAACATATTAAAACACTTTTAAGGTACAGGTGCGAACGCGAACACTCTCAAAACGGTGCTTACAACATGTGCGACACGCAACTTCTCGACCTTATAATAAATATTAAGAATATTAGTAAAATACAAGGTGTGTCGGACATTGGGGCTTGAAATGCAAGACTTAATTCTAATGCTCTAACTGCGCACAAGATTTAAACACAATCAATTTTCTATGATGAATAAAGATATTTTTGATTACAAATCAAGTGTGGATATATTTCAAAAATAAATAATTGGTAATACATATTCATAGCCACTTTAATGATTATTTAATTATTTTATATAAATATAAGTACCTTGCGCATTTGCACCACATATTGATACCATATTAGTAAATAGTTCCTACTGTCTTTTAGAGGCTTTTTACCAGATATAGGCACAGTAAGGACTTGGTATATCCAATGTTTACAGAATAATATGTTTATTTTCTAGGATTGAATTACTGCTTTGCCCGTCATCGGACAATGTCCGTAACAAAAATTATCATGTCTATTTCCAGGACTCCAACTAACTATCTATATATCCATTCGTTTAGCAATTTAAGCGTGAAGAGGACACACAAACAGAGGTGCTTTCGTTATTTATAATATGAAGTAAGGATAGGGAAGTAAGTGTAGGTTGTGTCACAGAAAGGGTCCCAAAAGCAGGCACGTCTGTTAAGTAGTACGTTGCCCTAAAAATGAATCAACCCATCGTGATTTATTTGATTGTCACGTGTCACGACAACACACTTATTAAAGGACTTTGTTGCGTGACAAACATTTTTTATACTTTGAATGTCAATTAAAACTTCACGGAAATGCGACAAAGTGTTGATAATTTGACACTATATTTTGGTGACTGACATATTACATTTTATAACAAAAGATAGCTCAATGATTATCACAGTTCATATAAAAGCAATTTGAACGAAATATTTCGCGACAAAATAATAAGTTACGTAATTTCAATACGTTAAGAAAGAGACGAAAATATTCTTTGTTAATGTTATGTATTTTTGGACGTCTTATTATTAATAACTTCACAGCTTCAGAGTCTTCCTAAATGGTTTTAATAGTGCGTAAATAGGGTATGAAAATACTCTTTATAAATAAAACATGGAACATTTGCATTATGACAAGGATAAAACGACCTACGTTCAACAGCCAATAACATTAAGTGACAAACTAACACCGAGTGAGTGGTAAGTGAAATTTTATTTACAAAGTGAAACCCCAAACACAAAATGGTTAGCTCGAAGGTGATTCCATACACAATTGTATTACCTTGACCATCTCACGTATTGCGTTGGCGGCTGCCAAGTGGTTCGTTTGATCAAAATTAGTGGTGTTTGTAACACTAGTTTTTTATTCTATCTTCAAGCCCAGTTCAGGAAGAAAGCGGGTCCTGAAAATCAAGTTAACACGTTAATGCCTGCGAAAATGTTGGAAGTAAGAAATAACGTTTATTATATTAATTAGGTGTTGCAGTTTTTATTAGGGTTCCGTACCCAAAGGGTAAAAATGGGACCCTGTTAGTAAGACTCGGTTGTCCATCTGTCTGTCCGTCTGTCAGTCCGTCTGTAACCAGGCTGTATCTTAAGATAGTTAGACAGTTGAAATTTTTACAGATGATGTATTTCTGTTGCCGCTGTATCAACAAATACTAAAAAACAGAACAAAATAAATATTTAAGGGGGCGGCCAAACAACAGAAATGATTTTTTTGCCGTTTTTGTAGATAATGAAACCCTTCGTGCGCGAGTCACGTTATTACACTTGGCTTTTTACCGTATAAAGGTACGACATTTTTTTATTATTGAGTTACCGCTAAAATATACACGTTTTAGTTTGTAATTTGATACTATTTTTTTATTACACGTATTCTAGGCGTAATAAAATTAAAATTTAGTTTTTTTTTTATTTTTTATGCAAAATTGCTTACCATTAATTAACATTTAATATTCTATATTTGAATTGGTTTAAGCTTGGTAAACTCTTGTCGGTTTTCAATTTCATAAAGATAGTAATAGGTACACTATATTCTTGTTATAAACTCACACTCATTTAAGATAAGATAATATTACCACAGGGTCGCGATTCACGATTTCAAAGAGGGGCAAACAGCAAACTTGTAACTGGTAGGCTTCATAAAACTCGACCCACGCCTATCATTACGTTACCTACAGCATAAACTACGAACGAAAAATGTCATCAAAGGCCCTAATGAACCAACAGCTAGCTACTTCTTCGTACAGGCAAATGCGAAAACGCCGATATGCAAAATCGCACATCTTTTACCTTACATAAGCGATAGGGTTAAATCGACAGCGTAATCGGTAACCAGTTTAGTTAGCTCGATGTGGATATTGCCACTCTTTTTCTTTTTTAGCGGGTTTCGAGTTTCCGCGCGAAATTAGTTTACAAGCGATGTTTGATCTGGTAGTCCTTTAAAGTTAGGAAGTATTTGACGACATCATCTAACAGAAGTTGCAAATTGGAAGCTCGATCGAGTTTTATATGGACTTTAATAGCTTTGACAGGTAAATTACTTATAGTTTGTTAATAACAGATGATTTTTATTTATAGCCTTACCACCTTATTCTTAATTTATATTAGTTCATTTATGTTTTGTCTGTTTCTTGCAAACACAACTGTCCAAGTGACAGATAAGGACAAAACATAAATTAACTAATAGAGGCCTGGGAGACGTTTATGAATAAGGGGTTAAGTCGATATGTAAATTGACTATGTTATGATAAGGTGAAAAATAAAATGTCTATAAACCATACGAGATGTAATAGCTGGGTAATCAAAATATAGATAAGTAAACTGTGTTAATATCCAAATAATTAGCTAATAATGGCGAGATCACATTTTAATAGTACGTGGTCTATTTGTCGTGCCGCTCGGAGCGGGGCGGAGCAAGCGGTGGGCGATCAAAATGTATATGTCGGCGGCCGATGCCAGATCACGATATTCCTAGGCATATCATGAAACGCCGCCATTTCATGATTTGGCTGAGTGACATCCGCCATATCGTTCAAAATTCACCATTTAACGACTTGCCTAATGACGTTTAGGCAGATCATGAGCTTCCTAGGCATAACATGAAACATGATTTGGCCAAGTAACACCCGCCAGTGACGTTTAGACAGATCATGACATTCCTAGGCATATCATGAAACGCCGCCATATCGTTCAATACTAACCGTTATACGTAATTAGAGTGTCCAAAACTAAAGTAGGTAAATTAATAAAAATATGCTACAAATAAAATTGCAGTCATTTTGGTAATGATTTACTGTAAGTAATTATTAATTAAATATGGAAATACTAATCTTTAATTTATTGGCAACCTTAAATATTCCTGTAATAATGGAACAATACTTATTCGGAGATGTAGTGATAAAATGACAAATAATGTTTGTCCTTGGCATAAATCTTACTCCATATGTACCTATTAATGCGATATAAAATAAATTTTCATTAAATCTGTCATCATCAAATATTGTTAATTGAAACAAATATTAAATTAACCTTTTCATTGCAATAAAAGAAATCTGTATACTTAATAATAAACATTGGGATAGGAACAAATATTTAGTCTCAATATTTCAATCTAGTTTAGTTCTTAATAATCTAAAAACCGGCCAAGTGCGTGTCGGACCACGCATAATGGAGGGTTCCGTACCTGCTACCGAAAAAAATAATTACGCAAGGTCGTATCCGCTATGTACGTAGTTTTTTGGTGATATCACAAAAACGTCTTAACCGATAATGTTCAAAATAATTTTCGTGGAAAGAATATTCAAAGATGTATTTACTTACTTCCAGACTTTTTTCATAATTTTTGGAATTTCGGTTCAAAAGTTACCGGGGGGGAGACACAACTTTTTTGACTTTCGTAGTGATTATTTCTGAAAATATCCACTTAATCAAAAAATGTTCAAGGAAACCTCAATGTTATTTTTAAAGACCTATCATCGATTGATGTGCATCATGTTGATATTTGGTGAAAAATTTTTTTCACTATTAGTTACATGTATGGAGTATGGAGTGCCCCCCCTAAAAAAATTTTTCTAGCAATTTCAGTACGAAACTAAGTAGCGGCACTCAAAATACAAAAATTTGATAAAGATACGTCTCATAGTTTTCGAGTAAAATGGCTGTGACATACGGACGGACAGTCGGACATGACGAAATTATAAAGGTTCCGTTTTTGCTATTTGGGTTACGGAACCCTGAAAATGGCACATACAATCACAGCCATGTCATAGGTACATGTTGTCATAGACATATGTGGCTCTTACATAGATAAATACTTTAAATCGTTATAAGACTAATATGCACATGCAGCGTGTTCAGAAACAGACACAAGTAAGTGATTCACATAAAAAGAATGGTGTTCGAAAGCTTCTTTTGCACTTCTATTTTGAAAGCAATCACTATTTTCGGTACAAAAATCATATACGCGGTAAACAAACACGGCCGCCATCGCATACGCAGCGCCACCAGTGGCCAAGAACGAAACTATTTTACGATGTGCCCGCTATAGCTAGCTAGGAATATCGACGAATGCGTTGCTCTAATCGATCTGCCGTATTGTTTTTCAGGCACATCGTGATATGCCTGGCCAACTTTTAGGCATATCATGAAATGGCGGCGTTTCATGATATGCCTAGGAATTTCGTGATCTGGCGGATTTTACGATCGGCCGCCGACATATAGACTTCAATGAACTTGTTTTGGACGACAGCGGTGGCCTTCATCGCACCGCTCACCGCGCCGCCGACCACGTGCATCAAGTCGGCGTTAAATCGCGTAAAACTAATTTTAAACATGTCACTGGCTTTTTTTATTAAATGTTTCTTTTGCTAACTGACCTCCGCTCACTTTAATTGTTTGAACTATTGAAAATTTAATAGCAACGAATCCAGAAGCATGTACGTTTGTTGCCTCCATATATTGCACGAGCTTTACATAGCACAAGATGAATTATTCATAAACTAAAATTCCCCTCGTGAGCTTTTTAAGTTTTCAAGCGCTGTATATTAGCTTAAATCTGAATGTTTCGTTTACATAACATTAAAGCTACCTGTTTTTGGGAGGTTCTTTCGGGGCCTTTATACAACCTGGTTTAGAGTGTTCCTTAGTGCCTTACTTATTCATAAAGCTTCTGTTAAATTCTGCTCTTTCTAAGAAACAGAAATGTGAAAATGACGGAATAGGGACAAAAGATTATTAAGGGTTTATAAATATTACCATTGTTTGATGCACTGCCAAATACATTTAAAGCTAACTAGGTGCCGTACTCTAATTTTAAGATACATAAACAATACACTAAAAACACAATATATCTCAAACATAACAAATAATCAACCAATGTTGCATTTTTATTGAAGTTGCATCGTAATTTTCAAGCAAATTAAATTCCTATTTCTGAATCAGACGTTTAGGCGGTACCTACATTGGAGTAATATAGAAGTCAGATCGTGTCTAAACGAACTAGGGCCGTATTCTAACTTTAAAACCCGTTTAGATACGATCCAACTTTAATTCAACTCCAATGCATTAACTACGCAATACAGCTAAGCGCCTAAACGTCTGAATTAGAAATACCTGAATTTGCTTGAAAAATATTCTGATGCAACTCCAATACAACTTCAATTTGTTGATTATTTCAAAGTCAAAATCAAGTCAAATTCAAAAATGTGTTTATTACAATTAGCTCTTTCGAATCGTCAGTTACAATTATTATCTTAAGCTAATATATATTTAAGAGAAATATAAAAAAAAATTACGTCATTTAAAAAAAATATATTTCACAATAAGATCGTCAAAACTTAAAACATAAAAAAAATGTGTAATAAAACTAATAAAATACTAGTCTAGAATGTTTCTAGAATAAAATCTAAATGTCAGAAGGAAAATTTAAATAATATATTTTTTTATAAACCAATAGTATAATAATATTAACAGTTGCAAAAGAATTTGTTGAGTGTTGGTGTTATGTTTGGGATAGATTGTGTTTTTAATATATTGTTTATGTATTTTAAAATTAGAATAACACTTAGAGGAGCCGTTTGTATGTAGCTATAAATTAAATCCGGTTCACCCAACGAAAACTTATGGGGAGTCCAACCACTTGTAACTATCACAGAAAATTATTCAAAGAAAGCTTAACCCGATCGGCGTTCTCTCAAACAGTTTACTTAATCGGCGGGGGATCGGCGGCGCCGGAAACCGCTCGCGCCGACTCCAGCGGATCCGGAAGTCTTGCCGCCCGGCCGTTTCCGGTACGCTACGCCTTTCTTTTGTTATTTACGTGGACACTGACAGGCGAGTTTTGTTTGATTAAAACAATGGTCCAGAGTTTTTTTTAATATAAGTGGGTTTTGTGTTTTGTTACTGGTAGATGTTATAACGGCATGTTTAAATCTAATTCGAAACCTAACCGCCATGTATTTAATTCAAATGATCCATTTGCTTTTTATATTTGCGGGCCGTATGATTTTTATTTCGTCGTGGTATTAAAAAAAATACCCAACAAATGCACTTTTTTCCTTGAGATTATCAATCAATTACAATTAAAGTCAAATTGTTATTAAAATTAAAACGTGATTTATTAGCGTATACTTTTAATTTAATTTGATAGGTGAAAGTTGTAAAGATATAAAGTGAAATTAAACATTACCTCATACAAAATTGAAGAACGTTTTTCGGCCATAACCCACAACGACGTATTTAACCAAAATAAATGTATTTTTGGCGATTTTCGGAAAGTTGTTTCAACAAATATTCAAAAAGAGATTTCCAACTTTTTTTGCCGATGAGCGATCTAACCCGAAACATGTCTGTGGTATCACATAACTGTAATCCCAGTATCGTCTTATTTGCGCCACGTACGACAACTTTATTTTTTCATGTGCCACGTTAACGAGCCTAAGTTTTCCAATAAGGCCCGCCCAATAACTTTCTCTTATAACCCACGTGACAATTGATGCCGATGGCTCTTTTAACTTACTTCTGGAAATTCTTGTGGTGGAATGAGGATTTATATGGGTTTTGTCATAGATTTTTTTTGTTTAAAAGTAATTTGATTACTTTTTTTTTGACGAAATTTTTTAACTAAAATACTTATAACATCTATATAAACTTTTCCGTATAATAGATGAGAACAGGAAATCTGTTAATCAGACACAGGGTAGACCTACGCAAATCGGATCGCAGGGCGAAACAGATCAAGTTAAGCATTTTTGTCAAATTCATAAGTTCGTATCGCCGCAGCGTACGGCAAGGTCAAATCAATCGAAGGAGACGTATTCTAACTTTAAAACACGTTTAGAGACCACCCAACTTCAATACAACTCCAATGCATTAACTACGCAATACAGCTAGCGCCTAAACGTCTGAATCAGAAATATCAGAATTTACTTGATAAATATTCCGATGAAACCCCAATACAACTTCAATATTGGTCAACGAATATTGAAGTTCCACCATCAATTGTTTGTTGTGTGTTGGAGTTATGTTTGAGATAGTTGAGTTTTTAATGTATTGTTTATCGAATGAGCGGAGCGTAAGCGAAGCAATTTCTTACAAACAACTTCTGGCTAGTGGGACCTCTAAGCATTTCGATGGCTTTTTGATTTTGAGAGTTTGTTCCGCAATAACTTTAGTAACGTTTTTCTGAACTTCATGAAATTTGTTGGGGTTGTAGCAGAGATACATATAATTTGAGAGTTCGTATACGAGCAGGACCGACCAAAGGGTCATGGAGCTAGAAGCCGCAAAAAAAAACATCATAAGGGTCTTATTATATTGGACATATCGTTTGCAAGGAAATCGTGAGTTCTGAGTTCGAGGCGGACTACTAGTGTATTTTAAAATCAGAATACGGCACCCTGACGCATATTGGCTTTCCGTTGCTGACCGCGATCTTATGAATTTAACAAAAATGCTTCTTGATCCGTTCCGCTCCCCGATCCAATTCGCCTTGGTCTACCTTAAGCATATTTTCGCGACTATGGCATTATTTTTAACGGTTTTATTTAGCTTACTGTTCGTTCATTTGTTTGGGTCAATAATAGTCATACAACTAATGTTTGGTTGATTTGTACAATTTGCTTTTGTGACACCTGTCTGGAAGAAGTATTTTAGCGATAAGAGCGTCAATTGTTTTACCTGTTTAACTTGTATTAAGAGGCTAACAAACGATTACCTTGAAATTGAATTTACTTAAACAGTTTTTTGGCAATAAGTATTTGTTTTGCGAAAGTAAGAAAATTATGAGTTTATATTCATTACTAGCCTTTTCCCGCGGCTTCGCCCGCGTACTATAAGTACTCAAAAATAATACGATACCCATGTTGATTTTCAGACTTTGTGACCACATTTGCCCCTTTTAGGGGTTGAATTTTCAAAAAACCTGAAACACGTGTTTACTCATTTATCGTTAGGAATACTCCTGTGAAGTTTCGAATAAAATAGTCTAACAAATCTTGATTCGCCATACAAATTTTGGACCCCCATTTTACCCCCTTAGGGGGTGAATTTTGAAAAATCCTTTCTTCGTGCACCTCTAGACCTTATAAGGAACCTACATGCCAAATTTGGAATCTCTAGAACCAGCGGTTTGGGCTGTGCGTTGATATGTCAGTCAGTCAGTCAGTCAGTCAGTCAGTCAGTCAGTTTCTTCTTTTATATATATAGATATTTTAAGAAAGAAAGATATACACAAAAAAAACAAAGCAAGTAATAAAACAACACAAAGACGTCAAATCGGATCCCCATTCGGCATGATGCCGCGGCAATTTTCATCGCATGCATTTTCATAGCGCTGGTTTTCAGTTGGAACCTGACTAATGAGCTAATAATTAAACTAAACTTAAAAAATTGTTAAGTTTGCAACACGATTGGACGAAATCGGCTCGATAGAAAATAATTCCGAAGTTACGTTTAAGTTTTATATCTTTAGTTTCTTGACTTGTACGTCTGAAATTAAAAACATAATTCCAACACACTAATACCTATTTAAAACTACCAAAAGTCTTTTATTGCAAAAATAAATATTTAACGAAAATCAACCTTGTTTTATTACCACTACGCTTCATTATGGCTATAAACTTGTGGCAGTAGTTAGTGAGTTTGGGATGTCACCCGACGATATATTCATAACTTGAAATAAAAGAACCATTTAAAACTTCATTATTTTATATTTTACCATTAATTTGTAGTTTTTTTTAATCATAATTTTTCTGAATTTTCAATGAGCTTCCATACTAATCATTATACAGTGTTTCTCTTTCACTTCCGCTTAAAACGATAGGGACGGAATTTCGCTGTTGCCTCTGTTCGCCTTTAACTGTGTTTTTTATTCAAGATGTGCAATAAAGATTATTTATGTTATGTTATGTTATAATATAACAATAGGCACAAAAACCGTGTCATCCCCGTTGTCTCATCGCAGCCGTTCCTCGAATTAATTTTTAATGCCACGAGCCTGTAATTGGGCGTTCGCGTGTCGCTCCTGTTGCCGGCTAGTCCAGTCAATAAAGCTGTTTTGGTAAGATTTTTATGTGACGTTTTCAAAAGAGTTTATTTAGAAATGTTTTTTTTTATGTCAGGAACGACTTATTGACAATCGACAATAATGTACCTTTGACTCGAAAACGTCACACTTAATTTTAAGTTAGTTAGATTCGCGAAGCCATGCGCTTAGAAAGGAATGCCTATGGAGGAACATAGGCTTTAACAGGACATGTTTCTCAGCACTGAGGGAACTGATGATGATGATGAAGTTAGGTTGTTTCCCTACAAGAACCGAACAGTGTTATCTATATAATGTTTACTTTAACTATTTCATGTTCCTCGTACAACTTAGCGGAGATAAATACCGTGCATTACCTTGCAATATGTGACACTATTAGGCTATAGGTATAGTAGGTTTGAGAATCCAGTAAGATAAGTTGTCAGTGGATAAGGTTGATTTCTAAATATTTTATGTAAGCAGCATCGACAGCTTAATAAGGTACCAGACCTTTTCATTGAAAACAGAACGTACAGATTCATGTTTTTTTATGATATGCATATTACTAAATAACTTAATATGACTGAATTCCAAGTGTTTTTTTAATCACGGACATTGGGAGTAGAATCTGGTTATATTTAAACAAAATAAAAAGTGAATAACTAACATAATAAAGTGAGTTAAACAAAAACTTGTAAAATAAGGTGTCTAACATCACCTGTATTGCGATGTTTTTCATAAAATCCAAAGCAAGTACAGAAAAAACCAACAACTAAGGAATGCAATACCGGTATTTTTTGCATAGGCAATCCCGGTATACCGGTATTGAGCCATAAAAAATACCGGTTTCCTGCCCGCAACCTCGTTGATCGGTGTACCTACATACCGCCTACAGCGCGGCGTGGACACGGCAAATTAACGGAACCCGCTATCTGATGTAGGCTAATTATAATTTGGTTTGTACTCGCCGGGTTCCAGACTACTTAGTATACCACATATGAGCAATAATATCTATACGGACAAATGGACAGAAATATGTAGGAAGGCTTGCTTACAATCGCTTTAAGTAAGTTCTGAATCGGTTGCTAAGTTGTAACAGTTTGGTGGTTTATGTATATATACTTAAGCGGGAAATTCTTTATACTGTTTTTGATACTTTCTGCAATAAATTTAGTAAAGTTGTTTAAGTTTAAATTTTTTTTTTAAGTAGTACCGGTAAAATAAGAGCGTTTTAGCTATACTCATCTTCTGGCTAAGCGGAAATTCAGGGTCCCCCTACCAAATTATACTTCAACCTTTGCTAAGCGTTCACCAGACTATATGCATCTACGTATCTATAATAAAATATGTAAGGTTCTTGGGATTCAATATTGTTCGCTAGGTAAAGTCAAAGGAATCGTCAAACAATGGCTAGTGCCCTTAACATACGGTGAGACGGAGGCCCTTCTTCTCGCCAATTGATCTATATTTCTGTCAGCACAATCACACTCATACATACACACACACACACACACACGCACGCACGCACGCACGCACGCACGCACGCACGCACGCACGCACGCACGCACGCACGCACGCACGCACGCACGCACGCGCACACACATGCCCACATATTTCATGTTTCGTCAGCTTAATGTTCAGTTAAGTCCTGTTTTTTGTACATATTTCTTTTTCTCACGTATTATCTCACCTGATGTATCCTTTCATACATGTTGTGTCACATTTATAGCACTCCAGGGTCCCAAGATACAGGGCAAGCCTAGTTTGGGATCCGACAGATATTTCACTTATGTTATTATGTTTACTGACTAACAATAAATAATTTTTGATTTTTTTATTTTATATTTTAGCTCAAGGAGTCGTGGAGCCAGGCCTAAAAGCGATTATCATAGAGATCTTGTTATACCGGTCGACTATGGCTGTTGAATTATTTTATTTATTATGGTTCATAGTGCAAAAAATAACAAAGGTAAACGACATTTTTATCATATACTCCTTACTACCTTACATATTAAAAGAAGAAAGTATTGAATATAATTATTTAAACTTATATCAATTTATGATAACTGATGTCCATTTCCTTTCGAGTTCATAATCATAAAGATTGCCAATTATGGTACCGTCCGTATTCTGATTTTAAAATACATAAACAATACTTTAAAAAAACAACTACCTCAAACATAAATCCAGGTGCCGGATTCTAATTATAAAGTTAACAATACAATAAGAACACAACCTATCTCAAACATAACTCCAACACACAACCAATATTGAAGTTGTATTGGAGTTGCGTTGGAATATTTCTCAAGCAAATTCTGCTATTTCTGATTCAGATGTAATGCCGTAGCTGTATTGCGTTGTTAATGCATTAGCGTTGTATTGAAGTTGGATCGTGTCTATACGTGTTTTAAAGTTAGAATACGGCCCCTGCACACAACAAACAATTAACCAACCTTAAAACACGTTATGACATGATCCAACTTCAATACAACTCCAATGCATTAACAACGCAATACAGCTAGCGCCTAAACGTCTCAATCAGAAATATCAGAATTAGCTTGAAAATTATTCCGATGCAACTCCAATACAACTTCAATATTGGTTGATTATTTGTTGTGAGTTGGAGTTATGTTTGAGATATATTTGTGTTTTTAATGTATTTTAATGTACTTCAATATGTATTGATTATTTGTCGTGTGTTAAAGTTGTGTTTGAGATATATTGGGTTTTTATTGTATTGGTTTATGTATTTAAAAATTTGAATACGGCACCAGGTGTACAGTTGGCATAAAACAATATAATCGTTGTAGCCGCGTAGCACTTCTGTAGCTCCGTAGGCCGCTACGCTTCTACGCCGTAGCAGCGGGGCGCCACCTAATGAGGCTGATATTGTGGTTCAGCTCGCCAAGCCTTATTCACTAAAAAAGACCTATCCTCCATTAGAAAATGCAACACTTACTACCTTTTTAGTTTAAAGCATCGTAGTATCCGTATAAATTGGTTTCATGCATATTTATTTATTCAAATATTATGTATGAATTGAAATCTTCGGACTACTGAAATATGGCACCGAAAATTGAATCAACAGAGCAAATTAGGTTGACACGATAGTGTTTGAATAACAAACTCTTCGCATCTTTTCAATTTCACCTTAAGAGTTTCGCAACATATTTTTCATATTTTACCTTGACGTTTGAGGAAATTGGTGTTTAATGAGTAAACTTATGCACAGGAGCGCACGATCTGGAGCTCTATTCAGATTATAAAATAGAAATTTGATTTGTGATGGTGCGCGTTAAATTAGAGCTCAAAGAGGACCCACTGTGTTGACGATGAGGGACCCCCTTGTCCCTTAAGTCGTCAACACAGTGAATCCTCCTTTTTTCAAAGGATCGGCAACGCACGTGTGACACCTCTGGAGTTGCAGGCGTCGATAGGCTACGGTACCTGCTTACCATCAGGTGAGCCATATACTTGTTTGGCACCGTCGTGATATCCATACTAATATTATAAATGGGAAAGTGTATGTGTGTGTTTGTTTGTTTGTCCGTCTTTCACGGCAAAACGGGGCGACGAATTGACGTGATTTTTTAAGTGGAGATAGTTGAAGGGATGGAGAGTGACATGGGCTACTTTTTGTCTCTATCTAACCCCCCACTTCCCTAAAATGGGGGGTGGAAGTTTGTATGGAGCATTCCGGGGGGCAATTAGGAAAGGTTGTGTGTGCTCGTGTTACCCGAATCTAACGCGAGCGAAGCCGCGGGCAAAAGCTAGTAAAAAATAAATAAATAAATGTCAAGTTATGCCATAAGATTTGTTGTTGTTGTGATACAATCGGTTATTGTTGCGTCTGAAATGCTCGTTAGTATTTATTCGAATCGCAACTTTGTTTTGTTGTTATAGTACAATCGCTTATTGGTGCGTCCGAAAACTCAGAAATGCACTATGACACGTCATAATTTCATAAAGCGCGCCATTATATCTATTTATTTAAACTTTATTGCACAAATAAAAAAGTGTACAAGAGACGGACTTAATGCCTTAAGGCATTCTCTACCAGTCAACTATTGGATCAAACCGAAACTTGTAATTGGTGGTTGTAGAAATCGAAAGGTATGTAGAAACACAAATCAACATTACTATTTATTTATAAATACACATCCACATATAAGAACATATATGTGAGTCGTGTCTAAGTCGAATAACGGTAACAAACATTTTGGAACCGTAACAAGTTGATATTTGGAAGTGTGAATCGGCCTCCCCGTTTTTAGTATAATGCGCGTTTAGTTTTCCACACATGTTTGAACAACCTGCACTAAAGCGTTTAGCATTATCGGACTTGTTTAAACATCTAAACATACTTTTATGCTAATAAAATTGGAAACTCACGGCACATTACAATAATGCACGTATTGCATTTAAATATACAAGTTGTAACAAAAATGCTAGTGATTCTTTTAAATGCATATTGGTATCGTATCTATATTCTAATTATGAAAATGTAAAATAATATTATTATCGCGAAAAAAAAAGTACATTATTGGCGAGGAGGTGAAGTAGCACATTGATGGCTGAGTATTACGTTTAAACGGACGACTTTAGGAGTCCGTTTAATTTAATACGAAGCCAGCAATGGCCCTTCACGCCGAGTCCAATATAGTGCTTTATTCAAAAATAATGCAAAACAGCCAACGTTGATGAACAACAAACAATATTGACATAAATAATATATTCAGGATAACTTCTAGTCTAGGTTAAAAGAATGACCACTACCGCGAGCATCGAATTTCGATTCGAATCCTATAATTATCTCCATCTCCATCGCTTCTCATTTTGAGTGAGAGAGACAGATTTATTCGAAACTACAATTTTCTATGTTCGCGGTTCACGCTCAGCTTTGCCGCCTTTATATCTTTTGTATTTTTCTTCTGAATTTACCGTAAGCTATTTGAGATAAGATAACTAAAAAGTCGCGGTACCAACATTATAAATAACAAATACCGATGTTGTGTTTTGGCTGTTTAGGACCTTTACCTTTATTTTTGTATGGCTGTTGAACTTTTTAATAGTAGATTGTACACCAAGGGGATAAAGCACTGTTTTATGTCACGGGCGCAATATTGAATCCTGAACGTAACGAAGGACTCCAGATTTTACTCCCGAGCGCAGCGAGGGGGTTATGAGTTAATTCCCGAGCGAAGCGAGGGAATTAAGACTGAGTCCTGAGTGCAGTGAGGGTTTCAAGCGCGCCCGTGACAAAAACAGCTTTATCCCCGAGGAGTATACTCTACTTTTCTCACCTCTTGCGAGACAATAAAATAGCTAAGGCTACTAGAAACGGATTTTTATTAAAGTAAATCAAAAGTAAAAACAGGCCAAGTGCGTGTCGGACCACACATAGCAGGATTCCGTACCTTCAATGGAATAAGAACCAAACTAATACCAAAAGGTCGTATCTGATGCCTATGGAAAAAGTTTTTTGGAGATAACTCAAAAATGGCTAAACCAATAATGTTCAAAAAATTTTTCCTACAAAGTATATGATAAGGCGCATCTCCTTAATTTTTTTCATATTTTTTGGACTTACGGTTCAAAAGTTACAGGGGGGGGCACAACTTTTCTGACTTTCGAAGCGATTATTTCAGAAAATATTCACTTAATCACAAAATGGTCAAAAAACCTCAGTGTTATTTTTAAAGACATATCGATTTATGTGTCACATGTTGATATTTAGTCAAAAATATAAAAAATAAAAATTTTGTTACATGGAGCGCCCCCCCTAAATTTTTTTTTTCAAATTTAACTACATAACTGAGTAGCGGCATACAAAATACACTTTATGTGTCAATTTTATTCAGATACGTCGTATAGTTTCCGAGTAAAATGGCTGTGACATACGGACGGACAGACATACAGACAGACATGACGAATCCATAAGGGTTCCGTTTTTTGCCATTTGGCTACGGAACCCTAAAAATTGATTATTGATACATTAGTCCATTTTATTCTAATTTTATCGTCTATTTTTATAGAACCTGCAGTTTTACTCCGTATACTGCAGCGTCTTATGACACTCGCGGCATTTGTTTTAGGTATTTAAAATTGAGGTGGCCAGCACGATTTTCCGAATAAAATTCGATTTTCAAATCAGCTCGACGCGGCGGCGCGGGCCCCGGCTGGCGTCGCGGGGCTGTGCACCGTGCGGACTTTACGAAATTAGACTTTAAGCACATAACAATAAGAGCTATGGGAAGTGGATTCACATTATTAACCAGCGGGTTATAATGAGATTTAGTACAACATTATAACCCGGCTAAAGCCAAGGGCTATAATGATTTGCTTTCGGTGAGGTTTGCATGATATATAATTTGGCATTGTCGAGCAGGTGGTGTGAAAAAAAATTTGTACCTCGACAAAAATGGAATTTGTATGCAACATTTATGTCGCGAAATCGAGCCTGCAATTTCCGTAACTTTTTAATTTTTATTTGACCATAAACTAGGCACTTCACCACCTAGTTTTTAACCATAAAAGTCAACCTTGCCGGGCATTTTTGAATAATAGTAGATTGTACACCAAGGGGATAAAGCACTGTTTTATGTCACGGGCGCGATATTGAATCCCGAACGGAACGAAGGACTCCAGACTTTACTCCCGAGCGCAGCGAGGGGGTTATGAGTTAATTCCCGAGCGTAGCGAGGGAATTAAGACTGAGTCCTGAGTGCAGTGAGGGGTTTAAGCGCACCCATGACAAAAACAGCTTTATCCCCGAGGAGTATACTCTACTTTTCTCACCTCTTGTGAGACAATAAAATAGTTAAGGCTACTACTAGAAACGGATTTTTATTAGGGTCCCGTAGCCAAATGGCAAAAAACGGAACCCTTATTATTTGTCATGTCTGTCTGTCTGTCTGTCTGTCCGTCCGTATGTCACAGCCATTTTACTTGGAAACTATACGACGTATCTGAATAAAATTTACACATAAGGTGTATTTTGTATGTCGCTACTTAGTTATGTAGTTAAATTTGAAAAAACAAAAATTTTAGAGGGGGGGGCTCCATACATGTAACTAAATTAAAAATTAAAAAATTTAACCAAATATCAACATGTGACACATCAATCGATAGGTCTTTAAAAATAACATTGAGATTTCTTTGACGATTTTTTGATTAAGTGAATACTTTCTGAAATAATCGCTTCGACAGTCAGAAAAATTGTGCTTGTAACTTTTGAACAGTAAGTCCAAAAAAATATGAACAAATTTGAGGAGATGCGCCTTATCATACTTATGAAAATTGTTTTGAACATTATAGGTTCAGCCATTTTTGAGTTATCTCCAAGAAACTTCCTCCATAGGCATCAGATACGACCTTTTGGTATTAGTTTGGTTCTTGTTCCATTGAATGTACGGAATCCTCCTATGCGAGGTCCGACACGCACATGGCCGGTTTTTTAAAGTAAATCAAAAGTATAAATTGATTCTTGATACATTAGTCCATTTCATTCGAATTTTATCTTCTATTTTTATAGAACCTGCAGTTTTACTCCGTATACTATGACACTCGCGGCATTTGTTTTTGGTATTTAAAATTGAGGTGGCCAGCGCGAGTTTCAAATCAGTTCGACGACGCGGCGGCGCGGGCCCGTGCATCGTGCGGACTTTACGAAATTAGACTTTAAGCACATAACAATAAGAACTATGGGAAGTGGAATCACATTATTAACCAGCGGGTTATAATGAGATTTAGTAGTTTTAGTACAACATTATAACCCGGCTAAAGCCAAGGGCTATAATGATTTGCTTTCGGTCAGGTTTGCGTGATATATAATTTAGCATTGTCGAGCAGGTGGTGTGAAAAATGTTTTATGTGACAGGTGTCGTCCCAGCCGACCAACCCTCTCTGGTTGGCCGGCTGCGACGACCTGTCACATACAATTTTTTTATTGCGTCTAAAGAATTTTCTCCTACTTTTTGTTACTCGCAATATGATACCAATTATGCCCTTAGACGGATCACCACAATTTTGTTACACCCTGTATTACATGAAGAGAAAGCGACTTTAGTACCGGGTGTTGCCTGTAACATAATCAAAAAAATTTAAAGTAGATTCTACTCCTCAAAGTATACAACGTTTGTTCAGCAACTTTGAAAAATAACTTGTGGTTTATTTTTTAGCTTTATACTTTACTAGCTTTTTCCCGCGGCTTCGCTCGCGTTAAATTCAGGGTAACACGGTTCCCCTTTGCCCTCCGTAATGCTCCATACAAACTTCCACCCCCCATTTTGGGGAAGTGGGGGGTTAGAAAGAGACAAAAAGTAGCCCATGTCACTCTCCATCCCTTCAACTATCTCCACTTAAAAAATCACGTCAATTCGTCGCCCCGTTTTGCCGTGAAAGACGGACAAACAAACACACACACTTTCCCATTTATAATATTAGTATAGTTATACTTTATTCAAACACGTAATGTATTGCGAAATTGATTATGTCTGTAGGGTGACAAGACTGACAAGCTATTAGAAGAGACTGACAAGCAATTAGAAGAATTTAACGTACATTGAAAATCCTATTTAATTTGTTTAAAAAATATAAAATGTAAAGCCTACATAAATTTTCAAAGTTGTTGCACATAAGTTGTATTGTTTGAGGAGTAGAATATATGTTTTTATTTATTGCTCGTGTACAGGCAACACCCGGTATATTCTTCGCAGATGCATGCAGATTTATGGATATCCTGATAGCTCCTTCAAAATCCTTTTATACAAACACGCACACAAAAGAGACTTAGATCAGAACAATAATTAATGCAAACACTTGGAAAGTTTAATCACTCAAACAACGTTACAACGTCCACAATTCTCAAGTCGAAACGTTTCTGATAAATGAGCCAAACGCCTCAAAACTGAGAACCAATTAAACTTTAAGGTATACGAATCAATACTTAGGAATTAAGACGGTTTAACTTGCAAAGGCAATTGGGTAAAAGTTCATCTCAAATATTGATACTGGTGTGACGTCGTTTCTATGGACGGAGGTAGAGTCAGGCATGGTACACACCGGGGTCTATGGTTGTTACCGACAGCCAACAACGGCAGCAAGACACGACTAATCAACGTAGATAGATAGTTATAGTCTAGGTATTAGGTCCATAGTAAGCCAAGGCTAGCTCAAAAGTATGTTAAAATCACTCTCTGATAACGATCATAGCAACATTTTATCATATTTACATATTTCACATGCATAAGCACAGATTCTAATCATAAAGACTAAGTTTAGGTAATTTGTATCGTATGAAATGGAAACTACTCGAAGACAATCGAAAAACAAGTAAACAAAGTCATAAAACGATTCCAAGTAAGGAAAATTCTAGACTCGCATGTTCTCGAATTCGATAGTAAACAAGGCCAAACTCGTCATTGGTAAAATGAACCTTGTGTCAATACATGTAGAGTACAAGCTAGCAAAACGATGCAAGAAAGAGATAGGGCATATGCATGTTAGAAAGAGACCGTATGTAAGCTACGCGACAGAGTAAAGGGGGACATAGACATACGCCTAGAAGTTTCCCGAAAATGCATGCAAAAAAAACAATAATATGGTAAACCAACTTTGAATGGGTATAGTTACATTTTTTTACATGATCTGTTTAGTTACATTCGATACAACATACATCTTGAAAATATCGTACTGTAAAAATAATACAACAAAATTATTTAATACAACCCCCAGTGTAAACCCACCTTAATCCAGAGTCTCGGCTCTCAAAGTTACCTTATATTCTTTTGCTTACTTAATATTATTTAGCTTTGATATATTCGCAATTTAAGTTGCCTGAAAGTCGACGAGGAGGGCCCAAGTGGATTAAATTATATATTTTTTCCCTACTTACGACTAAACGACTTTAGACTTAAAACATTGAATGAGGAGCAAAGAGGAGGAGAAATTTTATTTTTAAGTCTGCGCTTACATAAAATCGGCGAATTTGGCTACTTAAGGTTAACGACAAGTGCCGTTTATGACAACGGTGTTTTAGCTTTTAGAGTTTATTGAGTAGTTTAAGAGTGCGTCGTGATATATTTATAGTTGTAGTACCTAAATGTTTGCGCTAATATTTTTTACTTAAATTAGATAGAAAGCCTTTTGTTCTCAGTCCTATTAAGCTTATATAGATTTAAAGTTTTTTATTTATTTATTATGGGACTGACCAGCGATTGGCCCTAGTCTCTCCTGATGGAAAGTGAAGACAGGGCCTAAGATGGAGCTCACCGATTCAGTAATAGCCTATTTATTTTTTATGTTTTTTTTATTATGTATTTATATGAAAAAAAGAAAAGTAGGTTTGTTTTACTGGAGTGAGATCCACCACTGTATAGATAATTATAACGGGTTACTCATGTAATTTAAGTCGATCGACATGTTTCGATCAATTAAATTACGTGAGTAACCCGTTATAAATATTTTTAATATGTTAGAGTCTCACGAAAGTTTTATAGTTAAATCCACTGTAAATATTTAAATTTAACTAGTCAAAAAAGTAGCTTTGTATAATGTCATACAATTTTCGGACTACTAGTATGTATCATAATACATGCACCGTACAAAATCCGAATAATTTACCGTAACAAGCGAGTAAAATTAAGCCTCTGTTAGTTGCTCCGCGTAAAATAATCAGGAAATTTTAATAACAACTTAATTATCTTGTACCTCATTTAACTTTCCGCGTGTAATATATCCTTTAACCTTTGAAATAAGATAATTTCGGAACAGAATACACAGTACATAGCCGCAAGCGAAATTTAGAATAGATTGAGATTTATTTAAATAAAGATAGATCGCGAAAAGATAAGACTAGCTAGTTGTTTAGTTAGGACTGAGAATGCCGACTACGCCAGATAGGATTAATAATAATTGGCATAGAAACCTAGAGAGAGAGTTATATAGATAAACTGTAATTTTATGGTGCGAAACATAATATAAAAAACGTGAGTTACCCGTTTTTAGGGTTTCGTACCCAAAGAGTAAAAACGGGACCCTAATTACTAAGACTCCGCTGTCGATATATTTATGTTGCCACTATAACAACAAATACAAAAAACAGAATAAACAAATATTTTAGGGGGCTCCCATACAACAGCCGAGCCGTTTTTATAGATAACTAGCTTTTTCCCGCGGCTTCGCCCGCGTACTATAAGAACTCGGAAAGGAGGTTCTCAGTTAGACTGGTATGTTTGTATGTACCACATTTTCCCCTTTTAGGGGTTGAATTTTCAAAAAACCTGAAACACGTGTTTACTCAAACCTAACGATAACGTTAGGAACACTCCTGTGAAGTTTCGAATAAAATAGTCTAACAAATCTTGTTTCTCCATACAAACTTTGGACCCCCAGTTTACCCCCTTAGGGGGTGAATTTTGAAAAATCCTTTCTTAGTGCACCCCTAGATCTTATAAGGAACCTACGTACCAAATTTGGAATCTCTAGAACCAGTCAGTCAATCAGTCAGTCAGTCAGTCAGTCAGTCAGTCAGTCAGTCAGTCAGTCAGTCAGTTTCTTCTTTTATCTAAATATATATATTTAGATGGCCCTTCGTGGGAGAGTCCGACTCGCACTTGGTCGGTTTTTTTATTTATTTAATATCAGGGTTTCACGATAGATTTGTGTTTAAAATTCTACGTGATGGAGGTTTTAGAATATAATGGTAGAGAAATATAACGTCATTTAGTGTATCTATCATTCAACTCAGTAAAGTTTCAGTGTAATCGAAAATCCAATTACCGATATTAATTACAGAGGCCTAGGTAGGATCTATCGACGTAATACAACGTGTAATAACGTCAATTAGGATTTGAGCTTAATAATCGCTGCAAAATAAATACAAATATCGATTGCGAAAATGTGCCTAGATGCGGTGGTGAACATGCTTAGGGTTGGCACAAACGAAAGTCACATTTAATTTATATTGGTATGGCTAGGTTGCTCCTTCTACAGTTGTTTAACTAAGCAACACTACAGTTGTCGTTATAAAAATAACTATCAATTTTTTGGGTCAATACAACGTTTTTATAAATGTTATTGTTATTGGTATGGATGACTGTTAGTGTAAATGATAAAATATGAAAACTAATATTTTAGATTTCTTAGATATACTAATAATTACAGGTTCAATTTGCTAACTACGCTTTTAAAATTAAACAGTACAAATTCTAGAATTTTCTTGGTCTTTCTCTAGGATATAAGAGCTTTGATTTGATGGCTATATTTAAGGCCTCGATAGATTCGCATCTTCGCCAACACTAAATTAAAGACAATAAAATAAATTATAGTCATTTTAATATCACTGCTGACCCAATTATTTCAAATTTAATTTAATTTGATTTTACAAATTTTTCATCTTTATTAAAATAAATAGGTATATTTAGATGGCACCCCTAGCATGACGGATGGGCGGCCATTACCCGACGAGCGCTTATTGTGCGCAGGCGGTTTATTCCAATACACTGCGCAAGTGCGGGCGAGTCGAACTCTCCTACTAACCAATGTACCGTGAGACCGTGACTACGTATTCGTAACGAATAATCGTTAAGGGTACTTATACTGTACGAGTACAATAGCTTGAGAAAATTGATCATTTTTAGAAATTAAATTTCTCCGAAAACACAAAATTGAATGCGATAATACCTGTGTGTGTGTACTATATTTCGCATAAATGTTAACAGTTTTCCAGGTCGCGTATTATTTTTCACATATGAAAAATTTGTACCGTCGAATACATTTAAATATGACAATTAAAAAAAATGCTTGGCACTTGCGCCTCAAATATTCTACTACGTGCCACTACGCTCAAGCAGTTAAGTACTCCATAGTACTAGTTACTCGTATGTGCCATACCCGAATGTGATCTTTCGACGCTCAACCAATTTTTAGTAATCGGCAGAACTCGACTGTAGAGGCGATAAAGTGCACGCTCAGATATTTTGAGTACCTTGGCCGCTCCGATATATTTGATGGCGACTGTACATTCGACGAGCATCGAGCGTGCAGTGCGTGCTCGCTCGAAGCACCGTATCTTGGCCAAGGCTTTATAGAACGCTATACTAGTTTAGCCCGAGCTAACGACTCGTTTACGCTTGGCGAGCGACTGGAACAGCGCCACAGGTTGCGACGTTTATATTGTACGGGGATAATGCCTGTTATTTAATGTTGCCGCACTAATATTTGCCGTTTTTTGTCGGCGACGTCGCTTCTCGTTAACGGAGATGAAAAGATTGTTTACTTGTCTTTGGGCATATTGTGTTTTTAATCGCTTCCATTTGTTTGTTTATATGGAAAAATATCAATGTTTTACCTTACATTATAATTGTATTTGGTTTAGTTGTGAATATGTCTCTGCTGTTGTACAATATTTGATTGTTGTACTTAGGTATTCCATTATTTGGAATAGTAAACAAAAACTCGAAAATTTTGCATGGTCCGACATGTACAATGTTTTTATTAGTTTCTCGACTGTTACACAACTTCGGTAAGTATATACCGGTAAATAAATAAAAAACCCAAAGTGAATAAAATCCAATAAAACTACCCTGTTGAAGTGTGTTGAAATTTACTATTTTAATTTTCCAATATTCACTCATGAAATAGTTTTACATCTGTTTTATAGTTTTTTTATGAAAGAAAATTATCGAGCGGAGTGCACTAGTCTGTCATAAACTTTTATGACATAATATTCATAAAACACGATGTCATTGGATTGCAAGTAATGAAGTAGACATGATTAAAAAAACAAAATATTACGCCACAGTTATCAACCGATCGAATTCCATTCTATCTAAAACAGTCATCACAAATATATTTAAGTTGACAAAGATAATGATGATGTTTATTGCTATCAAAGTAATAATACAAACTACAATATAAAAGAGAAGTTCTAATAATAAATTCTAAAATTAAACTAGCTACACATAAAACTACTGTTGGACCCCGGTATGTCCTTAAACTACGTCCGGACACGGGTATGTCCTAAAACTACGTCCAAAAGTCGTATGGGTACTGCGAATGTCATCTCGCTATGTGTGGCAGGGCACAGCACAATTAATGTCATCTCGCTCAAATCTGGAGCAGAGCCCGACTGGGGAAGTACCTCCGCCTTACAGAAAACCACAGCCAAATACAACTAGACCCTACTCATAGTGTTGTGTTCCTGCTGGTGAGTAAGGTTGCCAAGAGCTCAATGAAGACCCAGCGTGTTGACGATGAGGAACCCTCTTGTTCCTTTAGCTGTCAACCCAGTGAATCCTCCCTGTAAAGGGTCGGTAACGCGCATGTGAAAAAGCGCGCGCAAGAAAGTCCGTGGTGGCCGAGGTGATCTACGGAGGCTCCACAAGAGGCGCAGCGCAATAGCACAGAATAACTAATAGTACTACCGTACAGAAAATTCACTCCTTAACAAAAGTCAGATTTAGGTATAAAATTATACCTATACTCGCCGCCTGCAAGCAAGATTGAAACTTATAACCGCGCACGAACCGTGAATCTTCTTTGCGCGCCGCAGTTTTATGACCGAGCTGTGAGCGTTGGCACGGGGTTGTCACTTGACAAGTTTTTGTACCTATTCCTACTGATTTATTATTTTAAAGATAAATATGTAGGAATTACAAACGTTGATTATGTAAACATAAAATTTTTATTCGGAGATAGAAATTTTTATAGAGATTATGTCTGATTCTCACGGAAGTAGGTATGCCACAGCCGTATTCCTTTGAAACTATGTCGGCAGTTCCTAATATTGTTTCTGGGCAACCGATATTCAATATATTAATGATGTTTATTTTAACTATTACTAAGTAAGGATTTCGGGACCTTTTAATATCGTCCGGAATTTAAAAATGTTATTTCTGCTTCCTTGTTCTTCCGTTTATTCAGACATCCGTAAATACATCTTTTATACGGATTAGATCGAGAGCCGTTTCGAAGTCATTGTGTATTTTAAATTTTGCATGAGCGCCATGTGACACGAGTATCGTGCAAGCCGAGCGGCAGCCCACTGCCATACGCCTGCCCGGGAGGCGCGCCGGCCAAATGTACCTAAACTGCGTAGTGAAACCCCCCTGGCAATAGTGATGAAGATGATAATGCGACGTCATAGTTACATTTTGTCTTTGTAACTTCATGCTTGACTACTATGTAATTGAGTGTTACACAGAAACCTCTAAGGTATCATACAAATCAAGTAATTGAAACGGCCTTCTAGCCTAGTCGGTAGTGACCCTGCCTACGAAGCAGGAGGTCCCGGGTTCGAATCCTGGTCAGGGCATTTATTTGTGTGTTCATCACGGATATTTGTTTCTGAGTAATGGATGTTTTCTTTGTATTTAAGTATTTATCTATATCTATCTATTATATAAATCGTCGCCTAGTACCCACAAAACATGCCTTATTGAGATTACTGTGGGACTAGGTTGATTTGTGTAAGATTGTCCCTTAATATTTATTTATTTATTTAATTTTGATCTATCCCTGAACCGCTCGACCTTACTTAGGGGCCATGAAATAAATGCTTACACAAAGTCAAGCGTCGAGCAATATCATTCGGAACGTTTTTACAATATTCACCTTTATTCCAATGTGAATAGGGAAGTCTGACGCGAGCGCTGGCTGAGGATGCAGGGCCGGCAGGAGCGGCAGCGGGAGAGGGCAGGACATCATAGTTGCGCCAACCTGAAATTAAAACTCATATTTAAGATTCATACATAGTTCATACAGTTTGAGTCAATAAATTTAGTTCTATAGTTTAACGGCCTCCTAGCCCAGTCGGTAGTGACCCTGCCTACGAAGCAGGAGGTCCTGGGTTCGAATCCTAGTCAGGGCATTTATTTGTGTGTTTATCACAGATATTTGTTCCTGAGCTATGTATGTTTTCTATGTATTTAAGTATTTATTCATATTTATCTGTTATATATTTATATCGCCGTCTAGGACCCATAACACAAGCCTTATTGTGCTTACTGTGGGACTAGGTCGATTTGTGTAAGATTGTCTTATAATATTTATAGTAAGCTGAATAAGGCTTCTATTAGGCTGCGTATCCACCAGAGATGAGCGAGGATGCGTTGCGAGGAATGTGTTTAATAAAAACCAATCCTGGGGCTGCGGTGTGCGAGGATAGGTAAACAAAGTGATTCTATTGGTTCTTAACAAACACATTCCTCGCAACGCATCCCCGCTTATCTCTGGTGGAAATGCAGCCTTAAGGTTACCAGATGATTATCAATAACTAAACACCTATAGTGTTATGCATAAATGTCTCATCATCATATTTGGTTTAAGAGCTTAACTCTTGTCTGAGGAGTAACTGTCATTCATCTCGCTTCCCTGCAATTCGACTTTCGACTTCGACTCTTCATTAAGGGGATAACAACAGCTATATCCCATCCCTATCTTTTTCAGCGCGAGTGAAAGAGAAACACTGTGTTACGATTAGTATAGGAGCTAATTTTTTCAAAATGATGAATGAAAAAACAACTACGCATTCATTGAGAAATATAAAATAACGAAGTTTTTAGTATCAGTGTGGTGGGATTTTGTACTTAATTACAGACGTATAAGTCAAGAAACTAAAGACATAGATCTGCTTAAACCTAGTTTTAAGATGTAACTTTGGAATTATCTTCTATCGAGCCGGTTACGTTCAATCGTGTATCGGAATTAAAAAAGATCTTCCAAATATAATGAATAATATTTTTTTTGTTACTTTTAGTTAAAACAAGTAGTTATAGCTAAAAACTGTTTAAGTTCATTTGAAGGTCGTCGGGTGATGTCAGCCTCTTAACATTTCCTTAGCATGTGTCATGATCATGAACCCCTATTTCAGCCGTCCACAGCGTCATTTTTAATGTTTATGAAATCGTCGTGACATATAAGTAATTACATACGTAAATATAGTTAACTAACGTTTTTTCTCCGTATTCATTATTCTTTTAAAAACCAATTTCAGGAAAGCAGTTTGCCAAATGATGTAACTGCTGAATGATGCAACCAAAACGATTATTGACGAAGATCGAATTACTTAATAAACGTTCAAAAAACTTTTTTACTGATACCTCATCAAAACAGTAGTGGTTTTAGCTTCAGCGTTTTAAACGGATGTTACTTTACACATCGTTTTTTAATCGCCGTAGCCACATTCGTAATAGTCTATTTACAGGTCGTGGTATACAAATTTTTTTATTAACTTGAACAGCGGCATTTAAGACAAAAAATGTAGCAAAAATTTTAAGACGCTTGTAACTTCTGGTGATTCAAAAATCGAATTGAATTGAATTGAATTTGCACAATTATTATCTCCATTATGACGTGGATAAAAAATGAGAATTTGTAGGTGACATCAATATTTTTGGTGAAGGTGGCTAAGCGACGTCAGCGAAGTTTGAAAATCGACATTTCGTTATCTCCGTCTCTGTCGTTCTTGCATATTCGAAAGAGAGTGATGCAAATAGTCGACTCGACGAACGAACTGGTTCGCGGTTACAGGCCTGCTCACAGGCTATCAAATAATCAAGTCGTATTTGCCGTCTACCATTACGTTTCATAAAACGTGCAATCAAGCCTCAAAAATCTACTCAAAGCAACCCATGAATAAACACGTAAGTTTGTGCAGCTAAAGATCGCTTGATTAATGTTGACTCAACACACCGGTTCAATTTCGTTCCCGAGAAATACGTTTAAAACAATGTTTATACAATACAAGCTTATTATTTATTATTATTATTATTTATTTAAGCTATACTATATATCTAAGGTGCAACAGAATCTAATAACGTAAACCCTATGTTTTCTTTGGAATTCTAATAATAGGGAGGACCCAACGAATCGTGTGCATTCATCGTGGTACCAAATGTTCCGAATCAAACCGACACACAAGCTTGACTACGTAAGCAAATGTTCTTGGGCCATTAACTGCGTAGTAGTCGTAGTACTAGCTACAGAATACTTCTAAATATTGTGTGATGCAAGTATTAACTCGCATCACAACATTTGTTCATATACTTGTTTAAATACTCCCGTTGGATCTTTTTTATTCTAGTACATATAGTATTCACTCGTATAGTACAGAAAAGATAAATCACAAATATTTGGACAAATAAGGCTAGCCGTGTTGCACATTAAGCCCGGCTCAGACGTAGCTATAATGTATAATGTACCGTAAGATGCCAAAATATTTATTTATTTATTTATTCAAACTTTATTGCACATAAAAAAAATAGTACAAAAGGCGGACTTAATGCCTTTAGGCATTCTCTACCAGTCAACCATAGGGCCAAACAGAAATGCGTTAAGGTGGGTGCAGAGTTGCAAAATATATATTATTGTCATTATTATCGTTGCTATCCTAGAGAGAAAAAGATATATCGGTTACAAAGTCACCCCAGAAAAGGAAAAAATATACCAATATATCGTAATATACCAAGCTACAATATATTTATAGCAAGGTATCTGAAGATATTAATATATCAAAATATATATTATAGCTGCGTGTGTGAACTCTGTCTGTCAACTATTTAGTAGGTAAAATATATCGTCAGTTGCCTTGCTATACTATATATTTTGGTATATCTTTGTAAACATTGATCATGTATATAGATCATCTGTTTTTATGCTTTAGGAACTTGCATGTGTAATTAAGTTAGGCAAAAACTTTTGCAATATATTTTATTTCTATAAGTGAGAACCTATAATTGGCTTTGTGATTCTATTATAATTTATGTATACTGTATAGCGCTGTTGGTTTTCCATGTATCAAATATAAAATAAAAAATAAAAATATCTTTCTTCTTTCTCCTAGCGTTTGTCTCGGCTTGGGGTCCACTTGACAACCTAATTCCATGAATTGGCGTAGGCACTAGATATATAACGAAAGCGACTGCCATCTAACCTTCCAACCCAGAGGGAAAACTCGGCCTTATCGGGATTAGGTGCGGAATATCAAATGATATTCCGTACATAAGTTCCGAAAAACTCAGTGGTACGAGCCGGGGTTTGAACCCGAGACCTCTGGATTGAAAGTCGGGTGTGTCTTACGGCTAGGCTATCAGCGCTCTATATATTTTGATTTAACATATATTATAGGTACGTCTGTGACGGGCTTCTTCAGGTACAAAAAAAAAAACGCAGCAAGTTTTCGTTTTCAACGCCGCAAGCGTCAGAATCAAACAGACGAATTCGCAATTTGGTAGAGGAAGCATTAGAGTGTTAACGTTGACTGTGGAGTACCCTGAGAAAGCTTCATATTTTCCTTCAGCAAATACATTTTTCATGGATATGTAGTTTTAATTACGTTTGGAAGTAGCGTTGCATTGGAAAGTTCTGGTTTATTTTACGTTTGTAAATACATCTGAAATGGAAAAACGAGTCGAAACAACATTTAGTAAAAAACATGTTGGATAAAAAACTTAAATGGTATATTTTTTGTGGGCGGCTGTCGTTTTATTTATGGAAAACTTATACGTGTATTTAATTGAATTGACTGGAATATTGCGGAATTTTCGTACAAACTGTTGACTTTTATTTAATTAAAAACCTAGCCATTCACCGACATCATATAATAAAAACGAACATCAGTTGCGATGTTAATGATTTGAGTAGGTATCGAAGGCTGCGTTTACACCAGAGATGAGCGAGGATGCGTTGCGAGGAATGTGTTTTTTTAAGCACCGATCCTAAAGCTGCGCTGTGCGAGGATAAACAAATGAAGTGATTCTATTAAATTAAATAATTAAGTAAATATTATAGGCCAATCTTACACAAGCCGACCTAGTCCTAAAATAAGCTTAATAAGGCTCGTGTTGTGGGTACTAGACGACGATATATATAATAGATAGATATAGATAAATTCATACATAGAAAACATCCATAACTCAGGCAAAAATACATATCTCTGATAAACTCACAAATAAATGCCCTTACCAGGGCTCGAACCCGGGACCTCCTGCTTCGTAGGCAGTGTCACTACCTACTGGGCTACGAGGCGATTCTATTGGTGCTTAACAAACACATTCCTCGCAACGCATCCTCGCTCATCTCTGGTGGAAACGCAGCCTAAGACTACTTAACCTATAAAAGTATCAAGATAGATTGTACCCACAGCACCGTGGGCATAGTTGAAAATCACGCGCTAAATTATTCGGAAGCCGCCAAGTTGTGTTGATAACACAAACGCAAATCATTAATGTTATTACTCGTACTACAAACTCATATTATGCCGCAAAGATTTCGTTTTAATCATACGACTCACATATAACTTAAGGCGATAATTACACTGGCGCCGCAACCGGATGCGGCGACGGTGTGCAAGCGTGGCAGCCCTATACACATGCAGAGCGCTATCTCGCTCGCGCACCGACACCGCATGCGGAAACAGCAGCAGTGTGAAAGCCGCCTAAAGGCTCCCACTACACCATTGGCCATCATTGGGCCAGTCTAAGGGAAGCAGCTATACGATGGAATGAGATCGCAATATCGTTTGCTCCCTCAAACCCATAGCTGCGTCCCTATGATGGGCCATGATGGCCCATGGTGTACAGGAGCAATTACAGGTCCAACCCTTAAATGAGGAAATGGTAAAAAAGGTACACTTATGATGGTCAAATATGATTAATTGAAGAAATACAAAATATGAATGGTGTGTGCAGATGATATGTACGAGTATAACTTAAAATGAAGAACTTAAAGTAAAGTAAGCTACCTTCTTTAAAAAAGTATCTATCAAGATTATGGTACTTACAATACCGTGATTATGTAGATCAAAACCAAGCTGGTAAGTTGTGTCATCATACTCATCACTCAGTAATATTTATGTTCGTAATGAATGCAAACTAAACGCAAATACGACAATTTCGACTAACACTAAAACAAACCTCCCCAGAAAAGTATCAATACGGTTCAACTCACAACACCGTGACCATAGATCAAAACCACGCGCTCAACTATTCAGAAGCCGGCAAGTTGTGTTATCATTCATTAATGTAATTAATGGAGTTGCGAACTATGCTGGCGGCTGATGGTCGGAGGTGAGCTATCATCTTCATTGTGTAGCTATAAGCCTTTACCTGTGTATTGCCGGGGCTTTTAGTTATCTAAGTGTTGTAAAATGCTGTATAAGATAAGGTAACGTAATGATTAGGAAAAAAATACTTTTGATGCGAAAAAAAATGTTATGTCTGCTGGGACGACGTATCCCCATCGACATATAATTATATCCCCTACAAAAAAATGTGCCCATGTATTTTTCTCTTTTTCTAGTCGGAGTACACTAATTATGCCAATATCACCAGTAGGTTTGTAAAACTCTGCAGATAAGTGTTATGTGGCCACGATGATAATAAGATTAGACTTGACAGATTTGCCATACACTTACGTCAAAATTAATGTGCATAATATTCTAATCGCGGTTTAGTAACGCACAATTCCAATTTGTATAGAGACATTGTTTGTGTAGGGCACCGGCGTATCTGCCATATATTAAGGGAGTGACGGACGAAATTGGACGCCTATTACGCCGGAGGTACAGCATTAGGACAATTTTCCGCCCCCATACTAAATCATGCAAATGTTACGCTCTCCAAAGGATAGTGACCCGCTAGATAACCCAAGGCCGCGATTCGAAAAATAAACACACACTCTGGACAGACACAGCTCCAACCCAACTCAAATCAACGCTATAACGACATTGACATTTGCTATTCGGACAGATTTTCATTCAACATTGGTCTCACATTGGTCTCACATTGGTCACACATTGTACCAATGTTGTACCAATGTGAGACCAATGTGTGACCAATGTGAGACCAATGTGAGACCAATATTGAATGAAAATCTGTTCGAATAGCAAATGTCAATGTCGTTATAGCGTTGAGTTGCGTTGGGTTGAGTTGGGTTGGAGCTGTGTCTGTCCAGTGTGTGTTTATTTTTCGAATCGTGGCCCAGGCGTTTACGAGATACCTTGCGACTGTGGTAAATCCTACATAGGGGAAACCGGACTTAACTTGTCAACGAGACTCTCGGGTCACGCATTGGACCAATGTGAGACCAATGTGTGACCATGTGAGACCAATGTTGAATGAAAATCTGTTCGAATAGCAAATGTCAATGTCGTTATAGCGTTGAGTTGAGTTGGTTTGAGTTGGGTGGGAGCTGTGTCTGTCCAGTGTGTGTGTTTATTTTTCGAATCGCGGCCTCGGAGCATATATGGAGTGTGAAGAAAATGGATTGCAGCAATTTGGCGGCAGCAGAGCACGCTTGCGATGCAGGCGCGTCACATTTCCTTGGCTTTGATAAAGCTAGACTACTGGTTCGTGAAAATGCTACGTGCCACGCAAAATACGCGAGGCGATCGTTAGCAGCGCCGTTAAAACACATTAGCAGCGCCGGCGCAAGATCTCCCTCAACAAGCTCTGTCAGAGCGCACGACACGAGCGGCACGCCGCGCCGGACGCAGGCCGGCAGTCAGCAACACGACGTGCAACAGTGCACTACGGGCCGGTTCAAATAGCACTCTTAGTGCTTAACCAAGGCTCTCCGAAACATGTCGCGAGAAGTGGTTAAAGAGACGTGTGTGAGTAAAAGTGTAACCGTTATATTTTATAGGGGTATAATTATTGGTTAAAGGGTTATGTTATAAATTAGATTTACTGAGGTTGGTCACCAAGTATCAAGTTTTTAACAGTAATTTGGCAACTATTGATTGTCGGCGTTGACGTTAGATCTTTTTGCGATTATTTGAGAGTTTGTAGAAGAAAATTTATTCTTGATATATAATACCTTAGTGATTCAGGCAATTTCTGTGGTGGAGTGTGCTAGAAATAAGACAATATTCAAGCTTCGAATTTGGCGGATTTCAAACGGATAAATTCTTACTGACAAATCTTGGGTCACAATACATCGTCCATTCCATTCCACGGCAAAATAAATATACTTATTTTCATCACTGGATTGTCAGCAGTGCAGTCTTATCATCTTACTTTTTAAGTCAGTCCTAATAGTAATCAATATTTAAAATAAAATTATTGATACAAGCATTTAACTTTAACTTTGCCACGAGGCAAAATCCCCCACGTGTTCAACACCTTCTATTTCCACGTTAATTAATTATTTGCCCAAATTAATGAATATCCTGTTATCATTAGCATCATTAACGGTAACCGCTCATCATTAAATTAGTAAATAGTAGAGTAATTAATTTATTTCAACAAGAAGTCCCTGGGGACTCGCTCGACATTTCGATTAAAACTTTGTATCCTTTCTTATTCGCATTAAGGCAACTGGTATCCTCAACAACCTTGCCTGTGTAACTTGGACCGATAAAAGTTAAAAATAGAGTCAACAAGTATGACAGACAATGTTAGCATTTGACAAATTTACCAGAATTTTTTATACGGATTTTAAATTGTTGATAAGATCATAAATGTTTTTAAAAAGTGCGATTTAAATAAATTGGTCGGCATTATTTTTTACCTCTAGAATTATCAGGCAAATTAGACCTTGATTACACGTGCAAAATTAAACATTATAAATAATTTTTGTTAAAGGAAAATAAACAATTTCACTAATTCGAATGGATACGAATTTGCACACTACAAGCATCACAACGAACACTGACACTGAGCATAATTGTGTTATGGGCTTAAAGGAACTTCACTGATATTTGTTTGGATAATCGTATTGAATAATTGATTTAACACACACTGGGAAGCTAATACCATCTGATACCAGACAATTAGCGAACGATTGACATATTAACTTAGATTAAATATAAATACAAATTCATTTTCTAAATCAATTAAAAAAGTCAAAGAAGCTGTAAGTAGTTTTGCAGCCTTAGAGTGTTACATAGAAACAAAAAAACTCATAAAAAGTACGTACCTATTATTTTTTGTTACATAAAATTGAAGATGGACAGATTATCAGAGAAATCCGAGAAATTAATAGATATTATGCGATTTTTGGTCAGTTTGTTTAAGGACTTAGGTCAACAAGAACACAGTCGCCTTAACTAAACCGCTCTTTTTTGTTAATAAACCTTCCTAAATTAATAACCGGCAAGCCTGCGGATGTTTTGTTGTGTTTTGATTATGGAGGTAATCCAATTCCAACTTCTTTGTAGGAAATAAACTCGTAATCTGTTTTTACGTTTTTCGTGAGTAAAGGACGCGTTTTTACTCTCAGTTTCTATTTATGTTCGTCATTTTTATGTTCAAGTATTTTCGTCGGCTAAACCAAACGGAATAAGGATTATTCATAAAATAAAACATCAAAATCTTATGAACATATCTCGCAAATCCATACGATGGTTCCAATCTGTTTAATATACATACACTAGCGACCCGCCCCGGCTTCGCACGGGATAAAAAAGATTATTGTAGGTTATCCCTATGAGATAGACATATACCATCACGGACTATTTTTTAGACCTTTTAAAAGTGTACAATATTGTAGTACATTATTTTGATCTATCTCGTAGGGTTCAGCCAGCGTTTGCAATGTAAGCGCAAAAAATGGGTTTATTTACGACACCACATTAGAAACCTCAAAAATTATCAATGTTTCTCCACTATATTATGCATGTCTTATACATATAAACTTTCCCCTTGAATCACTCTACCTATTCAAAAAAACTGCATCAAAATCCGTTGTGTAGTTTTAAAGATCTAAGCATACATAGGGACAAACAGCGGAAAGCGACTTCGTTTTATACTATGCAGTGATACATCAGTTGTACGATAGTTGGTAGCTATTTGTTGTACCTATTGTACTCTGGCAAACCAAGTTTGTCAATACGAGTAGCACTTATTTTTGCAAACGGGAACCAACCCACACTAAATCCATATTTAATTCAAATTTAGACTTCAAGCACTAACATTCGATTTTTAAAATTATTTTGGTGGTGTTGGTCCCCGTTTGCATAAATGTGTCCTAGCAAATTTAAATGCTATTTATCCTTTTATGGTTCCGAAACCAAAATGTTTGAGTCATATACAAGGATGATTAAGACATGGATGGACAATGCCTATACAATATCGCGTTCCTCGAACCTTCAGGCTATACGTCTGTTTTCGGTACTGAGTGCCACAGCGCCATCTGTTGAGTCTGGAGTCGAGTTATTCTGTCAGCGTTAATCGCCGAACAAAATATTAGAAACTAGAATTTATTTATTTAATCTTAATTGCACAAAATAAGATGGTACAAATGGCGGACTTAATGCCATAAGGCATTCTCTACCAGTCAACCAATGGGCTTAACAGAAAGGTTAAGTAGGAATTTAGTGTTTTTGGTGACCGATTGATGACGCTAGTGCTTTAGCCTGAAATAAGGGAACGCGATTTTGTATAGGCATTGTCAATCCATGTTTTAATCATCCTTGGTCATATACAAGATATCTCTATACTCCGCTTAGCGCGTTATTTCTTTGAAACCTAAGCTGCCACTAATAGGGGTGCGGGAGGGGAACTAGTAATGCTAGAAAGGGAACGCGCGATTCTTCCGTGGGGCGTAAGAGAGAGTCAGACATTAATGGTTGCCATGGAGACGTACTATGTTTAGTGTCACTTCCAATATTAGTGTCTCATTATAGAGTGAAAATACTTCGAGCGTGGCAGCGGGGGTCGCTCGGCTAATCGGGGTCTTGGGTTAATTAGCCTATGGTTTGAGTTAAACTAGCCAAATAATAATAAAGTTTTATTCTGATCATGCTACAGTTATAAACGAACCTTGCCTATGTTACTGGTAACCGACAAATAACCGATCGCAACTGTTGAAAACAATTTAGTTAGCGTCGAAAGCCGGATGAACTGTGCTCGCCTCTAATATTCCGTGTGGCCGCTACGCCGTTGAAAACATCATGAATAATATAAGAGCACTGGTGCAACAGACGGCGTTATGCGGTTATCGCACGCCGCTCCGGTGTGTGGGCGAGACAGCGCTATGAAATACAGTTGTGCTCGCTCACGCACCGGACCTGCCTGTAGATCCGCATCGTATGAGTAAATCGGCTTACTGGCAGGACGGATGTAACCGCATTGAGATCGTACAGACCAGATTATATTTTTGCGGATAAGTTAGTATGAGTGACATGATATCAGCGCATCGATGAGTATTGTAAATCCATAAGGCAGTCAGTTTTAAATATTTTGTTTACTGGGTACCGTATTCTAATTTAAAAATAAATAAACCATACATTAAAAACACAATCTATCTCAAACATAATTAAAACACACAACAAATAATCAACTAATATTGAATTAGTAATTGAGTTGCATTGGAATAATTTTCAAGCAAATTCTGACATTTATGATTCTGACGTTGCTGCGCTAGTTGTATTACGTAGTTAATGCATTGGAGTTGTATTGAAGTTGGATCGTGTTTATACCCGTTTTAAAGTTATAATACGGCATGGGGCCGCCGTATTCTAAATTTAAAACACGTTTAGACACAATCCAACTTCAATACAACTCCAATGCATTAAGAACGCAATACAGCTACGGCATAAACATCTGAATCAGAATTAGCAGAATTTGCTTGAGAAATATTCCAACGCAACTCCAATACAACGTCAATATTGGTTGAATGTGTGTTGTGTGTTGGAGTTATGTTTGAGATAGGTTGTATTTTTATAGTAGTGTTAATGTATTTTTAAATTAGAATCTGGCACCCCGAGTTACTGATTAATTATTAACATTCACGAGCAGGCAAACCATAGGTCCATATATGGCACAATACATCGGCATTTTGAATGTTCCGTCATCGCATCGCATTATTGAAATGTTATCCGAACAGGGGCCTTAATAAAGGCCGTGGCCGTAGGGAGAATAATAGATATCTTAGATTGCTTGCACTTAGTTATGTCAATAAGTGTTGGTACAGTCAGTGGCAATAGTATCTTCCTACACGAAGGCCGCAAAAATATGTGACACGCTCTTTGCTCTTCACGCTTATTTGTAGGGTCATAGGAGCGTGTCACATATTTTTGCGGCCTTCGTGTAGGAAGATACTATTGCCGGTGACTGTACCTGTAAGTAAGCATTGTAAATTCATAAATTATATAAATAACAATTAAAAAAATAAAAAATAATTTCATAAATTATAAATATATTGGTGTTCGGCAGTGTTGTTTGGAGCCCACAATATGGTACTCATAAGTCTCGACTTGAAAGGATTCAGAAAATACTTTGTAAGTCCTTGGATTACAGAACCTGTATCCATAACCAGGATTATCTCGCGTCGGCAGCTAAACATAGTCTTCCTCCATTAGAAAATCGAAGAGTCTATCTGGATGTTTTGTTTTTATTTAAAATTATTAGAAATCATATAGATTCTAACGTTTTATTAGAAAATATGCACCAAATACACCAAGTGGCTAAATATATATTATCTATTAATACAAATGCAGTAGGTATTAATTCTATCAGTAGAGATATGGTTGTGCTGACTCTTCCGCGCACATTGCCAGTAATTACGGGTATTATCAACAGGTCCATTTTGACTGGCGAGGTACCAGCTATATGGAAATCGGCGCTAGTAACTCCATTGCCGAAAGTAGATAATCCATTGGAACTAAAAGACCTTCGACCAATAAGTATACTGCCCTTCTTAAAATTCTAGAAAAAGCTGTGAATGACCAATTATATGAATATGTAGAGATTAACAATATTTTGCCTCAAGTGCAGTCAGGTTTTCGCAAGGGGATGGGGACTATAACTGCTTTAATTGATGTGGTTGATAATATTCTGTACGATCAAAGCTGTGGGATGGGCACCTGTTTAGTGTTGTTGGACTTTTCTCGCGCTTTCGATTGTATAAATATTAGTCTGCTACTCTCTAAACTGCGTTATTATGGAATAGACTTTAAATCATTGGCCTGGTTCAATAGTTACCTCAATGGCCGCACGCAATCTGTTAGAATTTCAAAGGAAGATAGATGGCAGTCAACTGATATCTAACGCTAGGTTGCTAACACGAGGAGTCCCTCAGGGTTCTATTCTGGGACCTTTGTGCTGCTTTACAGTGCAGATATAATAAAAAAGATTACGCACTGTAAATACCATTTATACGCAGATGATGTGCAATTATACCTTTCAGCCCGTCCTTGCGACATCACGGAGATGATTAATAAAATAAACGAAGACCTTGAAAGTATCTCCACTTGGGCCGATGATAACGGTTTACTGCTAAATCCTCATAAGTCAAAGTTTATGATATTGGGTACAAAATGTCAAATATCTAAAATCTTAGACATCAACCCACAAGTAACTATTAGAAATTCACTAATAGATCGTGTTGAGGAGGCTAGAAACCTCGGATTAGTGATGAATAAGGAGTCCCTCAGGGTTCTATTCTGGGACCTTTGTGCTGCTTTACAGTGCAGATATAATAAAAAAGATTACGCACTGTAAATACCATTTATACGCAGATGATGTGCAATTATACCTTTCAGCCCGTCCTTGCGACATCACGGAGATGATTAATAAAATAAACGAAGACCTTGAAAGTATCTCCACTTGGGCCGATGATAACGGTTTACTGCTAAATCCTCATAAGTCAAAGTTTATGATATTGGGTACAAAATGTCAAATATCTAAAATCTTAGACATCAACCCACAAGTAACTATTAGAAATTCACTAATAGATCGTGTTGAGGAGGCTAGAAACCTCGGATTAGTGATGAATAGTCAGCTTAGGTTCGAAAAGCACGTGGGGGAGTTGGTGAGATCCTGTTTTTACCGCTTGAAGGTTTTGTACCAAATAAGAAATTTGGTAAGTGAGAAAGTAAGGATAATTTTATGTGAGTCACTTATCCTCTCCAAATTAAATTACGGGGATATAGTTTATGGGCCACGTTTACAAGCGAAAACTCGCCGTCTCATACAGCGACTCCAAAACGCTTGCTACCGCTTTTGTTATCCAATCCCACCCAGAAGTTACATCACGCCGTATTTAAATAAAGCTTCTATATTGAATATGTCCTCTAGGAGACATTTGCATCTTGCAAGCCTATTGTTTGGCGTTTTAAATGACAAAAAGCCCGGTTACCTTTTCCCAAAAATACATATTTTATCTTTTCACAAACGATATGGCACTAGATCTACTCGACGCTGCCTTTTGGAAGTACATCCACACAGAACTGTTGCATTTACAGGTTGTTTTCGGTATCTCGCAACCAAGTGTTGGAACAATATCCCTCCACCTGTCAGGCGCCTTAAAACAAAGGCAACCTTTAAATACCATTTAAAAAAAGTATTAATCAATAAGCAAATAACAGGTATTCCACATGGATACTTGGTTTCAGATTACCGAATCTAGCCTGAATGTTGGGGAATATATGTTTTCTGTTATCTTTTTATACTACGTACACATACACTACATTACATATCGGTATCAGCATACACCGCATTTTCATTTTCATTTTCTTTTTACACAAGTAGATACATTACGTTAATCATAGTGAAAATTAAGATATTTATATTACTTATTAATCATACATGTGACGTGGCCTGAGTTCTGGCAGAATACCAGTGCTTCGCCCGAAAATGTGAAGCGTATTGCTGAGTCAGAACCCTTTTGTATTGCTGCAACGCACACAGAAATCGTTCTTTTTTTCCTATTGTTTCATATGTTTAACTTGTTTCCTAGCTTTTTTTTTCTTTTAAGGATATAATTTGTGTGTATATTTAAACCTAACTGTGTGTATATTGTGGCAAGCAAATAAAGATTATATCTATCTATCTAAATATTTCGTTCAAAATTTCTCGTTTCCACTCACGTTCTAAGCCTACCTTTTCTATCTCATCTTGGGGATCGAAGTAAAGTAGTATATTTTCGCTCATAGTATGTCGTTTTCAAGAATAAGGTTCGGCAAATTTTGTTTTGACAATAAGAAGTAAGCGATCATGTTATATTGTTAGTAGCAGTTCTCTTTTTTATGTTTTGATATTTTATTAGCGTGTAGTACACAATTAAATATGTAACATTAGTTGTACAATTTTCTAAATGTTTACGTAGTAATATAGGAAACTTTAGGCCTAATTTGTGTCTATTTTCGTAATGACAATGACTGTTTTTGTATATGGCTGTTTGTTTTCTAAAACAAAAAAGAAAAAAAAAATTAACTCAGTACTTACTTAACTTACATTAGTTTGTATAATGTATAGGTATAATACAAAATTGTTATAATGTTAATTTTAAAGCGCATTATTCTCCCACAAACTGTCCTCGGTTTGGCGAAAAAAGATGTATACGTAGGTATACATCTTTTATATTTGTTATACAAATTCTAACTTTAAAACACGTTTAGATACGATCCAACTTCAATGCATTAACTACGCAATACAGCTAGCTTCTAAAACGTCTGTATAAGAATTATCAGAATATGCTTGAAAATTATTCCGATGCAACTCCAATACAACTTCAATATTAGTTGATTATTTGTTGTGTGTTGAACTTATGTTTGAGATAAATTGTGTTTTTAATGTATTGTTTATGTATTTTAAAATTAGAATACGGCACTTAGATTACAGAGTGGGATAAAGACTGTGAGAGTGTAAGCACACTTTGCCAACCCGTATGTGGTTACCGCAACCAACGGGCACGTTAACTATACTTCAAGAAACATGCCGAGCTTTATTTAAAAAGCCTAAAATGCTTACTTGATGGCAAGTAATTGGATCTACTCGTAAAGCTTGCATTGAAACAAATGATTTGTAATCGACTTGTACATATTTAAAAAAAACCGGCAAGTGCGAGTCAGACTCGCGCACGAAGGATTCCGTACCAGCTCTATAAAAAAGGCAAAAAAATGTATTGTATTGTATGGGAACCCCTCTAAGTATTTATTTGATTCTATTTTTTAGTATTTTTTGTTATAGCAGCAACAGAAATACATCATCTGTGAAAATTTCAACTGTCTAACTATCACGGTTCATGAGATACAGAGTGGTGACAGACGGACAGCGGAGTCTTAGTAATAGGGTCCCGTTTTTACCCTGCGCGTACGAAACCCTAAAATAAACGAAATAGTCTTAAGATAAATAGTTTTCATATTTGGGTTTAGAATTACCACACTCTTCATTTTCGTTCATATTGCTATTATGCATGCAGTTATATTTAATTCAATAAATTTCGACTATCCTTTCCCAAGTGAGTTTAATTTTAAATATTTATATACATACCGTTTTAATATCATCTGCCCGCAATTTCAGCTGTAACTTCCAAGGCTGCGTTATATTTTTAACGTAGTTGAATAAAAAAAATAAAGAAAATATGTATAATACAATACAATACAAATACTCTTTTCTCAAACATGCAATGTAATATTGATGTTATGTTCCTTATAATAGGCTGCGAAGTATCACGTTTCAGGTGCGGCTACACGAGAGGTCGATAATGGAATTTCATACGAATTTGGAGGCCTAGGCCGGCAAGTGCCTCTTTTTTGATTTCCATTGCACATACATTTGTGGCACAGGATCATGGCGTTCAGCCATTTAAGGCTATAAGAGATATTTACTTTTTGGTTCGTTTGACATTCTGCCACTTACTTACGCCTATTAAAAAAAAACAATAAACAATATGATATATTTTGCAATTCCGTTTATATATAAAATAGACATGAAAATAACAAATAACACATCATTAACAAATTCCTATAATTTTTGAATTGCAAAGATGGTGGCAGATTAAAAACGGGTATTAGACGTTGCAATTTGTAGGGCCCAATCTGTTGAGTACCCTGCCTCTCCCTGACCCTCCTTCAGCTCCCTAAGGGCCCTACCTCTTATTACACCTCCCAACCTGACAGATTGGGCCCTACAAATTGTTATGTCTAATACCGGTTATAGGATCAGCTGATTTTTTTTTTCGTGAAAGGTTGGTTATCAAGCTAAAATATTAGCAGCAAGGGCTTTTACACACGAGCTGTAAGTAAGAATTGGAATCTACAGTTACGAAATAAATTCGGAGGGTTTTGATTCTTATCAATATTTTCTATAATAATGCATAAACAGAGACCATAGACAATATTTGTAACGTTCTGAATTTATTCAGGCACCATGTACATTTTTCTTCTTAATTTTAACTCGTGTAGAATGGCCTCTCGAACAGCACAGATACTGTGAAAAAAAAGTATTTTAGTGGGAAAATTTTAAAAACATTCTCAATAATTTATTATGTTGCGTATATTATTGTGAATTATAATGTCGATTTGTTTTATTCTATAACAATTTGGCTATAGGTACAATAAAAGTGAATTAGGTCTAGATGTTGTTCAAATGCAAGTGAAAATTATACTTAAATGGCCGACATACGTAATAGTTATACATTTTTAAAAGCCGTTCAGTGACAATGAAATGCAGTCAGAATTTAGCAATCCAGACTTCATAACGTAATATTTTTACGGTAAGTCTAATTGATGTTTTTGTTGTAGTTTGTTGATAGGATAATTCATGTCAAGTCGTAATAGTGGGAACGTTGGTTGTTTTCTAGAAATTAATGCAAATTTTGGTTGAACGTTTGTGGCTTATTGAACTTATTGTATCATTTTAGATAAAAACCTAAGTACGAAGGTGTTTGAAGTACATACAATATACATTATATTATTAATACAAGTTTACGAGTACGAGTACAGTATTGCCTAACCTGTATCCGAAAAAATTCATACTAATACATACCTCGGCGTGAAAAGGGGTTGCCAGCCTCGTGACTATCTGTACTCGGCCGGCAACCCCCTACTTCCCGGCCCCTGTAGTAATGTACTATTATTGAACACCTCAAAAAGAAAACCAGTACAGAAAATGCATCGTCAGAATAGAGGTAAACAACAGGCGGTATTATCGCTATAAAGCGATTTCTCCCAGACAACCTTTAGGTATACTATCGACGTTTGAAGAAAAAATGTTCCAAATTTTAATATTCCACCTTCCAAGATTTAGGCTTTGTGTCTGGTATTTCTATATAGCGCGACGATATTTCAAACTCAACCTTCGATGTCATCTCCATGTAACGAAATGAATGTACCTAAGTAATCAAAACTTATCAAGTACGTTTCTGTAACATTTCTAGCCAACATCACCTTGCAAAAACATTTTTTAAATAAACACAATCTTAAAAACATGCTTGTAATAACTTTTGGACCATTTTGCTTTGCTTTTACCTCTTAAGTCAATCTCAAAATCTTATATAAAGAGTCTCTAACGTCATTAATTCGGCAGCATTATGAAGCAGACTTTGCAGACCGCCCGCTCCGCGTAGCAATGGAAACAATTCAGTAGGTTGACTTTTACCTCATTTGTCGGCTCTTAATAAGCTAAAGCCGTTAAAAACACGTCTTCCTTGACCATGTCATAACTTCATAAGATTTAAGTGTGATGCGGCTCGAACGATCTAATCATTTTGAATGTAAACGAATGTAAGCTACGAACCTGGCGTAAAATATGAAACGTAACTGCTCAATCCAATGAGGCTGTAAAGGGTGTCAACCCTTTTTGCCTTACCGAAATACAGACATCTTAATATCTAAATCTGTTGAATACCTACCTAGTCCTTGAATAGGTGGAAAAAGACATCCATACTGAAGAAAGATTAGGAAGATGGGATTTGACAACTTTTCAATATTTATATTTATATTGTGTATTTTAAAATATATCATGCAACTGTGACAATCAAAACAATAACGTCATGAAAGAAAGAGAATCATCACGTCGGGTAATGTTGAAGGAATGAGACCTAGAGGCCCTCCCCCTGCTAGATGGTGTGCCCAAATTACTGCACCCATGCAATCAAAAACGAACGAGCCCTAGCCATTAGCGAGGGACAGATGCCTATGGAGGAACCTGGTCTTCAACAGGACATGATGTCGCAATCCAAAGCTCTGAGGAAACGACTCATAATAGCTTCAGAGCTTAAAACTTATTATTTGCAGGGAGCCTTATTCTGATCTACTGTGTCTGTGTTCACTTTCATTAGTACCCTACTGAGCAGATTTAATTAACAAGATATGGGTCTCTTTTAAACCAACTCCACCTAATTTTTGGAACATTGGAGATTAAGAATCAACGGGTTGACAAGATATTAAGCAAATCTACAGTCCATTGTGTAATTAATTGCTATATGATATCGATACCCGTATTGTGTCTCTTTAATTTAATTGAATACCTATTAAATTTAGAAGAACTGATATTTATGAAAATCAAATTGTGGTTGTCGGCTATTTACAGAACTTTTCCTCGGTCAACGGCTTGGTATTGCCATCCAACGGGGGAATGTGGCCAGCATTATGGGCACCTTGCCTCAGGGGAGTGATTTGGGAGATAATTGGGGACCTGGGGGCTAAGTGTTGTGTGTTATTTTAAAATATGTGTGTTAGATTTATTAGTTAACTGTTCTGTGTATGTTTGTCATGGACTGTGTATTTTTTTTGTTTAAATTTTAAGATAATGGTTATTTTGGTTTGAATGTAAGTTTAGTGTTAATTTGATTTGTGTGTATTATTTTGTATGTGTAATTATTGTATTTGACTTTTTTAATAATTACTTTACAGAAAACAATTATGTCTATGATAAATATACGCCTTCATAAATATTAAACGTAAGTATGCAATAAGTGGATAATTGCTATAGAATATGCTTTTCGTTGTTTCAAAATATACGCCTTAATGCACGAAAAACAAAGGACTCAAGAAAAAGTAAAATTTAATTCGACTACCTCACAACCTTGTTAAGGTTGTCATCAGGGACCCGCCCACCCCTTCCCAGAAAAAAGCCTTTGAACGGCTAGTCGTTCGTTTAACAGCCCAAATCACTTGCTGTCCGATATCGATTGAATACCCATTCATTTTACTTAGCCGTATGAAGGGGTTTCCCTTACGAGACTACCTCTACTGATAGAAAAACCCTTTCGAAAGGCTATTTTTAAGCGCTTGGAAAAGGTATCTGATATTCGTTAAGGGAACCGCTTACCCGTATTTAAAGCGCTTTAAGGTGATACATGACTGAGGTTGTGCTCAGCAGATTTAAATTGTTTCGAAACATATTTGAAATATAAGTTTGATACTTTCAAGAATGATTTACGACTATATGACCGAGGGATTTGTGGGAGGAAAACACGATTGGCTACAATTTCCTCGAGAGTTTTATTATTCAAAGTAAGGTCTTATTTTAACCTAAAACTGATTTTATTGCTCAATTATAAAGACAATAAGGATAAAATTGTATTAACTAGTTCTTTAGGATTGTAGGATGAAAATTTAATTCGTTGCTTACTTTCACCTTGAGATGGCATAAAGTGATATGACGCTTACGACATTTCATAAACGCGCTTCCAGGCGCCACGAACTACCTTGGCGATATCTTTTGCTTTGCTACATTTGATCAGTCATCGATGGGTTATTGTTTGTCGGCGTCAGCGCTTATTTTTACAAAAATAAAGTGCTTTTAATTATTTATTACACACTATTTGCAGATCTGTTTACAACAACGTTTTTTGCGTTGATCAAACCTGTATCTCCATACAAAAATACTCGTATAATATGTAGTTTAATTTAGGGTAGTCGTTTGAACTACAGAATAAACAACAGTAAGTTCACTCCAACTATACTTGCGCGCTGGGCGAGATACGCCGGTTTTGTACCTACTTATATTATAACATAGAACATGCGAATCATGCGATAAACTATTATATTATTGCAAGATAATTAATTGCGTAAACAATAGAGTTTTTTTTTTTACCTTATGGAGTTTGTCCAAATACAGAAGTGTCGTGGTTTATATGGGAGCTCATACATTCTAAGACACTTCTCTTTCCGGACAGATTCTACCTTAGTGTAAACAGCTTCTATACAGTACAGTGGACGTATTTCGGCCTTTTCCGGGGCAACCTTAGGAGCCACGTCAGAAATGACACAATAATGAGAGCAACGAAACTCCTCTAGTCAGTTTGCTATATACTATGCTTATTTCTAGATCTGGACACCTGGCAGCTGTAAAGTGGTGGAGGTCAAAGAAAGCAAACCACTTCAAGAAAACCAATCCTAGAGTTCTGGGTTTCATGCAATATTATGAGAAATTATATAAATAATTAGATTATATCATTGCCAACAGTTTCTGTTGTAGGAAGTAGTGCCAAACGACGTATAATGTAATTCATAGTTTGTCGCCTACTGTTTTTGTTTCCGTGATAATACGCAATGTTTTTTATTCTAATGTTAAAATATAGGCCCTGTCCTTCACAAATTCGGCAGTTTTTACCTATTTTGGTATTACTATTTTCTCTGACCTCCACCAATTAAAAGCACCCAGATGCCCGGATCTAGCAATAAGGATAGTATAGCAATCTAACCAGACGGGTTTTGTTGCTCTCATTATTGTGTCATATCTGACGTGACCAGCTCTTAGTCCAAAAGGGAGCGGAGGAGAAAACATGTGCAATTTTCATACAAATTGCGCAGCATATTTTGAGGGGTGTCAAACAGGGACTGAAAGGCTACCTTTATAAACGGTTTTTACGGTCTTTTTAAGGCAGTTTTACTCTTTTTTTCTCAAAAATCATCATGGTAGAGTCCTTTTAGCTAATTAGGGGGTGTAGATTCCGAAAATTTTGTCTGTTTTTAAATCCAAGATGGCGGATACACTCTGTTTTCTCAAAAATCGTTATGGTGTCGTTTTCGGCTAATTAGGGGATACAGATTTCGAAAATTATGTGTGTCTAAAATCCAAGATCGCTGTTGTACACTTCTTTATGAAAAATCGTCATGGTAGTAATTTCCGGCTAATTAGGGCGTGAAGATTTCTTAACTTATGTCTGTTTTAAAATCTAAGATATAATACTATACGCGGTAATACACTCTTTTCTGAAACCTACATACTACCTACTGGATCTCAGGATTGGAGAATGAGTCATGCAGTTTTGGCTCAAATCGCTCGACGTAATGAGCAGTTGAAAACAGGGTCACTCTAAAGACCTCAATCTTTTTATATTTCACTATAATAGTTAATGTAGCGTCATTAAACCAAAGTTTAGGTAGGTATATTTCACATTTATCTACAATATTTAGTACAGCGCCATCTATTTAACTTAAGTTACCTACTTCCTTTTGTGTCAGTTGAGATTTTATCATTTTTTTAAACCGGGTTAGTTCAATGGCAAAGAAGTTATAATATCGAACCCATTTTGTCAACTTAATGACCTGGTTTAGACATTTCATCTAATCGCTAAACCAGTTTAGTGAAATGACAAATCTAGTTTTACTCATTCATTTTACTCAGATTTAGTTAGATTAGGTAAGCCATTTTGTCATCCTGCGCGATTTTATCATATCTCTTAGCCATTTTAATTTAAATTGCAGTATGAATTCCGAATATAATCCGTTTTAAGTTGTTCGGGTTGGTTGAGGGTCACAGTTCTAACCTAACCTAGCCCACTCTTTGAGCAGCCGTTCGGGTTCAGTGAGGGTTAGAGCTCTAACCTTACGAGTACTTAACTCACTTTTTAGCAGATTCTTGATAGATTGTGGACATATAAATACTAAGTAAAGCTTAAAATTCAGGTAGGAGAATCTGCTGTACTTGTACTTTTAATTATTCTGTACTATAACCGCCATCTTCATTCGCCCTGCGCTATCATACTATCATCATATCATACGGCCTACGAAACGCTCTCTTCACCATCTTAAGGAATTTTGACTTCCCCAACATGAGCAACATGGTTCAGGTTGCGACAGGGCAGAGCAAAATGGTGGTGCGTGTCGAGGGGGAACTTACTGACGACTTCACAGTAGTGACGGGGGACTCAAGCAGGGCGATGCCTTGTCACCTATGCTCTTCAACTTTCTTAGAATATGTCCTAAGGAAAGTTTTAACACTGGAGGGATGGCTAGAACTGAGTTGAAGGCACAAGATGATAGGATACGCAGATGATCTGGCCATCTATAGACCAGGTGCGGGAGTCCGTAAGGGTCCTTGCAGATCGAAGATCGGCCTAAGGATATCCCACGAAAAAACAGAGGAGTATCTCCACATGAAACGATATAAAAACACTCGTATTCAACCGTAGGACCTGCATGTCGGAGATACTACTTACAGAGGCATGGAGAAATTCAGGTACTTAGGCTGCACCATCACAAATATAAACACTCGCAGCGAAGAAATCAAAATCCGAGTGCAATACACCTTGCGATGCAGTGCTGCCCTTCACAAAGTGTTAGCGTTTAAACTGCTGACCAGATCCGCTAAAATCCGTATTTATAAAACCATTAGGCCAATCCTTATGCACGGTTGTGAGGCATGGACACTGACACTTGGAGAGGAGAATATGCTGCTAGTCGCAGAAAGAAAGATACTTCGCAAGATCCTCGGGCCGAAACAACGACTGGATGGAAGCTGGAGAGTTCTAAAGAACGCGGAAATAGAAGACCTGGTGGCTGAACCTAATATTATAGGAGAGACCAAAGCTCACAGACTTCGCTGGCTTGGCCACCTCGAGAGGATGGGGGAAGATTGGAAAGTGAAGAACGCATTCCATGGTTGTCCGGAAGGGCGACACCCTGTTGGACGACCACGGTATCGCTGGAAAGACATGATCGAGGCGGATCTGAGCGAACTCCGAATCTGAAATTGGCAAGAGCTAGCGCAGGATCGAGGAAAGTGGCACACCCTGGTATCGGAGGCCAAGATTCACTTTGGGTCGCTGAGCCAACGGAGTAAGTAAGTAAGTAGTAAGTACAACCGCCATCTTGGATTTTAAAACAGATCATTTTCGAAATCTACACCCCCTAATTAGCCGGCAACGATAGATAGATCTGGGCATCTGGCAGCTTTTAATGGGAGGTCAGAGTGATTCACCAACAAAAATTTTCTGTTGGAAAAAAGTAATACCTAAATAGGTAAAAATTGCCCAAGTTTTCTCATTTATAGAGGACAGAACGACAAACGACAAACTATGAATGATGAAGGCCGGTGAAAACTTTTTGTAGAGGGCGCTGTTCCGGATTCCATACAACTGCATACAGTGAGAGAAGATGAATGGTCCTTAACAATGTACTGAAACTATATACAGTCAGAAGGCTTTTCTTAGGGGAAATCTTCCCTGTCGCTTTATTCTACAGCATTTTAATTTTAGAGTATTTTGGAAACTTTAGAATTTCACTTAGGGACCAATTCGAGATGAAACAGTTAGTAGTTTTCGCTAAAATAAATAAAAACTACTTCCCACCATACACATTTTGCTTTTCTAAGGACCATTGTTGGAAATTTCATTTTGACAGTTCCCCATTATATATGATATGGCGTCGTTTGGCACAATTTTTTTCCAACAAAAACTTTAGGCAATGATATAATTTAATTATTTGCATAATTTATTATCATATAGAATTAAGAAAATTATATTAAACTTAGAACGCTAGGATTTGTCTTTTTGAAGTGGTTTACATTATTTGACCTCTACCAATGAACAGCTGCCAGATGTCCGGAGCTAGAAAAAAGCATAGGATAGCAAACTAACTAGGTTTCGTTGCTCTCATTATTGTGTCATATCTGACGTAGCCAGCTCTCCGTCGTCTTTATTGATAACTATCATTAATGTTTATTTAAAAACGTGTATATACGATCATATAATATATAATAGTGCATACACGTTTTTGTACGATATGATGTACATGTTCGAGTGAATCTGGCTCCTCGTCTTTGAAGCCGTTGCCTCTCAAAACCCATTCATTTGGCTTTTTAGACAAGTACCAGAAAATACATGTACCTCGATTGTGGGTGGATTAATCATCGCGTAGTCCCGCCTCCTTGCGAACGCGGTCATATGGTAGTTCGCTCAGACTAAAGGCTCAAAGATAGTTCACTTGGAACAAACGACAAAACGAAATTGAAGGGTTTTCGTAACCCTTCAATTCAATGTTCACACCGTGGTGTTCGCGAAAGAAATGGCACAAATAATGAATATTCACACCGATACTTCGTAAGAACTATTATATAATCTGTGCCGATACATAAACAAAAACACAGTTCCAAACTTCCCAAAACGATGCGTCGCACGCGCTCCAAATTCTTCCGCCCCTTCGCCACACCAAAGGTAACCGTATTACAATGCAATAAGGTACTTCTTAACCGCAAGCAGCGGCAACTTGGCGGCTTTGTCAAAGGCGCCGCCGCTTCGACACCGCGCTAGACATACGGTCGTCCAACGTAAATTTACAATTTTGCTCTTATTGTCATTAGGAAAAGGATAAAAATTGCATGAGCATAGAAAGGGAAACCCCTTCAAGAGCTACCAACGCTACCCTTTCGAAAGGCTTTTTTAAGCGCTTGAGAAGGTATCTGATATTCGTTAGGGGAACTGCTTACCCGTATTTAAAGCGCTTTAAATAGCTAAATGAATGGGTATTGAGAAGCAACGGCTTTGGCGAGCAAAGCCTTACGAAAAACCCTTTCAAAAACCCTCGAAGGGGATACCGTATTTATAGCGCTTTAATAGCCAAATGAATGGGTTTTGAGGAGCATCGGCTTTGGTAAGCAAAGCCTTACGAAAAACCCTTTCAAAAACCCTCGAAGGGGATACCGGGCGGGTCCCTGGTTGTCATAAATTAATTTGGCAAGTTAGATTGCGAGCTCTAACATCCTCAGTTGAATAGCGAAAGCTTTCCATTTTGACTACCCCCTGGATATGACATTTTATTATTTTCTCCCCGTTTTGTGTTTGTTTTGTTTCACATTCGAGTTGTTGGTCTCTTTTGACGGAAACCTACAAAAACACAGATTAGCTAGACCAGTAAGTGGTTATTAACTGACTCTAGTGTCTCTAGTAGTAAGACTGACTCTGAAGTAAGGCAAATATTTGAATATTTTCAAGTGCTTACATTCACGCCAAACTATAATATTTTACTAGGCATTTTCTACAGACCCTAATCTTAACGAGTTATGTACTTGTTTTTTAATAATCAGGTTTTGAGGTGTCGTTAAATTCATTTCAGGAGTGAGAGTGACACATACCATGTCATGACAAATAATATTTAAGGGGTACAAAAAATTGTCGCATACAATAGGTGTGTTATTTATAGAATTCTCAATGTTTAATAAAACTGATGTTTGACAAAAGAAAATGGTCAAAAATCACGTTGTCTCTCCCTAACGCACAGCGCCGATGGCGACATCTCTTTTTCGCTCACTTGACTGTCTTTAATGCTTGAAGCATTAATTCATCATCCAATCGCACTGAAGCAATTGAATACTACAGCTTCTTGTTATATTATATGAAAGTAAATTCAACCTGTGTCCTTTATTTCTTAGACCATTAGTCAGGACTAATTATAATCGCAGCAGAAGTTCACAAGAGAAGTTGCTCTGAGCTGACTTACGACGGGACTTAGCCTTCGTTTGTTTACCGCAACTTGGAACATGCAACTTGGCCGTAACATGCAACTTACCGGCCTGATTGCAATTTAATCGGAGACTTTGTTGGAGTTGAAAGAATTATACAATTATGCAACTTCTTGGAGAGAGTTAAAGTTTTGAAACGTATAACTAACTAAGTTTCTTGTCAGCCTACATGTTAGGACTACCACTCACAGCGTGTAGTATACATTATAAAAAATATTGTTGATACTTATTTTTGTTTGTATTTTAGTTTAAATTCCTATTATTATTATTTTTTATTACATTTAATCTATTCATTGTACTGTTTTAAATTAATTATTTATTTATGAATTGGAGGCTTGACTAGGTTTTTTATTTTATTTGTAACTAAAATAGCACCCAATTGTAGTCTAATGACCTATTTCACAATCTCCAGTTAAAGCATATCTGTCAGATACATGTTTGCTGTCCTTTTCTTTTATATGACTGTAGAAAAGGATAGCAATAATTTTAACTGGCAGATAAGTTTATCTGGAGATTGTGAAACAGGCCCTTAGTCTTATTTTATGTTTAATGTACTAACAAAGAAGTGTAATTAGTAACATTATATGGGTCGACATCTGAAATAAATACGACCGATAAAAATTTATTTCTGATCAAAGATCCATAATATGTTAGTACTTATCTAGACCTAATAACTATGTTAGTTTGAGCATACAAATACATAAATTAAAAACAAAAACCAAATAAAAACAAAAACTTCCTATTTGGCCCTTCCGATGGCGACTTTGACCCAGTATTTTGTTGTAGGACAGTCTAGGCCTTCCGATAATATCCTGAGGAGGCTATTGCCACTGCAACGCACTCGCCTAAGTAGTAATCCAACACAGTACAATACAATAACGCACAGGATAGGGATTCTTATCATAACCAATTAATCATTTATTAGTTTATTCGTTGCAAACATGTCGTTACAAGGATATACTTAAATCAAAATAAGTACAGGCATGCAGCCAACTATTGGCTTAGCCATATAAAACAAAATATTGCTACTTTAATTATTATGTATATGTTACTTACTAATACAGTCAACTCTAGAGTAAATCGTTGCGCTTTTACTATGTAGCAACTGCGCTATGTCAGATCAGTTTAACGACTACTTGCTATGTCAGTAAATTTGTATTTTTTAGGGTTCCGTACCTCAAAAGGAAAAAACGGAACCCTTATAGGATCACTTTGTTGTCCGTCTGTCTGTCTGTCTGTCTGTCTGTCAAGACCATTTTTCTCAGGAACGCGTGGAGGTATCAAGCTGAAATTTATATCAAATACTTAAATCTATTGTCCCTTGGAGCTGTGAAAAAATCAAACTTAAAAGCCAACGCAATCAAAAGATACAGTCGTTTATGCTGCAAAGTTTAGAGTTTTTCGGCACTCGCAAAACCTACGGGGTACTTCCCGTGAACTCAGAAACTTGAAATTTGGCACGAAGTAACGTCATATAGCATAGACCATGGAAAAACTACAAAAAGTAGACATTTTTAGTAAAATCATAAATTTTTTTTTTTTTTTTTAATACTACCTTTTTCCTCGTAAACGCGTGAAGGTATTAAATTGAAATTCATGTCAAATACTCAAGGCTATAGGATTTTTCATATATAGCAAAACCAAACTTTTATGTCAACGCAATCAAAAGAAATAGCAATTTAAGTCGCATATTTTGAAACTGAGTACTCGCAAGAAACTCAAAACCTAAAGGGTACTTCCCGTAAACTCAGAAATTTAAAACTTGGCACGAAGAAACTTCATATAGCATAAACAAAGGAAAAATTACGAAAAGTAGACATTTTTAGTAAAATCATACAATTTTGTTTTTTTTAATATTAAACTTACTACCTTTTTCCTCGTAAACGCGTGGAGGTATTAAATTGAAATTCATGTCAAATACTCAAGGCTATAGGACCTTTCAGATGTAGCAAAACCAAACTTTTATGTCAACGCAATCAAAAGAAATAGCAATTTAAGTCACATATTTTGAAACTGAGTACTCGCAAGAAACTCAAAACCTAAAGGGTACTTCCCGTAAACTCAGAAACTTGAAACTTGGCACGAAGAAACTTCATATAGCACAAACAAAGGAAAAAATACGAAAAGTAGACATTTTTAGTAAAATCATACAAAAAATATTTTTTTTAATTTTAAACTTACTACCTTTTTCCTCGTAAACGCGTAGAGGTATTAAATTGAAATTAGTAATAAACATACTACAACTTTTGCTTGTTATAGGTTTGTACGGAACCCTCGGTGCGCGAGTCTGACTCGCACTTGGCCGGTTTTTTTAGATATAAAACAAAAAAATTAACATAAAAACAAAACAAAAACGCAACACGAGGAAACAATGAATAAAATGTCACATACAGGTGTACCTTGTAAAATTGGAAAGCTTGCGCCATTCAACTGAGGATGTTAGAGCTAATCTAACTAGCCAAATTAATTTATCTATGACAACCTTAACAAGTCGAATTCAATTTAACGCGTGTCGTGCAATGTTACGGCTACCGTGGCGGTGTAGCGCATCTGGTATGTTCGCCCCGAACCGAGTAGATGACTTTTACACTGTAATGCGTAAAAGGCATTGGTCTTTTGTCGGAAGAGTGAGTGAATCGGCAAACATGTTATTTCGCAAGCAAGGTCTCGTAAATCGTGGATTTATTTAATTATTGTAAGGTATTTTAATTTTATTTATTTCAATCATATGCAGTTTGTATTTTATTGTATTTTATTTTAATGTAATGGGTTTATACCTGAATAAAGTTTTTTTTTTAATTTAACTTTTTCTTGATTGTTCATTTTTTCCTTAACTACAATACATTAGGCGTACGTTTTGCAACAACAAAAATAATCCACGTTTTAACTTATGTATGATGTAGATTTGAAAATACATTTTACTATCGTATTCATAAAAAACCGGCCAAGTGCGTGTCGGACCACGCATAGGAGGGTTCCGTACCTTCAATGTAATAAAAACCAAACTAATACCAAAAGGTCGTATATGATGCCTATGGAAGAAGTTTTTTGGAGATAACTCAAAAATGGCTGAACCGATAATGTTCAAAATAATTTTCGTAGAAAGTATATGATAAGGCACATCGCCTCAAATTTTTCATATTTTTTGGACTTACGGTTCAAAAAATACCGGGTGGGGGGGGGAACACAATTTTTCTGACTTTCGTAGCGATTATTTCAGAAAATATTCACTTAATCACAAAATGGTCAAAGAAACCTCAATGTTATTTTTAAAAACCTATAGATTGATGTATCACATGTTGATATATGATTAATGGCTGTGACATACGGACGGACAGACAGACAGACATGACGAATCCATAATAAGGGTTCCGTTTTTTGCCATTTGGCTAGGGAACCCTAAAAACGTAATTTTGACACTTCACTGCTTATTGCATAGTACTTGTTCTTGTAGGTACTTACCTACATATATATATCATCAAAATATACTTACACAGAGTAAATACCTATACAAATTGTTACCCAGTAAATAGTATAGGTACTTCCATTCTTTATAGGATGCATTTTGCCCTAATCTCTCCTATTTATAATTCCAACTTCGCAAAACCTACTAACCCATTTCTCCTTATTGCTCATATAGTTTACGTCTAAAAATTAACAAATATAACTAATCAAAGTATGTTTAAAAGGTTGACCCTTTTCAATCTGAACAGCCAGTTTTCAGACAACGGCTCCTAAACTTTTAATTCGTTTTTCACTTCGGTATGAAAATATTTCAATCGTTTTAATTATGCCCGGATAGGCGGAAAACATTTTATTACGGAGTAACGCTTTTGTGTATAATTTCTGTAACGAGTTTTGTTTGTTTTGCACTTACTGTTTCGCTGTTTTGTTTATGCACTTCTGTGTCTAGTTATTGCGAGTTCAAATGACGGGAATATTTTATAAGTCATATGATCCACGTATGGGCCCAGGAAATAAGTGACAATCCATATTGAAAGGGCCGTTATAACAGCCAGAGCTTACGTTGTAGTCTTTGTACAGAGTCAATAATAAGGGTCCTTTAAATAAGGATGTCACACAAAAAAATAACAATATGTCATTGCATCCTGAGTCTATTTAAAAACAAAAATAATTATGCCATCATTACATCGGAGCGACAATAAACCCTACTGCAAATTTAGATTTTCTTTGCTACACTTTCTAAAAAAACAAAGCGGTGAAAATCAATTTATATGGCCGCCGTACAAAATGTCCTCTAATCATACTATTACAGCAACCAAAACTTACTATACAGAACTGTTAAGTATAATTAGTTGATCTTACTCCGAGTTTGCAACTGAATTCAACCTCATAGGTGAAACGTTGCACGTAAGTTATTCACTAAGTCAGTTGCAAAGACAAACCAACCGACATTGCACTGGCTTATGACATTGCCGCTACAATAATATTGCAAGTTTGCATGTTAGTATTGAGCTTACATATGTTGCTCCAATCTTGGTAAGTTTAGGAGATAAATGTGTCAGTCCACGGAAATAGTACATTACAGCAGAGGCTGGGAAAATGAGGATTTCCGGCCAAGTAGGTGGTATGGACATACGATAGGGATACGAGGCCAGGAATTCGTTTTCACAAACATTCAATTATTTCATTGAAAAGCAAAAATATTTAAAAAAAGTTTCAGACATAAGACTACTAAAACTCTACTCGTTTACTTGCAGTGTTATTTCCACTTCAGACACCTTCATATTTAGGTTTTTTTAGAATTTTTAGTATATATTTAAATAAGCTTAATAAATACGTAAACTTTTTTCGAACAAAACAATACAATTTGCATTGATCGACAAAGTGGGCTTTTTCACTAAACTCATCCACAGTTTTTGATCCATAATTTTTACACGAGGGAAAAATAAACGAGCACCGTAAATGTCTCAAAAACATTAACAGATTGTAATAAAATTTCGTACTAGCTGTTACATATCATATACATACATAAGATACCTCAAATTCTCAAAGGTTAACTGGAAAAGATCTCTTTTAGAAAATACGTTTGCCTCTGTACGACTTATGTCTTTTTTTTTTCTTTTTTTTAAAGTTGCTTTCTACCGCTATAAATATCTAAGTATAACAACAGCAAAAGTTAAAAATAGTTTTTCTTCTTATATGGGTAACCGACAATTTCTTCACCTAAGTACAGTCTCCTGTAATAGTATCTTCCTCCATAAATATATAAGAGCGTGTCACATATTTTTGCGGCCTTCGCTGAGGAACATGCTATAGCAGGTGACTGTAATTAACTTATTCTTGAAATCGCTCTGTCCTTCATGAACACCACAAATTGAATTCATGCTTGTTCTCTCTTTAATTAAGATACATAGTAGATACCGTAAAATCATATCCTCAATTTATGAATCCGGCTTATAACAGTCTTTTAGTACAGTATTCTTCATAAAGTTTAACTACTTTTGGGTGGTAAAATTCTTATTAGACATAAATTACATCTGAGGTGATCTATAACATTGTTGATATTGTTACTTAGTTACCTTTCTATGATGGATCAAACTACGAAGTCGGTTTAAAGCAAAGTTTGAGTAAACCTGAGTCATGTCACATCAGTATTATGTTAAGAGCCTTTTTACATTTCCACTAGCGCCGCTGTTCAATGATTGTGATTTAACGACAGATACAGGGTGCCGCTATGTACTTTATTTTGTATTTGAATACATCAAACTGATTATTACGTTGCTATTTTCGTCGATCTATGAGCTCAAAAAAAAACGGCTGATTAAGTTTGGATGCATAGATGATTGATGGACGTAATACGTATTAAGTTATGTGGGTGTGTTTAACCGAACTGTTTTAATGTATTCAAAACAAATCATTTTTGTTAGTGGTTTTAATTATGTCTCAAATCCATTTTATCCATCCATCTTTACCTTCTATGTTATTTTCTTATTTAAAGCTATGTTATATACAAAATTAGTCTAGAATTGCTTTAGACAGTGCTGCGAGTATTGTGCCTAATTATTGCGTATTTGCTTTAGATTTTTTTTGTAAAGAATGAAGCTTATATTATTTACTAGCTTTTTCCCGCGGCTTCGCCCGCGTACTAAAAGTACTAAAAAAGGAGGTTCTCAGTTAGACTCGTATGTTTGTATGTAGGAATGTATGTTTGTCCGCGATCATCTTGCGTTTCGCTGAACTGATTTAGAAGCGGTTTTCGGAAAAGTATTCGTTACATTCTGGAGGTTTCGGCATACCAGGTTTTGAAGAAGGCGATTCCCTCATTTTTTATTTTAAAGAAATTATTGCAATAATTGTTTAATTGTTACGCCATCAACGACTTACTACTGAGAGATTATGATTAATACAGATTTCTACTCTTGAATAGAATCTTTTCCCCGCGACTTCATTTGCGTGGAATTAGTAATCCACCCTCCTTTTTACCCGCTTAAGGAATGACTTCTGGAATAACAACTATTATATATCCTTCCCCAGAACGCAAAATATCTCCATACCAAATCATCTAAATAGGTTCAACGGTTATTAATTTCCCATACAAACTTTTAACCCCCGTTTCACCCCTAGAGGGTTGATTTTCGGGATAAAAACTATCCTATATTTTTTACCGCGACTCAATCTATATAATATGTACCAAGTTTCATTTCAATCGTCTGTTCAGCGGTTAATAATTCGCCATACAAACTACCAACATGTTTTTTACCCCTCTAAGATTGATTTTCGGCTTAAAAAATATTCTATATTGTTTCCTGGGACTCAAACTATATCCACAACAAAATTATCTTAATCGGTTCGCGGTAAAAAAATCTCCATACAAACCTCCAACCCCCATTTCACCCCCTTAAAGATCGATTTTCGAGATAAAAACTGTCCCATGTCGTTTCCCGGTACACAAACTATCTCTATACCAAGTTTCATCTAAATTGGTTCAACGTTTAAAAATTCCCCATACAAACTATCAACCCCCATTTCACCCCCTTAAGTGTTAATTTCGTAATCAGCGACCCGATAAACCATACCCAATACCCATGAAAGAAACAATACCCATGTTGATATTAAAAAATTTGTCACCACATTTCCCGCTAATGGGTTGAATTCTCAAAAAAGCTGAAACACTTGTTTTCTCATTTATCGTTAGGAATACTCCTGTAAAGTTTCGAATAAAATAGTTGAACTAATCTCGTTTCCCATACAAACTTTGAACCCCATTTCCCCCCTTAGGAGGTAAATTTAAAAAAAATATTTCTTAGTGCATCCCTACGCCTTATAAGGAGCCTACGTACCACATTTGGAATCTCTAGAACCAGCGGTTTGGGCTGTGCGTTGATATGTCAGTCAGTTTCTTCTTTTATATATTTAGAAGAAGATTGCAATTTGGCACAAATACTTTCAAGAATTTTCATGTCCACAATATTAAATTTCAAAATCGATGCCATTTTCTTAATTAACGTCCCAAAAAATCACAAAAACGACACCCATATGGATATTTAGACATTTCAACCCCATTGTACCCTAACAGGGGAGATGGTATTTCACTTCCGCTACGTCGGATTTTAAAATCGTTGTTGTTTTCGTAATCACCGACCCGATAAACCATAGAAACAATACCCCATGTTGATTTTCAGACTTTTTGACCACATTTCCCCCTTTTAGGGGTTGAATTCTCAAAAAACCTGCAACACGTATTTACTCATTTATTGTTAGGAATGCTTCTGTGAAGTTTCGAATAAAATAGACTAACTAATCTTGTTTCCCCATACAAACTTTGGACCCCCATTTCACCCCCTTAGGGGATGAATTTTGAAAAATCCTTTCTTAGCGCACCCCTAGACCTTATAAGGAACCTACGTGCCAAATTTGGAATCTCTAGAACCAGCGGTTTGGACTGTGCGTTGATAGATCATGTCAGTCAGTCACCTTTGAGTTATATATATATAGATTCGGTTCCAGCCTAAATATTAGTAATTATTTTTAACGAATGTCAGAAACATGGATCTATAAAAATGTTTTGCTGCCGAATTTATTTCTAAGCGTTTCAAACGTCAACGTCGAGTTGATTGGTTCACAGTCATCAGATTTAGTTTTAGTTTAGTTACAGGTTTAGAACCACTTATTTAGTTTTCTGCTGACACCTGTACGCCTAGCATATATTGACGTGTGACGCGCGATTTCATACTTCAAGCGCGACTCGAACTATGACGTGACAGGCGACAACGTAAGATATGCTAGCCCTACTGACGCTACTGAAGCTACGTATAGTGTCAAGCTGTAAGAGAAGGTACAGTCGACTACAAAGAGATGTATCCACTTTTTCACCTTATTGCGTTGGAGTAAGGTCCAAAAGTGGATACATCTCTTTGTAGTCGACTGTACAACCCCAATTCTATTGGGGGATTAAATGGGACGATACCATTTTACGCAGCGTTCAGTTTTAGGTCAAGACCAAAGCGGTCCGGGCGCAAAACATGCCAAAATTTAATAGACGCGGCGATAATAGAACTAGAGCCCACGACACTGAACCTAGTTTGATAAGTCTCTTAGATGAGATATGTATAATTAGCAGTGATCGGGGATTTCTATGCCACACCGCGGGATATCAAGTCGAAATGGTAATATGGATACGCCGCTTGGCCCGCGATAGGAACAAAACTGTTCGAAAAATAAACGCTATTTCGGTGTTGGTAATTCGTTTATAAAATAAAGGACTGTAAAATAACAGTGTTGGTTATGATTTAAAGAAAAAATATTATTAAAAAAAAAGTTATACAAAAATGTTCTTATAAGTACATATAATAATTTAAGTACTTAAAACATTTTTAAAAAACCGTACATATGTACGTACGTATTTCTATTTTAACAGTTATGTCGGGATGTTGTTTGTCGTTAAGACACGTGATATTTTTGCACTTAATAATATAATGAGTGCCAAAAGCAGCTGCAGTGCGGTTTGTATTTACAATGTCATTCTACGGTGCTAATAATTAGTAGATAAGATAAGCGTTTGAAGAAGTGATTCAGTCGGCTTAGATAAAGGGTTAGTATTTCTCCTCATTGTTTTGTCTCGTGTTTTGTTGTTATTGGTTGAAACAGATGAGAAAAGGACAACAATAGATTAAATGACAATAAGGTCAAGGGTAAGTAGTAAACACATTTACTTTAGTACTTCGGTTCGTTAAGTTCGCACGTTGTGATTATTATCCCTTACGACTGCTGTGGCTTTTTTTAAAGGACTTTTGATTGTAATATTGATTTATTACTGGGATTAAGGTTTTTAAACCTTACTGTCAAGCATCATTGCCATGTCGCGGAGAGCTCGCCGCATGCCTAAAGAAGAAACTGTACAGAGTTGGATATAACCCTATGTCGAATTGCTGTATGAATCGACTAGGAACTCCATTTATTGCACAAAGTGTGAAATCAACATTGGTTGCCGAAAAAGTACGGTGAAGAACCACGTCGAAGGAAATAGACATACAGGAAAAACTCGAAAAAAATAAGATTTTTTACTATGACCTGATCCAGTTTCTGATTTTATACAACATTCCCTGGAAGCAAATTGAAAACCCGGCCTTCACATCTTTTTTTGAAAAGTATTTGTGCTGCACATGCCTTGATAATATGGTGATAGCCTTTCATTGCCCAGTGAAACGACGATAAGAAAAACATATTTAGAAATGTTTTATCGTGACAAAATAAGTGCTATACACGGCCAGATTGAGAATGAAAAAATATGGATATCACTCGACGAAACAACGGACTTCCTTGGCCGATACATAGTGCATTTACTGGTAAAGCCGTTGAACATAGATGCTTCTAAAAAAACATATTTGGTGGCATGTAAAATGTTAGAAATAGTAAATGGGGAAACGATTTCTAATTTTGTTGTTGAATGTTTGAAACAATTGTGGGGCGATTCATACGAAAGCAAATTTGAAAATGTTTTGTTAATGTGTATAAACAGCGTAGCATATATGTTAAAGGCGCCTTTTAAAAAATATATTTCCAAAGTTGAAGCATGTAACTTGTTTGGCTCATGCTCTTCATCGGGTGGCGGAAGATATTCGGACGTAGATGCTTTGATTGCAAACCTTAAAAAAATATTTCTGAAATCTCCGAGTAGAGTCAGAATATTGAAGGAAAAATTCCCGAACATGCCTCTACCTCCTAAGCCTGTTGTTACAAAGTGGGGAACTTGGCTTTCAGCAGTCTCATATTATGTTAAATATTTTAACGAAATAAATACAGTTGTAACAAGTTTAAGAGCTACGGAAGCAGTATCAATAAAAAAAACTAAAGCAATATTAAGGACGCCCAATATAAAGAGCGATTTGGATTATATTAATGAACATTTTAGCATAATCGAGGTCGCCTTAGTTAAACTACAGGAACGAGATACGTCAATCATCGATGCCCTAGAAATCTTTGATGAAGTCCGGATAGTTGTAAGTTGGAGTAATAGTTTACGCATAGAGACTAAACTAGAAGCAGTCATGGCTCGAAATCCGGATTAAGATCTTGTCAGAGCATACGCCGAACAAATATCACACGAATCCGCACCCGATGAAATTTCTATATACAAATTCGCCCCGCTAACGTCGGTTGAAGTAGAAAGGTCATTTTCGGCTTATGACTGTATCTTAGATGTCAAGCGAAATAGATTAACATTAGATAACATTGAAAAAATTATGGTTTGTTATTTTAATTTTATAGAGACCAAAAGTAATAAAAAATAATATGTCGTTTAACATTCGAAATAAATGATAATGTATAATATACAATTTTTATGTGAAAACTGACTGTTATTTTCAACCGACTTCAAGATTTCGAAGGAGGAGGTTATCAATTCGTCGGGATCTTTGTTTTTGCTATTTTTTTTTTTTTATGTATGTTCACCGATTATTCGAAGACGGTTGGACCGATTTGGAAAATTCTTTTTTTGTTTGAAAGCGTATACTTTACAGTTGGTCCCATTGTGACCATGTCAGGATCTGATGATGGGATCCTGGAGAAATCGAGGGAACTCTTCAACTATTATAGGCACACCTATGGTGATTTGAGTATTTTTTACAGCAGATCGAGCATTTGGTGTTGGAAAGGTGGATGCTTAGTGAAGTCGGTTCTTTTTTGTTTAAAATTATTATATATATGTTTACTTACCTAGTTTTAAAATCTTTTATTAGCAATAAGTTATAGTCTGATTTCATACAATTTCTAAGATTTTAATTCTATGTAATTTGTTGATTTTTGAAAGATAATAAAGAATATTGTTTATGTAAGTCACGTTTTTTTATTAAAAGAAGACCAACGCGTAACCAATGTATCGTTCTACTGACATTTATTTTTACGCGTTTCCTACCTGCAACATGGGTCTCGACTCGGTCGTTGAAAGGCTATGCAAAACTGATAAGGTAACGCGAGCTTAGTGGTTTTATTGATATATTCAATTGATCTGTAATCAAATTTTCAATTATTAATAATAATAATATATGCAATGCATGATTAATTGATTAACAGTAACACGTCAAAACACTCTCCTATATCGCACACGAATCCCGGAATCCCGCGGCATATCCATACATACGGCACATAATGATTGAGGTCATTCACCCCAAGTGGCATAGAAATCCCCGATCACTGATAATTAGTCACGTCTTTAATGGGGGAACACGAAATGCCGATGCTGCAATACAAAAAAATTGGCGGCATATTTTTTTTTTTTTTATTTATTTAAAAATCCGTTTTCTAGTATGGTAAGTCTCGCAGATTTCCTTTGTTCCTCGAAGCAGGAGAGGCGTAGGGCTACACGATAATGCGGTGCTGCAAGCCCCCGTGCGTGGCCTTGTCAATGGCAGCAGCATCAAAAGTTTGCAGATGTACACTGAGAAAAATTTCCTCTGCCGCGCTACGTAAATTAAGGACAAAAATCGACCACAATGACGTGTGTAACCCGCTCCATTACGCGTACGTAGTCAGTCATACGTAGTCGGCATACTGACACTCAACATGCAGCGGGTTACGTAATTTACTCGTGGTCGATTTTTGTACGTACGTACGTAGCCCGACATCCGGCTACGTATACGTAGTGCGCAAGTCGCACTGAATACTCCTGAAACTACGACTGCAACACCCGTATGCTATCGTTGCGGGTACAGTAGAACATGGTGAACCATACGTGTGTACCATGGCGGCTTACGTACGATACTGTAGCGGGCACAGTAAATAATGGTAAGCCATACGTGTGCACCGTAGCGGCATACGTACGATACTGTGGCGAACGCAGTAAATAATGGTGAGCCATACGTGTACACCGCGACGGCATACGTACGATACTGTGTCTGCCACATTAAAGCACGGTGAGTCATACGTGTTTACCACTGCGGCATACGTACGATACTGTGGCGGGCACAGTAAAGCATGGCGAGCTATACGTCTGCACCATGGCGGTATACGTGTGATACTGTAGCTGGCACAGTCAAGCACGGCGAGTCATACGTTTGCACCACGGCGGCATACTTACGATACTATGGCGGACACAGTATAACATGGTGCGCCATACGTGTGCACCATGGCGGCATACGTAGGATACTGTGGAGGCATACGTAGGATACTGTGGCGGGCACAGTAAAGCATGGTGAGCCATACGTCTGCACCATGGCGGTATACGTGTGATACTGTAGCTGGCACAGTCAAGCACGGTGAGTCATACGTTTGCACCACGGCGGCATACTTACGATACTATGGCGGACACAGTAAAACATGGTGCGCCATACGTTTGCACCACGGCGGCATACTTACGATACTGTGGCGGGCACAGTCAAGCACGGTGAGTCATACGTTTGCACCACGGCGGCATACTTACGATACTATGGCGGACACAGTAAAACATGGTGCGCCATACGTTTGCACCACGGCGGCATACTTACGATGCTGTGGCGGGCACAGTCAAGCACGGTGAGTCATACGTTTGCACCACGGCGGCATACTTACGATACTATGGCGGACACCGTAAAGCATGGTGCGCCATACGTGTGCACCATGGCGGCATACGTAGGATACTGTGACAGGCACAGTAAAGCATGATGTGTCAGACGTATTAACTGTCGTAGTAGAGGTAAGGTACCGTTGCCGGTACAGTAAGGCATGATGAACCGTGCGTATTTACGACGGCAGCGTACGTACGATACTAGTGCGGGAACAGTAAAGCACGGTGAACCATACTTATTTACCACGCCAGCGTACGTACGATACTGCTGCGGGTATAGTAAGGCATGGTGCACTATACGTGTAACGTATGGCACACCATGCCTTACGATACTCGCACCTGTATTTTCCTTATGCCATGGTACCTATAGGTGTTTAGATAATTATTATGAATATTAACCAATCAAAGTCAATAAAATTTTGTAGACACGATCGAGAAACTAATACCTAGGTCTGTGGTTTATTACATTTTCGTAAATATGTATAGTTTAAATATTGCAGGGAGTTTTGAATGAAAATATTAAAACCCCCTGCAATATTTAAACTATACATTTTTACGAAAATGTAATAAACTACAGACCTAGGTATTAGTTTCTAGACCATGTCTACAAATTTAAATTGACTTTGATTAGTTAGTATTCAAAATAATTATCTGAACACCTTTGCATGTACGGCCAGTGTCATAAATATGTATACAAGAGCTCAAAAATATCTACAACCTCTATGTCACTGACAAAAATATTGGTGTTTACATATTTTGACTAAATGGCTGTATATATATTAATGATGCTGACTGTACCATGCCAGTATAAGGAAAATATCGAGGTGCGAGTATCGTAAGGCATGGTGTGCAATACGTAACACGTATAGTGCACCATGCCTTATACCTGCACCAGTATTGCATGAACTCGGGCGTGTGTCTAATTAGACATACTTGATTTTTAGGTTTCCGTTTTTCCTTTTTTGAGGTACGGAACCTTAAAAATTAAGTATGTCTAATAGCCATCCATCTATGTACGTATGGTGAATGGTATGGTGCCTTATTGTCCCGAACTAGTATCATACCTCTTATTTTTCTTCTCAGCGTATATATTTGTCCACTACTGGACATATGCCTCTCCCATGGTTTTTCTATGTCGTCCTCGATGCGGCGTGTCTGGTCGAGGTCGGCCCTGCCATCTTAGGAATGGCGGTCTGCCCACGCTTCGACTTCCCGTTCCTACCTCTACTATAACAGTTAATACGTTTTATACACATTATGTTTTATAGTACAACCTGCACTGGTAACATATATCTACTTATAAATAATGGTGCGGGTACGGTAAAGAATGATGTATCATTAAAAGCTGACCAGATGTTTTCAAACCCGCGTGTGGTGTGGTATTTTTCAGATTTAATTTATTTTACTGGCAATAGTTACGTCATTGTCATTTTGACAGTTCCATGTCAACAGTGCAAATATGTCATTATTAGAGTAGAAATAATTGTGATAAATATTCAACAAAATGCTGCAGAAATTTCACGAACATAAAAATCTAAATTGTACAATAATCTTTAAGTTAAGGAAATCGGAATGATTTCAGTTTATTGACATATCGACGCTGTTGAATTTGATGTTGACATGACAGGGTATTTTTTGTCATATGAATCGTAAAAGTCGCGTATCGGTGTAAAGGGTGTTTTTTTAAACTCTGGTCAGGCTTTATCTACTGGTGTTGAACTGTTGCGATATTAGTGCGGCTATATTATTGTTATTATACAAAATAATTTTATAGCAAACTTAACAGCTGCACCGATATAGCACCAAAGTCCGGATCTGTAAGTGAGAAGCATACAAAAATTGGTAATTTAGATAAAATAATACTTCACGATACATATACATTCAGTGTACACAGCAATGATACAACATTTTTTAATTTTTTAAACTTTTACAAGGTTAAGAAATTCTGAAGAAGTACTGTTCTCAAACCCCGTACAAGTTTTATAGGCTTCCGTGGTTAAAAGTATATACACGTAAAAGCTTCAAATTATTTATTTTCAATCGTAAAATTCAGACATACAAAAAACACAACAAGCTTAATTAATCAGACTATTCTGGAATTACATGGCCGTCAACTTGGCGTACCTGCCCGTCGTCAGGCTATTTACATTTGTCCGCACCTTTTTGTTACCGTTTTTTGTTAGTGGGGACACATTGGAAAAAAATCTTACTTGTTCCTACCAGGGACAAATGGGTATGATTTCTTCCCACTTTTCCCCAGTGGGACATTACAAATGGGAAAAAACATCACTTGTCCATTGGGTATTATTATTTTCTATGAAAAGTTAATAAAGTATTCCAATAGCAAATTATTCGCGGCATTCATTCGACGAATCAATTTTTATTTTCTAAGAAATGTCAATAAAGTATTCCAATAGCAAATTATTCGTGGCATTCATCCGACGAATCAATTATTCGCGAATAAACAATCCGCGAATGAATCATCCGCGAATAAAAATAGCGCGAATTAATTATTCGAATAGGTAATTATCTAGATAAAAAATTATTCGAATAATACCCATCTCTGGACATCAAGTTACACAAAAAAACCACACCAAGCTTAATTAATCATACTACTCTAGAATTACATAGTCGTCAACTTGGTGTACCCGTGAAACATAATAAAGCTTCAATTTACTGACGGAGGGTTTCCGAAGGAAATTGAGCCAGCTGCTAATACACCACAAACTAGAATACAAATTGTTTGTTTCAATTGTGCGAAGATCTCAGATATTTGTTGCACGAGCCGGAGGCGGGTAAGTATAAGAGCAACCTAGGATTCCCGACCAAAGAATCACTAGTAAGGGTACCTTGGCATCAGTGGAGTCCGCGTGGTCGTCGCTGGAAACCAATGCGTCTAGGCCTACGGTAATAAACTTAACTTAAAACTCGTTCGCATACGAACGCTAACATACGGATAAACCTAACTAGTTGCGGAAACTATGTCGCAAGATCCGACTTTAAACTGATATAACCGGTATTCTACAAAAAAAAATACAAAATGTGGGGATCGCCCCGTTTTGGTAGCGATCCGAGAGCCACCTTTTGGCAGTAGGGGCGGTGCTCCCCTACCCCAGGGCCTAGGTGAAGATTAAACATCAATACAGAGTTTCGATACTTCTACTTTTACGAAATTTGACTGATTTTAAAAGCTTAAATAACACAATACGATGAAACAATACACACAACAAATAAAACTCAGTACTGATGTTTAACCTGAAGTTAAGTTAAAGAAACAAATTGGTGGTGGGCCCGCATTCACGCTTTTGCAAAATGGTAAGGTATGGGGTAAGTAAGATGTGTAAACTGTATCACCTACGGGCAACAGATCCGCACAGGTGGGTGTGTTTCTGAATTTCTGCACGTGTTGTATGCATGTAAGTGTGTGATGAGAGAAAAATAAACGAAGAAGGTTGGTGCTAATATGATGGGAAATCCTACCCCAAGGATACGTATGTCGTATGTGATGTGGCTACTGGTTTGGCCACGAGGAATCTTGTGTCTGCGGTAAGACAGGTAAAACAAACAAACTATAAATCGATGCATAGTTGTATAGCTTGCCGTAACAAAATGGACTTAGTCTTCTGCGAATTTGCTCAATACTGTGAAACAAAAGAGGTATAGACTATACATCGATTAAAGGTGCGACCACACCGCTGCTTAAGATACGGTGACGCTACGGAATCGCAGTGACGCATCGTATCCGTACCGTTTTTATCGCATGCCCTCCACACTGCTGCTCAAAATATGCTGAAGGTACGGAATCGCAATGACGTGCCGTAAACGTCACGACTTTAACGCAGGCTCTCCATACCGCTGCTCAAAATACGCAGACGCAACGTGTACGCGTGACGTGCCCCATACGAAATATTTTTGACGCGAACCTTCCAAACCGTATTTCAAGCAGCGGTGTGGAGAGCATGCGGTAAAGTCGTAACGTTTACGGCACGTCACTGCGATTTCGTATCGTCAGCGTATTTTGAGCAGCGGTGTGGTGGGCATGCGATAAAAACGGTAAGGATACGATGCGTCACTGCGATTCCGTAACGTCGCCGTATTTTAAACAGCGGTGTCGTTGCACCTTTATATACTTTGTGTGTATTATCTGTCTCACCTTAAATACAGCATCGTTCTATAATGCATTGTGATTTAGAATGAAATAATCGAAGATTTTCTACAAGAACTTGTACGGCTTTACGCGGTATTATCGGGTTAGCATATAGAGTGGAGACGAGACTTGCAGCATGGTGACCAAGAGAGTTTTCGTCTCTTTGAGTTGGTAGAGATTGTATTGCATTTGCTGTTTCGTAAGTTTCTTTGCTTGACGTTGAAGGTAAATTTGAGATATTGGCTTCTGTGTCTGTATCAATCGCATTGTTACTATTTGGATGAGGCAAGACTGACAATGATGACTGGTGGTCTCTAACTAAGTGCTTTTTGAAAGATGAAGAGGAAATATAATGACGATAACACCCTTGTTCACCACACCGAAATCCGGAAAATCCTACCGTTAATTTACAGAAATTTCGCACATGAGTTATAAGTAAATTCGTAGACGCATTGGCTTTTTTTCAATAGTAACACGTGAACATTTTTAAAGTATTAACTCTAGATCCGTTAAAAGAGTATTCACAGCCTGCGTGGGCCTGTCAAATTTAGTTTTAATATCGTAGAAACACAATTGAATAAAAAGCCATATGTCTCCAGCTTCCTCCGGGTAACAAGCTCCTGTCGACTGAAATATTTTAAATGCACAGTCTACTGCTGTTAGTAACTTGTTAAAACTATACAATGTGTCGTTTATAACTACATAAGCTACTTTTACCTCAATAACGTTAGGGCCAACAAAGATAACGAAGGGTTGAACTGTGCGGCCTAGCCTCTGCAGGTTCTCCTTTTTTTCAATGATATTGTTCGTTACGTCGGCTTCAGAAGCAGCTTGCGATATATAGCCGTCGCATAGCTCTGCTCTGGATGGCTTCCACGCTGGCTTTCCTTTTATTTTCCGTGCAGGTAAAATGTTGATGACATAAGCCAGCAACATCAAAGCAACATTGCTTGATGTCTCTGGTTCAGCTTCTGTATTCAAAGAAAAAAAGTTTCAGTTAATTTTTGAAACAAATTTTATGAAGGTTTAATAATAAGAACTAACATTTAAAAAAAAAACTTCGTACCGTTAATCAGTGCAATTATATTTGCTATTTTTCTTCTCGTGTCTTGGTCTCTAATTTTTCGCAATTTTAATGAAGCATATTTTATAATTTCTTCATTTTTGAGGGTAATAGAAGAAAATAGTTTGTTTTCCTTTCCCAGATACAGACGATTGAAATCGTTTATTAGCTGAAAAAAAAATACAATAAATGTACGTTCCCCTGGTGAGAAATGGTGGCAGGACCTTATGCAAGGTCCGCCCAGATCGCTACCACATAGCTTATTGGGTTGTTAAGAATAGCTTGTCTCTTTTACTTTAGTTCTGCAATGACGGCCGCGCGTGAGTGATACTTTTGCTGTTGCAAGTGTCTAGACTCTAGCTAGAGTCTGTGCGGAAAGAGAAAAATCGTGCCAGGAACGGGAACTAACATTATAAATTTTACATGGCAATCGAAATATAGACACTTGTCTAATAAATAATAAACAAACTTCTGTCATTTACATGTCATTGCATTGCTTACGTTTATATACAAAAACCAAAAGGATTGTGTAAAAAAAATAAGGCTGCGGTATATGCTTACCAAGGTATAGCCTTGTGATTGTTCAAAGGCTGGGAAATCCTTGAAGTAATCCGCTATTTCACCTTTTCCACATTGGATGCGGTTTAGGCGGTGATCTGCAGTTTCTTCCCACTTTTCTTCAACAGATTTCCATGGATCAACATTGTTTTTCAGCCACAGTAATGTTTCTTCATAGACAATACCTGTAATTTATAAGTGTATGGTGGGATGAGTTAACAAGAGGGAGGACAGAGTGAGATGACAGCAGTCGAGCTGTCAAGCGTCAAATGTTTATCACAGCACACAGAAATGGTGTTCAATCTATATATATATATTCAGTCTATGATGCGCCAAACCCGAGATCCAGTAAGGATCCCCAGCGTCCAGCATGAGCTCCAGATTTTGATACCGGTACCATCTGCTCATCAGTACAAGTCGAATGAGCCCAAACAGCATGATTCTATGATGCGCCAAACCCGAGATCCAGTAGGGATCCCCAGGGTCCAGCATGAGCTCCAGATTTTGATACCGGTACCATCTGCTCATCAGTACAAGTCGAATGAGCCCAAACAGCATGAGTCTATGATGCGCCAAACCCTAGATCCATTAGGGATCCCCAGGGTCCAGCATGAGCTCCAGATTTTGATACCGGTACCATCTGCTCATCAGTACAAGTCGAATGAGCCCAAACAGCATGAGTCTATGATGCGCCAAACCCGAGATCCAGTAGGGATCCCCAGGGTCCAGCATGAGCTCCAGATTTTGATCCCGGTACCATCTGCTCTTCAGTACAAGTCGAATGAGCCCAAACAGCATGAGTCTATGATGCGCCAAACCCGAGATCCAGTAGGGATCCCCAGGGTCCAGCATGAGCTCCAGATTTTGATACCGGTACCATCTGCTCATCAGTACAAGTCGAATGAGCCCAAACAGCATGAGTCTATGATGCACCAAACCCGAGATCCAGTAGGGATCCCCAGGGTCCAGCATGACTTCCATCTTAGGATACCGGTCCCATTGCTTATTAATACAAGTCCCCGAGTCCAGAGTCAAAATCGAAACAAAAATCAAAACCTCGTAGCTTAACCTAAATTCGCGTTTAGTTAGGTAAATTATTAATGTCAATTACCAATTTATTTATTTTTATTATACTTCATTTTTTTTGAGATTAGAAATAGTTTTTTTATATAATAAACAAAAGATACAAATTAATTAACTAAAACCCGTTCTGCGTCATGCCCGGTCCAAAAGTCCCCATCACACTCGCGGCGTTCCCGCGTTGTATTGCGATGGAGAACTGTTGGACGAGCCATGACCCAGAACGGGGGTCGCTGCCTCTCTCCCTCAGCCGCCTTCCAAGTTCGTAGAACAAGTCACGCGCCTCGTGGCCCCAGGGCCCGGCTGTTTCTACAGCCACGGGAACAAAGTCGTATGTTGACCCTAGGGCTGCGTATTTTGCGTGCTTGTTTTTGGCGGCAGCTTCTGCCGCTGACCCTGCTGTCTTCAGTGTGTGTCGTAAGTGGGATGCAGCGAATGTGCTGACACATGTTGCATCCCAAATAAGACACCGCCCTCTCAGCCAGGGGATTAGGGTGAGCCCGTCTGGTCTTTTGCCGTCGGATCGGGAAAGGCCCGGCGGTTCGAGTAAGCATGGGACGTTTACAGAAACCATTGCCCGCCGAATAATCTCGTTAAGGGAGTGGTGTCTCGGGAACCGACCGGCGCATCTCTGGCAACTAAGCCCGTGATGGCCGTTCTCTTCTACCATAGCTCCGCAAATGCATCGGTGCGCGTTGCAAACCTTGCTCCCCAGCCTTAGGGCCACTGCGATTCTAAGAGAGTTATTGTCGAGCAGCGTCCCAAGTTGTGGGGACGGCAAGGCATGCAACCACGCACCCGATTCAGGGTTTGATATTGCCTTGAGGCGCGCCAAGTCAACTCCCGAGGCGTCATGTTGTAGGTTTTTTAAAGTCAGTTTGCAGAGAATGTCGTCCCATGCTCTCTGAACCGTCAAGCTATCCGGGCGGTCGGCGGTCGGACAGAGTGTAGCCCATTTCGCTAAGGCCTCGGTCGCGAAAGGTATCTGCAAGCCATGGCTATTGTCAATTTGCAAAATGCGAGCAACTAAGTCTGCTGAGCCATGTGCGGAGGCCAAAAAAGCCACTAGACCAATATCTTGGACTTGACGAACCCCCAAGCCCCCGTAACGGACAGGTAAAGCAGCCTGACGCCACTGAGTTTCGTTCAAACTTACATTGAGTAAAGTTTCTATGGTAAGTTTAAGTGTTTCGTCGATTGCTTTTTGATCCTGTTCAAATAACCATGTAGGAGATGTTCGTAGCGTGTAAACTATACGGGGCAGTGCAAAATTCAATCTACACTAAAAATTTAATTAATGTTTCAATTTTTGAGAAAGACTAAAAATTAAATATCTTACGTTACAATTAATTAATTAATTTCAATTCTAATTGAAATCAATTTGCACTAAACTATTAGTGTCCAATTTTAACTAACGTGTTTCAATCTTCAATTTTTAATTTTCAATTACACTAACGTTCGGCCAACACTGATGTCAGCTACATGCTCCTTAACCCGTGTAGCTATTGGACTAAGAGCTGGCCACGTCAGATATGACACAATAATGAGAGTAATTAAACCCTAGTTAGATTGCTTTACCATCCTTATTGCTAGATCCAGATGCCCTGGCAGCTTTTAATGGGTGGAGGTCAGAGTGACAGACCAACAAAGTTTTTCAGGTGAAAAAAGGTAATACCAAAATAGGTATAAACTGCTGAAATTACTTCATTTATCTCTATAAATGAAATAATGTTCTAATATTAAAATATAGGCCCCGTCCTCTGACAGGGCCTATATTTTAATATTAGAACAAAAAGCATTGTGTATTATTGCGGAAACAAAAACTATAGGCGATTAACTATAAATTGCATTATACATTATTTGGCACTACTTTCCCCCAATAGAAACTTCTGGCTATGGGCATTTTTATTTTAACTTGTACTTTAAAGCATGACTTAAGTCGTGTTTCAGTTACGTCTGACCGTGACATTCCTGACAAAATATATAGGATTTGACATTGACCGTCAGTTTTGTGACGATTGCTAACCGGCCCTTAATGGTACACAGTTAAGTGAAAATGCCCCTATGATATAATCTAATTAATTACATAATTTCCCATAATCAATCCCAGGCATCAAACCCAGAACTCAAGGATTTGTTTTCTTCAAGTTATTTGCATTCTTTGACCTCCACCACTTTACAGCTGCCAGATGTCCGGATCTAGAAATAAGCACAGTATAGCAAACTAACTGGAGGGGTTTATTTGCTCTCATTATTGTGTCATGTCTGACATGGCTAGCTCTCCGTCTATATGCTACACTGTTTGGTCAATATATGAAAGACCACACTCACACCAATCTTTATTGGTAAAGTTAATACAACCCATCAAAAACATAAATGTGAAAGGCTGCCAAGTTCGATACTATGGGAATGCTTCGCCTATAAAAGAAGTGAGATCTGAATAAGTACCAAGTTCCATAAAAATACCTCAAATCATTAATAGTTATAGTAATGCACACTTGATTTCCAGCAGTTTTTAAGGCACATTTTGAATAAGTATCACGTTACATAGAAATACCTAAAATTATAATAGTCAGAGAAACGCACACCGGTTTTTTTAGCAGTTTCCTGATAACATTTATTATTTTCAGTACTTTTTAATGATGTTACTGGCAAGTTTTCACACAACACACACCTTTTCAATGCAATGAATCGACACCTTTTGACTGCAATGTTTCAAGTATATAATTTTCTATTAAAACTTGCCAAGTTACATCATTAAAAAGTACTGATAATAATAAATGTTATCAGGAAACTGCTAAAAAAACCGGTGTGCGTTTCTCTGACAAAAAAATAGTCTTTTCATTTTTGTTTGACTGATTTAGCGCACCTAGTGTACCTAGCAGTGTTGGCCGAACGTTAGTGTGATTGAAAATTAAAAATTGAAGATTGAAACACGTTAGTTAAAATTGAACACTAATAGTTTAGTGCAAATTGATTTCAATTAGAATTGAAATTAATTGTAACTAACGTGTTAATCCTTTGCGAATAACTAATAATTGAACATATTTAATTTTTATTCTTTCTCAAAAATTTAAACATTAATTTAATTTTTAGTGTAGATTGAATTGGTAATTGACATTAATAATTTACCTAACTAAACGCGAATTTAGGTTAAGCTACGAGGTTTTGATTACTTTTACTTTTACCTTGACTTTCACTTTCACTTTTACTGTCACTTTCTTTAACTTTCACTTTCACTTTGACTTTTACTTTGACTTTCACTTCCACTTTGACTTTCACTTTCACTTTGACATTCACTTTGACTTTCACTTTGACGTTTACCTTTGACTTTCACTTTGACTTTCACTTTGACTTTGACTTTCACTTTCACTTTGACTTTGAATTTGACTTTGACTTTCACATAAAGAAAGTAAAAGTAAAAAGAAGCTCCAGATTTTGATACCGGTACCATCTGCTCATCAGTACAAGTCGAATGAGCCCAAACAGCATGAGTCTATGATGCGCCAAACCCGAGATCCAGTAGGGATCCCCAGGGTCCAGCATGAGCTCCAGATTTTGATCCCGGTACCATCTGCTCTTCAGTACAAGTCGAATGAGCCCAAACAGCATGAGTCTATGATGCGCCAAACCCGAGATCCAGTAGGGATCCCCAGGGTCCACCATGAGCTCCAGATTTTGATACCGGTACCATCTGCTCATCAGTACAAGTCGAATGAGCCCAAACAGCATGAGTCTATGATGCGCCAAACCCGAGATCCAGTAGGGATCCCCAGGGTCCAGCATGAGCTCCAGATTTTGATCCCGGTACCATCTGCTCTTCAGTACAAGTCGAATGAGCCCAAACAGCATGAGTCTATGATGCGCCAAACCCGAGATCCAGTAGGGATCCCCAGGGTCCACCATGAGCTCCAGATTTTGATACCGGTACCATCTGCTCATCAGTACAAGTCGAATGAGCCCAAACAGCATGAGTCTATGATGCACCAAACCCGAGATCCAGTAGGGATCCCCAGGGTCCAGCATGACTTCCATCTTAGGATACCGGTCCCATTGCTTATTAATACAAGCCCCCGAGTCCAGAGTCAAAATCGAAACAAAAATCAAAACCTCGTAGCTTAACCTAAATTCGCGTTTAGTTAGGTAAATTATTAATGTCAATTACCAATTCAATCTACACTAAAAATTTAATTAATGTTTCACCTACCTATCTAGTTAGATTGCTTTACCATCCTTATTGCTAGATCCAGATGCCCTGGCAGCTTTTAATGGGTGGAGGTCAGAGTGACAGACCAACAAAGTTTTTCAGGTGAAAAAAGGTAATACCAAAATAGGTATAAACTGCTGAAATTATTTCATTTATCTCTATAAATGAAATAATGTTCTAATATTAAAATATAGGCCCCGTCCTCTGACAGGGCCTATATTTTAATATTAGAACAAAAAGCATTGTGTATTATTGCGGAAACAAAAACTATAGGCGATTAACTATAAATTGCATTATACATTATTTGGCACTACTTTCCCCCAATAGAAACTTCTGGCTATGGGCATTTTTATTTTAACTTGTACTTTAAAGCATGACTTAAGTCGTGTTTCAGTTACGTCTGACCGTGGCATTCCTGACAAAATATATAGGATTTGACATTGACCGTCAGTTTTGTGACGATTGCTAACCGGCCCTTAATGGTACACAGTTAAGTGAAAATGCCCCATGATATAATCTAATTAATTACATAATTTCCCATAATCAAACCCAGAACTCTAGGATTTGTTTTCTTCAAGTTATTTGCATTCTTTGACCTCCACCACTTTACAGCTGCCAGATGTCCGGATCTAGAAATAAGCACAGTATAGCAAACTAACTGGAGGGGTTTATTTGCTCTCATTATTGTGTCATGTCTGACATGGCTAGCTCTCCGTCTATATGCTACCCTGTTTGGTCAATATATGAAAGACCACACTCACAGTCAGTCTTTATTGGTAAAGTTAATACAATTTACAGGTAAAATGATATAATTATTAATTAAGTACATTCGGCAATTTTGTACATTTTGCACCATGACAATATTGTATCCTTGTTTTTTTTCAACAGGATATACATTAAAATAAATAGTAAATTGTAATCACAAATTGTGTATTGTAAAAGCAGTAACAGACAATTGAAATTGGTACGGGCCGGACAACGGATTGGGTTCGCTCTGAACCATCTGTCAGTCTGCAAAACCGGTTTAAAATAACTTCTATGTATATTCATAGGTAGCCTGTCAATAAAATTAAATTAGTTACGTTTTGTTATCAAACTGACTAATGTTATGTTATGATTATGAATAACTCACTGTGTTATTAACTGCAGTAGAACAGTCTGTGGAGATTTTTGCATAATCACCGTCACCTACATCAGTGTCCCGTGCAGCGTTTTGAGTCGAGTCGTTTGGCTCAGTATCTCTGCTCTTAATTTCAAGATTTTCAAGGTTCTAGAAAAATAATTTAAAAGCTTTATTACAAAGTATACAGTTAGCAGCAGAAGTCCCTACACTCGAACAAGTTCAAAATGATCTACACACACACATCCGGACCTGGGTATGTCCTTAAACTACGCCAAAAAGAGAGGTATGGGCACTGCGAATGGCATCTCGCTAAGTGTGGTAGGGCACGTTCAGCGAATGTCATCGCTCAAATCTGGAGCAGAACCCGACTGGGGAAGTACCTCCACCTTACAGAAAACCACAGCGAAATAGCACTAGACCCTACTCATAGTGTTGTGTTCCTGCTGGTGAGTAAGGTTGCCAAAGAGCTCAAAGAGGACCCAGTGTGTTGACGATGAGGGACCTTCTTGTTCCTTTAGTCGTCAACAGTGAATCCTCCTTTTTGCAAAGGGTCGGCAACGCGCATGCGACTCCTTTGGAGTTGCAGGCGTCCATAGGTTACGGTAGCTGCTTACCATCAGGCGAGCCGTATGCTTGTTTACCACCGTCAGGTATAAAAAAAGATATAGCGTTACTTTGCAGAGGTTCATGAGAAAAACATGAAGAAATATGTTTGCCGGTCGGTCTATTACCTAAACACAAGAGGTACAAAAAAAAAGTACTTACATTCCTCTCTTTGTCGGTCGCCCTTTGTCGTTGTTGTAGTTGGAGCCAATTTCTAAATTTTATTCTGGGGCCAACCTTTGGAAACAGTTCCTTTAATTCTTCATCGGTTAACAGAATGGCAGTTTCTATTGAGTATATAAGGTTGTCTGAAAAAAAGACAATACCCAGTTTATGAATGAACTAAATTATGATGCAACATATTTCAAGGAATCTTGGACACAAAGATAGATCTGTCGTGAGAAGAATTTATAATCATTACCTACTTATGTTTCTATTCTATCTTTAAGCTTGATTCACACAGAGCGCGGGCGCGGGCGGGCGCGTGACCGAGCGGGCCCGCGACGCTTTTGTATTCAGTAGTTTTATATGACCACCTTCACACACGCAGCGGGCGCGGGCGGTCGCTTTTTTTTTTACAAAAGCGTCGCGGGCCCGCTCGGTCACGCGCCCGCCCGCGCCCTGTGTGAATCAAGCTTTAAAATATGGCTTCCATCAAATTTATGATGATTTCGCCAATGTCGAGTTTCCTTGAAAAGCATGGCGTTGTTCGGTCCTCACCTTACAATCTGTACAGTGTTAGCTTAATACAAATCGCCAAGTGATTTGAAGCTAACGCCCCGGGGACTATCGGGTGGTGTCAAATGACTGGTTATGCGCGTTTCAAGATGAATTCTTCATTAGCTGCACACTGCTACGTTAGTTCACTGCATAATAAGCTAACAATATTAAACATTAAACAACTAAATGAGCAAAAAATAAAGGATTAATCTAGAACACGACCGCCATTTTCTCTAGATACGCCGGAAGTCCCCAAGTACTTAAGTTTTCACTTCACACAATCGACATAAAACTGACAGACAACCAATGGCTTACCTACAAGAAATGGGACTACATCACTTAATCCCTCCGCGTTTAAAATTTCCGAAAGTTCCATGGAATCCATGGCCACGGGTAACTTTATTAACCAAACTGCTCGTACGTGGGCTGCATCAGGCTGCGTCGTCCAAAGAGAATATAACCACTACGCGTCGTCACTGGGCTGTCACGGGCACACAGAGAAGAGCGTTTTTTTGTTTGGGCAGTAAGCAGTGTTGCCAACTCCGAATTTCATTTACCATGTTTTGAATTATACACAATCAACTCTTAGTACATAAATTATTTTTTTAATTACAAAAATATGTTAGATACATTTCCCGATGTCTTATTGAGCTGAAATTCAGTATGTTAATGTACTCGTACTTATGTTATATGTTGCCGAGCTGATTTGATGACGGAATCGGAACCCAAATGTAGTTCTAAATTACACAAGATAAATCCCATCGTGCTTGAGCTTATAAGAGTCGTCTTGTAAAAGATGACTGAACAATAAAAAAATAACTTAAAAAAAAGGGAACCGCTTTCAGAAAACCAACCCACTGAAAAGCACAAAAAAAAAATTTCTCAAACATGCAATGAAATATTCTCTTAACGTTCCTTATAATAGACTCGGAAGTATCCTTTTTCGGGCGCAGCATCTCGAGGGGATTTCATACAACTTTTCAGGCCTAGGCCTGCAAAGTAACTTTTTTTTTGCTTCAACGTCCAACGTCATCCAGACAGCGTCAAAGATGGCGGGAGGTTTTATGAACAGCTGATTTTAACTTTTAAATTTTTACTTCATGGTCGCTTTTTAGATTGAATAAAACATTGTCCTTTTGGTTTTTTATTTTATTTTATTTCATTGCATGTTTGAGAAAAGCACTATACATGCCTCGGTCACTTTTAGAAGGTCACTTTTACATTTCGTTCTTGCACTACTGTCCCGCTCCAAAGTTTGGCACCGATTTCAAAAACCTCATAGGGACTGATCTAGATCTGTTCTTCTGTACACTGGGTGAATTTACAAGGACGGCTTTGTTTAAATTTTGTTATTGTAAATAATTAGTTATACGTTGTTGTGCAAAATTATCGCATTGGGTCTAGCCTGTAATGATAATTGTATGTATGAAAAAAAAACTTAATAAATACCGAGATAATTATTAATTTTCTTACTATCAGGTAATAACGAATAATACTTTTTGGCAGAAATTTTCTTTATGGGGTAGGGACTAGATAAGGATAGGGGTGGGTATATAAAATCAAATTTGTGCTTTTCAGTGGGTTGGTTTTTTGAAGGCGGTTCTATTTTTATAAGCTTTTTATTTATTCGTTCATTTTAGTGATAGGTACCTACCTACTTCATTTATTTATTTTAGGTTATTCACCCCTCATTTCACCCCTCAGGAGATGATTTTCGGGACAAAAACTATGAATTGTCCTTCCCCGCGACTCCAGCTATCTCTACATATATCAAATTTCATATAAATGGGTTTCATCTAAATTTTGATCCCCTTATGGGATAGCTTTTGCGATAAAAACTATCCTTAGTCATTCTCCGAATTTCTACCAAATTTCACCTAAATCGGTGAAGCTGTCATATGGTATTCTGGTTTGGGGCAAAGCAGCTGACATACAGACTATATTTGTTTTACAAAAAAGAGCCATCCGCTTTCTGTATAACTTAAATACAGGTGCATCAGTTAGAGAACTATTTAAAGAAATTAATATTTTAACTGTTCCTTCCCAATATATATATGACAATATTATTTTTGTTGTAAAGAATATACATACATTCAAAAAAAATTCTGACATCCACAGCTATAACACTAGAAATAAAAACAAGCTTGCTATCAAAAGTAGTCGTATCCGCAAAGCATATAAGTCATTTTTGGTCAAGGTATTCACATTTATAACAAGTTACCCGTCGATGCTTTAAATTTATCATTTCCCGCTCTTAAGAAATATTTGAAAAAAAGTTTAATGTCAAAGGGTTATTCCAGGGTCGTGGACTATATGACGGACAAAGATGCATGGCCCAAACCAGAAAATACTACAAAATCATCTAACATTTAGAGGACACAGTTCAGATAGGAAAGCATATCAAACGTTTTGTAAAGCAATCAGATTTGGATTTTAATATTATTATTTTATTTTAATTAAACAATACGTACATTGTATGTCTCTCAAGCTGTTTTGATATGCCTTCTTATAGAACTACGCATTATTGTGTATCTTTAAGATGTAATATTACTGTATTACTGTTTTGAAAAAATAAGTCCCGCCGAGTTTCTTGCCGGTCATAAATAATTCTTCTCGGGTCAGAGGTGTAGGGTTAGAACCGGAGGTAGTTTTTTTTTCTCTCTGACGTTCATAAGTGCATTGTAATGTGCCTAAATTGAAGAATAAATATCTTTTATCTTTTTCTGTTAAGGTAACTCCATACAATTTTTCACCCCTCATTTCACCCCCTTAGGTGATAATAAAAACTACCCTGTGTCCTTCCCCGTGACTCAAACTGTCTCTAACCAAATTTCATCTAAATCGATTCAGCGGTTTAGGCGTGAAGAGGTAACAGACAAACATACACGCATTTATAATATTAAATAACCTTCTTTTTTTTTGAAGCCGGTGTCAAGTGCAGTGGTTAAAAAGTAAAATTTAAAAAAAAATTGTTCCTGGACAATTTTTCTGCGTGGAATCGCACGGCCCCTGTATCTTCGTTGTGGATGAATTTCAAGATATCTGAAATTTCAGTTACCAAGAGTACTTACTGACCCTACCTAGAGGTAGACCCCCATAACAATTTGGGGCCCAAAATGTAAGTTTTATTAGGTAGTATTAAGCATTATTATGTATGGCCCCTCGATTCTTATATTCCAATAAAATCCAGCGGTCGGCTACTAAAATGCATAAATTTTTTATTACGTTAGAAAGCAGCCAGGTAGTCGCAATCTGTATCTTCCAGACTTATTTTGTTTCGCTTATATTTTTACTCAACTAAAGTGGTTGCCAACTTGATTGTAAAAAACGAGGAAACACAAACACGCTAAATAAATTTATGAAGTACCTAATGACCACCAAACAATATCACATTAATGTGATGGCAACCCCAAATGCGTTAAATGCGCACTACTGCGTAAGTAAGCCGCTACAGTAGAATGTTTGCGGTTACTTATTTTACGTACTTACAGCGTTAATTGCGCAGCTATGTATACGGCTTATATATACGTAGAGCGGCTGTTTTTTTTCGGTTCCAGGGTATCTTTTAAGTAATGCGACTTCTGAAAGTGTTTCGGGATATCTATACGTCGAGGTACCTACCTACTAAACATATTGTAATTTACCGGGTGATCTCATTTTCATGGTTCCTCATTTTACTAAATATTAACAATAACATTCATTAGCATAATACACATGTTTTTTTTACTGTATTCTATATAATATTATCCGAACAACATATGTTTATTAAATTTATTGTTTTAGGGTTCCGTACCTCGAAAGGAAAAAACGGAACCCTTATAGGATGATCGCTTTGTTGTCCGTCTGTCTGTCAAGACCCTTTTTCTCAGGAACGCATCAAGCTGAAATTTATATCAAATACTCAAGTCTACTGTCCCTTGGAGCTGTGAAAAAATCAAACTTCTAAGCCAACTCAATCAAAATCAGCCGTTTATGCCGCAAATTTTCGAAACTCGCAAGGGAATCAAAACCTACAGGGTACTTCCCGTGAACTCAGAATCTTGAAATTTGGTACGAAGCAACGTCTTATAGCACAGATAAAGGAAAAATTGCGAAAACCGTAATTTTTTTGTGACATCATACAGGGTGAAATTTAAGTCGTGAATCGTAATATGTTTTTCTAACTCCATGCAACAAGCAATTTAATGCCCCAACTCTTACTAAAATCAGACAACATTTTTTTCATAAATTTATTTATTTTTTGTCACTTATTTTTCTTTAAGCAGTGTATTTAGGATATTACAACAACGGCTTATTAAGATATTTAAATTAGTAAATTGAATTGCCTCTTTGAATCGGAACTGTCATAGACATCAAATTTGTCATATAATAAAAATATTTTTAATAATTTTAAAGTTACTACCCTTATATACCTACAGGTTTGTACGGAACCCTCGGTGCACGGGTCCGACTCGCACTTGGCCGGTTTTTTTATTTAGGATATTACAACGGCTTATTAAGATATTTAAAAAAGTAAATTGAATTGCCTCTTTGAATCGGAACTGTCATTGAAATCAAATTTATCATATAATAAAAATATTTTTAATAATTTTAAAGTTACTACCCCTTTTGTCCGAGGAGTCACTGACAGGATTGGCAACATCTTGAAACGTGCTTCTATAAAAACTTACTTTAACCCTTAATTGGTTACTAGGAGTATATTTCCCGTCCATATTTTTGGATGCTCTAATCGCTCTGAAGGTAGCTAGATCCCACCTTATGTCAAATATAAAAAATAACATTAGTGTTTAGGTGCCCAAAATTAAAACTGTGAAACGAAACGCAAAGGTTTTTTTTTTATGTGCCATGTCAAAGTGACAACGTCAGTTGGTGATATCGACCATGGGCAATTTGCACGGAATATTTTGAAGAAAAATCACAATGTCCCATAAAAATCCGGTAAGATTTTATGAAACTGTGTTTTCGATAGATTTTGAGTTGCTTTATGTAATTGTTATGATAATTTGGTGATGACTGCAGTATTACTATGTTTTATTGATGTTTAAAAGGTGTGGGCAATATAGTACTTCTGACCGTACTGGATTGTCTTTTTGTTACATGCGGGTGTTGAAATCCCTGTGACCAATAAGGAATTATTAGTTTTGGAAGGGCTTTAGAATGTCTGGCATGGCCAAATAATGCCATTTTTATTTTTTGGGTAGAGGAGGCTGTATATAGTGTATTTTTGATATCAAAAAAGTGCGGAAATGCGTCAAAAAATTTTTAGGGTCGTTTTGTTTTTCGTTTTTAGGGTCAAAAAAAAAATAACCGGAAGGACTGTACAATATGTGACACCGAGTTCAGGCTTCATATTTTTTTTATAGCTTCTACTCGCCAAAAGACAACTCCTCACCAAATTTTAAGTTGCGAAAACGCTTGGTTTGCGAGATAAAAAATAATCAAAGTTCCATATAAAATCCCGATTTTACACCGCCATGACACAATATTTTGCAGAGAAGAGGGGGGAGTGTGATAGTGTTAGGTTCTGGCGCTTCGCCGGCCGCTGCCGCGGCACGCTCGCTTCGCTCGCTCGGCTCGCGCGCTGTAGGGTCGCAGTTCTACTAACACTCCTCCTCGCTTCGCTCGTCGTCGTACCTACACCGACCTGCCTTAGAGTCTGTCTGAAACTAAAACTACTTTGAACTAACCTAAAAAGTTCCTACAAAGTGTCATGTTGTATCCCCCGCCCGCAGACCCCGCCAATTCTATTTGCGTTTTGTTTTACGCGTTTTAGTAAAATAGTACCATTTTTGATAATTATTAATCAACAAATTTCCACAAAATAGTGCTTATAAATTAAAATCATTGAATAAATATCATGTAACTATTATTGTACACAAATAAGTCGAAAAAACTGTATTTATGTAAAAACTGAACATAAAACAAATCATCACGTTTTAGTTTTTCTCAACACGTTTAACGAAACGCAAAATATTGTGTCATGGAGGTGTAAAATCGGGATTTTATATGGAACTTTGATTAACCTAAAAAGTTCCTACAAAGTGTCATGTTGTATCCCCCGCCCGCAGACCCCGCCAATTCTATTTGCGTTTTGTTTTACGCGTTTTAGTAAAATAGTACCATTTTTGATAATTATTAATCAACAAATTTCCACAAAATAGTGCTTATAAATTAAAATCATTGAATAAATATCATGTAACTATTATTGTACACAAATAAGTCGAAAAAACTGTATTTATGTAAAAACTGAACATAAAACAAATCATCACGTTTTAGTTTTTCTCAACACGTTTAACGAAACGCAAAATATTGTGTCATGGAGGTGTAAAATCGGGATTTTATATGGAACTTTGATTATTTTTTATCTCGCAAACCAAGCGTTTCCGCAACTTAAAATTTGGCGAAGAGTTGTCTTTTGGCGAGTAGAAGCAACAAAAAAAATATGAAGCCTGAACTCGATGCCAGACATTCTAAAGCTGAGCCTTAGTTTTCATACTAGTTGTATAATTTTCAACATATTATTTACTTTATGCTTACAGAACCAGAAAACTCTTGATTTCTCGAGAAGAGATCACGCTGATGCAGCGATAAGTATGCTATTGAGCTCCTCAGGGAGCGAGGAGTCGGAGGACTGAAGACAGTTGGACCAACGCTAAATTGGATCAAATACAAAATGCATATACAGAGGATGACAACTTGTTTGGTAAGTGATTCATCATCATTCACCGAGCGTTTGTCCCTGTTTTTTACCACGGCTCATTGAAACTGGGGTCCCCTTGACAACTTAATCCCATGAATTGGTGTGGGAATAGTTTTTTCTGAAAGTGACTGCCAATTACCCTTCCATCCTAGAGGGGAAACTAAAGCCTTATTAAGGCTAGGTCCGGTTTCCTTATGATGTGTTAGTTAGTCTGTTAGTTTTATGAAAATTGCAGTTACTGTTTATATATTAGTATGTACTTAATATGAACAATTTTTGCAGGTGATCACATGGATTTCAACGAAGATGCCCCTGCTTGGCAAATAGGAGATGCCGTTTCTGCAGCACACGAGCTAAGGAGCAGCGATCCAAATTTTCTTGCGGGAAATGCCTTGTTCCCTTATGTGCTGCTCCATGTTTTGAGAGATTTCACTCACGGACTTCTGGCCCCATTGAATAGTATATACTTACTCGGAGGAAACCGGGTGCCAATAGCGGTCGGAGGGATTATATTTCCCATGTATTTTTTTTTATAGAAAAATAAGTAATTTATAAAATTTAAGTATGGTGTTTCATTCTCCTACATGAATAAAAAAATATACATTTCATTTAAATACTCTAATATAAACTCTCACGCCAAGCCTTATTAAGGGTTAAGCCAATGAAGAAGATGTCACAGTTCCTGAGGTCAGTGAAGTCGGCTACTCCTCTACAGAGTGCAGGGGTCTATAGGCTGGAATGTGAATGTGGTCTATCATATGTAGGCCAGACTAAGCGGAGCATCTCTACTCGGGTAAAGGAACATATAGCCGATGTAAAGCACCGTCGACCAAGGTCAGCAGTCTGTGAGCATGTCATGGATAGGCCCAACCACTCAGTTAAATTTGACAAACCTCGTCAAGGAGAAACGATACATTCCCCGGATGTTGCGAGAGGCAATCGAGATTAAAAAATATCCAAATTTCAACAGAGAGGATGGTTTTTCGGTACCACCAGCTTGGGATCCAGTTATTCATTTGGTTAAGGAGCAAGCTAGACATAGGACTGTGAGACCATAATGGTGGACAGTGTGGACACTAATAATAATTTAATACTAGTTTTAAAAATAAAAATAAAAATAATAATTAATAATAATAAAATAATTTGTTTAATAATTTGTTTTGTAATAATAAATAATTTGTTTTTATAAAGGCCCCTCTGGCATGTGCAAACACAAAATTTGTTTAATATATGGGTAGGTTTGCATATTGTGATAGTTTTTGAACGGAGGTAATTGTACATTTTTCCTCAGTCGACCCGTTGACCACGAACGCTGTAAAGTGTTCGAAACGTCGGGATGTAATTTAAGCTCAGTACACGCGATAAAATCCGTTTTTAATTGTTTTATTTCATGAATAACTATCGCGGCAACCGAAGACAATATTACTACCCCTACATACCTACAGGTTTGTACGGAACCCTCGGTGCGAGAGTCCGACTATTACGCAAGAGTGAGTCGGTTCGAACCCGGCCCTGCAGAATTTCTTTTTTATGTTATTGTATACTATATTATTACTCGACGAACAAGATTTATAATCTTATTATTACACGACTGCCCAAAGAAAAAGAGTTTATTACGGTACCGTTTTACGGGTTCTGTATAGCCAGATAGATATTGACATCGTGTCGACGTGTCGTAAATTAAATAATTTTGAATGTAATTAATAATTATGTAGTACTTAATACATGTATTATATTTTCCCAATATTATTAAAAGAAAACGCCATCTATCGGAAAATTTCAACACTTCAGTAATCGGTTTGCACATCGATAACGTCATTGCGAACCCGTCTAGTAGTTAGTTCAAATGGAAACATATAGATGGCGTAATGAAACCTTCATAGGTAACCAATGAAAAAATTTTATGAAAAGTTCATTGATTTGATTTGACAGGACAATATTAAGTTTTAACGTTTTGCAGATTGTGTATTGATTGTGTATGTAGTCTATTACGAGTATTCCGACAATTCCGCTGTATTAAGTAAATAGACGGCATACGTACCTATGCTTTCGTAATCGGAACGCGTGTGAAATGATGTCAACAAGACTAATTTACTGTTACGAAGGATAAACAATCCGATTACTTCAATTAAGTATAAAGTAGCCAGGTATGTACGGAACGTAGTCAGTAAGTAAACGGAGTTCGTAAAATGAGCCAGGATACGTATAACTGATGATGTAAGCGACTACTCTTAAATTATGTACGTAATCGGGTATATTATTTAATGAGACGGAGTCAGTACAATGATTTGGCAACCAGTTACTGTTGTAAAGAGCCTGGATACTGAAATAATGCGGCTCTACAACTTCGTACGTATAGCGCATACATATTTTCTGTTGCGGGTTAAGTAAATTACGTATGCTGCTCTTTGCGGCATCAATAAGCCGCATACGTAAATGTTAAGAGTGCGCCACAGTAATTTCATGATGCGGCTTACGTTATAAAGATGCTACGTACCGAACACAGTCAGTAAGTAAACGGAGTTCGTAAAATGAGCCAGGATACGTAAATGATTATGTAGGCGGAGACATTATTAATTATCCCGTGTGCGTAAAATGCATCGGCATATCTCCGACCTTGCTCAAACATTATGTACGTAACCGGATACATTATTTAATGAGACGGAGTCAGTACAATGATTTGGCAACCAGTTACTGTTGTAAAGAGCCTGGATACTGAAATAATGCAGCTGTATAACTTCGTACGTATAGCGCATACATGTTTCCTGTTGCGGGTTACGTAAATTACGTATGCTTCTCTGTTAATACATATGCGGCATCATTAAACCGCATACGTATATGTTAACAGTGCGGGCAAAGTAATTTCATGATGCGCTTTACGTACTAAGGATGCGGCCTCATTACAAGTAACTCGTTTACATTGTCTTTACAGAGCATTATGCCGCATACTTACTTAACATGGTGTCGTTTCATTATAAGTATGGCTCTTATAATTTACGTGTAAAAAGCACATGATACGTATCTGGCTGCCAGTGCATTACAAATTTGCCCACCGTAAGTAGCCCGTTTTTCTCAGTGTATGCCAAAACAAAGCGCCTGATCTTTTTATAACAAAAACAAGATGTTATATAACCCAAACATAGCGTCTGAACTGCAACAAGATGTTACGTTATTAAAATGATGTTATATTTTAAGAGTTCGATTCGATTCGGTTCGGTTCAATTTTCGAAGTTCGCGGTAAGTCCTCGAGTTATCCAGCGCGGACCAATAAACCATCGTTTCAAAACCAGATCATAACCATTTAACATGAAGATTTCAGTACCGCTTCACGCTAGACTTCTAGTTAAGAGCTAAGCATGAGCTAAGGCTTCAAGGTAAATCCAACAATATCGCGTCATAATTCCAACCCCATCAATGCTTGCCCGGTTAATTGCTCCGGCATTCTCCGCACAGCGGTATGTCAATGAAATCAATTACTCGCACCGTCCTAGACACATTGTCGGTAGATTACCACATGCCCACGCTAACCATAAGTTAATAGGTGCCGGGAATGTCTTCATTGCCGGCCGGTGCAGCGCTGTGATATCCGTGATCAGGATTCTATCAGATATCTGTTCTTTAGTAAACAATTTTTAGTGTTTAATTATGTTGTGTCGGAAACGTGCCTATAATATACAAATAAGAAATTACTAGGGGTGTCATGAAGTAAGGAGAAGGAACGGGGTGTCATGAAGTAAGGAGAAGGAACGGTGTCACATTCTTTTAATTCAGACACAATTTACAGACTAAATTAGCCTTGCCAGTAATAACCCTACTTCACAAGATGCTGAAACCCAGGACGGGTTTAAATAGGTAAGAGCATTTATTTGTATTTGTGTAAATAATATACACTCCTACAAAAACATACCTACATATGTACTTTAAATAAGTAAAGAAATATGAATGGTTTATTATTGGATTATACGCTAATTGTATTTTCTCAATCCTTTAATTAAGGATTGTTCACGTTGTTCCGTTCCGCGTATAGAAAACATCACGAGACCTCCGAAGATCACGTGACGTTTTCAATACTTGTAGTTTCATACTTGAGGTGCCCAGTAGGCGGCGGTGTCGACAGCCCTGGGCGTTGCGTGCATCAGGTCGAGCTCCGAACAGTAGTATGGGCAGGCGGGGCAGGCCAGTAGGTGCGCCATGGTTTGCGGTGCCTTGTAATACGAAATTGAGTGTTGGAAGTGTCGTCGTTTTCTAATCGTTTGACAGATTACACGAACCGTATTTTAATTTAAAAAAATACTTAATTTTTCGGTTACCAATTAATAGATTATTTCAGATCCTACGAGTAAACGTCGAATCATTTTTATACGCTTTTGATGTCCGCGATTGATTTCAAAAATCAAGCCTAAAAAGCCTAAGCCTAGACAGAACTTGTAAGCACTTAGTGTAAGCAAATTTTTGTGACAAGTTGAAATTGATTCCAAAAATCGATCTTCAGTCTTGGATTAGTCTTTAAAAATAATGGAAAACAGGCGTATGTAATAAAAATGCCAAATTCGGGATGCCCATGCGAACATGTCGCAAATGCCTCGCCACGTGCATATCGCGCGGCAGGCATTCTAAATTCTATGCGGCATAAGCAAGCCATACATTCGGCATTTTCATATTTTTAGAAATGTACAATGAAGACGTAGAATTTGCTTGAAAGAAGCTGTTGAACTACAGCTATGACACTCGTTTGAGCGCCTATGTGTGCATGTATGTGTACACACTTCAATGTGTGCGTGAGACTTAGGGCACTGTCATTCAATTATCGCTGTCGTAAATGACGGTTGACAATACACCGATTTTATGCTTTTTATCAACTACGAGCCGGACTGATTAACCTACTAGTAACCTTCCCTACTTTTCTTTATTTTGATAACAGAGATACAATTAATCAATTTCTCCTATCTGCCAAACTGCATAGCAGTTTGATGGTAGAAAAACTTAACTTGAGTATGACTAACAATTAACACATACATTACTTAGGAGAAAAAAAATCATTTGTTAATGGTTTTCCTACTAACGTCACAAGAACCTTTTTTGTTTTTTTTTTATACCGCGACGGTGGCAAACAAGCATATGGCCCTCCTGATAGTAAGCAGCTACCGTAGCCTATGGACGCCTGCAACTCCAGAGGTGTCACATGCGCGTTGCCGACCCTTTACAAAAAGGAGGATTCACTGTATTGACGACTAAAGGAACAAGAGGGTACCAGATCATCAACACACTAGGTCCTCTTTGAGCTCTTTGGCAACCTTCCTCGCCGGCAGGAACACAACACTATGAGTAGGTAACAACACAAACACGCACAACACTATGGTTGGTATGGTTTTTAGGGTTCCGTAGTCAACTAGGAACCCTTATAGTTTCGCCATGTCTGCCCGTCCGTCCGTCCGTCCGTCCGTCCGTCCGCGGATAATCTCAGTGACCGTTAGCACTAGAAAGCTGAAATTTGGTACTAATATGTATATCAATTACGCCGACAAAGTGGTAAAATAAAAAGTGGAAATTTTTTTTTTATTAGGGTACCTCCCCTATACGTAAAGTGGGGAGTGATTTTTTTTTCATTTCAACCCTAACGTGTGATATATTATTGGATAGGTATTTAAAAATGAATAGGGGAGGGGTTTCCTAAAATCATTTTTCGATAATGTAAATATTTTCGGAAATAATCGCTCCAGAAGTAAAAAAATATGCGCCCCCCCACCCCTTTAACTTTTGAACCATAAGTTTTAAAAATATGAAAAAAATCTCAAAAGTAGAACTTTATAAAAACTTTCTAGGAAAATTATTTTGAACTTGATAGGATGAATAGTTTTTGAAAAAAAAATACAAAATAATTTCTGAACTAAGTTTGTAATTTAACCGTATAAGCAGGTGTTTATTGTACCTGTAATTTCTACAAAATTACAATGAAATGACGTGCTTTCAAATAAAGTAAAAACGGTGAAAATCGGTTCACGCAATAAAGAATTATCCCATAAAAATCATCTTCCATACTTTATGCTCGCGCGCAATAGTTTATTTAATTTGCCGATAGATGTCGCTGTACGTGGAACTCTCATATCATATCCTACATGGCGGTGTTATTAACTCTTAAGTGGGGACACTTACTGTGACGGACGGAAAACTACGGAACCCTACAGTGAGCGTGGCCCGACACGCTCTTGGCCGGTTTTTTTTATTTGCTAAGGATAATACTCGTAACGCCTGATTCAATTAAGTAAGGTAATTTGGTACAAACGTATAATGTTTTTTTTTGCTCATAGGTGCACCGTCATGTCGCTTTAATCCACTGAAACCCTTAACGCGCACATTATTAAATGTCACATAATAAATTCCGTTTCGCGTCAACTTTCATCGGTACCTGAACAGGCTCAAATTAACGTTTTCGCCGAAATATCGCTGGATCAACCGCAGGCCGTGGAAATGTGTGTTTATTTCAGTTATGTCCAAATCGTTTGCAGGTGGAGCAAATGCATGTTTGTCATCTCTCATTATCTGATAGTGAGTCATTGTTTATACGAAGCGGGCGGGAAGTGATACATTTCTGCCCTAGGGAGTTTCACTTTTCTAGTTTTCATGTTTTAATTATAAATAAACGGATTAAATTTATTCGTAGTATGATTTTCATTCTGATATTAAACATTCGATTTCATAAAAATAAATCCTTTTGTCTAAATTACCAACGTCAAGACTAACATTTTCGAAAAAAGTTAATGGCAATAATAATAAATTAAAAAGTTAGGAAAGGTCTTCTAAGTCTATTTTCGCGTAGCGGCTCGGGATCTAGTAGCTGCCCTACAAACTGTTTAAAAATATCCCCTCACTTTATACCCCTGAAAATACCTAGTTATGATATACAGGGGAAAACCATTAGGCTAACATCAAACCTGACTATATGTCCCTTCAGATCATGCCACATCCACGCTCGCAAGTGCTTCAATTTCATCACAAAACTTACACAAACACACCTAAATTAGACGCGTATCCCGTCACCTTAACTACGCAATACAACTAACGCCTAAACGTCTGAATCAGAAATATCAGAATAAAAATGATTCCGATACAACTCCAATACAACTTATACAACTTCTATATTGATTGATTATCTGTTGTGTATTGGAGTTATGTTTAAGATAGATTGCGTTTTTAATGTGTATTTTAAAATTATAATACGGCATCATATCTTTATTCAAGCTAGACAAAACCCCGTAATCATAAATAGCTTTTTCAATAAATAATCTCATACCCGATTCATCTTGCTGCGGCACCGACGGACAAAGGATTTTATTTTAATTCGCTTATCGTGCGCTTTGTTACATGTAATTCTTTATTCTATCTTCTCTTTTGAAGGAGCTCATACAATTTACTTTGGAGAAAACGAGACCTTTTATGTTTTTGTGAATAGTAAGTAGAGGAAAATTCGTTATACGTCAGCATAAAGGTTTGTAGAAGGATGTTGTTAGTTCTTTAATGTGATTCGGGTTGTAATTCTGAGTATTTTCGTAAGTTTCAATGTAAAGAAACTTTTGCTATTTGTACGTAAAATGTAGTAAATAAATGAATACGTGAGGATACTTTTGTCATTGACTGTGGTCTCGTATTTCGTAACATTTATTCACGAATGTTTTCTGGTTTTCTCGTGATGTTTCTCTTTCACCACAAAAGCGACACCTTATAATTCCAAAAAAATCATTGGTATGAGTATTTATTAATTCCTTATAAATCCAACCTTTAAGATCGCCTCAGAATTGTAAATAGGCTACCAACGCATCCCCAGTATAAAAAGTTTTTGTAAAAAAAAATATATATAAGCTTTTAACGCCGACTGTACTTTTCTAGTGCTCTATGATTATACAAAATCCAAACACAAGTACCTTTCTGTGTAAAATATTGTACTGTCAAGTCAACCAAGTTACGCAGGTATGCAAAATTTCAGCTCGTTCGGTCATCAAAAAACGTTTCTAAACTGGCTTTTAAGATTTTACCTAAACATCAAATTAATTTAAAACCTTGTAAAATACAAATACAATTGCGTTTATTTCATTACTATTTACAGTTCTTCTTACTGTATAGAGGTTAGGTACGTAAGTAGTCTATATTTGGTAACAATTTAGGATTATATAATGAAAAAGGTGCGGGTACAGCTTGCTGGATGTACGAATCACTACATAGTATATAATTTTTAAGAAAAAAAAACCGACTTCAATGGGGGTAGCCGGTGAAGGATTATTGTAGATAGATGGTGCACTTAGATTCCATACAATGAAATAACTTGCTTAAAAAACGCAGCGGAGAGGACCAATCGCCAAACGTGAACTATGCGTCGTTGAAGAGTTCCGTTCTGATTATCATCAACAGTTCCACTTCATCAAATGTCACTCTTTTGAATGAAAATGCTTGATTTGTTGATAAAAATACAAAAGTCACTTTATGTATGCCTTTAAGATTTGAGGGATTCCCTCGATTCCTCGTGGAACTCATCATCAGAACTTGAGCTTGACGAAAATTGGTCCTGACAATCTAACTTGCTTAACAAACATAGCGAAGAGGAAGAATCGCCAAACATGAACTATGCGTCGTTGAAGAGTTCCGTTCTGTTCATCATCAGCAGTTCCACTTCATCAAATGTCACTCTTTTGAATGAAAATGCTTGATTTGTTGATAAAAATACAAAAGTCACTATGTGTAAGCCCTTAAGATTTGAGGAGTTCCCTCGATTCTTCATGGATCCCATCATCAGAACTTGAGCTGGACGAACATTTGTTCTGACAATTAAACTTGCTAAACAAACACAGCGAAGAGGACGAATCGCCAAACGTGAACTATGCGTCGTTGAAGAGTTCCGTTCTGATCATCATCAGCAGTTCTACTTCATCCAATGTCACTGTTTTGAATGAAAATGATGGTTTTGTTGATAAAAATATAAAAATCACTATATGTATGCCTTTAAGATTTGAGGAGTTCCCTCGATTCCTCATGGATCCCATCATCAGAACTGCGTTTTGACAAAAACGGGACCAATCTGTATATATATACTTACAATCAAAAAAAGAATTTTCAAAATCGGTTCAGACATGACGGAGTTATGGAGTAACAAACATAAAAAATAAAAAACAAAAAAAAAAAAAAAAAAAAAAACATACACGCCGAATTGAGAACCTCCTCTTTTCAAATCTTGAAGTCGGTTAAAAACAAAGTCGCTTTCCGCTGTCTGTCCCTATGTATGCTTAGATCTTTTAAATTACGCAACGGATTTAGATGCGGTTTTTTTTAACAGATAGTGATTCAAGAGGAAGGTTTATATGTATAATACATGCATAATATAGTAGAGGAACACTGGTAATTTTAGAGGTTTCTAATGTGATGTCGTAAATAAACACATATTTCGCTTACATTGCAAACGCTGGCTGAACCCTACGAGATAGATCAAAATAATGTACTACTACAGTATTGTACATATTAAAAAGGTCTACAAAAAAGTTCCGTGCAAAGCCGGGGCGGGTCGCTAGTTAAAAAATAAATGTTAAGCTGCAAGTATGACTGAACTAATCGAAATAAAAACTAAAGCCGCGCTTTGTGCGATTGTCCCAGTTTCCAGCAATTTGCTGAGTGACCGAGTCACAATCATAACTTTATCAATGAATATCCGATTACGTTTTCAACTTTTATAGCTTTTGTATTGTATATCGATTCGTCTGCGCACATGTGGTAATACTAATAATACATGATGCACCTTCTGTACACTAAAGAACGGCTGAAATAGCTGGCATTTGTGGCTTAAACGTAGGTGAGGTGGCATAAACAAGTAATCTGAAGTCTTCTAATACTCAGATAGAATTAGCTTTCTGACCCAGACAATTAATAATAATGATAATATATTCTTTATTGTGGACCATAAAGTAGAAAAAAGCAAACAGAAAATCAAAATTAAAACTAGGTAACAACAGGCGGTCTTATCGCTTAAAAGCGATCTCTTCCAGACAACTTTTGGGTAGCTGGAGATTAAGTACATAAAACAATGAACGGGTAGTGCCTAAAAATAAATAAACACATATACACACTAATATAATAAATAGATACAAAAAAATACATAAGTACATAAATATATACCATAAATGATATAAATATATAAATAAATAAAGGCATGAGTAAGCGACAGGTAATGCGATTTCAAAAGATTTTTAAGAATAAGAAGGGATTTAGCACGTCTTATATCCAACGGCAAAGCATTCCACAAGCGAATTAGCGAACAGCCCGGAAAGTAAGAGAGCTGTTGTAAAATTTTTTGACATGGACTGGACAAATCTCAATGGTCAAGTGTCTCAGCGAGCCCGAGGGCCGAAGGCCCGAGGGTGAGCCGCAATCTATGCGAAACTAAAAGGCCGAGTACGTCAAGCGAGAATTGCTTCAACAGCAGCATGACATCGACTGGACAAAACTCAATGGTCAAGTGTCTTAGCGAGCCCGAGGGCCGAAGGCCCGAGGGTGAGCCGCAATCTATGCGAAGCTAAAAGGCCGAGTGCGTCACGGCGAGAATTGCTTCAACCGCAGCATGACATGAACTGGACAGATCTCAATGGTCAAGTGACTTAGCGAGCCCGAGGGCCGAAGGCCCGAGGGTGAGCCGCAATCTATGCGAAGCTAAAAGGCCGAGTACGTCACGGCGAGAATTGCTTCAGCAGCAGCATGACATGGACTGGACACATCTCAATGGGCAAGTGTCTTAGTGAGCCGCAATCTATGCGAAACTAAAAGGCCGAGTACGCCAAGCGAGAATTGCTTCAACAGCAGCATGACATCGACTGGACAAATCTCAATGGTCAAGTGTCTCAGCGAGCCCGAGGGCCGAAGGCCCGAGGGTGAGCCGCAATCTATGCGAAACTAAAAGGCCGAGTACGTCAAGCGAGAATTGCTTCAACAGCAGCATGACATCGACTGGACAAAACTCAATGGTCAAGTGTCTTAGCGAGCCCGAGGGCCGAAGGCCCGAGGGTGAGCCGCAATCTATGCTAAGCTAAAAGGCCGAGTGCGTCACGGCAAGAATTGCTACAACCGCAGCATGACATGAAATGGACAGATCTCAATGGTCAAGTGACTTAGCGAGCCCGAGGGCCGAAGGCCCGAGGGTGAGCCGCAATCTATGCGAAGCTAAAAGGCCGCGTACGTCACGGCGAGAATTGCTTCAGCAGCAGCATGACATGGACTGGACACATCTCAATGGGCAAGTGTCTTAGTGAGCCGCAATCTATGCGAAACTAAAAGGCCGAGTACGCCAAGCGAGAATTGCTTCAACAGCAGCATGACATCGACTGGACAAAACTCAATGTCAAGTGTCTTAGCGAGTCCGAGGGCCGAAGGCCCGAGGGTGAGCTGCAATCTATGCGAAGCTAAAAGGCCGAGTACGTCACGGCGAGAATTGCTTCAACCGCAGCATGACATGGACTGGACAGATCTCAATGGTCAAGTGACTTAGCGAGCCCGAGGGCCGAAGGCCCGAGGGTGTGCCGCAATCTATGCGAAGCTAAAAGGCCGAGTACGTCACGGCGAGAATTGCTTCAGCAGCAGCATGACATGAACTGGACACATCTCAATGGGCAAGTGCCTTAGCGAGCCCGAGGGCCGGAGGACCGAGGGTGAGCCGCAATATATGCGAAGCTAAAAGGCCGAGTACGTCACGGCGAGAATTGCTTCAACCGCAGCATGACATGGACTGGACAGATCTCAATGGTCAAGTGACTTAGCGAGCCCGAGGGTGAGCCGCAATCTATGCGAAGCTAAAAGGCCGAATACGTCACGGCGAGAATTGCTTCAGCAGCAGCATGACATGGACTGGACACACCTCAATGGGAAAGTGCCTTAGCGAGCCCGAGGGCCGAAGGCCCGAGGGTGAGCCGCAATATATGCAAAGCTAAAAGGCCCAGTACGTCACGGTGAGAATTGCTTCAGCAGCAGCATGACATGGACTGGACAAATCTCAATAGTCAAGTGTCTTAGCGAGCCCGAGGGTGAGCCGCAATCTATGCGGAGCTAAAAGGCCGAGTACGTCACGGCGAGAATTGCTTCAGCAGCAGCATTACATGGACTGGACAAATCTCAATGGGCAAGTGCCTTAGCGAGCCCGAGGGCCGCAGGCCCGAGGGTGAGCCGCAATATATGCGAAGCTAAAAGGCCGATTACGTCACAGTGAGAATTTTTTCAGCAGCAGTATGACATGGACTGGACAAATCTCAATGGTCAAGTGCCTTAGCGAGCCCAAAGGTCGAAGGCCCGAGGGTGAGCCGCAATCTATGCGAAGCTAAAAGGCCGAGTACCGCGTATTGCATACGATCGGAACATCACAACAAGAATTGCTTCAGCAGCAGTATGATATGGCCTTTATAAAACTCAATGGTCAAGTGTTTTAGCGAGCCCGAGGGTGAGCCACAATCTACGTGAAGCAAAAAGGCCGAGTACGTCACGGCGAGAATTGCTTCAACAGCAGCATGACATGGACTGGACAAATCTCAATGGCCAAGTTTCTTAGCGAGCCCGAGGGCCGAAGGCCCGGAGGTGAGCCGCAATCTATGCGAAGCTAAAAGGCCGAGTACGTCACGGCGAGAATTGCTTCAGCAGCAGCATGAAATGGACTTGATAAAACTCAACGGTCAAGTGTCTTAGCGAGCCCGAGGGTGAGCCACAATCTACGTGAAGCTAAAAGGCCGAGTACGTCACGGCGAGAATTGCTTCAACAGCAGTATGACATGGACTGGACAAATCTCAATGGCCAAGTTTCTTAGCGAGCCCGAGGGCCGAAGGCCCAGGGGTGAGCAGCAATCTATGCGAAGCTAAAAGGCCGAGTACGTCACGGCGAGAATTGCTTCAGCAGCAGCATGACATGGACTTGATAAAACTCAACGGTCAAGTGTCTTAGCCAGCCCGAGGGCCGAAGGCCCGAGGGTAAGCCGCAATCTATGCGAAGCTAAAAGGCCGAGTACCGCGTATTGCATACGATCGGAACATCAAAACGAGAATTGCTTCTGTAGCAGCATGACATGGACCGGACAAAACCCAATAATTAAGTGTCCTAGCGGTCACGACTCAGGCGTTGGAGATCAAGAAAACACGTAAACGCCTATACCTAAAACTAGAACACTATTTTTAAATGCATACATTCTCCAACTGGTCCTTTATGGCAGCCAGTAGCTTAGCAGCATTACGACTGAGGAGTTGGAGATCAAACGTAACGTAAATGTCTCTAGCTAAAACTAATGCACTATTTTTAAATTGACACATTCTGGAACCGGTCAGTTACGGAAGGCAGTAACCATGCAGCATCAGAACTGAGGAGTTGGAGATCAATATCAAATGTAAATGCCTCTACCTAAAAATAGAGAACTACTATTGAATTGACACATTCTCCAACCGGTCAGTTATGGCAGGCTGTAACCTTGCATCATCACGACTGAGGAGTTGGAGATCAATATGTAACGTAAATGCGTCTACCTAAAACTAGAACACTATTATTAAATTGACACATTCTCCACCCTGTCAGTTATGGCAGGCTGTAACCTTGCATCATCACGACCGAGGAGTTGGAGGTCAATTTGAAACGTAAATATATCAACCTAAATCTAGAGCACTTTTATTAAATTGACACAGTCTCCACCCGGTCAGTTATGGCAGGCAGTAACTATGCAGCATCAGAACTGAAGAGCTGATGGTCAATATAAAGTCCCTTAGGATTTATTTACTAGCAACTATAATATAGTTAAATTAGCAGATGTGTACGACTCTCGGTTAAGGTAAGCAGTGTCTCTGCAGCATCAGGATTTGAAGATCGAAGGTTGAAAATATTATTAAAAGTTATTGTCACGGAGACCTGGTACGCATACCAAATTTCATCGAAATCTGTTAAGTAGAAATGGTCGAAAAATCGATTGCATGATTTGATGCGTATAAACAGAGCTCGGATTTTTCACGGCAAAACAAAACACTAGCGTAATTTAGCCAGTGCTTGAAATATTATTTTATCGACACCTATCGAGTCTTACTAGAGTATATGACAGGTATTGCCTCAGTACATTTTTTCTTTTTTTATTCGATGGTACACCTATCAGTGTGAATGTCAAAACTAACAAACGTGCGAAAATTTCGTAAAACAGGAGACTTACTAGAGCTCAAAATCAATATTTTTGACCAGTCTAAGGTGACCTACTGGGGGTTAGAAGGTTGTGCATTAATTACCGGACATCCTGTATAAGTAATAAAATAACTTTTCATTTTAGCTTTGCCATAGTCGAGCAACAAAGAGGTAGGTCTGCATGTACAACTTAGAACGAAGTAACTATACCACCTCATTTAAAATGATAGAAACGACTGCAAATTTCATCTCACATGACATATGACATTCACACTTTAACTGTCATTTCATTACGTATAAAACGTAAATTGCATCTAGGTATTATTTATTTCGCAACGCATTGAATCCGACGTGTTGGATATACGTATAATAACTTAATATTGCAAGGTATCAATTAATACAAAAATGAGTAATGTACAAGATCGGATCAAAACGTGGATTGAAAATCACCCTGAGTTAGTCTATAATGAAGTGACCTCCACTATATACTGCTCTATGTGCGATATGCATCTAAAACTGAAGAAATGCAATATTGAGAATCATGTGAAAAGCAACCGCCACAATTACCGTTCGGGGCAACCAAATAGGAAACATCAATTTTATTTCGATTTAATTATTTTTCTTATTTCATGCAACATACCATGGGCAACAGTCAACAACAATAATTTTCGTCATTTTTTTAACAAGTATTTATGTTGCGACTGCTCTATGACTTCTTTACCGGACGAATCGACCCTGCGAAAAAATCGACCTGCTGTGACCAATTATTTGTGGATATCTATAGACGAAACACCAGATTTCATGGGAAAATGTGTGACAAACGTGGTGATTCGGTCTTTGCAAAAAAATTGTTCTAAGCAATTTTATCTTTTGGGGTCGAAGGTTTTAGAGAAGGTAAATACTTACCTATACTTATTATTTACGCACAATAACTAAACTAAGGTGAAATTATGGTATAACTTGACGGTCTTTTAATTTTTTTAACTTCTTTGACATAGATACAAAATATCAATACCGCGAATAAATGCCATTTTTAAGGACTTAAATTATTTACACAGTATACGCACCAAAAAAGTATCTATCGTTCCGATTAACTCCGATATGTGTTGTGATTGGTGGATTTAATATAGTGAAGTGTTCTGATTGGTCAATTTAAAATGCAATATATCTGCAAATCGTGCGTAAAATCAAACTTTACGCACGATTTGCAGATTAGATTACTTTTTAGCACTAGTGCATAAAATCAAACTTTACGCACGATTTGCAGCTACATAAAGTAAACTTTTTGAGCAATTGTATTAAAAAAAAGTTTTCGCGTCCAAAAAATTTTTCTCCTATTTTTTCTTAGTCGCAAATGTCGCAATACGATACCCATTATGCCCTTAAACGGATCACCACTATTCTTGTTACATTCTGTAGTCAGACTGTTTATCTGTCATATTATCATACAGCTCAGTTTTGGAAACTGCTTAAAATTTGAAATATAGTTTAGTTATAAACAAGACCTATTTCGACGTATAGAAAGTGCATTTTTGTTTAAGTAAATACATTGATTAATAGTAGGAATTGAGTACGTATTTGAACTGAGAAAAGTTACAAAAAAAATTACAATTCTAATTTAAAAAAAAAGAGTTTTTTAGGCGCCCCATTAGAGCTTTTGTGTGATCTTTTACATAAAATGCCGTGACAAATTAAAGTACCTATCGGTTTTTCACCTGTCCCATACATTTACCAGTTAAAAACCCATGTTCATTAACACGTTCCATTACAGAAATGATCCCAGTCCTAAATGAACAATAGTGATAAAGGGACCTTAGAATAATAATGCCTAGAAACGTAACTGCTCTACGCCGACCTTTCGAAATGTGTAGTTAAAATATGACAGATTGTGCCCAACCTCATAATAAGATACAGATGTTAACCACTAGGCCTAGTCAACAAGGGGCTTGAACCTACAACCATGAATTGTCAATGCAACGTGCTACTAATTACACCAGCAGACAGTTTGCCCTTCCCAATGCATTCAATAATAGGCATGATGACACATGTTGAATTATGCAATAAAATTTAGTTGATAGGATGCAAAATGATCAATATATCCAACGAACGTGAAAATGTATAAATTCTATTGAAATGGCTCAAAGATAACAAGCTGCAAAATTTCTAAATTTTACGATTTTTTAAAAAACTACAGAAGAACTGAACTAGAAACTTAAAAAAAAACAATGATAACATTCGATTTTTAACAGTTTACTGTAAAATAAATTGTATAGCAACCATATACATAAACGTAACATTTCACTGTAAAAATAGCAATTTCATAATTTTTCCATACTTTAAACAGGGCTACTATGTGATCGTGACTAACTCTTGCATGTCATTTTGTTAGGAGCGTTTTGAAAAACAAATGCAAATCTCGGACTTTAAGTCTCATTTCTGACTTTTGTGTTGCTTTAACGCAATTGGCCCAATATAAACATTTGATCCTCACAACAAAACGAATCGATTGATACCATACATGAAAAAAATTCACCATGCCTATTGTAATTGTGACTACGTCATCAGAGATAATCTTTTAATTGAAAGTTACCTTTAGCCCACTTCCATCTCTTCCACTTTCGATATGTGTCAAGTGTAACAGAGACTTTGTCAGAATATTTAAGCAAAGTGGGTTAAATTCAGTTTATGTTATGAGAGATTATAAGCATTAGGTATTGTAACAGACCGACATCTGAAAACATCCAGCTACGCTGTAAGCAGTAAATTATTTTGAACTATACCTTGTCTTTGACTTCGAAATAAAATCAATTTGCTACAATACTAAAATGAAGTGAGGGTAGCTTACAAAACTATGTTCCTTGATAGGTGACCTTTTTAATTTAGTCGTTGCCAGAGTGGTTCAGTTTCTCTATGGACAGATCTGAGCCTATTTTATAAACAAAATGAATGATTATTTACTTTTTTATTGAAACGTAAAATAATAAAATTAACATAATTTTAGTTTTTTTGTGTTGTTTGATTTAAGTTTGTTTTAGATTTATCTTTAGTCTATGGTTCACGATAGATTATAGAATAGCTCGGTAAAATTCGCGGGAAAAATGGGAACCAATCAGAATCAAGCTGAGTTAGTTGGACCAATTAAAATAAGAGTTGATGAATGGATGGAGAAACGTTTGAATTAGCGGGGGTCGGTTTTGGGGGGTTCGAAAAAAGTCTATATAAGGTTGTGGAAGGAAATATCTGGGCTCTTTCTTCAGCAGAGCGTCGCGTTTAACGGAGATCAGTGAGTTTAGGCTGTAAGGTGCAAATAGTGTTTGAGTTTGTTCACAGATCTGTTATCAAGAGATGGAAGCATTCGAAAGACAACAGAAATCCACGGCCCGCGCGCTTCTATGGTAACGAAGATGAGGGACCTTGTTGGAGCGCTGGAGACCATTGCATGAAGAATCTCGTGTTCCACGTGGCTCGCAAACATCAGCCACTACTAATAGAATAGAATAGAATAGAATAGTTTATTTGTATAAAAAAGGGTACAAATTGATGTTACATGTGGTTTTCCAGCCTTTTTTTACCATGATGCATGGCGTACAAATATTGTTCATAAAACTAGTATCCTAACTAATATTCTTAATCTATGTAATTATGTCTAATACTCTTCGTGTCAATACTAAGGTTAGTATAAATAATAATAATATTCAGTATTAACAAACAGTATCAAATTAATACAATTTCTGCAATAAAATTTTATGTCAATTATATATTATACATTATCTATAAAGTACATTTTTCCACAAACTCTTTAATTGAATAAATGCTATTTTGGATTAGATGATTAAACAAAGATTTTCTAAATAATTTAATTGGTAGAGCCTTAAAGTCATCAGTAAAAGTATTAAATAATTTAATTGCCATGCAATTAACGTTATTCCTTGTCAGTGAAAGATTTGTCTTTGTCGTGTATAAATTATGTCTATGTTCCCCTCTTTGTGACCTTGAGGTGATCGTTTTAAAACATGTCGGGTGCTTTTTAACAAAAATACACATTTCATAAATGTACATTGCTGGTAATGTCAAAATTTTTTTGTGTTTAAATAAATCTCTGCAAGAAGCCAAACGCTCCACTCCACATATGGTTCTCACGCAATATTTTTGAATTAAGAAAACAATATGTGCGTCCACTGAGTTTCCCCATATAATTAAGCCATATCTCAAAAGGGATGACACATAACCGTGATATGCCGAAAGAGCGGCTGCTTCTGATACCACATTTCGAATACGGTAAAGTACATATACAAAGCGGTCTAACTTACCGCGTAGAATATCGATATGGTATTTCCAATTACAAAATTTGTCAATATTTATGCCAAGGAATAATGCCGAATTTATCTCTTCAATTTTTGAACCATTATATTTAATATCTATGTCAATGTGTTTACTTCGATATGTTTGGAATTGTATTATTTTCGTTTTATTAATGTTGATTTGTAAGTTATTCTTATCTAGCCAGTCGATGACATCTACTAATGCTTTGTTAATTTGATCGTCAAATGAAGTTTTATCGTCATATTTAATTAGCAGTGTGGTATCGTCCGCAAAGAGGATGGAGTTATGATTCACAGCATTTGGCAAGTCATTTATATACAGTAAAAATAACAATGGGCCCAGAATACTGCCCTGTGGGACGCCAGCAGAGTTAAGTTTGTAGCTTGACTTGTGAACCACTTTGTTATTTCCTTCGATGCTTGAGATTTCTACACGTTGATGATGGTTTCTAAGGTAACTATTAACCCAATCCCATGCCGGACCTCTTATGCCGTACCGGCACAATTTATCTAGCAGTATTTCATGATTTACGAAGTCAAAAGCCTTGCTCATATCCAAGAACACGGCAACTATTGGAATTTGTATATCAAGGCTTTCAATTACCTCTCTCACTAAATGAAAACATGCTAGGGATGTTGAGCTATTCTTTCTAAATCCAAATTGGTTTTCAACTAAAATTTTATTTTTTGTTATAAAATTCATAATCCTATCATACATTAATCTCTCGAAATTTTTTGATAAGATCGGAATGAGGGTAATTGGCCTATAGTTATTCAGATCTGTTTTGGGACCTGTCTTATGTATAGGCTTTACAACAGAATATTTTAAGCGTTCCGGAAACACGCCTTCTAAGAATGATATATTCATAATATGGGCCAGAGGGACTGCTAAGGAATTAGCGTTTAATTTTAGTACTTTAGTGCTTAGGTCATCATATCCTGTAGATTTAGTGTTTTTGAGCTGTTTTATTACTTTTTGCACGTCTGTTAAGTTTACCGGAGAGAGGAATAGGCTATTTGCGTTGTGCTGGATATTGTGGCATGGTTTTATACTGTTTCGTTTTTTATTGTTTGTTAAGTCAATAAAAAAATTATTAAATGAGTCTGCTAATGTTTTAGGATCCATTTTATTAGCTTCAATTATGTCATTATTATTAACATTTGCAGCGCAATTATTATTTATTATTTGCCAAGAAGCTCTACATACATTATTTGAATTTTTAATGAAGCGGCAATTTGCTACCTGCCTAGATTTATGCAAGCATCGTTTTAGTAATCTCGTGTACGTCCTATATTGCATCAATCATTCTTTATTTTCAGGATGCCTTGCTGATATTCGATGCAGTTTCCTTTTATTTGCACAACACATTTTAATCCCTTTTGTGAGCCACTTGTTCATAATGTATGTATGGCAACCCTAGCCAGATAAACAGTGATAAAGAGAGCTCCTAACATTATTTTGTGAAAAATTAGGAAAATTATTGTTGAGGTTAATCGTGCGAGTGACATTGAACGGAAATACTTACGTCTCATACTAATCTCCATAAAACTGCACTAATAAGGAAGAAATAACGGAAATATCACACCGGTAAGAGACTTAGAATAACCGTTAAGCATCTATTTACATTTAAAAACACCAAAATACACCACGAATATACACGAGAACAACACATCACGATCCTGCAAACAGCTGATTGGTTACCACTGACGTTGACAGTTGTGAGTGTTGCCACCTACAAAATGCGTTCAGAAAACTCATACTAAAATAATCGAGAATAGGTTAAATCGATTAAGTGGAAATCGATAAACAATAAATAAAAATAAATAAACAATGGATAATGTGAACATACGACCGCGGAGAGCCAGAGCCAACTCATTGACTGGCGAGTCATTAAATAACTCTTTGTTGAATGCCACAATATATGACTCGAGTATGATCAGTCTACCAGAAATTGAAAATGATGAGAACATGAAAGAAATGAAGAACAAACTAAAATCTCTCCAAATTGAACTAGACTCTGCTCATTCTGAAATTGATAACTTAAACTCTGAAACCAGGATACTCAAGGAGTGCTTGCAAAAACAAGAAAAGCAAATTGAAGTCCTGAAAAAACTTAATTTGGACCACCCCAGAACACCTCCGTCAGCAAAAATAAAAAAAATATCCACTCAAGTACCTCATGATATCAGTACCCAAACCCAGTACGGTGATATTTCGACCCCACCTACAGGATACAGACAAATTGAACTTCAACAAACCAGCCTGAGTACTGAAATTACCACAAAAAATAAAACTAACACTTAAAAAAAAAACACCTCAACTAATTTGAATACAGACCCCACAAAAACAAGAAGAAATGTAAATAATCCTATAAAATCACCATGTCTACCAAAAAATGATAAAATTACTAAAACAGGCAAATACAAAAAAGTGCCTATTGAAGACATTGCCACAGCATCACAAGACTCTAATAAAGCTAGCATAGAGACAAAATCGAACAAAGATATTAAAAAAACATGCCCACAATCAGAAATCCAAGGATCACCAAAATTGGTACCAGTACTCACAGACGGAAAGAATATCAACCAAACAACCCCGTCAAGTAAGAGAACTGAAGAAGTTACACCAGAGCAGGAAAATCACAAAGAAGAACAATGCATCAGCACACTGCCATCTACGAACACAAAAAACGACACGCCAGAGCAGGAACAGGAAAGTTTGGATCCATCCCCACTATCCTCGACATGTAGCAAGATAGAAGAATTCCACACCACTAATGTCAGTGATGAATACAAGAAGAACATGTTAATCCTATGTGACGAACACGGAAAATCATTAGCTGAGTTCATGAAACAAAAATGTACAAAATACACATCAATTATATCGATATGCAAACCAGGTGCACAATTGAGAGACATTACCATAAATATTGTAAATTTGACGAAACATAGGAGAGCAGGTGACGATGTTGTAATCATATCCTCAAATGTAACTAACTATAAAATATCGTACATAATGCATGCCATCAACTATTGTAACTCAAAACAGTTAAAACTCCAAGTAACGACATTACCATACATAAATCATAGACAAACTGATAATAGAGTTTATGAAATTAACAGTCAACTATATAGATTAATTCTAAGGTCCCAGGGTACATCACTTATTGATGTAAATAAGTACACAAAAAATAATTTTAATCGTAAAAGAAGACTGTGTACTAATTTTGCATGGTTCCTCTTATCAAACATTACATATAAGTCTGATAATGAATTTACATACAAAAACGGTAATCTGATCTATCTCACTGAGGATTCACCAGTAGAGACCACCTCAAAGTCTATGCCACCAGACCCTGCAACGCCTTTTTTAGAGAGCGTGTCACCGAACAAAAAACCAAAGTAGGTAATCTTGAATTATGTATCATCCACCAGAATTGTCGTAGTATAAGAAATAAGCTGCTGCTGGTACATAAACTCGTTAAGGAATACAGTCCTGATATACTTGTTATCTCGGAGTCATGGTTAAGTAAATATTAATGATGTAGACAGTGTAGTCATCCCGGGTTATACTCATGCCAATCACTTTGTCCGAAGAGAACGCATTCATGGTGGAGTATCTATTTTTACTGACAGAAACCTTAAATTTGTAAATTGTAAGAATATAGATCGTCTTGCTGTAGAATACCATTGTGAAATATGTGCAATCGAAATTGAATTAAAACCTGTAAACTTAATTGTCATTGGAATGTATAGAACTGGCATGGGGGACTATAACAAAATGATAGAAACATTGGAAGCACTATTTGAGTTACTCTGTAGCGACTATAAAAAATGCTCAATAATGATCCTAGGTGACTGGAACGTAAACTTTTGTGCGGAGTCGAAAAATAAACGAGAATTAATCGACTTAATGGCTTCATATAACTTTAAAAACATCATTGACTTCCCAACTAGGGTAGACGGTGACTCTAAGACATCAATTGACAGCCTGGTTACAAACATTCAGACAGAATTGATAAGCGTAAAATCACTACAATCTGACATATCTGATCATGATGCCCAACTAGCCAAGTTGCATGTACAAGAAGATTACAAACCAAAATATGTATACTCCGAAGGGCGTCGGCAAAATATAAATAGTATTATGAATATCTGTGAAGCCATGCTCTCATACGATTGGGAAAAAATACTCGAGGCATACAACAGCACTATTGTTGATAACTTCATAAATAAAATAACACACAATATGAATACGCATATGCCAAAAACAATCATTGAAAAGAAAAATAAAAATCATATCCCATGGTTATCATCTACTTATAACCTACAACGTGACATAGACGATTTACTCTTATTCCATGAACAGTACCCACAAATTGACATCAGAGAGGATATATCTAGGAAGCAGCAACAAATACAAAGCACACTAGTAAATATACAGAGGAACGAATCGTAAAGTCAAAGAACCCAAAAAGGGAAGTATGGCAAATAATAAAAGAAGAAACAAACAAGACTGTACAAGAATATAACTGGAATCTAAAAGACAAATACACTAAAATGCCTATTCACTATACTGAAGTACCTGATTACCTGAACAACTTTCTAATTCATGTCGGGAATGACCTTGCTGTCAACAACAGTCCGAATATAGATAAAGCTCTGAAGTGGTAAATGTACTCTCGTTCTCCCAAATTAACACGACAGACCTCATAAAACTAGCAAAACTAAAAATATCAAAATCTCAAACAAATGACATATACGATATCTCTGGAAAGACTCTATTTGATATCATTTCTATTCTACCAAATCAAATAACATTTCTTATAAATAACATTTTACGCTCCAGTAGCTACCCCTTATCTCTTAAGAAAACTCGTCTGTGCCCCATTTACAAAGGCAAAGGTGACAAAACTGATGTGGAAAACTATAGACCAATAACAATTGTCCCAACGATATCGAAGTTGATAGAATCTATTATGTCAAATGACATCTTAAGACACGTCGAACGGAACAATGTACTATCAAATGCACAGTATGCCTATAGAAAAGGACGTTCCACCACCGGAGCGACACATAAGTTTGTAGAGAGTGTACTAGAACATTTAAAAAATAAACAAAAAGTTGTTGGAATCTTCTTAGACCTATCAAAGGCCTTCGACTCTGTGAATCATTCCTTGCTGCTGGCTAAACTGTATACATATGGCATAAGAGACAACGCTGCACAATTGATAGAGTCTTTTCTATCAGAAAGAAAACAGACTGTAGAAATAAAAGTAAATGGAAAGCACTATAGATCACAACCACAATTAACGACTATAGGCGTACCACAAGGATCATCCTTAGGCAACATATTATTTTCCTTATTCTTAAATGACATAGATAAACTTGACATAGATGGAGAAATTATATTATATGCAGATGACACAACTATTGTAGTAAGTGATGAATGTGACGATAACTTAACTCATAAAGTAAGCATGACCCTACAGACATTGGAGCGATGGTTTAGAATGAATGGACTTAAACTTAACTCTGAAAAAACGAATATAGTGAAATTTTCAAGTCGACACTTAAATCGTAAAGAAATAAGAATACTTTTGTCTAATGGTACTACTATTGAAAGTGTACAACATGTCATGTTGCTTGGTTTTGACTTAGACCCAACATTGTCATGGAAATTCCACGTAAATTCAGTCTGTGCAAAATTGACCAAAGGCGTGTATGTTCTAAAGCAATTGAAACCACTTATCTCAAATGATAACCTGAAAGAAACCTATTACTCATATGTGCATTCTATTTTGTCATATGGGATCATATTATGGGGAAACTCAACGGATTTCGAACGTGTCCTAAAGTTGCAAAAACGCGCTATTAGAGTCCTGGCTAATGCTAAGTTTGACGCTCCTTGCAGGGAACTTTTTAAAAGACTAGGCATTTTAACTATGGTGTCGACATATATCTTAGAAGTTTTAATGTACGTAAGAAATAATCCGAGTGAATTTAGACGTATTGGTGATATAAGTAATCGTCCAACAAGATACCCTGATAACTTAAGGCAAGATCAATGTAAACCAGAAATGGCAAAGAAACGTCCCAAAATAATGGGGCAAAGACTTTATAACAAACTGCCAAAGATAATAAAAACTGAGACTAACATAAATGCATTCCGTCGCAAAGTTAAACTGCTACTACTAAATAAGACAATATATAGCGTAAAAGAGTACATGAATAGTGAGTTCCAATGGAGTGAGAGAGATTAAGAATAAATTTGTATTGACTATTATATTATAAAGGAAAAAATATTGGACATTGAATTATTATTTATAATTTTTTTATTTATTGGAAAATTGATTTAATGAATATTTATTTTTGTGAAACGTGTAAAATCTGTACCTAGTGTACCTACCTTGACGATCTCAGTATATATGCATGGATTATATTTATGAAAACATTGTAATACTATTGAGAAATAAATGATCTGAATCTGAATCTGAATCTAATGGGTTTGTTTTGTCGAATTTTTTTAATCAAAGGAAAACATAAATTATAAAACAAAATAACAAGTTCATGAAATTCGTTAAATGCTTTGTCTGTATCGGTTTCGTTAGTTATGTCAGTAAATGTTAAGGCAGACATACAATCATTAAATTTTTTTTGGTTTTCCGGGCTGTAGTCTCTTATAATTTCATGCCAGAGCTTAGGCTTTTGTTTGTGTTTATTATTAATGTTTACACTGCATGACAGTATTTGACAAGTTTCATGATCCGACAAATGAAGACTATAGATATTAGGTGTGCAGTCCGATACGTTACTTGCAATTAAATCAATACATGATTTTTTCCTAGTCGGAGACATTATATGATTATCTAGATTGTAATTTGCCAGAACTGATGCTAATTCCTTCTTTACTTTACTTTCTTTTAAGAAATCTATGTTCCAATCTCCACATAGGACCACATGTTTTGATTTATTTTTAGTTATTTTTTGTAGCACTTTTCTAAGTAAGGAAAAGAAGACACTAACACTGGATGTTGGCGTTCGATAAATAACTAACTGTCTCGGTAAGAAATTTAGATTTATTCGGGTTTTAATAGCAAGTGCGTATGACGGACCGTCGCGTGAAAGTGCAAAAATCAATGTAACTTCCTGGAGAAATGCTTGAATACTACTGGTAGGTAAACTATATTATCTAACCATCAATTTTATTCTTTCAAATTATCCAAATTACTTTTAATTCTATTTTTTCTAATAAAATATGTGAACAGTGATGTGGTTCGTTTTATTCACCTACCCCTATTATAATTACAGGTTTTACTGCATAACAAAAAAATCCTTCTGTTTTATCGTGTATACAGTAGTATACAGTGTATACAGTAATTTCAATATTTGCTTCATTCAAATTTTATTTAAGATTTTTACGTAGTCAACAATAGCATTATGTAGGGAGTAGGTATGTTTTACAATAGTAGTTAGATATAATTGTGATGTTAAATATTGAGGAGGTTATAATACTTGTTTTAAAAGTTTGTAGGTTAATGTAGGATATTTTAAACCAAATTTTATTTGTTTTATGTAACATTGTATTTATTTCTTTTAATTTCTGGTTTTCTGTGTTTGTTTGAGCATTGTTCAGATTTAATTCTGTTGTTTAGCGTTTCTCACACCTCAGGAGACCTTGGTTATTACTTATCATAATGTAGTCCAATATGTACCACTAGACAATTATGCCATTATTTTATAATTTTTATAAAATGTGTGTCTTTAATCTTTACAAAATTTATTATGTATGTGTGCAGGTTAAACTTGGGCGTCAGAGTTTTTTTTCACCGCTATAGTTTTTCTCTGGCATATTTTGGCTCTTGAACTGTAGCGGTATATCTAATGTGACCTAACGGTTACATTAGATATAATAGTTTATAGAGTCATTTAACTTTCCATTAACAGTAATTTCTTATTACTTGAATAAATTTTCTTATTAACTTATATGTTGTTTAAATCCTATTATTTCCCTTAGTGATAAGATCCTCGCTTTCAAAGAAAAGTTTCAGTTAACTTCAAGCTTTAGGTAGGTTCAGCTTTAAAATATTACTGGTTAGTATAGGTGAGTTTTTACAGTATGCAGCTCTATATTATACGTATGACATATAACGGTCACGATTTTTTCGCATCGTTTCCAGGTTTTAATACTCTAAAGTAGCACTCTAATTTTAACATACGTATTAAATGGACACGTGACGCCGCCTCAGGCAGACCGGCACAAAAGGTCGTTCCCTCAATATTGAAAAGGGGTGATCAAAGCCAAACGATACGCTTCTACATATTGTACTACTTTTTCTATTCTGTTTGTATAGGTCTGTTCGCGACGTTTTACGCCGAAACGCCTTAGCAGCACCAGATTATAAGTGGGAAGGCAAAGACATCACCGTTGGCCACTGCATCTTGGCAGGTGATTGGTTCAATGGTATTTACTTGTAATAATAAATATCACCGCGTCAAAATAAGCGCCATACAGCGTCAAAAAAACCGAAACAGTAATTGAAGAAAAACAAGACTCGCAATGGTTTGCTTACAAATGCGGGGCCTCGTCGACTGCTTGTTGTTCACAATGGTATTTACTTGTAATAATAAATATCACCGCGTCAAAATAAGCGCCATACAGCGTCAAAAAAACCGAAACATTAATTGAAGAAAAACAAGACTCGCAATGGTTTGCTTACAAATGCGGGGCCTTGTCGACTGCTTGTTGTTCAGTGTGTCGTCCACATGTAGATCATACATGTGACCTTGACGTGACCATGTGATGTGACCACATCAACTACATGTGACCTAGAGATCCATTGTAGAAAGTCGACTCGTGGTGAGTCTTTCTTCGGGACCACGGGGACATTGTAGTCCTCAAAACGTCGAAGGATTTTTTTTTTTAATATATACGCGGTTAAGTCCCGTTATTACAAATAGATATGTGTAAAAACCGTGAAAGTTTAGTCATCATCAGTGTTTTAATAATATACTGGTTATCCCAAGCAACAATCGGCAAGCGAGCGGAGTAACAATTCAGGTGTTTTTTTTCGAATTCCCTCTCAGAGAGTGATGTAGTTATTAGGTCCGTTTCGACCTTTGTTTTGCTTGTACAGTTCACGTCAAATATATGTTTACCTTTGCAACTTACATTGTACGTAATAACAAGAATGTTTTATGCGGAATTGGGTATTTAAAAATTCAGTTTGTTTGCTGGTTGTAGATACATATGTACAATGTTCGTGTTTTAGCACCTAAAGTTTTATTTGATTTGTTTTTAATTCATCGACCTTTATTGATGTTGCGTTGCCGGTTTTGGATAAAGTTATGAAAAACCTAAAACAATTAATATCGGAGCGTTTTTCAATTTGAATTAGTACATACTTTTAGGATTCTGTGTCAAAAGGTTTACTTACATTCTGTCAGACCGTCGCTTAAACGACTTTGTAACAACTCAGACATGCTAAAATATATTTGCAATTGGTCACTCACGTACTTGAGTTTTTTTTTGTCTGGACATGTTTCGATCCGTCACTATGATCTTCGACAGCAGCTCATATCATCAAAGGTTCGGCGGTAAGAAAAGAAAGGCGAAGATCATCGATCGAAATATGTCTAGCGAAAAACGACCTAAACGTTTAATCTTATTTTAAACCCAAATATACACGTGACTTTCCTACAAATATTCTTACTTATTTATCCATGCCGATACAATACATTAATATATAATTGTATTTCAAAATGTGGTGTATAAGACTACCCCTTTCCCTATACAATCGTAGCGTCTGTCCCCTTTTCCACCCTGAATACCTAAGTGTACGAAAAATATAGTAGGTTCCGGTCAAAATCATAACCCTCCTTTATTTCGCTGAAACCGGTTAAAGGTATACGGCAGTCCACTTTCCTCTTAATGCACGCCTACTGAATTTACAGATATAATTTATGTTATATCTACGTATAAAATCAGATCATACCAAAGTCTTTTGCTTTCAATATTTACAAACGTAATTTTCATTGAAACAATTCGCAATGATAAATGGAAAATATCAGATATTTCTGAACGACGTTTAAGCTCAAATCCGTATGCATATAGTGCATATAATACGCTACACAAAGGGTAATGGAAAATAGGGCCGGTTCCATATAAATACAAAACAGCCGCGAGCCGTTTGTTGTGGTACAAGCTACAAGCCCTTAGCCACGTGTTAGCCACGTGGTGTCCGGCAGAGTAGAATAGAACCAACCCATTACACGTTCGGGTGTCGTACAAGGCGACTAATGTCAGAGGCAGAAGATCTAAAGCTTCCGTAGACCAGAAAATGGGCAGCAGCGTTATCTGGTATGCTCCTTTCACTGCGATCGCCAACCCGCTTGCCCAGCGTGGCGATTAGGTCATCACCTCTCAATGGTAGGTACACCAAATAAACGGCCCCGAGTTCCCAGCCGCCTCACCAGGCTTGGCTACGGTAGCGGTCATAGCGTCGGTGAGGCAAGGGGTGCTAAGAATCCCCGAGTTACGGACGGCTACCACAACCAACACACATTGACCTTGGCTACGTATAATGGACGAACTCGACTGGAGGCTCGACGAACATCTCGCCGAATTGGAGGTAGAGTTAGACAAAATACAATGGCATGTTCTGGGGTTATCTGAAGTCCGAAGAGAGGGGGAGGACACAGTAACCTTGGAATCAGGCCATCTACTCTACTTCCGAGAAGGTGACAGCCTCTCCCAAGGCGGTGTCGGATTTCTCGTCAACAAGGCCCTCACTGGCAACATTTTGGAAATCTCCAGTGTGTCGTCAAGGGTAGCGTACCTCGTACTTAAACTGACCGAGAGATATTCTCTTAAGGTCGTACAGGTATATGCACCGACCTCTACACACTCGGATGATGAAGCAGAAGCTATGTATGAAGACATAGATAGAGCCCTGCACAGCACCTCGAGGGCTCACCTAAATGTTGTCATGGGGAACTTCAACGCCAAAGTGGGAGTACGCACGGTCACCGAATCGGTAATTGGGCCACATGGTATTGGGAACAGGAATCACAGGGGGCAGATGCTGGTCAACTTTTTAGAGCGAGAGGGGCTATTCTTGATGAATTCGTTCTTCAAGAAAAAGCCCCAAAGGAAGTGCACCTGGCAGGGCCCCGATAACGTGACAAAAAATGAGATCGACTTTATCATGACGGATAAGAGACGTATATTTAGAGATGTCTCAGTGATCAATAGGTTCAACACTGGAAGTGATCACCGACTCGTGCGAGGCACTCTGAATATAAACTTCAAGCAGGAGCGCACCCATCTGATAAAGTCCACGCTCCGGCCTACGCTGTTCCAAGCCATCGCTGGCTCTGAAAGATTCCAGCTGGAACTTCAAAACCGATTCGATGTGTTGGAAACCGAGTGCGACGTTGACGAGGACTTAAGTAGCGTAGTGGAAGTCGTGAGGGATGTGGGTAACAGGTTCTGTCGGAATAGGCATGCAGGCAGGAAGTCCAAGCTTTCAGAAGAGACTCTGGAACTCATGAGAGAGAGACGCGTAAATACACAGGCCACGGTGGCAGGTCAGCGAGCACTCACGAGGCATATTCGGAAAGCAGTACGGCGGGATCTTCGGACTTCCAATACACGCCTCATTAAGGATGCAATAGAACAAAACCGAGGTTCCAAAGTGTTCGTGAAGCGTCTCGGGAGGAGCCACATGTCTAAGCTGACTACCGCCGATGGTAGTGTCGTCTCCTCTAAGCCAGAGATCCTTTTGGAGGTGGAAGACTTCTATGACCAGTTGTATGCCTCACAATCTCTGCTACCTGAACCTGTCCCTTGCGATCCCCGAGCTACTTTAGTTAGACGAACTTCCCGACGTCAGCATTGACGAAATTGAGCTGGCCCTCAAGCAACTTAAAAATGGAAAAGCCCCGGGTGAGGACGGAGTTACAACTGAGCTCTTAAGGGCAGGGGGAACTCCTGTCCTTAGGCAGCTGCAGCGCATATTTAACTCCGTACTCCACGAAGGGAGAACTCCAAGAGCGTGGAGCAGGAGCATGGTAGTTTTATTTTTCAAGAAGGGAGATAAGAACCTTCTCAAGAACTACCGCCCTATATCGCTCCTGAGCCACGTATACAAGTTGTTTTCGAGGGTTATCACAAATAAGCTGACGCGACGGTTAGACGACTTCCAACTACCGGAACAGGCTGGGTTTCGTGAAGGATTTGGCACCATAGACCACATACACACTGTGAGGCAGATTATACAGAAGACCCAGGAGTATAATCAGCCTTTGTGTCTCGCTTTCGTGGACTATGAGAAGGCCTTTGACTCCGTCGAGACCTGGTCTGTTCTGGACTCCCTGCAGCGGTGCCAAGTTGATTTTCGATACATCGAGGTGCTGAGAAGCCTGTATGATGCCGCAACTATGTCCGTCCAAGTACAGAACAGTCAAACAGGACCGATTCCATTACATCGAGGAGTAAGGCAGGGGGATGTGATATCCCCGAAACTGTTTACAAATGTATTGGAAGACGTGTTTAAGACTCTAAACTGGAACGGACGGGGCATACATATAAACGGCGAATACATCTCGCACTTAAGGTTTGCCGATGATATCGTAGTCATGGCAGAATCGCTGCAGGAAGTTCAAGAAATGCTGCACAGCCTAAATGAAGCCTCCCAACGAATTGGTCTCCGGATGAACCTGGACAAGACAAAGGTCATGTATAATGACCTCGTCGTTCCGGGACCAGTAATCATCGATGGCACGCCTCTAGAAGTTGTCAAGGAATATGTCCATCTCGTGCAACTAATGCAGTTGGGTAGATACAACTTCGAAAAGGAAGCCGATAGGAGGATTCAATTGGGCTGGGCAGCGTTTAGGATGCTGAAGCACATATTTTCGTCCGGTATACCACAGAGCCTGAAGACGAAAGTGTTTAACCAGTGCGTCCTTCCTGTAATGACGTACGGAGCTGAGACGTGGACACTGACTGTAGGGCTAATCCATAAGCTTAAAGTCGCTCAACGTGCTATGGAAAGAGCTATGCTCGGACTCTCTCTGAAGGACAAAATTCGGAATGAAGTGATCCGACAGAGAACCAAGGTGACCGACATAGCTCTAAAAGTTAGCACGTTGAAGTGGCAATGGGCTGGCCACATATGTCGCAGAACCGATAATCGCTGGAGTAAGCGTGTTCTGGAGTGGAGACCACGGTTAGGCAAACGTAGCGTTGGACGCCCTCTGGCCAGATGACGGGATGACTTACATAAGAGGGCCGGTAGCGACTGGATGCGTAAAGTAGCAGACCGGGCTCTGTGGCGTACCTTGGGAGAGGCCTATATCCAGCAGTGGACTGCAACGGGCTGATGATGATGACGATGATGATGAAGCTACAAGCTGTACAGTGGAATCAAATCAAGTAAAAGAGTTGGGAAACTTAAACTTGACTACGGATTTTTACCAATATACGGATTTATATACAGACTTACATGTGGGTATGAAACTGGATCTCTAGAGACTCCAATCCAACCATAAGGGTAAGGGAATGGTCCGCGGTTACATGTAAATATTAACTGATGAAACTGCTTTAATAAAAAAAAACGTTTTTCTTTACAAAGCAAAAGCAGCCCATATTTAACATGACAAAAGTTTAATCTAAAAAGTCATCAAGTAGTGTTTACCTATGTGCATGTATACACACATATATATATATATATATAATATATATATATATATATCTGTCTTTCGCATTAGCTCCCACAAAGAAAGAACTACAGATTTTTATGGAGTACAGGTTTTTTACAAGCTTTTATTTCATTTATAATTTTTTGTCTGAGCAGATTCTGATATGGATTCAAAGGCAGGAAATAGTGCTGCGTAGTTACATTTTACGTTCTTGACGTACGATCGGAATTATAATTTGTACCACACATCTATATACACCTGATTATGGTAATATATACAAAAATGGACGATGACGGTATTAACGGGGAAAGGGGGGAGGGGGGGGGGGGGGGGGGTGTTTGGGTGTAAGATCTTGCTTAGTATAGAAAACTGCGCGCCGTCGATGCGTCTTCTAGTGCCTCTCACCCTCATGGAGACTGTATACACCTGATTGTATTTCTCTACATAGAATAAATATACTCGCTACATTTTGTTACCTGGCGTGAATTTTCACAAGCAAGAACAACATGCTGAGAAGAGACCATTTCCTGACACATGTCTACTCTACAATTATCTGTAATTTATTTGTTCTTTCTGTAATGTTACGCATAGAGGTATTTCTATTTCTAAATTTAAAAATATCATTTATACGCAAATATATGTAATATAACAATACTGATTAAATGGTCTATTCTATTAGTAGCTATTTATACCAGCTGCTTTAGCCGAGGTAAAACACCCATTTAATGACACCCAAAATTCGTACCTATTGGCAACTATTTGTTTATGTTATTGGGCTACTTTAATACATACGAGTACATATTCAGAATAAAAATATCTATAATCGATAAAAGCGGTAAGATATCCATCTTTTAGTCCCCTCCGGAATTCAAAGTCGATGGGGGGTTCATAGCTCGGCTAAAGAGATTTTTTAATTATATACCTACTTAAAATCCTTTAATTGTCTATGTGAATTTCCCAACACAATATGGGCCAGCGTGGGGAGACTATAGAACAATGCATGTTCTTGTAAAATCCCACCGGGTAAAATCGTATGATTCAAACTTATGCACCCGACTTGTCAGGAGCAATAAGTGCGGTCTGAAGAGAGGTGCAATCAAAATAACCCATCTTTTCATCTTGTCGGAACTAAAAATTTGTCGTGTCGGAAATTAAAATCATACGATTTTACCCAGTGTCCCATTTTGGCCGAACTCACCTTTATATATATATGGACATGAGGTTGGGGTTTGATATTATCATATCATATATTTAGGTCCATACTATGTACCTATAGGCTGACTGAGTGTGAAATGGCCAACTGATTAATCACTCCTACGATATTTATTTGGAAATATACTCTATAATAATAACTACCACCAAAACAAAACAAAATACAGGTACAAAAAACAAAATATTGTAATATCGAATAAGTATTTACAAACTCAAAGATAATCCATCCATCACCCGCTAACTGCACATCACAGAATAATATTCACAAAAACCCCACTCCGCCAAGTAACCACTCAATAACGTTAAAAATGAGCTTTCAAATAGCAGGAAAATTGTTTTTCCCGTATACATCGGCAAAATGAAAAGTTTCCCTATCAGCCCACTGACACATCGACTGGCGTTCACATCTTAGTAAAACGAATTGTTCGAGATCATGCAAGGGAACATAGATCTAAGCGACAACCGAAGCTCGTACGGAGGACCCATCTTTAAAGTTCATTTTCCTGTGCATTAGATTGTGTAGATATTTTCAAGCTGCCAACTAGCTATTGGTAAGCAATCCATCATTCATGCGATGAACGAACAAAAGCGTAAGTACAGTACGCCATCTTTTAAAATTACCGGTAAAAGGTTTATTTTATAATACTTGAAAGTGTTACAGCACCGCATTTTACTGGTTTAAAATGAGAATGAACTTCTTTATTTTATTTTTAAGAGTTTCGTTCTTGATTTAACAATGAAACAATAACAATACATACTAAATAATTACTTAAGTACATTTAAAAAAATCATATTTTAATGTGTAAATTTTTTTTCGCCCTTTGAATTTTTTTTCTTTGTACTCCTCATTAAAATATTTGTGTCAAAGCAACTATGAACCAATTTAAATCAATTTCATAAATTGTTACCTACCTTTATTCGATTAATAAATTATATTCAGTAGGAGTAGGAGTAGGAAGTAGGACTACCCCTAAGATAACAAGTAAAACGCTATTTTTTTTTTTTTTAATTTATTTATATATTCAAGTAACAACTTAGATTTTGTACATGTATATTCTAACCCCATTTCACAGTAAAGCTCTGGAGTAACCTACTCGGAGCTGCGGCGTACGCCATCCATGTCGGGCTGATTGACAGATTGACATTTTATATGTCAGGATATAGGTATATTGTGAAAAGTACGTCTAAAGAGATGGGCACTTACGCAAATACAGACAGGACCTTGGTATTTACCAACGGTTACACATTTATACATCCTTTAAAAATCGTAGAATTTTCTTGATATAATATTACGTGCTTTTTATATCGCTTAACAATGCTACTGGTAAAATTTTCGGTAAATATATTGATCCGACTATCAAATATCCGGTGATATGGCAAAAACTTATTTTTTTTATAATAAGCCTTAGTGTGAACATTGTTTTTTGAGTGCCAAATAATGGTTGGTTTACCCTATTATTATTTTTCAATAAATCAACAAGACCAGATCAACCAGAATAAATTCTGGAATTAGACTTTCCGTTAATTGAATCCAGATTTCAGTCGCCAATTTAACAACAAAGCATTAAGAATCGGTTCATTTAATTTATAAAGTCAATAATCCATTACCATAATCAGATGTAAAACTGTTTGCATTCGGTTACCGGTTCCGGAGTGGGTAATTATGAACAATATGTTTCGCAACCTATCTATTCAAAAAACATACTCCTACAAGAGCATTTCTCCTAGTATAACTTGGACCCCCATTGGTAACGCATTTATGTGATCGGGTTACAAACATTTACTGGTTCATTTATATGCATACATGGTTGGTTAGTGTTGTAAATCTGGCCCGGGGCGACTATGGCCGTTAAAACGAATCGTTGATCGGAAATACGGAAACCGTTTTCCAAAATGACGTATCTCTATACAAATAATAAAGGCAATTCCGGTATTTTAAAGTTTTAAAACAAATGCTATGTGAGTAATGTCGATGTTTTAAATTTAAAAATCGGTATTCGAATTGGATTATTTATTTCAACAGTTCATTGCAAATTGTTCCATTGATGTAGGTACATAGGTAGGTACATTTTTTCACATATTTGTTGAATGTCAGAAGTAAAGAGACGTTATATAAAATTACTATTTTACAAAGCTTTATATAAACTATACAGAATAGCCACAGCTAATCGCAGTAGGTAGGTAACATATTTGTAGTAAACTATCAATAATAAATAGATACCCATATATTTGGTCTGGTATTGAAAAAAAAATGTAATAATAATTTCAATGTTAGAATAATTATGTAATAACTAGTCTCTACCCGCCCTAGGGGGCGTCCATTAATCGCGTCATACGTTTTTGGCTTGTTTTAGACCCCCCCCCCTCCCCCATGGTGATCTTTGGTGATATTTTCAGGACCCCTCCCCCCCCCCGTCCAATATGACGTGTAATTTTTTGCTAACTAAAGTAAGTACAGTTTTCTAATACGTGAACCTACGTACACGTGAAGGGTAAAAAAATGAAACTACATGTATATACATATAAAATAAAATAATCTTTAATAGAAAAAAACCGGCCAAGTGCGTGTCGGACCACGCATAATGGAGGGTTTCGTACCTATTATAAAAAAGTAATATCAAAAGGTCGTATCTGCCTATGAAAGAAGTTTTTTTGGATATAACTCAATAATTCTAAAATCGATAATGCTCTCAATTTTTTTCATATTTTTTGGATCTCCGGTTCAAAAGAAACAGGGGGGGGGACAATTTATTTAGACTTACGGGGCGATTTTTTCTTAAAATATGCACTAAATAAAAAAATGTTCAAACAAACCTCAATGTTATTTTTAAAGACCTATCGAGTGATGTGCATCATGTTGATATTTGGTAAAAATTGACAAATAGTGACATGTATGGAGTGCCCCCCTAAAAATATCTTTTCCAGCAATTTTACTACAGAGCTAAGTAGCGGCACACAAAAATACAACTTATGTTGAAATATTTATTAAGATACGTTTTATAGTTTCCGAGTAAAATGAATGTGACATACGGACGGACCGACGTACAGACGGACAGACGGACATAACGAAACTATAAGGGTTACGTTTTTGCCATTTTGGCTACGGAACCCTAAATACCTACTTCACAAAATAATATCTCAAATGCCGTTAAAAAATATTTACAATTATAGTGCATCTCATACAATTAGTCCCAAGACGTAAAAAAAAACGGGGTGCACTCCGGAAGTGCCGGCAGAAGTGAAAACTTGAATATTAACGTTGGGTATTTTTGATATTTTGGAATTTTAGGGAATAATTTTGCACCAATTGCTTTAATTATCACTATAAAACTACTATCATTTATGTGGTAAAATACAATATTTATTTATTGCGCTATCGTACACAAACATGACAATTTATATTACATGAAAAATTGAACATTTATTCCCCATCACAAAAAGTGCACAGCGCCGCTAAAGAACTTTTCACTTCAAAAACCTTGTCGTAGAGGAGTTCCATTCTGATCTTCACGAGCAGTTTCTATTTCACTAAATAGCACTATTTAAATGCAATTTTTTGGTTTTAAGATTTAAAAATATCGCTATACGTCCGCTTATGAGGTTTCAGGAGTTCCCTTGATTCCTCATAGATCCCGTCACTAGAATTAAATTTTCCAGCTGCGAGTCAAAAATCCGCGCGCTACTCTGGTTTTGACGATTGATTCATTTAAAAGTTGATAAATTTTATTTTATTGACCATAATACAGTATAGCACGGAGGAACAAAAAAATTACACGTGATATGTGTCCAGACCCCCCTCCCCCCTGTGGTGATCATTGGTGATTTTTTCTGTCTATATGACGCGATTAATGGACGCCCCCCTACATAAAAAAAATCCATATTTTTTGCAATCCATACTATTTATGTATAAGTGTGCTAAGATATTTCAAAAACTGTGTTAGATAAACCTACTGCGCCTTAAGAGGAAAAGAGCGCGTGAACATGAACATACAGTCAAGTGCAAAAATACGTATCGAAAAAATCGTTTCATAAATATGGTACTACGCACTTAGGGAACGTACCCATACTACGTGACCAATTTTATTACAATGTTCACCCCCTCCCATCCCTCGGTGACCAACCGTAGTATATGCCAAGATCCCCCCCTCCCCCTCTGGTTGTCACGTAGTAATTCTTAATATTGTTTTTTTGCAAACAGAAAGTAAAAAAATCATAATTATATTTATTAAAACGGCGCATATTTGTATTTATTAAAACGGCGGTTGCCGCGTAACGCCTCAAGGTGCGTGCAAACCATAATTAAAAAGCGAAAAAAATATTTGCGCGAGATTTCCCTAGAGCATAATTATAATAATTATTGATTACGTGACGTAAACCTAAACCCCCCCCCCCCCCTTGTGACCAAGAGTAGTATTTTGACGACCCCCCTGCCCCCCCCTAAACAGGTCACGTAGTATGGGTACGTTCCCTAATATTACAACGGAATAAGATACTATGGGACATATTTTTGAGTAAGATGAGTACACCCATATTTTTACACTTGACTTTACATAATTTTTAACACCTAACCTGCTACTTCCACAGTTCTGCTGGTGACTGTACAATTATACATCGTTATCGCGGGAGCAAAAACAAATGTGTCGAAGAATGTATATAACAGAATGTCCGTTTAATATAAACAGAATATTATGCCTACACGTCTTAGCCTCTAAGAAGTTCTTCATCAAGCACAAGTTTTTGCTAGAAATGATCAATCAAACTCGTCTTGCACCTTTTCTACGTTCGTTAAAGTGCGTCTTTTTGAGTAGAAATTTCGTTTAACAGAAGATTTATTTTTTATGAAAATGACCAGTACCTAACGTTGATTTTTGAGAAAAAAAAACTCTTCGTGTGTCTAAAATTTATCTACAAGTCCAGAGAAATCGATATGAATGATTTTCTTTTTTAATAACTGGTGACTGAAGAGGTTGTCGTTAGGATTGCGTAATTTGCGTAGCTAATCTTTTTAGTATGTACTATAATCAAGTCGATTACGAAGTTTAGATATTAGAAAAAACATCGATAAATTTTAAACTTGTAGGTACAAACGTCTTGATACTACTATCACTTCTGTGATTTCTTATTTGTCATAATCTTTGACTACTGTCAAATCGTTTTTGCTCCCGCTATAACGACGTATGACAATTACCTGCAATATCAATAGTATCTCCCTGAACGAAGGTCGCAAAAATATGTGACACGCTCTGATGGCCCTACAAATAAGATTGTGTCAGATATTTCTGCAGCCTTCGTTGAAAAAGATACTTGATGCAGTGATTTGACTATACATAACAAAACTCAAAACTTGTTGGAACACCTTGCGCGTCACGACGCACTTCGACGGCGAGATTAAAAAAAGAACAGCTGGTCGCCTTAATTAGAATTTTCCGAATTACACGCTCGCGAACATTTTTCGCGACGTTTTCTCCGCATATTTTAAGGGAAATTACAACATTTTTAACCGACCATGTTAAAAAGACCGTCTAAATATCTGTAATTTTTTATGTCAACATTTTAGGTGACGTGATACTCAAGCAAGTAGAATTGAAGTGTTTTTGTGCAAGTTTTGTGATGAGATCAAAGCATTTGGGAGCGTGGATGTAGCATTATCTGAAAGAACATATAAACAGGTTGTATGTTTATATGTATGTAAACACTTAATTGTACATAAAACTAGTCAAAATACAGTCATAACAAAAGAAAATACAATGTGCAAAGGCGAACTTATCCCTGTAAGGGATCTCTTCCAGCTAACCTTTGAGCAATTGAATTGGTTGTATGTGAAGATAATGGTTTTCTCCTGTATATCATAATTAGGGGTATAATATAATATACAGGGGTATACAGTGAGGAGATATTTTTAACCAATTTGTAGGGCAGCTACTAGATCCCGTGCCGCCACGCGAAAATGTTCTTAGAAGACCTTTCCTAACTTTTTAATTTATTATTAATGCCATTTTTATTTTTTCGAAACGTGCGATTTTAAATTTCACTGTATAATTTTGCAATATTCAATGTAATTAGAGAATGAATAAAAAAAATACCCATAAAGTTAATATTAAAGCTGTTAAACCACAAACCTTAAAACTTGATTAGTACCCAAAATCACCGCCAGGTGTCATTAGTAGCTTTTAGTACCTGAAAAAAACAAAATTACATTAATCATACACTAACGTAACATATAAGAATATTTCGTTTTCTGTGGCATTCGGGTTCCTATCGAGGCAATTTGCTCCGAAAGTGAATCTTTTGGCAGTTGTCCAAAACGTACCTGGCTACCTGTTGTAAGCCTTGGACGTTTACCCGGATATTCAAGTATTCTGTTACAAATGGGATAGTTTATATTTAAATGTGTAGAGGTCTTGACTTTTTTTAAATACGAGTAGTAATAGATTAAGCCTAAAAAAAGCTCTGCTGGCCTCGTAATATTTAACGTTGATCAGTTCGTTAGTTATGCGCGGTGCAACCCACCCTTAATGTGTGTGTTATCGTCATTACTCCACGCAGCATTTTAGTCAGGTTTAGGACCGACTCCACCAAACCATTTGTTAACGTCATCGTTATAGTATAAACATGCTTGTATGACAAGTTTGAAAGTATTCTATGGGATGACGGCTACGCTGCCATATTTAACGCTGATCAATGTGTTAATTATTAAATTTAACCTTTCGTGAGACATACTAACACTAGAAAATATAACGTATCTTTAGTCGCTTCGCGCGACTTGTTTCAGGGAGCTGCTATTCAACCGGCCCGTGGCGCACTTCTTAATTTGTTAATTGTTCGTGGTGCAACCCACCCTTATAGTTCATTAAATACTCGTACTAAACAGTCAGGTCCATAATAAATAAATAGTGGCCCTAAATTGCTACTAACTGGCCACCTTTCAATAACTGACCCCCTAATACTAAAAATAAATTCTATTCACCTACAAAATTCATTTTAGTATAACTAGGCCAGTTATTGAAAGGTGGCCAGTAATTAAAACCTTATACTAAAATGAATTATTTTTATAAGTGAACAGAGTTCGTTATTAGTATGAGGTGGCTAGTTATTGAACAGTGGCCGTGGCGTAGCAGTTACTAGCGATTTACCTTAAGTCAAATGGGCTGAGTGAAAAAGGGCACAAGTCCTATCAAATCAAACTGTTTATTTCAGACAGAGAAATAAATTATAATCAAGTAAGCATTAAATTACATTAATACTAATAACATAAAAATCTAAATTAATATAAAATGTACGGCACTTGTCTCCTTTTTGTTGAACCAATTTGACTCATACCCCTTCTTACTAGGGCCACAGGTATTATATAACTAGTTAACAATTGATTAACCAATTTAACAAGAGTTTTTCGCAATTTCGATACTTTTCTGTTTTTCTTAATACTCTAGGGAAATTATCTAGTTGGATTGTATAAAGTTCAATTGTTTCATCAATTAGCTCTTCAATTTATTGTTTTGTTTTTACTTTTACAAAGTAATAAATAGAAGAGGATAAATGTTCCAAGCCTACCTAAAATGTTACAAGTGTTAGGTAAAATAATATCCCACTTAATCGTGTAAGTAGGTAAGTAATTATTTTAATGCACAAAACAAGGAAGTTACATATGAAAGGATTAACAAAGTGCTAAGGCGAACTTATCCGTTAAAGTATGTATGATTATGGAAATTATACCTAAGCACATTTTGACGAACTCATGTTATAGATCCTTTTAGTACAGGTAGTTACATTATCAAAAAACTTTTGAACTATGGACATACAAGAATGTTCATTTTTTTATAATTTATTATGATTTCGCTTAGGATTGCATGTATAAATATGCTAATATATATGACACCGTAAAATTGTAAATACCGCTATATTACAATGTAACGCGAGAAGTTTTACATTTCACAATATGACGGTTTCACGTCTATAGATTAGATTATAATCTCCCGTAAAGTAATGCGTTAAATTGTAAACAATAAGTTACAATATTCCGCTAGTTTACAATCTCGCTAGTTAGATTATAATCTAACAGTATTTACAATTTTACGGTGACACATACATAATATAATGCATACTAATGTCCGATTGCAAAAACTACTACATTGATTTAATATTAACTTCAAATAGGCCTCTATGAGTGCAAGCGCAACTCCATTTTCAATTCAAATACTCCTCCGTGTCGGAACAAAACCTAAACGCTCACTTCAGCACGTAGAACAGACGTGTCTTGGCTTGGAACAACACGCAACAGTTAAGCCAATACGGCTTAAGAGTACCAACAGGTTGGCTGTCGGCCAAGGCACTTTTGCTAGTTAAAAAAGGTACTAAGTCGGTACAAAGTTGTATCATAGTCGCATTGTATTGGAGTAATCTACCTTAATTGAAACTATGGCTAATGGTCTAAGAGCTGGCCACGTCAGATATGACACAATAATGAGAGCAATGAAACCTGTCTAGTTAGACTGCTGTACCATCCTTATTGCTAGATCCGGGCATCTGGCGGTTTTTAATGGGTGGAGGTCGGAGTGACAGACCAACAAAGTTTTTAAGGTGGAAAAAAGTAATACTAAAATAGATAAAAACTGCCAAAGTTGTGTCATTTATAGAGGACAGGGTCTATATTTTAACATTAGATTAAAAACCATTGACTATTATTGCGGAAACAAAAACAGTAAGCGACTAACTTAAAATTGCATTAAACATCATTTGGCACTACTTTCCCCCAACAGAAACTTCTGGATATGATATAATCTAATTAATTGCATAGTTTCCCATAATATTGCATCAAACTCAGAACTCAAGGATTTGTTTTCTTCAAGTTATTTGCATTCTTTGACCTCCACCACTTTACAGCTGCCAGATGTCCGGATCTAGAAATAAGCATAGTATAGCAAACTAACTAGAGGGGTTTCGTTGCTCTCATTATTGTGTCATATCTGACGTGGCCAGCTCTCCGTCTATAAGTTAACTTTAAGTAAAAGTTGTAAGTTAACTTTAAACACAAATTTGCTGGTCGTAGTTCTAGTACTTGAGAATAAAGACCCTAAATCTGCGGAAAAGCGATATGTGTTGCATGAATAATTAATACGTTGCGGCGAGTTAGCAATTTTGGGCGTTTTTTTTTGGATATTTCAACCGGATGGCTCGCGGTATTTAAGTTCCCTACGTGTTGTCGAACCACTCCGTGCAGCCCGAACTAACCCACGTTGGACTTTGTTTTTAATTTTCTCCCCACCCTCATTTTTTTTCGGCTTCCAACTCTTGACGGATCGATAACCGACCAGCAGGTGTCGGCAATAAGCATGCTCGTTCTTCATCACATACAGATACTTGAAAATGAGAGGGGGGGGATTAAAAACAAAGTCAAATATGGGTCAGTTCGAACCCACAGGGTGGTTCCCGGTTTCCTCGCGGACACTGAAACTACGCGTCATTGCTCTGAATATGTGCCTTTTTGCGTAAAAACGCACATATTCAGAGCAATGACGCAGCAAGCACTACTCTAATCACCCTAGCTCCTTCACGAAGCCCAGCAGAGCTTTCAGGTTGCCTGCTGCCTTGCACAAGGGGCCTTGGGATCCTAGGAGTTTATTCCTATACCGGGTGTGGCCTGTAATATGAGCAAAAAATGAAATCCTAGATTCTACTCCTCAAACTAGACAGTGTTTGTTCAGCAACTTTAAAAAAATATGGAGTCTTTAGATTGTCTCTTTTTCGTACAAACTAAATAGTATTATCAATGTACGTTAAAATCCGTCCAATTGACATTGCTTGTCAGTCTTGTCACTCTACAGACATAATCAATTTCGGAATACATTGCGTATTCGAATAAACTTTAAAGTGTACTAAAAATCAAACCACAAGTTAATTTTTAAAGTCGCTGAACTAACGTTGTCTAGTTTGAGGAGTAGAATATACAATTTAATGTTTTGCTCGTATTACAGGCCACACCCTGTATAACCGGAACATCGTTGCATCGCTTTAATGTTATTGAAATACTCGTACTCTATTAACCTTTTCCGCGTGCCGTGTTGTTAATTACTGAAAGTCAGGCTCTGATGTTATTTCGCTTCTTGGAACATGGAGTTTGGAATCCAAGAATAAGCGGATCTGGTCAGACCACAAGATTGGGCTTCGCTCTCCATTCCATTAACCTGGTCCATCTTCAAAATATATACGTGGGGAGAGGCAAATTAAAGAAAATGACGATGCACGTGACAAGGACAGAAATTCCTTTGGTACTAGAAGTGATTGTGTCATAGAAAACGTTTAACTTATTCCGAAATGTTATCGCATAGGTTACTGTCGTTATTTGTACTATCGCACTCTCCACAATAAGAAAAGGCATAAGTCAGTACGAAATGTTTTTACTACCTTATAGTTTTGAGAGGTTTTTGCTACGAGCCTACCGGCGTAGCGCTACGCTTAAACGATTCTAACTTCGTAACGGCGATTTGGTATAGTTTTGTTGGATGTGTTTCGAAGAGGAATTTGATACAATACGAAAAGGCAAAGCTGTGAGTACAATCATATGTTTTAGAATAAAAATGCGAAGGAATGGGTCATGTAGGTCTATTAGAACATGAGTAGAACACACCCTGGCCGCGATTCGAAAAATAAACACACACACTGGACAGACACAGCATGGTACAACATTGGTACAATGTGTGACCAATGTGAGACCAATGTGTGACCAATGTGAGACCAATGTGAGACCAATGTTGAATGAAAATCGGTTCGAATAGCAAATGTCAATGTCGTTATAGCGTTGAGTTAAGTTGGGTTGAGTTGGGTTGGAGCTGTGTCTGTCCAGTGTGTGTGTGTGTTTATTTTTCGAATTGCGGCCCCTGAATCGTATTCTATTTTAAAACACGTTTAGACACGACCCTACTTCAATAAAACTCTAATGAATTAACTACGCAATAAATACGCGTCTAATTTCTGAATCAGAAATATCAGAATTTGCTTGAAAATTATTCCGATGCAACTCCAGTACAACTTCAATATTGGTTGATTATTTGTTGAGTCTTGGAGTTACGTTTAGATTGTGTTTTTAATGTACAATACATTACATTAATGGCCTCCTAGCCTAGTCGATAGTGACCCTGCCTATGAAGCAGGAGATCTCGGGTTCGAATCCTGGTCAGGGCATTTGTTTGTGTTTATCACGGATATTCGTTCCTGAGTTATGGATGTTTTCTATGTATTTAACTATTTATCTATCTATTACATATATCGTCGCCTAGTACCCTCAACACAAGCCTTATTGAGCTTACTGTGGGACTAGGTTGATTTGTGTAAGATTGTCCCATAATATGTATTTATTTACATACGTGTGATTTCAAGCTCACATGATCATTCACATTATAAATATTATTAGAAACGCCGTTCCGATATTGCGGCGCAGTTGCATGCACCATCATCACGTACTCCGTGAATGCAACTGCGCCGAAATATCGGGTGCTCGAAAACGTTAATATACATGGTAAATAATATTTTCAAATAATATTTATAATCCATTACGTACTTTAAAATTATGATACGGCACTCAGTATGTTTTAGACACTTGAAACCTGGTTTAATGTGAACACGCCTTATTAGTGGCAGGGGGAGGGTTAAGCGGCCGTATCATTCCCCCGTTTACAAATTTTATTACTCACCTGCCTTTGTTCTTACGGTTTTGAACCTGTTAGACGATGTTTTATTAAGTCTACGTCCTTTACGTGTGTTTGATTTAGTTATCTGAATGAGATCGTACAATTTATTTATTGTAATGGATTAAGAGCTGGCCACGTCAAATATGACACAATAAAGAGAGCAATGAAACCTGACTAGATTAGATTGCTTTATCATTCTAACTAGACTTAGATTGCTTTATCATCCTTATTGATATATCTGGGCATCTGGCTGCTTTTAATGGGTGGAGGTCGGAGTGAAAGCAATCTAACCGGACGGGTTTTGTTGACGGGTCATTATTGTGTCATATCTGACGTGACCAGCTCTTAGTCCATAATGCTAATGATTAAAATGATCTACGAGAAGCAACTGTGACCGGCTGCAGCGAGAGCTGCCATACTCGTACGAGTATAATAGCGAAACTTCAAATGCCGTATTCTAACTTTAAAATACATAAACCACACATTAACAACAACCTATCTCTAATACAACTAAAACACACAAAAAAAAATCAACCAATATTGGGTGCCTAACTTGTATTGGATGCATTCGAATAATTTTCAAGCAAATTCTGATTTTTATTAGGCGTTAGACTGCATATTTATTTAATGCATTGGAGTTGGGTCGTGCCTGAAAACACTTGTAAGTTCAAAATATTTAAATTAAATCTCTAAAAAAGCTGGATAACATAAAATAGGTACAAAGTAAAACTAAACAAAACACACTATTTCGATTCCAAAAACAAATACGTTCTATTTTTTTAATACGGACACTACTCACGTTGTAAAAGCAGAAAGCAATGTTTTTCAATCGTTAATATTAAAAATGCCGATATAATAAAGTTTTGATTAAATTCCTCCATTCCGCTGCAGAAACAGACAGACCAGTAATTGAACTGAGTACTGCAGTCATTGTTTTGCAATAATTTGTATAAAATGCTCCACTAGAAAATAAATATTAACGCAGAGTTGCGCACGCAATAGTAAAACCTTTCATTTGAGAGCTTTTACATATTATATACTTGGATTTTGTTTAAGAAATAAATGTGTATGTTTTGATAAGATGATCTATAATAATTCAGACATCAAGGGAAAACTGAATAACGTAAAATTCGTATCTAGATTGTTATTTGGAAATAGGAGAATAATTAAAATATATATTTGTTTATCATCGAGCAAAAAATGTGTAAGTAATATACCTATATATCAATTCAGTTCTCAAGGGCTTAAGCTGAAACTGAGTGTCTATGAAGAATTGACAGCTTAGTTCAAACTATATTCTTTCGTTCTTTTTATTTCATATCCAACTTGTTTTTTTTCTACAAAACAAATAATTATTTTACGATACAAATATTAATAAGCTTACTTTCAATTATGGAACTTTCACTTTTCATTCATAAAGCTTTTATTTAATGCCTTTCGTGTATTTAATGTTTTTCAATTGTATATATTATTCATTAAAAAGCTACAAGACGTAATTCGACAATGCATGATAAATTCCAGCAACCTTCATGTATCCGGGGATACAGATGGATCGATGGGACGCAAAATACAAATTCGTGAAACATTCCGTGAATGAATTATAAACAAGACTCACGTCCCAGTTTACCCTGTATGAAAGGACTTGTCTGTATAAAAGGAGAAGGGGAGTTATGACTTTGTTTGAACGTATCGTATAAAAGACTCGTCTACTTCGTTTAATATGTCCACGCTCGCTTTCAATGGGAATGAAATAAATTACTTCACATGAAAATATTATGCGTTAGAACATTTTCCAGGCTCACAATTTCGGCGTACGTGTACTGCGTACCTACATAAGTGAGACGCTTTCGTTTTTTTCATATATAAGGTGCTAACAAATTAGTCCCGGACATTTTAAGAGATAATACATTACATTAAAACAATTAACAGTTGGAGCAGTATCGCTCGAGCGGGTTCGGTAGACGATCAAGTTTCTCTCTTTAATTCGCTCCTCATACAACTTTATGACGCTCACGCTCCTGTTCGTGCAATAAAAGTCAAGCATCTCCCTGCTCCTTGGCTCACTAAGGATATTAAAGCCCTTATAGAGAGGAAGAATCAATCTAAATCTAAGTATAAGGCTAACAACTCTGAGAAAAATAAACTTAAATATCATACCCTGCGCAATCGCTGTAGCACTATATGTCGAGATGCTCAGAGGCGTCATATTCACAGTTCTGTTGAAGATGGAAATCCAGCCAAAGTGTGGAAATTTTTGAAAGGTCTCGGAGTTGGCAAATCTCAACAAGCAACCAATTTAAACAATATTAGCGTTGACCAGCTTAACCAGCATTTTTCATTGTCCACCTGTTTCAGTGGTCCTAAGAAATCTAACTCACTTCATCATCTTTCATCACTTCCTGCCTTAGATTTCTCTTCTTTCTATTTTAGCCATTTGTGTGAGAGTGATGTTAGGAAGGGTATATTGAATATCACTTCTAACGCCGTTGGTGTTGACTGTGTTAGCCGAAATATGATACTCCCTCTCCTTGATTTGTTTGTTCCTATTATCACCGGTATTCTGAATTTTTCCATTTCATCAAGTACTTTTCCCAGTCTGTGGAAGGATGCCAATATTATTCCTTTACCCAAAAAATCCAACCCCAGTTCCTTCTCTGACTATCGCCCCATCTCCATTCTTCCTTTCCTATCCAAAGTCCTCGAACGGCTAGTGCATCAGCAACTAACTTCCTTCCTGAATAGAATGACCTCCTAAACCCATTTCAATCTGGTTTTCGTCCGGGCCACAGTACTACCTCGGCCCTTGTCAAGGTTACCGATGACATCCGTTTGGGTATGAATGACCAGAAGCTTACAGTTCTTGCACTTCTAGATTTCAGTAATGCCTTTAACACGGTCGATTTTGACATTTTGCTCGCGTTCTTACAGTCTCTTAACATATCGGCTGCAGCGATTGACTGGTTCCGCAGCTATTTGGTTGGTCGTCGGCAAAGAATAAAACTAGATTCTTCGTGTTCTTCCTGGTGCAGCACATCAGCTGGTGTTCCACAGGGTGGTGTGCTGTCTCCTCTTTTATTTTCTATCTTCATTAATTCCATAACTCTTGATCTCTCCTCTTCGTATCACCTCTATGCCGACGACCTTCAAATATATTCGCAGGGTATGCATAGCGATCTCAATTCAGTTATAGAAGCCACGACTCTTGATCTGCTCCGCATATCAAATTGGAGTCAAAATTACGGTTTAAAAGTAAACCCCCTAAAGTCACAGGTAATTGTGATGGGTAGCGCTAAACAAATCTCCAAAATTGACTTTCTCAGGCTCCCTCCGATAGTCTTCGATGGTATCCAAATTCCTTTTTCCAACCAAGTAAAAAATCTTGGCGTAATCATGGATCGTTGTCTATCATGGGTGCCTCAGGTGAGTGAAGTGAGCAGGAAGATGTTTGCTGCCATAGGGTCTCTCAGACGGCTCCGGAATTTCCTGCCAATTGCTACTAAAATTGCGCTTGCTCAGTCGTTACTTCTCCCCATTCTTGATTATGCAGATATCTCCTATTTAGACCTAACCGAGGAGCAACTTAATAAGCTTGAGCGTATTCAAAATGCCTGCATTCGGTTCATTTTCGGATTACGCAAATTCGACCATGTTTCTAGTTTTCGTTCTCAACTCAAATGGCTCCCTATCCGTCACCGCCGTAACTCTCACATACTTTCTTTACTCTTTTCTATACTTTTTAACCCTGCAACTCCCCGCTACCTCAAAGAGCGTTTCTCTTATCTTAATTCTATTAGATCCTCTCAAAAATTGCTCCTAAAAGTGCCATCTTCATCTTCCAAATTTTATAATTGCTCATTTACGTTCCAGGCCGTTCGTTTGTGGAATTCTCTCCCTCTCAACATAAGACGCGCGCAATCTATTGGTAGCTTTAAATCGCAACTTAAGGAATACTATTTATCTCTTCTTTAGGGTTTTAAGTTGACACTGTTGTTTCTTACTGTGTGTATTATATATGTATATATGTAGGTATATGTATGTTTATTTTGTATTTATTTAAGTATGTATATTCATATGAATGTGCTGTGTTATCTATTTCGTCTCTTTTGTGTCTATGCACCACCTACTGCTTATTGTTTTTCTCTAGTCTCCACTACCCAAAGGTTGTCTGGAAGAAATCGCTCATTAGCGATAAGCCCGCCTGTTGTTACCTCTACCTAAATTTATCTAATTGTAAAATTTGTGCTTGTAACTGTATGAGGTGTGCAATAAAGAGTATTTATTATTATTATTTATTATTAACTTTTAACTGTAATTAAGGAATCTTTGCATATATTTTTTTTGTTTTCATTTATCGAACAAAAAAAAATTATAATTAATTTTTAAAATAACCATCCCCTATAATGTACCTGTCAAGATGTTTAACACTGTCTGTCATATCACGTCAAAAGTTTTTTTTCTTAAATGTCATTATGATTTGGGTCTAAAGAGGCCTCATTTAATTATCTTATTAACAGGGTGTTTTAACGTAGGAAATTTGTTTCCTAGTTTTCTCCAAAAAAACATAACAAAAACTATGATGTTTCATACTTAAATATACTCCGAGAACCGAGTACTATCAGCGGTAAAAATATCAATGACTAATTTGTTAGCACCTTATATATTTTTATTTTAATGGCGATCATGATAACTCAGGATTTAAAGAAATTACAATTATGTACCATAACGATTTGTGTATTAGACTTTCATTGCCGACACTCACCTAATTTTAAAAGTTAATTCTCAAATCGAGTACTATTCGACAAACACACTTACATTACCCAAACCAAAAATCAAAGAGTAAAGTGGGATCACGAACTCTTTCGATGTTAGTGTCCCAAAAATTTCATATTTTATTGTTACTTCCATTCCGTTACCGCCATAAGAAGTCTTGCTCGTGATTCTGAGTCGAAATCACCTAAAATTTCCCAAATCAAAAAAAGTGGAATGTAAAAAAAAATAAATAGGGGACAATCTTACACAAATCAACCTAGTCCCACAGTAAGCTCAATAAGCCTTGTGTTGTGGGTACTAGACGACGATATATGTAATAGATATATACATAAATATAAAAATATAAATACTTAAATACATAGAAAACATCCATAACTCGGAAACAAATATCCGTGATAAACACACAAATATATGCCCTGACCAGGATTCGAACCCAGGACCTACTGCTTCATAGGCAGGGTCACTACCGACTAGGCTAGGAGGCCGTTAAAACTTTAAATAAATTTCTTTCAACAATAAGCCACAGATAATGGCTCCAATTTAGCACCATAATACGTTTAGACTTTTTATCAGTCTCGTTTTGACATAGGTATACATTTAGAAGTTTTTTTTACAATTGCAACGCCATCTACGCATAGCGTTGCGCGTTTATCCACATTGATTAAATTGTCAAGTCCACATATAGTACTTTAAATATTATAAATAAATAAACGTAACTCTAATTATTCACTACCATTACCAGTGGTTGCATATCATCAAACGGTATGGTTATCTTAGAAGTAGGTATTTTAAATTAATTTAGAGCTTCGTCACGAAGCCAGCCCCCGGCGCTACGTCTAATGAAGTTAAAGGAAAAACGGATCCGAGGTTTACGTCTTCTAATTTCAAACTGGAGTCTATGTAAGTATGAAAGGGTTTTCAAGTCGGTTTGAAATTATCTTAAAGATATGTGTGTTACTATGCCTCGCCATACTAAGGGCCGTTAGAAAACTCATTAAATTTTCCATCGTATTCTCACATTACATACTCCTAGAACGTGAATCTTAGTTAGAGGATTATATTCCTCTTTCTCTTTTTTAGATTTTAAAAACAGTTATTATAATGTTAAAGACCACGTTAGCTTGATATATCGTCTAGTACTGCCTGTTTCATATTTCAGCTAAGGACAGAACAATAAATAAAACAGCCAAATGCAAAACTTTCCGTAAGAGTGTCTTGTCATAATACTCGTAATCGCAGCACCCAATTTTCTTAAAACCCGTAACTTTAAACATGGAACACAACAAAAACAATTGCAATAAATCAATTTGTAAAAACTTCTCACTCCTGTAATACACAATAAATAAAGAAAATATCAGTATTCACCGCGTGAGCTCTGAGTAATCCATGAACTTTTAAAACAGCCCAAATAAGTAAGGAGTTTAAACGGAGCGAAGCGGTGGACTCGCCGAGCGTGAAGCGGGATCTGATAACGGAACTAGTAGTACTAGAAATGGAAAAAATATAGGAGTGACTATCCATCTAGTGAGACCTAGGGTCAATCGCTGGTCAGTTTCTCTACAAAAAACGCAGGTCATAATAAGAGTACTGATGTGCCCACAAGCTTTCCAAAATAGCGGAATTTCCAAAAAAAATCGGTAAGTTCTCGGGATTGAAATATTCCGTTTCTTAAATAAAAATTTTTGATATTTTTTCTGAAATTTTATAGAAGATCTGAGAACGTCGCCAACTTTTTTTAATCCTTCCGCAACTTGCACATCAGTAAATCAGAGTACGGCTAACGTCTAGTGACTCGACCAGCGTTACGTCGAGTTTAGAAGACTTGAGCACCGTTTACTGAGGGCACTTCCATACATTTGCATTTGTCCATGGACATGATGAGGATGCCAAAATTTCATCGGCCGCCTTCGCTCGAGGCCACCTAGGTTCACACCTCAAGAACCACTTTTATTGAAGTCGAAGGTAAAGCATGGCGAAAGCTGGCGAATCTCTAGTAGCTTCTGTCTTTCGCCAATCGCATGTCCCGTGCAGCTTTAAATACACACACACAGTGAATCCTCCTTTTAGTAAAGGGTCGGCAACGCGCATGTGACTCCTTTGGAGTTGCAGATGTCCATAGGTTACGGTAGCTGCTTACCATAAGGCGGGCCGTATGCTTGTTTGCCAACGCCGTGGTATAAAAAAAAATACATGTGCCATAATCACTCTGCAAAGAAAGACATGCCAATTCTATCAGTCTTCCTCAAGCAAGAAGACCATGGCCGCGATTCGAAAATGAAAACACACACACTGAACAGACACAGCTCCAACCCAACTCAACCCAAATCAACTCAACGCTATAACGACATTGACATTTGCTATTCGAACAGATTTTCATTCAACATTGGTCTCACATTGGTATCACATTGGTCACACATTGGTCACATATTGGTACAACATTGGTACAATGTGTATGTCAATGTCGTTATAGCGTTGAGTTGAGTTGGATTGAATTGGGTTGGAGCTGTGTCTGTCTAGTGTGTGTGTTTATTTTTCGAATCGCGACCCATCCATAGTGTATAATATTCTTGATTTCTTCATTTAAACTGAATCCTAAAGGCGGTTCACGAGCCACATCCAGCACTTTTCGCGCGCGCCGAGTTTCAACAAATCAAACTTAAATTCTGCCAAAGATTCCCGATAAGGCGCGGCAGAACTTTCCACCGACTTATTTGTATGTAATTTGTTTGGATGACTTTGTTAGCGTATTGGGCAAGACAATGTTGCGAGTGCTATAAAGTTGCATATTACTAATGATTGTAGGGTTTATTCAAGTTTGCAGACTTATTGCAATGTAAATAAACTTTACTTAGTTACACCTGCAACTTGCAGGTTGAAGCTTTTCAAATTATGATGTTACAGAAAAGATTTTTAATTTTTTGTTGTTTATTTTGTATATCCTCTTATCGTTCGTCCCCGCTTTTTGCTCTCTTGAGCTTGGGGTCCGCACGGCAACCTAATCCCAAGAATTGGCGCAGGCATTAGTTTTAACGAAAGCGACTGTCATCTGACCTTCCAACCCAGAGGGGAAACCACGCCATGTTGGGATCTATTTAACTTTTGTTACAAAATTGAACATGCATCATCATCCCAATACTAAACGTAACTCCATTCAGTAACGTAACCGAGGCAGATCATCCACAGTGATATTCGGCATCGCCTCCGGCCCGGCGGTGTATATCGTATGTCTCGGTAATTATTGCATCTGGAACTGATCCACTGATCAGGTACAAAGGGTATCGGATACGAGCTAGCTGACGTGTTAGGCTGCGTTTAGCGTAGCGAGAAGCGGGCGCGGAATGTACAGATTATAAATTAAGCCCCGATTCTATGTAGAATAGTTGGTTGGCTGAAGATCAAATACCGGTGAAGGTATTTATTTGTGTGTTTATCACACATACTTGTTCGTGATGTATGTTTTTTATGTAGGTACCTATTCCCTATCGTTGCCTTGTAAGGTAAACGTCGTGGTGCAGAACACGTGAAAAAATTCTAAGCTTGTAGTAGATATTCGAATTTTGACATAGTGTCACTGTGCTACCGATTCATCATGTATCAAAATCGTTTTAACCACCGCTCCGCTACTCAATAAATGAGCATTCTTACAACAATATAGTACCTATATATATGTCTGCATACCCAAAATACATATTAGAACTAGCAACGTGTACTGATAGTAATTATAATGTATCTACACGTATACAATAGGTACTAATCAGTGGCGGAGCGCATTTTTCTTGGGAAAGTCGGAGTTAATTTAGCTTTCAATTTCTTCATTAAACTGTAGAAAAAATGCTCAACTATCTGAAATTTTAGCAAACCAACGGGAATCGAGTTCTATGGACACGCTGCTACTGGTACTAATACACAATTCAATATCTTAACAGTAGGTTTGTCCAATCACGTTAAGAAAAATGATTTTTGGACCTTTAACCTTTTACTATAAATAAATAAATATTATGGGACAATCTTACACAGATCAACCTATTTAATCCCACGGTAATCTCAATAAGGCTTGCGTTGTGAGGATTAGGCGCCGATATATATATATATATATATATATATATATATATATATATATATATATATATATATATAATAGCAATAGCGATATATATATAATAACTTTAATACATAGAAAACATCCATAATTCAGGAACAAAAATTGGAGCAGGATTCGAACCTGGAACCTCCTGCTTCTCTGCTGCTATAGGTTTATATTTTTTTATAAACGGTTGTATGTGAATTTCTTGCATACATACAATCCACCTACTTATATATGTGCAAAACACAATTAAACTAGCTAGTGGTTGCATATAACGTTTCAGTTAAGATCACGCCTCAACTTTTCCTTATTTTTTTGGTGTCAGCTCTTGAGAATTGTCCTAAAAATACAAAGAAACAGAGAAAATAATCCAGAAGAGAAATTGGATGAAAGGTATTCGAGTAATTGGGGTCGACAATTGCTGAGAATCAACGATGAAGTTAGCATTCAAATTAGTTAATGTCATTTATTTGAGTTGACAGTTGTAATACTTCTGAGGATCTTTATAGTGTTCCCTTCTTCCCTACCTACAGGGCCTAAAAAGATTCTGGGTACCAAATAGTAATCGTCATTGATGCTTTATGATGATGCGCTATGAGTCGGCCTAGAGGCCGATGCAAGTGCCTTATTCTCGCTATACATTGACAGATTTTTCCAGACAGGTCTGACGAGCAAATCCGTACTCAACCAATTAGATTCCCAGGCCACAACGAGTATAGCATATTGTCAAATGGCAGTCGCGCCGTGGATTCGGATAAACATAACCATGCACTACTAAACTATTATGACAAGGTTCTACACGACTAGGTCTAAGAAAGAAAATGGCTGATTGTACGCACACGGCTACCTTACGCCTAATTAAAGCCATGTACCAAAGATGCTCAATCCTCGCATTAGTCCATTGTTGCGTGCTTCTTTCAAGGAAATTTAAATCGATTCCCTTGCGTTTTCTTCTCTGGGAAACCAATCCCCTCGCACAATGAGCGCCCGCACAATAGCTTTAGAACCGCTGTGATTAGTGATGTGCCGTGCGTTCTTTATCCCAGAACGTTACTGGGATTATTTCTGGCTTAGGGAAAACATAAACATAAATTCATTATTGTACACCTAAAAAGGAAAGAGTGCTCGGAAATTTCAAAAAGCTCGGAAAAAGAGTGATCGAGTAGAGAGACAAAGAGGTGAAGGCTTTGCCTAGCAGTCGGACACTAAATATACTGACCAAAAAAGGAAAGATATGTATGCAAATGGTGAAAGTAGATGTAAAAAAAATTATGGAGGTATTTTGTGATCGCGAATTCATTGGAAGCAAAATATAATGGAATAGTTGTTACAAAATATATGTAATCTTAAAAAAAACATGAGATTTATACATTTACAAAAATTACCCATTTCGAAAGATAATTCATTTAATTATGATATCACTCACTTACTTAATACTTAGCGAGAAACCCATGTTTTGCGGCTATGACGTAGCACTACCATGCGTAGCGTAGCCATGAATTAGTTTGTATGAGTTAAAAAATGAAATATTTAAAAAAGTTTTCAAAGACGCTTCAGGTTCGAGACGACGAAACAGTCAATTTTATCACACTCGTCAGAACTTTTTTGTCAGTTCCTCATTCCAGGCAAATATAAATAAATGTATTTTTGTAATAAGCAGAAACGTCTGCAAGGGAATTTCTATTTTATAATACAATGGAAATAAACTTGAGTTTAATTTTTTTAATTCAAAATAAAATCGTTAGGCAAACGGACCCGGGAACAAAAGGGAATATTCCCTCATCACATCACTAGCTATCATGGCAGCGACGATACTCAAGACTCGGAAAGGATTATGCCATTTGAACACGTGCATCGGGGATGTATTTTTTGGTGGCTGTTGGAGAGCGATAATCCAATAAACGAATCTTGTAGTGATTAACTATACAGGGTGCTTAATCCAATGGGGCAGAGGAAAGTATGGTAAAATTGGACCTTGAAATGTCAACTTCATTTCTCGAAAACTGCAATAACTAATATTGTGTCTCATATTCATGTGGCCCCGTCGAAAGACCAGCGTCTCATATTGATGCTAGATCACGTTGAGTCGGGACCATATTTCGTGACAAATTTCTCATACCTTTTAGTTATTATTCATTAAGTACAAGTGTGCCCTATAAGGCATCAGTATTTCGTCACAAATAAAAGTTTTCTGTTTCTATTTTATGTTTCTTGAAATAAGTTCTACAATTAATTATTCTACTGTTTTAGATTTGAATAATTCGCCTTTATAGAGAAAACTTATCTCTAATTTTGCATTTATTACCCTAAAAGAAAACCATTTCATTATTTTTTGATTTCTCATATTTATTGTTGTAATTCGTTATATATATTTATATTATTTCTAATTTGCAAGAACCAAAGAAAGAAAAATAATTAAATTTCAGTTTTAATTATTGGCAACAACAACAGTAACTATGAGCCCAGTTTTAAATAAAATGTTTGAATAAAATTAAGAAATAAGGGAAAAAAGCACGCGATATTTACACGTGCCGACTGTTTCTCGCGGAAGACGTGCTAGCGGTGCTGACAAAAATACTGACATGATCGTGAAATCAGTGAAAACAGGAAAGATTGCATTCGAGTGACAAAACGACGCAATGAATAGACGCCCGTTAACAGTAGAAAGCCGTAGACAAAAGCAATCACCTCTCAAAGATTTTGAGGTATTCTTGTCTTGTCCCCAAGTGCAATACTATAATGCTAAATGCATCCTATCTGCAACATTCATTAAATTGTACTAAATCAGATATGACACTCATATTAGGTACCATAATTGAAGCTTTTCTATTCTTGCCAGCGAAAGAGCTCCCATACAAATCGTTACACAGTGTTTCTCTATTTTGATTTTTGGGAATTAATTTAGCTGTTCGTCTGCCCCTTAAATAAGCTTTTTTCCTGATTGACGTATCGGCGAGCCAAACGTAATCTGTGTCCTCCTAGACTTGATTCCGTAATGGGTCGTCACACGACGTCATTGTATACGTTCTGAATGGCTTTTATACCTAACCTGGACTGTATTCCCGAGCTAGCGAACACAGGCACGTCAAACCTGTGCAATCCGTAACTACGGGTCACTTCGGTTTAGTGCCAATCACTGAGTAAAATCAAAATTTGGTAGGTATAAGTTCGCTTGCTGGAACACCCAATCATCTCTTGCTGGAAACATGAAGTTTTGCTCTCTTGTTGCACAAATAACTGGCCTTGTTTATAATAAATCGATACCTAATATTTAATAACCTTGGTAATTTTGTTATTGTCAAATCTTAATACAAAACTGCATTAACTTACGACAAGTGATTGATGTGTATGGACCAGGACTTTAGTCACAAAACTCAACTGGGTTCTCCCTAGCCACAAGATCATGGCACCCTCCAAAAACAAGGGGAGAGAGGAAATTATACCCTAACATTAGCTACTAGGTCAAGTTTGATATAATAGTTCCCCCCCCCCCCCCCCCCCCAATAAGTACCCTACCAACCTAGTCTACTAAATTGAATAACATGGTCCTCATTTTATAAACTCTGATTCTTCCCAAGGTGACGTGTACGTAATATTCTTTTCTCAAACATGCTCGGAAATGTTCCTGTTACGTTAGTAATTAGAGACCAGTAGGGACTCTATTCCAAGGCAGGTTCAGCGCGACGTACGTAAAGGATTTTCATACAACATTAAATCACTCAGCCAGTAACTGAAGTTGTTTTAAATTTTTGATCAATCTTACTATGCCAAAGGCTCGAGTCATTCTGCCAGAAAAAAAAGGTCAGCAATATTTTTCTGTGTTTTCCGGTTTTTATGTAGGTACAAAAAGTAATACTTATAAATAAAACTATTATTAACACACCAAAAACTTTATTTTAAAACCGAATATGTTACAATAAATCGACAAAGACAGTTTAATCTCGAATAACCGGTAACAAGTTGAAAGAAAAATACGAACATAAAAAAAAAAAAAATTGGAGGGAAAATACTAATATTTTATTGCATCGTTTTCTTTCATCGATAACGAATAATTTTATCTTGCTTGGATACTTGGATAGTATTAAAATTTTTAATAAAATGACTTCTAACGAAAGCGACATGGAAATTGATGGGACCCCTCCGGAACTACGAGCCGAGGCGCAATTAGCTTTAAACAATTTGCTGCCAGCTAAATCAAAAGAGAGGTATATCACATGTTACGAAAGTTTCCTTAAATGGAGGGCAGATAAAAATGCACATAGCTTTTCGGAAACAGTTTTCCTGGCCTATTTCACAGAAATGGCTCAATCGAAAAAGCCATCATCATTATGGGCAATGTATTCCATGATGAAGGCTACAATGCAGCTGAAACATAATATTGACATGCAGAGTTTTTCAAACTTACGTGCTTGGTTAAAAAGGAATTCAGCTGGGTACAAGGCCAAGAAAGCAAGAATATTTAGCAGTGAAAACATAGAAACCTTCCTCAACTGCGCACCTGATGATACATATCTTGCTATAAAGGTAAGCAAATCTGACTATTTAATCATATTTTACATACCTACTTGCATAAAAATGAAGTAACTACATAATCTTGATAATTTACTGCTCTGTCCAGTGTCCTAGCAAAACCACATTTGCACTAATAAGATACAAAAATTAACAAAAAAAGTTTTGGTCTGACTATAATTTAATAAATAATAATGAATGTACCTACCTAACAAAAAACTTAACTAAAACTAATCAGGACACCAATAACATATTCTACATATTAATTTTATGACTGAATATTTACAAAAAAGTCTTAATTCATTTAATAAAAAAGCCTAGGTAATGAAATATATATCTACTATTATCTATTACAGGTAGCCATGATCTTGGGCATAACAGGAGCATGCAGAGGATTGGAATTAAGTATGATTACTACCAAAGACATTGAATTTCAAGGCGATATAATCGTAATCCAATTGAGAGACACTAAGACAAAAATAGATAGATCATTTGTGGTCCGGGATGAATTTAAAAATATTTTTCAAAAATATTATGACTTGCGGCCCAAGGACACAATTACTGATAGATTGTTTCTCAATTACAAGAATTCCAAATGCACTAAACAAGTAATTGGACGGCATACCATAGCTTCAATGCCTAAGAAAATTGCAACTTTTTTAAATTTAGATGACCCGCACTTATATACTGGACATAGTTTCCGACGTAGTTCAGCAACACTTCTGGCAGACTCTGGAGCCGACCTTCTAGCTCTTAAAAGGCATGGTGGCTGGAAGTCGGATAAGGTTGCAGAAGGTTACATTGAAGACTCCATAGGAAACAAGGACAAAATATCAAAAAACATTACAGAAAACATAAAATTAAGAAGTAGCACAAACACAGAAAATCAATACAACTCTTCGCATCAGAATTATGAATCTTTGTATGAAAATCCACAACCAGGCTGCTCCAAAGATCCTCCTGGTTTCATTCGGCAAAATGTAAAACAACCTCCATCCATTCAAGTTCAACCTTCATCTTCAAGTACATATTGCCAGGTTCAAAATTTGACAGATTGTCCACAACCATCACTGCATGAATCAAATCCCCAGCCACCGCCTTCTCATCAAGATGTTGGAAATAGCGAGCAGTCCACCGCACATATCGTACCATCACAAGCAGGTTCTTCAACAGATATACAACAAACCAACATTTCTGTTCCTGGAAAAACAATAAAAATATCTATAAGTAACTGTCCTAACATGTCCAATATCACATTCAACATAAATTAATAATAACTTTGACAAAGTTTTCACGTTATGATTGATTCTAAATGTATGATAAAGTACGTAATATAAGTAAGTGGTCATATCTTAGACACTAAGAATGTTTAGTGAGTATTAGTAAGACTTTGCATTTCAATCTTACCTGTAGGTAGTCCCCTCATGATTTCATTTTTATGAATGTTGTACTGTACAGTTAATGTAAATAGGTAGCCACTTTATGTTTGTTTGTTCCCTTATTCCCAACGAATATTGCACCGTCCGAGTTCCGATATGTTGAATTGAAAAAATATTTAAGGTTATTATAAATGTCAATTTCCATTGGGTCGTTGGGTCGTTCTCGTTGTGACATATCGTTCAGAAACTAGTATAATGATTTTCTAAATTATATTTTGTATTAAAGGTTGAGCTGAAAGATATGACGGTGTACCATGTTGCAGTCTCTATTGAATCGAAACTGGCAATAGCAGCCAACCTTTTGAAATGATTTATAATTAAAACTTTTAGGGGGCGTATGCACGATCAACTTATTTTCAGAGCGATTTATTTCTCTTTGTCGCAGTTTGCTACACTTTATGCGCATACAAAGAGAAGAGTCGTGAAATGTATGGGGCACCATACATTTCACAACTCTTCCTAGGTATGAAGGGCAAAATAGTAGCCGAGAAAAGTCTCTTGTGTGTGTGTGAGCCCTTAAATAGTTTAGTATAATTATGAACTACTATAGTAACTATAATGGGCTGATATATCTAATACAATAACTATATATCTACACTCAAGAGCAAAAGTAACGGGTCACTTTGTACTGATTTCTCATACAAAGTGACCTAATATTTTTGCTCTTGAGTTTATATAAAGACTTGTCTCTGCAACTATTTTGTATGTAATGTAAATAACCCTGTGTTAATTTTAGCGATATACCTAATATGATAAAATAAATTTTTATACCCATATACCCCTGTGTTTTATTTTATTTTATTTCCTTACATGTTTGAGAAAAGCACTATACATGCTTCGACCGTAATCAGCTTTCCTGGCTTCATATTATAGCCGTCCTCGTCTTCGACTCGGACGGCTACTAAATACTCAGCCAGGAAAGCTTACTTACTGGTCTCTGCAGTAATGTACTAATGCATCAGCGACTAAGAGTCCGGTAAAGTTTTTTTTCGATTTCGCTTAACTTTTTGATAGTATTTTGCTGTAACTAACATTAGTTTGTATACTATATTTTGAAAGATCGTTTCTTTTTAAACTGTATAAGTGGAATACTTTGTCGGTTTTCTGTTTCATTAATAAATAATTCACCGTAATCTAACAGCTGTTTCGCAATTTTTGCTAAGCGAGGTGAAACTAATAGTAAGCTTTTATTGATTAAAATTATGTTAAACTAGTACATAAAATATATACATACGTTGGAAAATTAGTCGTCTGAGGAATAAGTGGAACAGTTTTTTTAATTTTCATACATATTTTTTAAGCAAGAGTATGTTTAGCTAAGGTAATTTTAAGAACAATTGCCCAAGTTTAGGTAGTATTTTTGGGAATGTATTAAAATATTTCAAAAAAATAAAAATGTAGAAATAAACTTTACTTTATGATTTAGCCAGATAATATATAAACATATAAGAGGGCATAACAAATATTAATAATAAATCAAGCTACAAGTTTGCACGAAAAAGCGTCCTCACTAAACAAGCTCTGCAAGAATTGAGTTTTCGGGTATTAAATAACATATATGGACGTAATTAGTAGTTTATGTAACTGTTACGTAATAAGGGTCCTTAAAACATGAGTGTGGTTTTATGAAATGAGCCGCAGGCGAATTTCATAATAAGATCACACGAGTGTTTTAAGGCCTAATTACGTACAGTTGCATACACTGCTTTATCTACACTCATATTATATATATTAAATTAAGTGTTCGGAAACCATAGAATGACCGCCATTGTACCGTCATGGCCAACTCGATTGTGCCAGCGCTCGCGCGGGACCAATCGAATTGGCCATGGCGGTAACATTATGTTATCAAATTCGATGTTCCAAATTTGAAACTCATTGCTTAACAATATTTGAGCATGCAAAGTTAAAATTACGTTACTGCCGCAGATAAGAAACGTATCATAGTTAAATCGTTTGTTGTAATGCTTGTCATTGTCTACGGTTTTTGAACGCATTTTAGAGTACTTACAGTATGAGTGTAGATAAAGTATTTTTGTGCAATTACAAGACTTCAAACTATCTTATCAAATGCAAATCACGTGAGTTATTTAATTATTAGCGATTTTCGTTATCAAATCGTTACCGGACTCTTTAATGTTTAGTCGCCTGTACTATGAAATCGTTTGCAATAACACCAGTAGTACATAAGGCAGAATTGTCGGCCCGATTGATTACTGTTCTCATGTTATGCATATGTTGTTATATACGCATATGCGTAATGGCTCTGCTCCGGGCATGTAATTAAACCAGTAAGCGGATTAATAAGGATTACGCTGTTTAAGACATTTGTCGAATATACTGAATGGCAGATGGTAATATCGATATTCTGATGTATAATTATCAAAGGCCTAAAATTATAGTAGGATTTTTATTTTTATGGTTCCGTACCTCGAAAGAAAAAAACGGAACCCTTATGGGATCACTTTGTTGTCCGTCTGTCTGGCTGTCTGTCTGTCAAGACCCTTTTTCTCAGGAACGCATGGAGGTATCAAGAGGTATCAATTTATATCAAATTATCAGGTCTATTGTCCCTTGGAGCTGTGAAAAAATCAAACTTCTAAGCCGACGCAATCAAAAGATACAGCCGTTTATGCCGCAAATTTCCGCATCTTTTCGAAACTCGCGAGGGAATCAAAACCTACAGGGTACTTCCCGTGAACTCAGAATCTTGAAATTTGGTACGTAGCAACGTTTTATAGCACAAATAAAGGAAAAAATGCGAAAACCCTAAATTTATTGTTACATCATATAAAACAGTTTTTTTTAACAATTTTGAAGTTACTACCCCTATATACCTACAGGTTTGTACGGAACCCTCGGTGCGGGAGTCCGACTCGCACTTGGCCGGTTTTTTATGATATAAATGTTCCTTTAGTCGTCGACTCAGTGAATCCTTTTTGTAAAGGGTTGGCAACTCGCATGTGACACCTCTGGAACTACAGACGTCCATAGGCTTACGGTAGCTGCTTACCATCAGGCGGGCCGTATGCTTGTTTGCCATGGTCGTGATATAAAAAAAAATCCCTTCAATTGCTCGTTCAATTAAGCTTGAAAGGAGATCGTCAATTTTTGTTAGGTGATCTGGCCCAGATTATTTAGGACCGTTTAGGAATAGTTCTGACCTTTAAAGAATCGTCATAATTTCTAGATCAGGATGGTGGTAAAAATATTGCGAAATCTAACGGGAAAACTGAAAAAACATGCATTTAAAACTTGAATCTGACAAGGACAATATTTGAAAGCGTGCTTGCCTATGATTTATATATTAATATAAAAAAAATACCGACTTTTTAAAGATAATGTACAAAAGCGGACTTGAAAACAAAACGGGAATCATGATGAAATAATAAAAAGTCATATTTTGATCAAACCATCGTTGATAATATTAACTGAACATTCCTAACACCTATTGCGAAGGGATAAGGTTTACCGCCGTTAAGTGCGATAGCACTAGTATCTGACATTACAAAATTTAAAAAAAGATGCGTTTCGTTATCGAAGGAGCATGATTTTATGCCATTATGAAACCCACTTTTAATATTCAAACTCCGATCAAAAATGCAAAAATACGCATCTTTAGGCGTTTTAATACGGTCGATTTCTAATTTAAACTTCCGTATTCGTAGGCTTAGATACTATTTTAATATTACAACGCTCTAACTTACAGAACAGTATCAAAACGCAGATTATGTAACGCTATACATTGACAGTGTCAAACCAAAAAACAATCCCGTTTCAGGCCAGGGTGAAGTTAAACTTTATGTCAATGCCATAAGGACGTTAACGACTTGTCTTGCTGTATTTTAATCGCGGAAAAATCAACATAATGTTTATTTATTTAGTATTTCTAATTCCCGTTTCATTTTTTTGCAATATTTTGTCTACTTTAGTAATAAAATGAGTATTTATTTTAGATTGCAGTACAAACTGTATACGGTTTATATCAGGTGGCCCAGAATTGACGATCTCCTTTGCAATTAAATAAGTACATTGATGAAAATTTTTTAACTCTGTCATGTTATTGAAATGATTTCAAATTGTTATAATTTAATAAGTTCGAATCGGCCTCACATCACATTTAATTTGTTCTTCATATTTTGCTTTAATAAACAAACCTTCACGAAGCAAATTATGGTTAATTATCTACTAATTAATTGTTTAATATTTTAATTACTTAATTTTCGAAGTTTTTCCCCGGAACATACGGCGTCCGCAATACTTTTAAATCCATCGTGTACAGTCGCCATCAAATATATCGGAGCGGCCAATGTACTCAAAAATATCTGCACATGCACTTTATCGCCTTGACAATAGAGGCGTTGTTCAGATATTTGTAATTACATTGCCCGCTCCGATATATCTGATAGCGACTGTACACATCCCCCGCTTTGATATTTTTGCTGCTGATTAGACATCATCATCATACAATTAACTTTTGACATGGGTTTTTGCCACGGCTTAATTGAACTTGGGGTCCGGTCGGAAACCTGATCCCATAAATTGGCGTAGGTACTAGTTTTTGTTTTTACGAAAGCGACTGCCATCTGACTTTTCGACCTAGAGGAAACTAGGCCTTATTGGGATTAGATCCGGTTTCCTCACGATGGTTTTTCTAACTAAAAGCGACTGGTAAATATCAAATTATATATACGTACATTTAGAATATGTCAGTGGTACGAGCCGGGGTTCGAACCCGAGACCTCGATTGAAAGTCGAAAGTCTTACCGCTAGGCTACCAGCACTTTACCTCCTGACCAGACATGAGACATAAAAAACCCCTCTTGAGTTGCAGGCGTTCATCTAGCTGCTTACCATCAGGCGGGCCGTAAGCTTGTTTGCCATCGTCTTTGTATAAAAAGAAAACGATGTTTCGGGGTTTAGCATACAGAGTATTCGAGAACTAGGCACTAAATTTTCGCGTTAAAATAAAAGTCTCGACGCCATAATATCGCCCCCACAGCCACAACTTTCATATTCATTGACCGTAAACGTATTTCTATTTCACGAGATTGAATTTTCGCTAACATTGTTTGTGGGCTTTCTCAAAAGAACAGTTTGCTTGTTTATATATTTTTGTTGTTTACTTCATAAATGGATCAATCAACATTTTTACATTTTTCCATATTCTATTTATATTCTTTTTGTCTATGATTTTTCCTCATTTCATCCTCTTAAAATGTTGTGTCTTATGTTTTATTTAGGGTAAAGCCTGACTATCATTTTAACAATAATTGGTACAACGGTATAAGCGTGAAGAGGTAACAGACAGCGCAAGTGTGATTGTCGTGCATTATAATATTTATAATATTACATAGTATTAAATAGTAGTATGGAAGTATACAGAATGTAACAAAAATACTTGTGATCCGTTTGAGAGCATAATAGTATAGTAGTAAAAGTAGAAGAAATTTTTTTTAGACGCGAATATATTTTTTTTTGTATGGGACACGTCGTCCCAGCCGGCCAACCCTCCATACAAATAGTAGTTTTCGATACAAGTGCGAGAAGTATGTCATTTTGCACGAGTACCGAGGTTACTTGGCCCGAGCCGATAGGCGAGGGTCAAGACTCGGGACGAGTGAAAATGACACTTCTGCACGTGTGTCGAACAACGTTTTTTAATACAATTGCGAAAAAACTACAATTAAATAATAGTAGGATTCTTTGACAAGGGTCTAAAGTAGGCCATATTACCACCAGGTGGTTATATTCCCGACCGAAGTGAGGGAAAATTGTTCGAGTGGTAATATGGCTTTTAGACCAGAGTAATGCATACAATGTTTCACTTCGATTGCGAGAAAATATCATAAAAATACTTATAATTTACGCACACTTAACTAAACTAAGGTGAAATTATGGTATAACTTGACAGTCTTTTAATTTTTTTAACTTCTTTGACATAGATACAAAATATCAATACCGCGAATAAATGCCACAGACGACGGTATAATTAGCTCTTTAAAACAGCTATTAGACATGGCAATTTGTAGGGCCCAACCTGTTGTGTACCCTGGCTCTCCCACACCCTCCTTCAGCTCCCTACGGGCCCAACCTCCTATTACACCTCCCAACACAACAGGTTGGGCCCTACAAATTGCCATGTCTAATAGCTGTTTTAACAGTTTAAACACACTTTAAAGCGTTTCCCAAAAAATTAAATCTTTTTTAATGATTGTGAAGTAGGAACTAAAAAACACCTCATGTTTTGAGAAATAAATTGCGTTTCCTGATTGGTCGATTTTAACATTGCTGTATTCTGATTGGTTGATATTAAATACAATGTTTTTTTAAGGACTTAAATTATTTACACAGTATACGCACCAAAAAAGTATCTAACGTTCCGATTAACTCCGATATGTGTTGTGATTGGTGGATTTAATATAGTGAAGTGTTCTGATTGGTCAATTCAAAATGCAATATATCTGCAAATCATGCGTAAAATCAAACTTTACGCACGATTTGCAGATCAGATTACTTTTTAGCACTAGTGCATAAAATCAAACTTTACGCACGATTTGCAGCTACATAAAGTAAACTTTTTGAGCAATTGTATTAAAAACCATTTTTCTCCACGTGGAAAATATTTTTTTCTTACTTTTTCATAATTCGAATACGATACCAATTATACCTTTAAACGGAGCATTGAATAAATTAATAATAAATAAATAAATAAATCATATAGGACAATCTTACACAAATTGACCTAGGCCCACGGTAAGCTCAATAAGGCTTGTGTTATGGGAACTAGACGACGATAGATAAATATGGATAAATACTTAAATACATAGAAAACATCCATAACTCAGGAACAAATATCTGTGATAAACACACAAATAAATGCCCTGACCAGGATTCGCACCCGGGACCTCCTGCTTCGTAGGCAGGGTCACTTACCGACTGGGCTAGGAGGCCGTTAAAAGCCTAAAGGGCATTCTTGTTACACTCGGTAGATGTGACGTTTATGACGGTAGTTCCATGTTATGCCATTGCTAAGTTCAGGCAGAGTTCGAATGATCGGACTCTATAAGGTAATCTATATACCTATTTAATATTATAAATGTGAAAGTAACTCTGTTTATGTTTGTATTTTGTAAATTAATTTTAACGGCTTTCTTATTCCGTTATAATGTTTGCAACTAAGATTAAACGTATTATTATATTGGCTTTTGATACTCAAGTTAGGTTAACTTAAACTGTCAAAAGCGTTTCAAAATGAAACCAAGAGACGGAGAGCTAGCCACGTCAGATATGACACAATAATGAGAGCAACGAAACCTCCTAGTCAGTTTGCTATACTTTGCTTATTACTAGATCTGGGCATCTGGCAGCTGTAAAATGGTAGAGGTCAAAGAATGCAAAGCACTTCAAGAAAAAGCAAAGCAATTCAAAGCAAAACCTAGATTTCTGGATTTGATGCGATATTATGAGAAATTATATAAATAATTAGATTATATAATTGCCAAAAGTTTCTGTTGGGGGAAGGTAGTGCCAAAAGACGTATAATGTAATTCATAGTTCGCCTACAGTTTTTGTTACCGTAAGGCAATTATCACACTGGCGCCGGAAACGCATGCGGCGACGGTATTAAAGCGTGACAGCGCTATACTCATGCAGAGCCCTATCTCGCTCGCGCACAGGCGCCGCATATGGAAACCGCAGCAGTGTGAAAGCTGCCTTATATTTAATACGCAATTTTTTTTGTTCTTATGTTAAATATAGGCCCTCTCCTGACTGAACTGAAAAAACTTCGGCAGGTTTTACCTGTTTTGGTATTACTATTTTCCAATTCAAAAAATTTGCTAGTCTGTCACTCTGACCTCCAGTCAGTCTCAGTATAGCAATCTAACCAGACGGGTTTGGTTGCTCTCATTATTGTGTCATATCTAAAGTAGCCAGCTCCTAGCCCTAACCGGCTGTCAGCCTGCGGTCTAGACGGGGTTAATTTCGATTAAATATCTTTACTGTAACAGAAGGTTATAGTTGTACTTGTAAGTCGAATAGAAGTATTTTATGAATACCACGCTGATGGTAAACAAGCATACGGCCCTTCCGATGGAAAGCAATAAATAGCCTACAGCCGTATTGGCTGCCTGCAACTCTAGAGGCGTATGTGCGTTGCCGACCGTTTAATATAATATTCACTGTGTTGACGGCTTAAGGTACCATCGGGTTCATAATTGCATACCCAATTTATCAATGAATTCGTTCATAAATTGGGTATGCAATTATGAACCCGATGTTACATGAGCGTCCCCTGTCGTCAAGACACTGCATCCTCTCTGAGCTCTTTGGCGACCTTTATTCACCGGCAGGAAACGCAAAAGTAGGGTCTAGTGCAGTGGTGGGCAAAGTACGGCCCGCGGGCCAACTCCGGCCCGCGAAACCATTTTATTATGAAGTAAAATATTAGAATAAATATAGATAGATAGATGAATAAGTATAAGAATCAGTTTACCCGCGTTCATGTATGTATTGTGTCGAGGGCGGATCGCGGGGATCGGAGAGGGTAGCGCTGTGAGAGGCACCAGAGAGTGAGAACAAACTGAAACATTTCAGTCAGCAGTTGCAGAAACTTCACGCACAATTTGAAACTAGGTTTCAAGATTTTAAGAACATACAGTCATCGCTAGATGTTTTTTCGATGCCGTTTAACGTAGATCCCGAGAACGTCTCTGCAGAGTTACAATTGGAAATTATCGAAATGCAGTGTAGTTCCCATTTAAAACAACTGTTCTTAAATACAATTAAGCTAGATTTTTATAGGGCACTTCCAAAAGCTCAATACCCGAAGATGATTGCTCACGCCTAGAAAATTATGGCTATGTTTGTTTGGGTCATCGTATGTGTGCGAACAGACATTTTCCACCAAACTAAAACTACTATTAAAATAAACTAACTAAAACTAAAAACCTAACTTAAAAATAAATTACTAAAAACTTAAACCCGGACCCTTTGGCAGGGTTCCCAATGTTCCCATCACGCAGGCAGCATTCCCGCGCTGTATTGCAATAGCAATCCTTTGTGCGAGAAAGCTGCCCGCGCGAGGGTCGCCTGTTGCCTCCCTCAGGCGTTTACTGAGCTCCTTGTGGAGCCCGAGCGCACCCTTGCCCCAAGGTCCCGAGTGTCTCGACGCCAAATGGTGAGAAGTCGTACTGGGCGCCGAGAAAACTATACTTCGTGACCTTGAGGCGCTCCCGGGCGTCCGTCTCCGCTCCCGCTCGCTTACTGGTTGCTGGGAGGTAGGACGCCGCCAGCGTATCAGTGCAAGTGGCGTCCGACACCAGCGCGCGGCCCATCTTCCACGGAATCAACGACATCCCGACAGGGCGATTGCCATCGCCCCGCACAATCTGGGGCCCCAGAGCAGTGGGGACGTTGGCACTGACGAGCGCCCTTCGGAGGATGTCGTTAAGAGCGGCGTGGCGGGAGAGACGGCCGGCGCCCTAGGAGCATGAGAGGCCGTGGTGGCCGAGTCGGTCCACAGGGGCTCCACGAGAGGCGCAACTGTGGCCTGTGCAGATCCCAGCTCCAAGCCGGAGGCCGACAGCTATCCGGAGGGTTTCGGGGTCTATGAACGTACCTATATGGGGCGAGGGGTAGGCAAGTAGCCAGTGGCCTGACTCTGGCTTAGACGCTGCTAGTAAACCTAGCCAGATCCCTGAATTTCCACCATGAAATTGCGAAAAAGTTCAATCAGAAACCGACTTACTGATCAACACCTTTTCTCACTGCTGAAAATTACTTCGTCGCAACTCGAACCTGCATTCGACGATATAATGGCAAAACAAAAACAATTTCATATGTCTCACACATCCGGGCCTTCAAATAAATAAAAATCAAAATTTCCGGATGTGTATAATTTTGATTCTTACTTGTGATTCATTTGAAATAAATATATACTTATATATATTTATGTTTTTGTTTTTTTTTTTGTAAAAAAAAGCTTGAGAAGTTTCAAGAGGAAGGCCGGAATTGCAGCACAATTGCACTTTTATATAAAACCGTAAAATTTAAAAAAAATCAGGTTGCTGCAATTTTGGCCCTCCTCCGAAATTTCTTAAACTTTCTGGCCCCCCATGAAAAAAGTTTGCCCACCACTGGTCTAGTGCTATGTGTGCTGTGGTTTTCTGTAAGTACCTAGATTAAGTGAGAGTAGATATATTAAGAAAACCTTCAAAGATCCTATAGGTATAATTAGCTTTCTGTATGTATAATGTTTATGTCACAGCTGTTGAATCTCCAAATAAAAAATATACAGTACTCAAATCAAATGTCAGATCAATTAAAAACAGTGAAATTAGATATAAATTAGAATTAATTTTAGAATGCGTGATGTACTTGAGATTTTTTAAGTAACTATATCGTTAGGGACGGTTAGGGCAGTTTTTGATGATATTTGCTACAACAAGTGAAATGAAACTAGCAGAGAAATTCCTGAAAAACTGTCAACTTCGTGAACTGATATTTCGTGTATAAACTCAAAAACTGTTTATTGATCAAGGTTCCTATTTGAATTTTAAAGAGCATTGAATTATCCATCATTTAAGTCCACATTCAAATATCTATATTTTATAGAATCTCAGATAGGGCCACTTCGTTCATTGATAAAATAAAATAAAATACTGAATAGTTTATTACAGCAGGTATTTGAATACCTGCAACTGTTTCGAGGAACCAAACGTATTTAGGTCAACCTAAATTGAATATTTCTAACAGAATTGTTGTAAATTATCTACCAACTATCACTAAAAACAAATAAACTGGTACTGCATTTTTAAAAGAATGAACCCGCTTTTATTCGATTTGTGTGTACTATTTCCGTATGTCCACCTATTTATCTAGTTTAAGTTCACAACCTATATGGCTACATTCACTTCGAGATTCGGAATCGCATTGTGTTTCTTGAGTCACCTTTGTTTGTGAAAAGGTGGAACACAATTTCACAAAATAGGGCCATTTGAGTGTCTGGCATTAAAAATTTTTTTTTTTGTAGTCTCTCGTCAATGTATCTGTAGGTTTTTGAGTTCGCGCGCAAGTTGATTATATTTTTTTTTTGTTTTTCAAAGACATAAGTAAAGTAGCCGTGTCGTGTAAAATATTTAAGGTAGATAATCGAGTTTACACTCAAATTGTTGCAAGTTAAAGGGCCTTCAAAATCGCCAAAGCAACCTTATTAATCTATATATATAAATGCCTTTGTCCTGACTGACTGACTGACTGACTGACTGACTGACTGACTGACTGCCTGACTGATCCACCCAGAGCCGAAACTACTGAAGCTAGAAAGTTGAAAATTTCAGGTCTGGTTACATTTGTAATGTGTACAAGTAATAAGAAGCGATTTTGAAAATGGGTGACTATTTCTGCTACTTTGATCCTATATTTCTGTGACACAGTCTAGTGACAGTTGATTTGACACGTGACGTTATAGTGGTATAAAATAATAATTATTGAATACAGTGACCACATATTAACTAGATAACACGCTCGATATTCATTACGATGCACATTCTAGATCATTAAATTTAAACTTTCGTGAGACATACTATCACTATAAAATATAACTTACACTCACGTCACTTTAGTCACTAAAGTGACACTAAAGTGACGTGAGTGTAACGGCCAACCCGCACGAGGAAACACATTAGTGACTTCACATGGGTGACTATTTCTGCTACTTTGATCCTATATTTCTGTGACACAGTCTAGTGACAGTTGATTTGACACGTGACGTTATAGTGGTATAAAACAATAATTATTGAATACAGTGACCACATATTAGCTAGATAACACGCTCGATATTCATTACGATGCACATTCTAGATCATTAAATTTAAACTTTCGTGAGACATACTATCACTATAAAATATAACTTACACTCACGTCACTTTAGTCACTAAAGTGACGTGAGTGTAACCGTTATATTTTATAGTGACATTCTTGATCGTTAATTTTAGGATTTCTAGTTATTTTTGGTTCATGAACTAGGATCAATACGTTATTGGCGCTGTAAAGTATAATTTTAGTATGATTTTGCCGGGTACGCTATAAAGTACGATTTTTAGTACGGATTTTCGTCGGGTAGGCCAAATAGTACGGTTTTAGTACGGTTTTCCGGAGGGTACGTTAAAGGTACGCAGAGGTCCAAAATAGTACGTAAAATCGTACCAAAAGGTACGGTCTGGCAACACTGCCTCTAACGGGGAATATTGTTTCTCACCAGACTAAACATGGCTAGTTTTTATTAATTCGGAATCGCATTGTGTTTCTTGAGTCACCTTTGTTTGTGAAAAGGTGGAACACAATTTCACAAAATAGGGCCATTTGAGTGTCTGGCATTAAAAATTTTTTTTTTCGCAATCGCATTGTGTTTCTTGAGTCACCTTTGTTTGTGAAAAGGTGGAACACAATTTCACAAAATAGGGCCATTTGAGTGTCTGGCATTAAAAATTTTTTTTTTTGTAGTCTCTCGTCAATGTATCTGCAGGTTTTTGAGTTCGCGCGCAAGTTGATTATATTTTTTTTTTGTTTTTCAAAGACATAAGTAAAGTAGCCGTGTCGTGTAAAATATTTAAGGTAGATAATCGAGTTTACACTCAAATTGTTGCAAGTTAAAGGGCCTTCAAAATCGCCAAAGCAACCTTATTAATCTATATATATAAATGCCTTTGTCCTGACTGACTGACTGACTGACTGACTGACTGACTGACTGACTGCCTGACTGATCCACCCAGAGCCGAAACTACTGAAGCTAGAAAGTTGAAAATTTCAGGTCTGGTTACATTTGTAATGTGTACAAGTAATAAGAAGCGATTTTGAAAATGGGTGACTATTTCTGCTACTTTGATCCTATATTTCTGTGACACAGTCTAGTGACAGTTGATTTGACACGTGACGTTATAGTGGTATAAAATAATAATTATTGAATACAGTGACCACATATTAACTAGATAACACGCTCGATATTCATTACGATGCACATTCTAGATCATTAAATTTTAACTTTCGTGAGACATACTATCACTATAAAATATAACTTACACTCACGTCACTTTAGTCACTAAAGTGACACTAAAGTGACGTGAGTGTAACGGCCAACCCGCACGAGGAAACACATTAGTGACTTCACATGGGTGACTATTTCTGCTACTTTGATCCTATATTTCTGTGACACAGTCTAGTGACAGTTGATTTGACACGTGACGTTATAGTGGTATAAAACAATAATTATTGAATACAGTGACCACATATTAGCTAGATAACACGCTCGATATTCATTACGATGCACATTCTAGATCATTAAATTTAAACTTTCGTGAGACATACTATCACTATAAAATATAACTTACACTCACGTCACTTTAGTCACTAAAGTGACGTGAGTGTAACCGTTATATTTTATAGTGACATTCTTGATCGTTAATTTTAGGATTTCTAGTTATTTTTGGTTCATGAACTAGGATCAATACGTTATTGGCGCTGTAAAGTATAATTTTAGTATGATTTTGCCGGGTACGCTATAAAGTACGATTTTTAGTACGGATTTTCGTCGGGTAGGCCAAATAGTACGGTTTTAGTACGGTTTTCCGGAGGGTACGTTAAAGGTACGCAGAGGTCCAAAATAGTACGTAAAATCGTACCAAAAGGTACGGTCTGGCAACACTGCCTCTAACGGGGAATATTGTTTCTCACCAGACTAAACATGGCTAGTTTTTATTAATTCGGAATCGCATTGTGTTTCTTGAGTCACCTTTGTTTGTGAAAAGGTGGAACACAATTTCACAAAATAGGGCCATTTGAGTGTCTGGCATTAAAAATTTTTTTTTTCGCAATCGCATTGTGTTTCTTGAGTCACCTTTGTTTGTGAAAAGGTGGAACACAATTTCACAAAATAGGGCCATTTGAGTGTCTGGCATTAAAAATTTTTTTTTTTGTAGTCTCTCGTCAATGTATCTGCAGGTTTTTGAGTTCGCGCGCAAGTTGATTATATTTTTTTTTTGTTTTTCAAAGACATAAGTAAAGTAGCCGTGTCGTGTAAAATATTTAAGGTAGATAATCGAGTTTACACTCAAATTGTTGCAAGTTAAAGGGCCTTCAAAATCGCCAAAGCAACCTTATTAATCTATATATATAAATGCCTTTGTCCTGACTGACTGACTGACTGACTGACTGACTGACTGACTGACTGCCTGACTGATCCACCCAGAGCCGAAACTACTGAAGCTAGAAAGTTGAAAATTTCAGGTCTGGTTACATTTGTAATGTGTACAAGTAATAAGAAGCGATTTTGAAAATGGGTGACTATTTCTGCTACTTTGATCCTATATTTCTGTGACACAGTCTAGTGACAGTTGATTTGACACGTGACGTTATAGTGGTATAAAATAATAATTATTGAATACAGTGACCACATATTAACTAGATAACACGCTCGATATTCATTACGATGCACATTCTAGATCATTAAATTTTAACTTTCGTGAGACATACTATCACTATAAAATATAACTTACACTCACGTCACTTTAGTCACTAAAGTGACACTAAAGTGACGTGAGTGTAACGGCCAACCCGCACGAGGAAACACATTAGTGACTTCACATGGGTGACTACTTCTGCTACTTTGATCCTATATTTCTGTGACACAGTCTAGTGACAGTTGATTTGACACGTGACGTTATAGTGGTATAAAACAATAATTATTGAATACAGTGACCACATATTAGCTAGATAACACGCTCGATATTCATTACGATGCACATTCTAGATCATTAAATTTAAACTTTCGTGAGACATACTATCACTATAAAATATAACTTACACTCACGTCACTTTAGTCACTAAAGTGACGTGAGTGTAACCGTTATATTTTATAGTGACATTCTTGATCGTTAATTTTAGGATTTCTAGTTATTTTTGGTTCATGAACTAAGATCAATACGTTATTGGCGCTGTAAAGTATAATTTTAGTATGATTTTGCCGGGTACGCTATAAAGTACGATTTTTAGTACGGATTTTCGTCGGGTAGGCCAAATAGTACGGTTTTAGTACGGTTTTCCGGAGGGTACGTTAAAGGTACGCAGAGGTCCAAAATAGTACGTAAAATCGTACCAAAAGGTACGGTCTGGCAACACTGCCTCTAACGGGGAATATTGTTTCTCACCAGACTAAACATGGCTAGTTTTTATTAATTAATAAAGCCCGCCAGCTTGAACATGTCATGCTCGCTTAAAAGGCTCTGCTTATGGTGGCGTCGTTGATCGGGTCGCCACTTTCCCGAAGAAAGGTTGAGGGAGGCGATGGCTGAGATATGCGTCATACTCGTGAACGGGTGCTGTTTGTGGAGACAGGTCTGTTTAGGCAAAATGGGGCAACACATTTACGTAACTTTTTATTGATCATATTTAATTTTAGTTTAATTGGCTTTAGACACAACATTCGGTGCTTGATTATCCATATTTTTTATTATTATACAGAATATATAGATCAAGACACTTGGAGACCTTATACATCTCTAAGGATAATTTAGAAATAGTATGTTTATTGTATACTAGAATCACTTACTTTTTTTTATTTAAATTCAAAATTATTTTGTTTCTAACTGTTGATGATGGATTATTATAATTTGGAAATTTATTTAGAAGACACAGTTCAGGTAAGAAAGTATATCAAACTTGTATGTAATTCATTTTCAATAGTCAGATTTGGACTCATCTTTTTTCTTTGGTATTTTTCTTAAACTATAGCCTATTGTTGGTTAATCTAACCTTGGTTTGATATGTTTTCTGTTAGAACAACGGACTTATATGTATTGTTTAGTTTTGAAAATTAAGTCCCGCCGAGTTTCTTGCCGGACAAAATTCTTCTCGGGTCAGAGGTGTAGGGTTAGAACCGGTGTAGTTTGATTTTTTTTTTCTCACTTTTACTTTGACGTGTAAAAGTGCCCTTGTGGCCTACTTACTGAATAAATGTTTGAGTTTGAGTTTAAGTTAAAAAAGGGTTGAAAGTTTGTATGGAGATTATTTTTTTTTTGTGACAGACTTGAATTTTCGTTTGCAGGCTAAGAACTTAAAACAAAAAAAAACTTATTTCAGCGTTTTTCAAAATTCCACCCCAGAGGAGTTGAACCGGGGTTGAAAAGTTTGTATTAAAGCGAGGCCGTAACAACTGAAGCTAGAAAAATGTCATTTGCAGATCGGGTTACATTTATAACGTGTTAAAATAATAAGAAGCGATTTTGAAAAATTCATCCCCTAAGGGGGTAAAAAAGGGGTTGAAAGTTTGTATGGATAGGGCTTAAAATTTAAGGTTAGAAGTTTGAAACTTCGTACGCTTACTGATAATTAAAAAATAATAAAAATAATTTCACCGTATTTTGAAATTCAACCTCTAACGGGGTAAAAAAGAGGTTGAAAGTTTGTATGGATGGAGTTTAGAATTTAAAGTTAGAGATTTGAAACTTTGTACGGTTACTGATAATAAAAAAATAATAAAAGGAATTTCAGCGTTTTGTGAAATTCAACCTCTAACGGGGTACAAAAGGGGTTGAAAGTTTGTATGGAGATTACTATTTTTTTTATGACAGACTTGAAATTTCGTTTGCAGGCTACTAACTTAAAAGCAAAAAAACGAATTTCAGCGTTTTTGACAATTCCGCCCGAGAGGAGTTGAAACGGGGTTGAAAAGTTTTTATTAAAGCAAGGCCGTAACAACAGAAGCTAGAAAGTTGTAATTTGCAGGTCGGGTTACATTTATAACATGTTCAAATAATAAGAAGCGATTTTGAAAGATTCATCCCTTAAGGGGGTAAAAAAAGGGGTTGAAATTTTGTAAGGATGGGGCTTAAAATTTAAGGTTAGGTGTTTGAAACTTTGTATGCTTACTGATAAATAAAAAAAATTAAAATTATTTCAGCGTATTTTGAAATTAAACCTCTAACGGGGTAAAAAAGGGGTTAAAAGTTTGTATAGAGATTACATTTTTTTTGTGACAGACTTGAAATTTCGTTTGCAGGCTACTAACTTAGAAGCAAAAAAACTGATTTCAGCGTTTTTGAAAATTCCACCTGAGAGGAGTTGAAAAGGGGTTGAAAAGTTTGTATTAAAGTGAGGCCGTAACAACTGAAGCTAGAAAGTTGTAATTTGCAGGTCGGGTTACATTTATAAAGTGTGCAAATAACAAGAAGCAATTTTGAAAAATTCAACCCATAAGGGGGTAAAAACTTTCGTACAAAAGGCGAAATTAATGCCATGAGACATTCTCTACCAGTCAACCTTACTGTCAGTCTGTGGTAATTTACGCGGAAGAAGTCGCGGGGCGGAAAGCTAGTCTATATACATAAACGTAAAAGTCCTGACTGACTGACTGAGTCACTTAAATCAACGCCCAGCCCGAACCGTTGGACCTAGAGAGCTGAATTTTTCACAATAGGTAGTTTTTATAACGTTAGTATCCACTAAGAAGGGGTTTTTCAAAATTCATCCCCTAATGGGGTAAAAAGTTTGTATGGATAGGGTTTAAAATTATGAGTTAGAGATTTGAAACTTCGTACGTTTACTAATAATTAAAAAACAATAAAAGTGATTTCAGCGTTTTTTAAAATTCAACCTCTAACAGGGTAAAAAAGGGGTTGAAAGTTTGTAGACTTTTTTTTTGTGACAGACTTGAAAGTTCGTTTGTAAGCTACTTACTTCAAGACAAAAAAAATAATAAATTGGATATGAAACTCTGTATGAGGAACCGTATTATACTCGGACGAAGTCGCGGGCGGAAAGCTAGTAAAACTTATAATTTGTAAAAAAGGAAAAATAAAAAGTGTAGTTTTTAATGTAGGTATTGCTCAGCCAGCACAGTTAACTAGCTGTAGCAAATAAAGATGTTAATAGCCGTAACTAGTCTCAACAACATATCAAAAATCCAGAACTACATCACGCTTTGTTATTTTAGCTGCTATTAGTTGCATGCAGCTATTAGTGACATGAGATATTTTTGCGCGCTTTTGTTGTGTAGGTAAATTGTTATTGCTTATAAACGATACCGTTATTAGTAAAATTTCCATGATTTTATACTAAGCTAATATTAGTAATAGTATAAGCAGTAACAGTAAAAGTAGAAATTTGTGAGATTTTTTGGAAGACTTCATTCGATTCTATTTCCCGTGAGATTCAAATATCTCTAATAAACATAATACCTACTACTGTTGGTTAAGGTTTTGTTAAGGTGTTATAAATTATGCATCGATATTAAATCAATACAAAACCGTCAAGAGGCGTTAAACATTAAGCATTGCGCCTTAAATACGGCTATTACTCAGCCGCGGCTTAAACTAGGTTTAATGTGACATTTTTCCATTAGAGACGTCGGCAACCTACAACAAAAAAATGTCGTAACGACCACTGGAAAACTCATTTAATTACATACTGTATTCATTGGCGATAAGTTCGAAATTCAAACTGGGTTTATAATGAACATATGGCTCCTGTGTGGTGGTGGTGGGGAAGTCGGGACAAAGCGACCTGTTGCGCCCCATCGACCATGCAAATTGTTCTTTAGTTTACTTTCGAACTAAGCAATCTGCCCCTAAATATGCGTAGATTTGGATAAGCGTTACACGTGTTTTTAGTCTTCGATTTTCGGACTTTATTTAACATGGCGTTTTGATCATTGACAGAAAGATTAGCGGAACGGCTATATATAATTTTGCCTGTGCAGCATTATGTCTTTTCTTTTGACTTTAGGCCATATTTCTGACATTACGTTTTGAACGTTGCCGGGACAAGTATCAACAACTCAGCAACATTTATGCCATTCGAAATTTAAAAAATATGTAAACAAAAGAAAAACGTGACTCCGTCATACAATGAGGTTCATAACATAACGTACAACGTGAGCGTTGCCGGGACAAGTCTCCAAAATTCGGTAACTTTTATCCCATTCAAATTAAAAAAATAATAAGCAGGTAAACATAAGAAACACGTGACTCCGTCATTCAAACAACGTGGTAACAAACAAAGTACAGCAAGTCAACTTGATTCTTTTATATGATATTAGTGTACGAGTAGGGTGACTATTAAGGTTTCAAGCTGTGTTAATGTAATAGGGATGATGACACATGTTGAACTATGCAATAAAATTTAGTTGATAGGATGCAAAATATCCAAATAAAGTGAAAATAATAAAAATCGATTGAAATGATTCATAGATATCAGACTTTTTATAAAATTTAATAAAACAATGAATTACCATTCGATTTTTAACATTTTACTGTAAAATAAATTGTATGGCCACCATACATAAACGCAACATTTCACTGTAAAAATAGCAAATTCATAATTTTTCCATACTTTGAACAGGGCGACTATATGATTGTGACGTCACTTTTGCACATCATTTTGTTAGGAGCGTTTTGAGAAACAAATGCAGATCTCAGACTTTAAGTATCATAGAAATGATACTTGGACCTTTGTGTTGCTTTAAAGCAATTGGTCCCATATAGATTTATTTATTTATTATTTATTTATTTATTTATTTCCAAACATATTACACAGTATTACAGTAGATACTAAGGCACTGTGGTATGCATACAATATTATTATTATATTAGAATAACGTTAACATAGAGTTGTGTTATACAATAACAATAATCTTAAATACTAACTGAAGACGGCCGATCATCCATCGCCTCACATAACCTCTTACATTCGTCATATAATATAACGTCTTCCAACTACTGGCAAAAACATCGCAGTCAGGTGCTGACTCGAGAAGTGCGTTAAGATAATGTAAGGCGCGAACGAATGGCGAGTTCCTGTACGCCACAGTGCGCGCATTAGGAACTGCCAGTAAGTTGCGATTACGTGGCCTAAAATTTATCTTTGATTGAAACAGAGGGGGTACGAGAAGGCGTACCAGTTGTGAGACCAGCTGTGGACAGTCTGAATCCCCACGTATTATTCGGCATGCCCCGGTCACGAGAGCATAATTGCGCCTCACTTCCAGGGAGTTAAAGCCCAGGGTGCCAAGCAGAAGTAGATATTTGATCCTCACAACAAAACGAATCGATTGATACCATACTTACATGAGAAAAAATCATTATGCCTATTGTCATCTGTATATATAAACGTGAAAGTCCTGACTGACTGACTGTCTGACTGACTGACTGACTGACTCACTTAAATCAACGCCCAGCCCGAACCGTTGGACCTAGAGAGCTGAATTTTTCACAATAGGTAGTTTTTATAATGTTAGTATCCACTAAGAAGGCGTTTTTCAAAATTCATCCCCTAAGGGGGTAAAAAGGGGGTTGAAAGTTTGTCTGGATAGGGTTTAAAATTTTGAGTTAGAGATTTGAAACTTCGCACGTTTACTAATAATTAAAAAACAATAAAAGTAATTTCAGCGTTTTTTTAAATTCAACCTATAACAGGGTAAAAAAGGGGTTGAAAGTTTGTATATGGATAAAAAAAAAATTTGTGACAGACTTGAATGTTCGTTTGTAAGCTACTTACTTCATGGCAAAAAAACTAATTTCAGCGTTTTTCAAAATTCCACCCCAGAGGGGTTGAAACGAGATTGAAAAGTTTGTATGAAAGGGAGGCCGTAACTACTGAAGGTATAAAGTTATAATTTGCAGGACGAGTTAAATTTACAATTTGTACAACTAATAAGAAGCGATTTTGAAAAATTCAACTCCTATGGGGGTTTTTTTTTTTTTTTTTTTTATACCACGACGGTGGCAAACAAGCATACGGCCCGCCTGATGGCAAGCAGCTACCGCAACCTATGGACGCCTGCAACTCCAAAGGAGTCACATGCGCGTTGCCGACCCTTTACAAAAAGGAGGATTCACTGTGTTGACGACTAAAGGAACAAGAAGTTCCGTCATCGTCAACACACTGGGTCCTCTTTGAGCTCTTTGGCAACCTTACTCACCAGCAGGAACACAACACTATGAGTAGGGTCTAGTGCTATTTGGCTGTGGTTTTCTGTAAGGTGGAGGTTCTTCCCCAGTCGGGCTCTGCTCCAGATTTGAGCGATGATATTCGCTGAACGTGCCCTACCACACTTAGCGAGATGTCATTCGCAGTACCCATACCTCTCTTTTTGGCGTAGTTTAAGGACATACCCAGGTCCGGACGTAGTTTAAGGACATACCCGGGTCCGGACGTAGTTTAAGGACATACCCAGGTCCAAACGGTAAAAGTTTGTATCGGTGAGGTTTAAAATTTGGAGTTAGAGATTTGAAACTTCGTACGTTTACTAATAATAAAAAAATAATAAACGCAATTTCAGCGTTTTTCAAAATTCAACCTAGAACTAGCCCCGTTCTAAAAGGGATTGAAAGTTTGTATAGAGATTTATAATTTTTTTGGTGTGAGATTTACTAGGAATTATTGTTCCTATTTCCGTTCCATTTCCATGTTCCACAGTGAGCTCTTACAATAGTTTGGACATCGTATCGCTAAATAAAACCACCACAGTATAGTACACAAAGAAGTTACGCAAATAATAGGGTACATTTACGTTATTATTTGCATATTAACACTTATTTGTAACTGAAACTATGTCTACGTTACCCGTTTTTTCGCCAAAATAGCTATAAGTATAAATAGATTAAGAAGATGGTTTGGGGATTAACAAAAGTTACTTAAGAAGATAAAATTGGATATGAAACTCTGTATGAGGAACCGTACTATACGCGGACGAAGTCGCGGGCGGAAAGCTAGTTGTATTATAATTATTTTTGATGCATCTGATACCATTTTATAATCAAAAGCTTTAATAGATGCTACCTTTAAGTTATTTATCTTATAAGTAATCGCTAAATTAAATTATTGTTAGTTTGTAGTCTAATCTTGCAAGTTTAACTATTTCCTAGTAAGTAAGTAAGTTCTTTATTTGTTTATTTATTTATTTGCTTTATTTGCCTAGTATCCTAGTATAGTAAATACTTACTATACTAGTATTCTACTGAACCAAGCAAATGTATTTTTTTCTATTACGACCTGTTGTTTCTAATTGACATGGAAAATCGTTCTTTAGTTAACTTCAGTTCAGAAATGAACCTAGATTTAAATAAATGCTTTTAGATTAAATTTTCACCGACTTCAAAATTTCGAAGGAGGTTCTAAACAGACCCCATCAATGTGACAACCGACATGCCGACTGCTGAGGGCCTCAATTAGATAATTTATAGGTTGAAGAGTGTGGGCGAGCCCAGGCCCCCTTGCTCACTCCACACTACAACCTGTACCCATCCTCATACTGTACCCATGATGATATCAAACGAATATATATACAAGATGTTACAAAAATGCTGGTGATCCGTTTAAGGGCATAACTGGATCGTGTTCTAATTATGAAAAACTAAGAAAAAAAACTGACGCGAAAAAAAAAATTTGTATAAATTTTTTTTTTCGCGACCAAAAATTTTTCTCCTTTTTCTTAGTTGCAATACAGACCAATTATGCCCTTAAACGGATCATCACTATTTTTGTTTGTGTCCCTGTATTATGGGACAATCTTACACAAATCGAATAAATTTACATACAGTTATTTTGTAAAACTGTCGCTAACTACTTACCTTGGTCAGACTTGAGAGTAAACACGTGACCCAACAGAAACCCCAACAGTCCCAACACAAAAGCAATTCTTCCCAGTAAGAAAGTGGCCAAATACATTAAGGTGACGCGACACATTTGCACACAAGCATTATAGTGACCCAGTCCATTGTGATCTCAAACGATTTTAGTCCTAATTGCTAGTTTCTTATGTGCTAGAATGACGTGCGTGTCAAAGGACGCTTGCGACTATTAAGCTTTTGGTGTAAATTTTTGCACGCCCCAGACTCAAATGAGGCTGTACAACCTTTAGATTGTAATTTGAAAAGGTTTTGTTTGTTGTAGGTTTTAAATACAAAACTTTTGTGAGATTCTTAAATAACTACAATAGTAACTCACGTATTTAAGGAGAAAGAAATATATGATTTAATTTTTTTGTTTCGTTTGCGTTGGTTTACCGTCGAAAAAAGCCGCTTTCTTTTCACAAAGCTCCTCGTTATGGAGCGGAACGAGTGTACCAACTTAGACTTAAAAAAACGTATGTTGTAATTTAAAACGGTCAATATTGAAAATGTAGGTACACTATAAATGTTGTTGTATATCTATGAGTCACAATCACAAAGCGTCCACCAAAGTCTTGAACCTAATCGTAAAATCATATTTTTATTAGCTCCATTTTTAGGCAGACATATTTTTTTGTAAAGAAAATTTCCAATAGGTAAATAAAAATGAAATGCTTGCAAATCTATTGTGAAACGTTTCTATACATTTAACAAAACGTTGGAGGGCTTATTATGATCATTTTTCCATTATAACCTGTCTATATAAAATGGTTCATCATTCCTTTTATGTATTTAACATTCTCAATAGGGATAGAATTGGGAACAAAGGGAAAATATTAAATGGGCCCTTTTTCTGTACAGATGTTGAGTATTAATAAGTAGGAAATTGGGTAATATCATGAAGGTTCAATTAAAAGAGGTTTGACCGATCTTGCAGTCTAAAATGTAATCTAGTCACGGTTTAAAGATAGATAGAGTAGTCGTCTTGATAATTATGATTAGAGTTCCGTACCTCAAAAGTAAAAGACTGGCCAAATGCGTGGGGTTCCGTAGATTCCGATATCGAAAAAACTAAAAGGTCGTATCTGCCTACGAAAGAAGTTTTTTGGAGATAACTCGAAAATGCCTCGACCGATAATGTTCAAAACAGTTTTCGTTGAAATAATATGCAACGATGTATCTTTTTATTTTTTTTTCATATTTGTTGGATCTCCGGTTTTAAAAGTTATAGGGGGCACACAATTTTAACACTTTCGGGGTGATTATTTCTGAAAGTATTCACTAAATCAAAAAATGTCATAAAAACCTGAAATGTTGTTTTTTGACAATTAGACGGACGGATGGGAAGACGGACATTACGAAACTATAAGGGTTCGGTTTTTGTCATGCTGGTTATGGAACCCTAAAAACGGAACGCTTATAAGATCACTGTGTTGTCCGTCTATCTGCCCGTCTCTCTGTCTGTCTGTCAGTTGAAAATTACATCAAATACACTATTAAATTTAAACTTTCGTAAGACGTACTATCACTATAAAATATAACAATTACACTTACGTCACTTTAGTCACTTCGCGCGACATGTTTCGGAGAGCTTACGTCTCCATCTTCAAGCACTAAGAGTGCTATTTGAAACGGCCCGTAGCGCACTGTTGCACGACGCTTTGCCGACTCAAATACACTTTTAATTTGAAGCCTGCTTTTACGTCGGTTAAAACAAATGTACTCTTAAAATAAACTTACAGCGAGGTAAGTACTTAGCTAAGAACCGCAGAAGTTTGGAACACAGCAAAATATCTTGATTTACGTTCGTCCGGAGCCCTCGGCTCATAAAGTGGCCACCTGGTGCCGGCTTAATATACATTTGTCTCCGATGTAAGTTAAAAAGGATGGCTTTGTGAAATGGGCATTTGATGTTTGAGTAGACGAGGCGTTAGACTAGGTACTGTACTCTAATTTTAAAATACATAAGCAATACATTGAAAACACAATCTTTCGCAAACATAACTGCAACATACTACAAATATTCAACCAATATTAAAGTTGTATTGGAGTTGCACCGGAATAATTTTCAAGCAAATTCTGATATTTCTGATTCAGACCTTTAGGTGTCATCTCATCATCTGTAATGCGTTAGAGTTGTATTGACGTTGGATCGTGTCATAACGTTTTTTAAAGTTAAAATATAGCCTCAGGTATTTCTCAATTACGAAGTATGCAGTGAGCAAATTTTTCGTAAATTTTTCGTTATCAAAACTGGTGGTTTGTTTCAGGCTAGATTTACACTGGTAAGTTTTGCTTATGTAAGTAGGGACGCAGCTGTGTGTGATAATGGGACATGAATATCACTAGTAAATAGCTTCGTCCCTACTTGATTAGCATATTAGTGGTTGGGTATGAAATCTGCAAACTTGTATGTAATTTTAATAAATAAAATGAAATTGAAAAGAATATTATTTGTCTACAGTTAGGGAGTTTTATTAAGCTAGCAATCCTTGCTAGGCAATTATATCAAAAAGTTCAGATACACTTTAAAGGCATTTTGATAATATCAATTTAAAGTTACGTAAAAACAGATTTAAATCCATATATTTTAACCTTGACGGAGAAAATGAACCGAAAATCGCTTAAGATGATACGGACCTGTTAAAAGACGCAGCCAAGATCATTTGGTAGAGTTAGCGCTAAAGACACCGGAACAAAGCAGAGGGAGAGGCCGCAAATCATCGACCTGATGGTCTAAGATAAAAGGAGACTTCAAGCAAGCCAATTTAACAGATACGACAACCCAAGACAGAACTTGGCGCAAATATGTGAGGAGGCCCGACCCCAAATAATGGGAACAGGGATGGAAGAAGAAGATATTTAAGTCTTAATTCTAAGAATACTAAAGGATAAGCGTGATATGAAAAGCACTTTGTAATAGTCATTTATTTCATACTCTTTTAATTGGTTGTTAGCTGAAGATAAGGAACGAATACAATGCAATATAAGAATTCTTGAAAGCCAGATCAACACACTAGATGAAGCTTATAAAGACAACTTGCTTTAACCTCGAATCTGCAGTCTTATAGGTAAAAAAAAAAAATATAAAACCTTAGTTCTGTAAACATATTTATGGTACGGTTTCAAGACAAATGTACATCATTGTCGGTTGTTAATCGACTAGTTTATAATCTAGTAGTTGTTTCTAAATATTTTTTTATGGCAGTTGCGCCTTATTGACAACCGAGAATGATGTCCCTTTGGACTTTAAAACGTCCCAATATTTTTTTGGACTCTTAAGCCAGAAACATTGTGAAGATTATATTCATAATATTGGAATGGAAGCACAAAATGATCTATAATCTCGGTATCACGGTACTGATTCACCTTTGCGTTCGAAACGTGGACTACAACTCAAACGAATCCTAGGTGCCGTATTCGTACATAAACCATACAATACAATACAACAAATTATTATTTTACACGGAGCTGGCTATGAACTGGAGAGCAGTTATGACACAATAATGAGAGCAACGAAACAACTCTTGTTAGCTTGCTTAAAGAATACAAACCACTACGAGAATACAAATCCTAGAGTTCTGGGTTTAAAGCAATATGATAAGAAATTAATTATGCAAATAATTAGATTATATCATTGCCTAATGTTTCTGTTGGGGGGAAAGTAGTGCCAAACGACGTAAAATGTAATTCCGCAATAATAAAATAATGTTAAAATATAGTGCTCTATAAATACGACAATTTCGGCAGTTTTTATAATTTTTTCCAACTTAAAATTTTTGTTGGTCCGTCACTCTGACTTCCACCCATTAAAAGCTGCCAGTTGTCCGGATCTAGCAATAAGGATAGTATACTCGAAGCTAGATAACTAGACGGGTTTTGAAGGTCTTATTATTGTGCCATATCTGACGTGTCCATCTCTTATTAGTTTATTTGGTATTGGTTGTTTAATCAATATTGAAGTTGTATTGGATGCGCATCGGAATAATTTTCAAGCAAATTCTGATACATATTTCTGATTCAAACATTAAGGCGCTAGCTGTATTGCGTTGTTAATGCATTGGAGTCATATTGAAGTTGAATCATGTCTAAACGTAGTTAGAATAGTAAGTCATAATACGGCCCCAGGTACGGTAGCTCTTACCATCAGGCTCCTGGTAAGTCAGTTGAACTAAGACTGTTACAAGTAGCGCCATTCGTTACAAGTAAAAAAATCGATCTATTAAGAGTGTCTTCAATCTTCATACATCTCATGCGATATCTATCGAGGGATTTAAAGGTAATCCATATTCTGGATACAGTGATGTAAACCATTAGAGTTGGTAATTGGCGCTTAATCGCAGATGGGTCTCTTTGAATCTAAATATCTTTAAAGATACGTGACAAAAAGATTAAGAGAAAATTGCTGCTGATCCTATACTGAACAAGCAAGCAATATTTATACCTTCTAGTTTTTCTAAGCATTTCTACTGTTAGTACTGTATACTATACTTTAGTTGTACTCTAAGTTAAAGGAATGTGGAAGAGTTTAGGGAAAGGTCCCACTTTGCCGCTACACATAGACGCTGCATTCTTTCACTAAAATGTAGATAGATGTTTTAGGACGTAATACCTACTTCCTAAGTACCAAGAACTCCATATTGACAATGTGGGATCTTTTCCCTGCTCTGACACAAATATTTCTTAAGAAAATATAGCTCAAACATCAGGCCAATAGGGTCACTAATCAAATAAATATTAAATCATTACCGACACAATTCCTGGGAGTCTATTCGACATGGCATAACTGACAGTAGGTAGCGAGACAACTATGAGATCACACTTTTGTGACAGTTGATTCACCTAACCACCTACGTCAAAATCAACAGGTCTCGCTAGAGGAATGTCTCTATTGGCATGGGCGCCATCTTATTGTTGTGACGTTGACGTCAGTAAATTATGGGAATCCCACGTAAGGCATTTATTTACCTCTAGTAGGTAAAGAGAGCCTTGAAGCATTTTATGAAAACTCATTTGAAAGCGACATCTCGGAATGTCTTCTGAAACTAAATACGTGTGTGTGTAAATCATACGTGTATTTTCGTACTACAATACTAGGCTAGAACTAGGGTAGTCTACATAGACGGCTTACAAGCAATTTTTTAGATTTGACGATGCATTTTTGGGTATAGCAACTATGACGAAACCTGTGCTTTGGGTAAAAGATATGTGAGAAATATTACATATTGAATAAAAATGACTGGTATGAATGATTTTAAGATTTCTTGTAACCAATAAATGTTTTTTGTAACAAGAAATAAAACAATACATTGACTTGTAAACCGACCACGTAGATCCAATATTATGTAGAAAAGGTTTAGTGTAAATAAATTATAATATCAAGAATACAACCTTGATATCTATCTCACGTGTTTATATCGAGACCCGAAAAAGTGAAAGATTACAAAATTATAACGAGTGTATGGTTAAAAAAGTGGTATCTTGAGCGTTGCGGGGGGCACTAGAAGCAAACAAACTGCTGCCGAGAGTATTACAACATTTTTCACCACGCCACGGCAAAAAAATACAAGCTTAGGTAAATACATAAAACAAAACAAATTAATTCTGACAAATATGTATGGTTCAAAATCATCGTTCTATAACGTAAAGTAATAACTCTTCTCCCTTGTGAAAAAAAAAACAATTTTACTGACGCTTTAAAAAAATCAAGATAGGCGGTGGTGCTGATGTGGTGAAAAAGCATTCATACACAAGAAAATAATTTTAATAAGAAAACCTAACTACTAATAATATAATTATTTAATTTTGCAATGTTTCTGTCTGTTTTAATACCTACTTATAGTGCTGCAGTCTTTGTTACGTCAACGTCTATGGAAAGTTTGAGGCATTTCAAAAACATCAGAAAAGAAATTAAATTCGAGAAATAAATGAATATTATAGGACAATCTTACACAAATCGAACTAGGCCCACAGTAAGCTCAGTAAGGCTTTTGTTATGGGTACTAGACGACGAGTATATATATATATATTAGATAAATATGGATAAATACTTAAATACATAGAAACCATCCATAACTCAGTGATAAACACACAAACAAATTCCCTGACCAGGATTCGAACCCGGGACCTCCTGCTTCGTAGGCAGGGTCACTACCGACTGGGCTAGGAGGCCGTTATTTCTATCGGTAGCCTGGTAGTCAGTGCCTTGCAGATAAACATAGTAGAAAATGGAGCAACAGTATAGTAATTATCAAAACAAACTCTGGTAGCCTGGCGGCCAGCGACTTACGCTCTAAGGATCGCGGGTTCAAACTTGGCTCCTACTACTGCCTCCTAACTTAACTAAGGTTTTAGACACTTCAAACAATTTTACACATATTCTTCATAGATTCTAATCTATCTTAATCTTTGTAATCTTATATTACAAAGGTATTCCTAATCCTGAGAGTTGAGGATGTTATGGAAATATAAACATATCAGGTAAATAAATACAGTGCACAGTGGTACTAGTCATAATCCTCATGATTGTAACTAATTGCCACTAACAAGACCCAAGTTTTGAATTACTATTTAGGAGACTCGGGATATGAAAACCAATGGGTCTTCATTTCAAAACAGAAGTTGACGTTTACTGCAAGTAAATGTAATTGTGTATCTGACTGACTTATAGTTCAAAATCTGTAAGAATGAACTTTTGACACTTCAGTATTGACGTCATTAGTGATGGGGCTAAGACGTATCGTTTGTCAAATTTAGCGATTATTTATGAATTGTTCGAATCGATTTTACTACAACCGATTTTTTCTTGTTATATGCCTATATATTTTGTATCACAAATCTTCTCAAATTATAACAATATGAATAAGAGAATAAGAATAATGTTTATTGACTTAAACCTAATACAAGTGTAAGTAATATTTGCACAGTACGCTAATAGCTTAAGAGAGACTTATGTATTAGGTTTGAAACAGTTTCACCGGAACTGAGCCTCTGTCTCCCGAACTAGGCGGATGCCTGTGAATCGGGAGTTAGTGATTCCACCGAGAATATGAGTTGAGATAAGTTGTATGCAGTTATGCCTGAATACAAAAATAAATTAAAAAAGGAAAACTTAACTATAACAAAGCAGAAAATAAAATTATTTAGGAAATGATCATTTAATAATTGTTATCTACTAATTATGTATGGCATTATAATAATTCCATAATTAATACAATATGATAAGAAAGTCTTATACTGTCTATTGATTACATAATCGATTTTATCGACTTACGGAAATGTTATATGAATCGGAACAGCAGACATGGTCACAACACTAAATTTAAAAAAAAGAAGGCGTAGACCGTAACTGTTTGCATGCTAAATTGTTATCGTAAAATATTCAATAACTAAGATATGAAAAAATGTAACATTAATTAAGTTATGTTTATTAAAAGTAAAATATTGTGTTTACGTACATGACAAGCTGTAAAATCGTTATGGGATTTTGTTTATAATTTCAAAGTGTCTTGCGCGTTTACGTTCTACGGGAGTTGCGATGTGTCAAAAGTTCATTCTTACAGATTTTGAACTATACGTGTAAGTTATATTCCAATATTATATCATGTTATAATACTTATATAATGAATTGATATGGTTACACACGGCACTTTTAACTATACATACTTGTTTCTTTAAACATCGATTTTTTTTAAGGGTGTTCAGTTTTTCAGCTGCTTTCGCCACCGCATCTGTATGTTTATTGGATCCGGTGAGGTGAGAAGCCGCCAGTGTGTCTACGCATGTAGTATCCCACATGCACATGTATATGGGGAATGGCTATACAGCCGCATACAGTCAAGACGTTGTAGGAGATTTATTGCTAGTGTAACATAGCATCCAAATTACACAAAATAATGCAGAGCACAGTGAATGCAGGGTACTGTAGAGATATTCCCAACAGCAGGGTGGAAGAACACCTACAACTCATCGCACTTTTTGATGTTTATCCATTCGCTCCTCGGCCAGATATCGACATTTCTTTTATGGCATGTTAATTGAACTTTAGGTTAAATAGGTAATGCCAATCATATTATATTTTAACAGTTATATATTTTTAATAAATACCTACAATTAAAAATCATAAAAATTATAAATATTAATGTGCTCTCAGTGAAAATGTTTTAAAATCATATCAATTTTATAATTACTTCTAGTAGGTATCTTACCTAGTTTGAATAGTCAGAAATCAACTTCGCGCAAAAGTTTCGTGGGGGCAATTACTAGAGGTCGCCTCCATCATTACTATCGGTAGCCTGGTAGTCAGTGCCTTAAAGGATTGTTTGACATCTGATACTTCACTACTTAAACATTATAGATACTGGTGCCGGCTATACTGTAAATTTATCAAAAATCTAAAATTACCGATCGGCTTCCATATAGCGTTGACAGTGTTGTAGAGCCCATCACGGAGATATTGAAAACATAAGTCTTAAAGGTCGTAAATGGGCGCTAGTATGTGTGGCGTCAAGTTGAAAATACAAAAAAATACGTTAATTTATCGTTACGCTTAAATTTTGACACACGGCGAAGCCTACCCACAAAATCTACATACTTACCAAATTTAAGGCCATTACGGTGGGCGTATAAGGTTTTAAGACCAGTTGAAATCGCAATTTGTTGAGCCTTAATTTATTTTTGAGCTTACTGCTCGAAATTTTTACAGAAGCTATAAGACCCGTTTAGTAAGAAAATACCAAATTTAAGACCATACCGGTGGGCGCATAAGGATTTAAGACCATTTTAAGAAATAGTCGGCTTCATAACATCAACTGTAAGACACTCCTCCGTCTACAGCTCAGCCAGCCTCGTAGGTAAAGTCACTAAAATCTTACACGACCCCCACCCCCAAACCATGGAACTGTGGGCTTAGAGGAGGCCAAAAAAGCTTGGTGAAGTGGTTGGCGGGTCAGGATGTTTTTACCCATCCAAATTGCCATTGGAGCTGGGACGACGTATTGTGCCAAATTTCTTATGAGTCACTCACTCCTAAGCCGCAGCACTGGCACCAAACAGGAGGTTTGGTGACGGGTGGACAGCTTTTCCAGACACTGTCAGTAATAATGACATTATTTCTCTACTCATCTTGCTCATCCTTCATTCATATACATAGAAAAGGATGGGTACAGAAATATTGACATTATTACTGGATAGAAATAAGTCAAATAATAATAACATTAAATAATTAAAATACTTAAAAAAAAATATATAAATGTACAAAAATGTATAACATAAAAAAGTTAAAAACTAAAATAAAAACGTCTTCTAAGGCTTTTCCACAAAATATGCATTTAATGAATACACACAAATCATATGTAAGTTAACCAGTGAACGCACCTGGTAGTTCGGTTTAACTGGTCCCTATGCACAACATTACATTGTTGCATTGCGCTTGGTGTTACCGAACGCCTTTGTTCTTAACTCGTCCACCAGTTTTTGCATTCTACCCTCTCCCATTTAGCTTTAAGATGAATATTGTTTTCTCAGTAAGTGATTTATGTAAATCTTTTTGAGAAATAAATGTCTTAAACCGTATAGTATCTGGACCGGCACCTGATTGATTGAAATCTGATTCCGGCTTTGAGTCCGTGTTTGTGCTCCACACAGGTGTTCTTGCGGTACTTAAGTAAATGCCACATGCGTACCTGTGGGATGCTATATGCGTAGACACACTGGCGGCTTCTCACTTCACCGGAACCAATAAACAAGCAGGTACCGTGGCCAAAGAAGCTGAAAAACTGAAGAACCATAAAACATTTTTATACCTTTCGTAGTCGAGACCCTTGGCTCGTGGGGACCCAGTTCTCAGTAACTTTTTAAAGAACGCAAAAAGAGGCTCGTCGACTCAATTGGTGACCAAAGAGCTGGCAGCTTCCTCGCTCAATTCATAAGTTTTGCGATACCGCGGAGAAATGCTGCCACCATCCTCGTTTGTTAGTTTCTAACATACATACATACATATAATATATATCGGAACCTCGACAAAACAAATACCCATGGTAAATACCCCGTTTTAAATAGTTTTTGTAACTTCCATAAAAAAAATTGCGTTCTACGACGTTAAAAAAAATTGTTTTATTTAGAACGTCATATAATTATTGAATACCATTTTTTTTTTCAAAAATAAAAAAATATAAGGATGAACATTTAAAGCATTCTTTTAGAAACATGAATGAATGAATGAATGAAAGATTTATTCATGACAATTACAAAAAACATAATAAACAATAACATATACAACCCGAAACATTAATTGCCACGAAATCGTCGCAACTCAGCGTTAAATGCCGGCAGGGCCAGCGCTGGTCTTCTGTTGCAACCATTTGACGACACGGCGCATTGACGCCACGATCACATCCCCAAAGTAAGAATATCTTAATCAAAACAAGAGAAAAAAACAATAAAAAACAGGAAAAAAAACATATACCTGTCATACACTTTATAACGGCATGTTAAACTATAAGCCACTTAAACATGGATATCCAGTTAAGCGTGTGCCAATTACGTAAATTTTTGAAACTATTTAAAGTATTTTTTTCAAAACTGTCCCGCAAGGTTAACTTTTACGGTTTAAAATGAGGCGGTGAAGTGCCTAGTTTTTGGTCAAAAAATTTGGAGTGGTTAGCTCAAAAATAATACAAATGCAAAAATTGCGATTAGATTCGAATCTTAAAATAGGCATGATGACACATATTGATTTATGCAATAAAATTTAGTTGATAGGATGCAAAATGATCAATATATCCAACAAAAGTGAAAATTTATAAATTCTTTTGAAGTGGCTCAAAGATATCAAGCTGCAAAATTTCTAAATTTTACGATTTTTTAAAGTGTGAATTGAAATGATTTTTAACATTGTACTGTAAAATAAATTGTATGGCAACCATACACATAAACGCAACATTTCACTGTAAAAATAGCAATTTCATATTTTTTTGAATACTTTAAACAGGGCAACTATGTGATCGTGACGTCACTTTTGAACGACATTTTGTTAGGAGCGTTTTAAGAAACAAATGCAAATCTCGGACTTTAAGTCTCATTTCTGACTCTTCTGTTGCTCTAACGCAATTGGCCCCATATAGACATTTGATCCTCACAACAAAACGAATCGATTGATACCATACATGAAAAAAATTCACCATGCCGGAATTTGGTATGTAGGTTATTTGAAGTAGACTTTACCGTGAGTACAAATTTGGAGCGGTAAAACCACTGATTAATTAACGTTATTTTCTTGTATTTTCAACTTGACGCCATATGATATGATATGATATTTATTCAAGAACAATTTACATCGTGTTATACATACTAGCGCCCATTTAAGACCTAGTAAGACTTATTTTTTCATGATCTCGAAGATGGGCTCTATATCGCTATATGGAAGCCAACCGATAAGATTTTTGATAAATTTACAGTGGGGCGGGCTAACAAGGTGTAATCTGTGTTCGTATCACGGATTTATATGAAGTGGATCTTTTTCTTAAACCTTGTCCCTAACCAAGGATGTGCATTTCTGTCATTGAATTTGACAACTAGTATCCGATACGTTTGCCATGCGTGAGAAACAACGCACTTATATGTATTGTTTAGTTTTGATGTACTGTTGTTTTGAAAAAATAAGTCCCGCCGAGTTTCTTGCCGGACATAATTCTTCTCGGGTCAGAGGTGTAGGGTTAGAACCGGTGTAGTTTGATTTTTTTTCTCTCTCTTTTACTTTGACGTGTAAAAGTGCCCTTGTGGCCTACTTACTGAATAAATGTTTGAGTTTGAGTTTGAGTTTGAGTTTGAAAGAGAACTTGCCATGCGTGAGGAAGGGACAACATGATTCGTAACGTCAAAGAGGGACCTCTGTATAGTACTATTGTTTACTCGGTGCCCTAGCCACAGTTGAAAATTATTACCGAGTAAAAGAGTCGTTCATAGGCGACTAGCATAAAACCGGACAAGTGCGTGTCGGACCACGCATAATAGAGGGTTCTGTACCTTCAATGGAATAAAAGCCAAACTAATACCAGAAAGTCGTATCTGATACCTATGGAAGAAGTTTTTTGGAGATAACTCAAAAATGGCTGAACTGATAATGTTCAAAACAATTTTCGTAGAAAGTATGTAATAGAAAAATAAGATAATCTTCTCAAATTTTTTAAAGTATATTATATGGACTTAGGGTTCAAATGATATTACGGGAGGGGGGGGGGGGGTTCACTCAATTTTTCTGACTTTCAAGGCGATTATTTCTGAAAATATTCACTAAATCACAAAATGTAAAAAAAAAACCTCAATGTTATTTTTAAACACCTATCGATTGATGTGCAACATGTTGATATTAGGAGAAAAATTGTTTTTTGTAATTTAGTTACATGGAGCGCCCCCCATAAAACTATTTTCTCCTTCAATTTAACTACATATAGTCTGGCCAGCCAACGAACGCAGTAGCAATGTACAGCGACCAAAAGTATGACAACACTAAGAATCAGTGAAAAAAGCAGCAATGATCATCAAATTCTATGTTTTTAATTTTAGTTGGTATTTCCACCCCTTTCATTACGTGACATTCACGGTGTGTAAAAAGGAGACGGATATATTTCGTCTGATCTGTCATCAACTGTAACAAATAATCTGGTTGAGGCAATTGACATATGCCATAAAAACGAATTTAAATTCAATGTAGAACGTTGCAGGAGTTCTATCTCACTCGCGCTTAAGACGAGAGAGTGAAATGCACTAGAAACAAATTCAATGTAAAAGAAATGTGAATTGAAATGTACGTCACGAACACGGTGTCTCATCACAAAGGGTTGGCACATGTATGTACGTATTTTGAATTTGCCGCGCTTTTCTACTGAAAAAATGGTTTGCCAGACTATAATTAAATAGCGGCATAAAAAATACACCTTATGTCTAAATTTTATTTTATTCGTCTTATAGTTTCCGAGTAAAATGGCTTTGACATACGGACAGACGGACTGACGGACAGACAGACGGACATGACGAAACTATAAGGGTACCGTTTATGCCATTTTGGCTACGGAACCCTTAAAAGTACTAAAAACGGTCCGATAGAGAGCATAATAGTGGGGGGCGGTGCCTCACTCGCACTCGTTACAAAATTGTCACATTTAACACATATTTACATTTTGATTGTCTGATGACGTCATTACCTCCTTAGTCAAAACGAGACACTCCCTTAGATAAGCTTCTCTGTCGGCCTCACTTTGTGACCGAAGAATGAGATCCACTTCATCCTTCATCCATCCATGGTTCGAAACCTACGTATACCTACTAAAAAAAAACACCAAACTCTCTGCCATGGGATTCCCAATGTCCTGTCAACATATCTAAAATGGTGGCCATAGCCATAGACAAAACGCTCTAGCGAGACCTACTGACAGCTTGACAGTTAGGTGTATCACTCTATCACCTAGTGAGACAAGTGTGAGAGCAACGTCTCGCAGTTTGGCGTCTCGAATCGAGGCCCTGGTTAGTTGGAAGAGATCCCTAAAAGGGATAAGTTCGCCTTTGTACACACTCACTATATTTTTGTTGGTCATGTACTTGTTTTTGCAATAGAGTGTTTTATTACTACTACTACTATTCCAACATACACTGGTTGTCCCTAAAACCATCAGATTATGCTATCAGTTTAAGAAAATAAGACCTTAATAAAAATTGTACATAATGTTGATAATATGGACGGACTATTATAATTTTAAACAAAAAAGAACCGATTTCACTTAGTCTCCACCTTTACAAAAGGAAATGCTCGAGCTAATGTAAAAAATACTCAAATCACTATAAGTGTGCCTATAATATTTGAAGAGTTCCCTCGATTTCTCCAGGATCCTATTATCAGATCCTGACCTGATTACAATGGGACCAACTTTCAAACTAATCTCTTCGTCTAATCGGTCTTCTTCTAAGTCTTCGAATAATCGGTGAACATACTTACATAAAAAATAGCGAAAACAAAGATTCCTTCGAAATCTTGAAGTCGGTTGAAAATCGAATGCCGTGTCTGAATAATCTAAAATCAAACAGTTAAAGTCCCTATGTTTAAGGCACACGGTCAAAACATCGGGACCTTTGAAACTTTGGAAGGGTTGTGACCACAACCCTGATTTCATCGTTGACTCAAGGGGTGCGTTCAGAAACGATAAATATAATACCAACCAAACATCACTCGCACCAGTGCGTCACGCTCAAATACATGTACCAATTTCATAGTAGATTACTTATATGTCTGTTTCTATATATTTCATTGATAAGACCTGAATACTAAAAACACCCGGTATTCATTTGTAAGGGTTTGGACTGTTCCTCCTTCAAGTAAAAACTGTTAAATAGGCGTGGACGAAATTTAGCACACAGGTAAAATAAAAGAGATTAAAGATATTTATTCTTCAATTTAGGCACATTACAAATTTACAATGAACTTATGAACGTCAGAGAAAAAAAAAAGTACCACCCTACACCTCTGTGACCAAGAAACTCGGCGGGACTTAATTTTTCAAAACAGTAATACATTCGATCTTAAATATACACAATAATGCGTAGTTTTATAAGATAATAAATATATAATACTACTACTAATAACACTACGGCGGCAAACACACATACGACCCGTCTAAAAGCAGTTACCGTAGCCTATCGACGTCTGAAACTCCAGACATATTACATGCCGACCCTTTGATATAAACGAGGATTCACGATTTGTTTGATAGCTGGTCATGCGTCTGCCTAATCCATCAGTAATTTTGATACAAAACTAGATATAGTCGGTGGTGCACACGACAACAAAGGGCATTATACGGATTTTAGTGATGATGCGATCTCCTTTTGCATAGTGAGACTTAAGGACCCATAGGCCGTTTTAGGAAGCAGAGCCACCTAAATTTATGGTGCGGTGGGCGTAAAAAGGGGGGGTTACAATTTTCGCGACACATAGATTGAAAACTATAAGTCTTAGCAACATACTTCAAAGGCAAGAATTGTAGAGAATTTCATGAAGAATATTTCCTTCATCGAAAGTTTTGTGGTAACATCAACCGTTTTTGTAAAAAAAATATGAATGTTCCTACTTTTGTGGGAAGTGGGGAAAATAATTGTTATATTTGTAACACATTATAGTGCAGAGTTTAGATTTGGCTTGAAAGTCTCGTATCCAGGCCATAAATAAAATAAGTAAAATAATTATTTTCTGTACGGACTAGATACTATTAAAATATTATTATTGGTATGGTATTTATGGCATACCATGTATATTTGAGTTAGGTAAACACCCCGTTTCTAATAGTAGTTAAATTAGTATGTTATACGTCGTATATTAAACGGTTTAATTGAAAATAATGATGCAGTTAATGTACTTACGGCTAAAATAATCAATAGGTCCTGCTGCTATAAAGTCGATGTAAAAATAAATGCAAAAAGATGATTGAAGGCATTGAGAATTTCGTCAGCTCAGTAACTGAACCCATAGCTTAATTGGTAAAGCGATATCGAGCCCCGGTAAGGCGTATCGATGTTTGTTCAAGTCAAACTGGGTTGATTATTTTTTCAATGTTTCAATGTTTGTATTTGATTAAATAACATACTAATGTATGAGTGGAATACCCACTTTAAAAAACAAGTAAAATAATTATGAGTTGATAGCAGGCGCCATCTGTTATTTCCGTTGTGACACTTGTAAAGGAGTCGGCGGGAAGGGTAGCTAACTGTAGTAGTTGGCACCTAGATGTCGCTTACGGCTGCTATAAAGTCGATGTAAAAATAAATGCAAAAAGATGATTGAAGGCATTGAGAATTTCGTCAGCTCAGTAACTGAACCCATAGCTTAATTGGTAAAGCGATATCGAGCCCCGGTAAGGCGTATCGATGTTTGTTCAAGTCAAACTGGGTTGATTATTTTTTCAATGTTTCAATGTTTGTATTTGATTAAATAACATACTAATGTATGAGTGGAATACCCACTTTAAAAAACAAGTAAAATAATTATGAGTTGATAGCAGGCGCCATCTGTTATTTCCGTTGTGACACTTGTAAAGGAGTCGGCGGGAAGGGTAGCTAACTGTAGTAGTTGGCACCTAGATGTCGCTTACGGCTGCTATAAAGTCTATGTAAAAATAAATGCAAAAAGATGATTGAAGGCATTGAGAATTTCGTCAGCTCAGTAACTGAACCCATAGCTTAATTGGTAAAGCGATATCGAGCCCCGGTAAGGCGTATCGATGTTTGTTCAAGTCAAACTGGGTTGATTATTTTTTCAATGTTTCAATGTTTGTATTTGATTAAATAACAAACCAATATATGATTTATATACTTTTTTATAAAGGCGAATAACAGGGATTTATCATGAAAATATATTTTTGATGTTACCACTATAAAAAAAAATATAGGCATTTATTCAAAAAAATATCAAACATTGATTTCATATTTTTTATGTTTTCTCAGTTTTCTTATATGGAAAGGTATAAATAAAATACCAAAAATGAATTCGGCATCCTTGCTTTACACGAAAATGATATCAAACTTGACTATATAGCTCTATTTTATTTTTAATTAATTATGGGGGGGCACCCCCCACTTTGTCAAAAATTTGCATCAGAAATTTGATTGGTTCCCCTTCTTAAATTAATCTTAGAGCCTAAAGGATTAGCTCTGCAAATGGAAATTCCATCATCATCATTTTCCGTATAAAAAGTGTACACCACCGACTAATAATGTCTATTTTATTACCTAATGCCATACTCGTATGCAACTGTAATTTAAGTGCAAAACTACTACTATAGACAAGTCTTCTTCCTTCTAGCTTTTGCCCCGGCGTGGGTTCCGCTTGACAACCTAATCCCATGAATTGGCGTAGACACTAGATTTAACGAAAGCGACTGTCATCTGACCTTCCAATACAGAGGAGAAACTAGGCCTTATCGGGATTAGGATCGGTTTCCTTACGATGTTCTCCTTAATCGAAAAGCGACTGGTAAATATCAAACGATATTCCGTACATTAGTTCCGAAAAACTCAAGTGGTACAAACGGGGTTTGAACCCGAGACCTCCGGATTGAAAGTCGGACGTCTTACCGCCACGCTACCAGCGCTATGACTTCTTAAGTATCTTATCCATGACCGTGGCGCAAACAAACGAGTGGAATTTTGACAACCAGAATAAAGTATAAGTACCCAAGACAGTATCTGCCATATCATTGAGTTGCCAACCCTTGCTAGGGTCTAATTGCTATAAAAGGTTAAAACCTCAATATGTGAGTGTGTAAGTTTCCGAAGGTTGCGTAACACGCATAGTAAGCGAGGGGGCAGGTAGAGAACGTTACAAACCACTAAAAGAACACGTTACTTCTCAGGACAAGGCTAAGGATGCCACCATTTCTTGCAAAACATCGATAACATTTGACAAATTTAACTATAAAACTTTCGTGAGACAACATATTAAAAATATTTATAATGGGTTACTCACGTAATTTAAGTTGATTTTTGCTCGACATGTTTCGATCAATTTACGATGATCATCCTCACGAGCGGCCTTCTGCGATGATCATCGCAAATTTATCGAAACATGTCGAGTAAAAATCGACTTAAATTACGTGAGTAACCAGTTATAAATATTTTTTTTTAATTTGACAAATTAAAAAAATATAGTTTAACTTGTTGACGTTGTTAAAATGTTTTCAAGCGACAATTTTCATGTTTGAATTTTAGATACCCTTATATGTTTGTAAGTTTCTGTACGTAGCACGCATAGTAAGCGAGGGGATAGCGGACGTTAGACAATATACGAAAAGACCATGTTTCTTCTCGGGACACAGGCTAGGGAGCCACCGTTTCTTAAAAAATATCGATAATTAACTAAGTATAATATGCCTTTTTTTCTTTTTACTCATTAATTTAAGCGAGGGTCTGTCGAATCTATAGCAGCCCAACCGGGGAAGTAGATACTACTTCTTCCCATATAACCACAGATAAAATAGTTCGTAATGTTGGAATCCTGATGATATGGGAAGTGAACACTTTGCCAACGTTGTGATAGAAAAAATTATTTGTAAAGTTTTCATTCGTTCACAAATAAAAAGGCTTATAATTTTTCGGGGATGTAAATATTGAACCGGCAGCTTTTCTAAGGCATAAAATAATATAATTTGGTTGCGTTATAATATTTAAGGGACAATAAAATTAAATAAGCCTCAAACATTAGGCATCATTATTATTAAAAAAACGGCAGCAATATACAGCTAACCAGACTATATGATATTTTTATACCATTGTTTCAATTTGTTGTAAATTCCATAAACGTTATCTAAATAACTACCTACCTAAATAAGTATAGACTAGAGGCACCTGTAAAATTTTCTAAATCAAGTCTATGAATTTTGGTAGTAGATATCTGATATAGGCACCTAACTAATACCTACGTATAGGCACCCAGTAGCGTGCCCAGAGGTTTGGAGTAGGGCAAGCCTAAAGACATGATTTCGTACTAACTATTCAATCTTTATATACTGAAAATGTCATCATCTTTCGAAAAAAATATGCTACAACAGCAATATAAGTTATTTAGAATGAAAACAACTAACAATCTAGCCTAGTGTATTTTGTAAGCAGCCCTACTAAATTTTCGCTTATGCAACTGGTTTATCTGAGACATGCCTACAAATAACACAAGCCGGGTATTAGGTTTAACGACACATTGATTTTGAACAAACTTCAGAGATTTTACCTTGCCTTTGTTGATCATGATCAACGCTTGGACGTACCTCAAACAGTCACAAAGAACGGCTTCATCCATTATAAATAAGTAATTTTAACACTTTTACAAGTTTTACAAAAGAATTAAGCACTTTTACTAACTCGTAACCTCACCTCGCCACAATACCATTTAATTCACATTTACTTGCTCAAACAATTAATTTGCATATCAAATTCGACTTTTGTAATATAATACACTTGAAGTTGTCCGTTAACGCTCACTTGCGTCGCGCGATCTTACGGCATGCGGCCAACTTCACACCAAAAAGCTGGTTTTAAATCGCCGTATTTTGCTATAGGTATACCGGGCAAAAATTGTTGCTCGTTGTACAGACACCAATAGGGCGATTTGTATAGGCGAAATGAATGCCCGCTTACATGCCGCTTGCAAGGCGGCGGCGGCGGTGAGTGCGAGCGGGATAGCATGCGCTACGTTTAGTTTCGTTTGCCTCAGTCGTTTGCGCGGCAGTGGCGACACTTTGTTGCGTGTGGCAAAATTTATAAACAGCTCACTCGAAATAAGTAATAGCGCGACGATTAAAATACGTAATTTCGGTGAGGCAACTAGGGCAAGCCCGGCTTTTGGGCTTGTATGGAAGTACCGCCACTGTAGGCACCTACCTATCAATATTCATAGACCCCACTCACTTTTTAAGAATCCCTTTTATCTTATAATTACAGCTCGTGTAAAGTTGGCCCGTTGTGCTTATATTGAATATTTAATTTCCTTTAATTGCTTCCTAAATATTTTAAAAGATCCTGATTTTTAAATTAAATGGTGATCGTTTTCTGTTTAAAAAAGGCTTCTTAAAATACTTCCCAGTTATTAATTCAGCTGTTAATATAGTTATTTGATACCTGTAAAAGCATTAAAATGCAGCCCATTTATAAATAATTAGTCGCCTCGAATTAGGCGCCAACCTATTAATTTTAATACCAATTTCTATTTTTTTAAGTAGGCCAAATACATTTAGCCGCATTTGGCATGTATTTGGTTAAATACATACCAAATAAAAATAAGGCAGATACGGCATTGCCTCAACAATATTGTTTCAGCAAGCAAACAAATGCATAGCAAATGATTATTAGCAAGTAAATAAAATCATAATGTTTAAATTTGGATAGAATTACTCATATTTAGACACCGGCTCAGTGGACTGGCTAGCGATAGAATGTGATTTTCATCGAAATAATTCCCGAAAATGTTATCATTAATAGAAATGTATTAGTCAGTAAAATTTGTCTATTTCTAAGCCTGGCTTAATTATTTGATGAATGGCATGCAAATGTGGGATTAAACATCTCGATACCACTATTAATTGTGGAATTAATATAACGCCTTCTATATTTCCATAATCAGCATAGCAGCTAGACTGAAATACTGGTTAGTTATATTTGAATAGTGATCGGATAATGCTTGTTTAATAGTGATTTAGAGATCAAACGCTTTATTATTGATTCAAACTTCAAATGGCTAATTTATAATAAATGTATTCATATTGAACGTATCTGTAATACTAAATTAAACTTAACGATTGTATTTCAAAATATATTTTGCGAAAGCAACTAAGCTACAGATTTTCTCCAAAAATGTCTTTTATATAGTTTTTGTTCTGTTCATCCCAGTCAAAACATAGGCAATATTATTTTTCTAATGGTCAAGGAAAGAGACATACATATAAAGGCCAAATTTCAGATGGTCAGAAAGTTACTCTCAAATTCTTACACGCCCCTTATTCTATCGATAAACAAATGTGTGTCCCATCCCTAGTGGGCGGGCACGGGGTGGACGATTAGCCGCGGTGTTTCTGCAGCCGCCTTGGAAATAGAAAATAAAGGCGCCGTGACATGAGCGTCTGTCCGTTGCTGGCGCGTTCGCCGGGCGAGTGCAGTTGAACACTTACTCAATTCAATTTGTTTATGCAATAGGTACTTATGGCTGTATAAGTTTATGCAATAGGTATAAGTTTTTAGGCTGATTAGTAAATTCATGTAGGAAACACAATATATCGATATCGTTTATCAACCATTAAAAAGAAATTAAACTTGATTAAGTGAACGTTTGCCGAACTACCTACCACTAATACTAACTTATTATATTGACAATTATCAGATAATAACATAAACCGGGACGCCATTTATAAAAGTCATTAATCTGTAAGTATTACTAGTAAAAGTTCTTTCTCGTTTAAATTTAACATAACGCAACATCGTCGATACGCCTTCGTAGGCTAGATAATCGATGAGTATTGGTCAATCAGCACGTACGTTGACTACGAATCAACGCGATAGGTGTAGGCTAGAGGCGTTTGAGATGTGGTGCTGAAGTCGCATGGAAAAGATCAGTTGGAAAGAAAAGAAAACCAATTAAAAAGTTTTAAGTATAGTAAAAGAAAAGAAAAGTTTGTTGGAAATTGCTCCACCGACAAGAGCCTCGCTCTTAAATATATGATGATGAGCACGTACAATTACTACACATACTTACTAGTACTAAGATAAGCCGCAGTTGCTCGTACAGTTAATAGCAAAATTAGCTAAGGTGAGGTAGAGGATGACGTGTTCAAAATGACATCCAAACACTCTAGGTAATACTCCTTACAATATAGAATCATACCAAGATCACCTCCCCTAAGCAATTCCTGCTAAACTGTACCAGTAACTCACCCATCCACTAAATCGCTCGAACGCATAAACGCGCACTCCGGACGTGACCGCTAACGTATTTATGCAGATGTGCTGTCCCCGCGACCATGAGGAGAATTCAACTAACCTAACGTATCTAATGTGTTTTCTTATTATTGGAAGTAAAGCGAGGATTAGCGACTTGACAAGAAAGGCAGAGAGAGGGAGAGAAGGTGGTGGCAAAAACTTTATTCCTATGAAACATTGTTATCCAGTGGTATGTCTCTCAACTGTTCGGGCGCGCCCGGCCCGGCTTCCAGACTATACATATATAGACAGCCACAGTTTAAGACCTTTTTGAGGCTCCAAGTGTGAAGCGCCATCTGAACCAGACCAACCAAAGCTGCTGTATAATGTAGGGCAGCGTGCCCTCTGCCCCTTAGCGCCATCTAGTAATTGATACTATTACTACAGTATTACTATGGAAACTTTGGCTTGGTCTCGTTCAGGTCACTTGGAGCCTCAAAAAGTTCTTAGTATACAACGTGTTACTTCCAAGACTAAAAACCTGAAAACTGTTTATTGAGAATCGAGAGTGGAATCGATTGCAGTATATCTTAACATGGGTATACTTTTTCGTTAATTTTCCATTTTTTTACGTGTCGAGTCTAAAAGTTTCTAATACTACAGTTTATCAATCTATTGAGAGGTTAGGAGATAGAGGTTGAATATTTCATAATGGCTGGCAGCTTTGACAAATTTGTTTTTCTTTGTCAAAGTATGTCATCTTATGTCATGTTATTCAAATTGTCAAAGTAAGTTGATAGGTTGACATGATATGACACATGTAGAGATGCGACAACAACGCAACAAATGTAGAGTTAACAATTGAATAGAATCCCATGGAAATAATTAACCGATTGAAAAATAAATACTCTAGATTAATTAGCAATAATAAAAATCATTTGGGGTGTCTGGAGTTTTTAGTGGCCCATGTAACACGTTGTATATGTATAGTCTCTGATAGCTGCTTGGATTTATGGGACACTCAAGTGAGCGAGAAACAGAACGCGTCTGCGCCATGAATTAAGAAGGGACAGCGTGATTCATGTTCTTCCGCTGTGAAACATAGTTTTTTTTTCACAGCCCATGTTTGAAATTTTCCGCTGCATATTAATCTCTGTTTTTTCCGATGGTTAACTGGTATAGAATGCCTATTGGCATTAACTTCGTCTATTGTACTTTTATTTACTGAGCAATAATGTTTTCATTAATAAATAATCTTACAATGTATGATGTAGTTGATACATTCCAACTTAACTCCTTCAATGAAAAATGTTAACTTCATCGAACCCTTAACCAAACAATTCTAAACCCTATTCCAATACTATAAGTTTCAAATCATATAACAAATGTCCTAAGGACAAATTCCGGCTCTGTTGGGGTCCGCTTATTGAATGATTGATTTATTTGTGAGCCTACGTTCGTCTGGTCGGCAGCCGCCGTGTATCAACGATGTGTCCCGAAGCGATGCCGTTGGCAACGTCCATTGCGCTTTTTGGATGGCGGTTCTTTTTTATAAAAGACAAGACTTAAGCTTATCTTATACCACATCGGTATTCAAGCATATAGAGTTTATTCGGAAAGAGAAGTCTCGTAGAATGTAAACCACGGCACTTATCTTTCCGGGCAAACTGTAGCCCAGGGGTCAGGGCCCAGCTCTTCGAAGAGTCAATTGTGGCTCTTCGAGATCCCCTCATTTTTTTTGTAAATCAATGATTACAGTAAAAAACATAAAATAGAGCGGCTCTATGAGCTTCCGAAAATTCCATATTTTTCCACCATCAGGCTCTTTGTCAATAAAGTTTACCGACCCCTGCTCTAGCCTATATGATGGTAGGGTACATAGATACAATATGGATGACAGCAACTCCATTGACGCGAAATTATTCACTCTACACAATTAAGTTCTTGAGGTAAACCTTCGCAGATAACTCATTCTACAGCTGGAGCGAAGCGCTAAGGATTTTATTTTATTGTGGAATCATCCGCTTCGTTTAGGATTCGATGTACGCCCTCACTATAAATATATCATTTAGCTCCCTTGTGTCACAATCTTTCTGTTTCTGGGATCCTAGCCAATTTGACAATCGATAATCGATTTGCCAAGTATAATCGCAAGACATGCGCAGGCACAAAAAGTTACTTGACCAGACTATACATTACATATTTTTCTACTCCAGCATTATAATCTGTCAATTAAATATCAAATAAACTTTGTATGCGTTGTTCAATAAGAAAATGGCTAACGATAGTGTTACGGATTTTCCGGGAGATTTAGGTTACTAAATTGTGTAGAGGCAGCAGGTTTTTGAGCACTCGTAGAAAAAGTATTATTATTTATATATATGTATAAGGAGATACAACGGAAGCATACAAGTGAAAAACATTATAAGTAGAGAATACGTTACTAGATTAAGATGTTCCCTTAGACAAACTCATTGGCCGCGATTCGAAAAATAAACACACACACTGGACAGACACAGCTCCAACCCAACTCAACCCAACGCAACTCAACGCTATAACGACATTGACATTTGGTATTCGAACAGATTTTCATTCAACATTGGTCTCACATTGGTAAAACATTGGTACAATGTGTCTGTCCAGTGTGTGTGTTTATTTTTCGAATCGCGGCCCGGGTATACAATAGTAACATAATTTAAGCTTTTCAATCTCGTACCTTACATAGTACACTCAGTAAGCTTCGTGGCCTAAGCACGGTAATCGACTTGAAAGCTATTCATGATGCCGCGATTGTATAAGTATACAATTTTTATTGTCGAAAATAAACAATTGGCACTTGGCTACCCCCAGCGCGTAATGTATTCGCAAACTGTATTACGACCGTAAGTGACGACATTTTAACCAACAGGTGAAGTGTTACTTGATTTACTAACTCTAATGCTTTTCCGATTCACTTGATCTTAATTCCTGGCCCTTGTCAAAATGATGCGTGAGGCTTCATGTTACCCCAAGAGATATTTTGGGCATTTGTCTGTTGAAATATAGATTGATGGCGACCCCGGTGACAATCAATATCAGCTTCTATACTAAAATAGCAATCGTTATAGCCCAATACGGTGTTGTAACTTAAAGAAACTGACAACATAAGTAGGTAGGTACCAGTCCGATTTTATTTAGTAACTTTTTGTAATAAATTAAGCGAAACGCTTTATATGCAAATACTCCCTCAGTTGGTAACAACAACTAATATTATACAAGTTAAAAAAATATTTTAATAAGTAAAATAGTTTGATTTGGTCTTTAACCATAGGGCAACGGTCTCTATAATTAGATAAACATCTATCTGTTATCAACTTAAGCTATGAATTAAATAAGCATGATGTATTATCTGTTGGTGATCCTAAATAAAATAAAATAAAAATAAAATAAAATGAGGCTTGAATTGAAGATTTTTTCAGTCTTGCCCGTTAAAGGGTTAAGCCCCAACTTATATGCAATTTTAGATACACTGCTGAATTTGATCGATCGGTTAAATTTATTATACTTTATAATGCTGCAACGTATACGGAAACGCTTTCATGTTTTGGCAACGTTTATTTAGGGCTTTATTCAAATAAAATAAACGAGCGACCTAAGTTCCTTACACGCCTTGTCTTTGAAATAATGGTATTCTAATTAAATTTCCGTTTTCCATTAACTTAAAGGTATACTGTAATGATAAGTTGTCTAGTGCACTATAACAGTAATGTGCGCTACAAAACTAAATAACCCGGCCTCAAGGAATATTATGCGAAATTCACTTTAGTGTAAGTAATATTAACGCGAGCTCGACATAAGAAGCTTTCCCGGCGAAAGATTGTTAGTAATAAACTATGATTTTTATGTGAATATTGCGACGTTGAGTGGAGACAGTGTGACGTTGTGCCCATTCGTTATTAGCTCTAGTTGATGCGGTAGCTTAGTTGGTAAATGTATGCTATAATTACGATTACGAATGGGAACAAAAAACTTGAGAAAAGAATACTTATTAATATAAATATTGCAATAAAACGCGCGTGTTAAATTAAATCGCGTGTTTTTAGTTTTTATAATTCATCCCGGCGTTTCGAACCCGTGTCCACGAGCGCTACAATGGATTCGAAACGTCAAATAATTATCGGGATAACAGAGGACAATATTATGATACCTATTGACCAAAGAGATTAAAGTCTATGCAGCCCGCGTGTACAGAAAGAAGTACAGGGTAAGGTAATTCTTTAAAAGATTACTTAGATAATATAAACAAACCCATATAACTAAAGACCGTTACAGACGTAGCTATAATATACTCTATTAATATACCGTAAGATACCGAAATATACAGCTAAGCACCAATCACGACAAAGATACCAAAATATATATTTTAGCCAACATAAAACTAGTTGCTGTCCTCTGAGGCTGTCCTAGAGAGAGAGATGTATCGATATCGGTTACAAAGTCACGTCAGAAAAGGAACTAAATGTAACGAAATATATCGTAACTAATATACCGAGCTCACCGATATGTAATAATCACTAATAAAGAATGGGATACACAATCGGCCCAAAAAAATGGCCCCACAATAGTGCTGTAAGAACGACTCGTACAGCAGTTTTTCGGTCAGTTTTATTAGACTTTAGTCAGTGCCATATTTTCGGTAAATCTTGTTTGAGACTGTACCTCTACTACCTATATTCAAACTCAATGACCGAGCCATAATATATTCCAAAATATAATATACATATATTGCAACTGCGTGTGTGGACTCTGTCAACTAGTACGTAAAATGTATCGTAAGATGCCGTGATATATATATACACGGTGCTCGTGAGCATTGCGAGAGATTTTAACCACGAAATCCTGAGGTCATAAGGAGTAATAAATGTTATATGAATTTAGGTCATTTTCGCCAAAAAAAAAATTTTTTTTTTCCTTTTTTTTGATTTTTTAAATACTTTTGAACATAAAAACATAAATCTTGTTGGTAAAACTGTCGATTAAAATAAATTAGTACATTTTTTTTCGTTTTTTATGTTTTTTTATTTAATTGGTAATAACTCTGAAACTAGGCGAATTCCAGAAAAGTTTATACGACATTTTTAGTCTCCAATTATGATCAGGAATACGCTGTTAAAATTATTCGGTTTCCTCATGATACACCGTGTATATTGGTATATTAAGACCAAAAAATATTTTTACGCAGATTTGTATAGATAGCCGACTAAAACAGGGCTGAAAATGTCGCGTTTTCATCTATTATACCTTTTCCCAAACCAAAGTAATATTTTAACAACTAAGTGAAATAAGATTTAGGTTCCGTTATTTTTTCATTCATCTGAAAGCCCAGCTTTGTAGGTATCATCTTTCTCCGACAATGAAATATTCAGTTAATTTTATGGGGTAACCTTAACATCTGCCAAAAGTAAAGGCAGTGTTTTGTTAGATAAATGCGATTTCAAATATTATTCGCGATTGAGTCACAATATGAAATGAAAATTACATTAACTTATTTTTATAGCAGACAAGTTTCTAGCGGCGAAACTCCAAGAATGTCACCTTCGTAGGTTCGGTCACATCTCTCGCAGGCCACCAGACTACATACGGAACATATGCCTTGACCGCCCTCGACGGTCTTCGACCCGGTCGCGGAAGACCAAAGAAGCGATGGCTGAACGTCGTAGAGGCCGACATGAGCGAAAACTGAAAGAAGATGCCCAGGTCCGCGCAAAGTGGAGGAAAGCAAGCAGGAAAGCGGAGCCTGGTAACAGCCGGGATAACGCTGGGGAAAAGAAGAAGATAGTAGACAAGTTTCTGCTTACATATTTGTTTGAGTAAAATGAGAACTTCCACAGTAGTTCTTCCCCTCATTTATTTATGTTTTTTCCCGAGACTTAACTATCTCCATATCTAATTTAGTCTAAATCGATTCAGCGGTTTAAACCTGAAATGGTGACCACCAGACAGACAGCGTTACCTTGCATTTATAATTTTAATGTAGGTTATAAATACTTATAATATTAGTAGGTATCACGCATTGTTTTTGTCTGTTTCATAGTTACCAATACATTCATCCCAACGAGCGTGTTATACCAACCCACGCTTTGTCCTTACCCCTGCCTATTTTTCTTTTGTAAACAAACCCTTATGATCCGCAGATTTGGCACAAAAATGATAGGTAAATAGCAATATTTTGGGCAAACATCTTTATTTCCCTAAGCTTACATAGCGGGACCCGAGGGTCCTTTAAAAAGAGCCGCTCTAACTGTTCGTTACGACCATTTGTTATTTTTGGCCATTATATATTTTAATGCCCCCCCGAGGAGATTTCTTCACCCTTTTAGGAAGTAGCCTTGGATCCGTAAGAGCGAGCGGGTTTCGATCATAATCAACGGACTGGTTATCGTGAATGGTGCACTTATAAGTGCTTGTTTTCTCATGGGAAAATATCATAACCAGACTTTTAGTAAATCATACTAGATACGAAAGCCCACAGTTTGCTGGTTGGACCTTCAATCGGGCTGTCATAAGAGCGTACTTGGGACAACCAGCTTTGTTTAAGAACTCTCTAACATACGGAAATCTTTAAAAAATATAACTACATTATACAAGGGTAAAGTGAGTAGTCGTGGGCGTGTATTTCATGAGATTTTCGCAATTTTGCCCCAATCTAAATGGTGTTTCCACACTAGTTTTATATGAGTAGTTTATGTGACTGCTACATAACGAAAGATAATGTAGATAAAGTAAGGTACATATGTAACTGTAGGTACACACACATATTATAACTCCTTAATATGAACTCCATCACATCATGACCAACTAGATGGTCATAAGTACCAATACTTTAATTACATTCGAATTTCGAACAAATCTTCTTTCGAAGGAATCTGTATACCAGATAACGTTCGAAATTTGAATGTAATTAAACGATGCACAGATACAGGTTTCTTAATATCTATAGGCCGTTAGTTTATCGTTTCTGAACATATTATAGGGAAGTTAAGCTATGGGTGTAGATAATAACGGCATCCTTGTTACACTGTGTTGTATAACGTTATTATATAACATCAGTGTAGCACTATTATCCATACTAATATTATAAATGGGAAAGTGTATATGTGTGCTTGTTTGTTTGTTTGTCTGTCTTTCACGGCAAAACGGGGCGACGAATTGACGTGATTTTTTAAGTGGAGATAGTTGAAGGGATGGAGAGTGACATAGGCTACTTTTTGTCTCTTTCTAACCCCCCACTTCCCTAAAATGGGGGGTGGAAGTTTGTATGGTTTGTTACCCCGAATTTAACGCGAGCGAAGCCGCGGGCAAAAGCTAGTATTTTTATATTTCCTTGGCTTCATTCCTTCTCAGTTATATTTTTACATAAATATGTCTGGATAAAATTACTTGCTGTCAATTACTCCCCCTAATTCTGTATATCAGTGCCATTTCACGACTAGCGATGAAAACAAGTCGAATCTGCCCGCGCTAGTCTGCGTCAGCCCTTACCGTTTCCAACCCATTAAACGACAAAAATGAAACACTTTACTATCTTCGACGGTGATCTTCACAGACGTTTTTTTTATTTAACCGCTTAAGAGCTGGCTATAATCTTAGTTTTAATTGAAAACTCTCTGAGATAGTTGGAAAATATTCTTTTGTATTTTAGATAATAAATAAATCTTAGTAGGATTTTATTACAAAGTAATATTTTTGGTAGAAAGCTTAGAACACTTTATTATTTTTAGGTTTTCTTTATGTTTTGACTTGTTTTCTTAAGCAATATTAGGACTAGGTATACAGTGGCAATGGCAATCCTTAGTTACTTTCTTGTCATTATACTAACAATATTAACGTACGCCCTCCTAGCCTAGTCGGTAGTGACTCTGCCTATGAAGCAGGAGGTCCCGGGTTCGAATCCTGGTCAGGGCATTCACTGTTTATCACGGATGTTCCTGATTTATGGATGTTTTCTATGTATGGAAGTATTTATCTATTATATATATCGTCGTCTAGTACCCATAACACAATAAGGCTTGAGCTTACTGTGGGCCTAGGTCGATTTGTGTAAGATTTTCCTATAATATTCATTTATTTAAATATTTATCTATTATATACATCGTCGCATAGTACCCACAACACAATCCTTATTGACCTTACTGTTCTACGTTAATTTGTGTAAGATTGTCCTACAATATTTATTTATTTATTTTATTTTATTATTGAAGACAAAACGGATTTGGATGTATTTTGGCACAGATAGTTGAAAACCTGGATTCATATCAGGCCACTTGTGTTTTATGCAGGTAAAAAATTACAACATTTATCTAGATTCTAGACATATGGGAGGGTGTCAGCTAAGTTTGAAAGCAAAAAGACGAGACACCTGGGAGATGTTATTACGTAACACTTCGGGCCACTTTTGACGCCCCATACTCGCACTACATATATGTTGCAAATAACTAACATCATTTTCAGTCAACACACATTACAAGAGAAAAAAAACCTTTATCTAACATGCACATATCCGCAGCGCAGGCTTCGTCAGGTGACAAATCATTTTCTCATCATTCAAATCATTTTCTGAAGTTGAAAAACGTTATGTATTTATGACAAGAGTTATGATCTAAGAAGCCTTGAAAGAACTTGGTTAATTCCAATTAGATCTCACTTCTTTAATTTGCGAAAGCGTTTGCGAAGTACTAATTATTTTATATTTATTTAAGTTATATGTTTAGTTAATCAGCTCAAAGGCGATGATCTTCTCAGAATTTCTACGATGTAGTGATGAAAGCGATGGACCGGAATCGATGGCGAGAGTGTGTTCGTACCTGAACAGAACCCACCAAACACGATCATCAGTCATGATGGATGCGACCAAGAAAAAGAAGTATCAGCACGGCTAGCACGTCTTACAAGAGCGACTTACGCCGCGAGTAGGGAAAATCTTCCCGCGCCTGTCAAAAATCTTGCTTTCCGGTAGCATAACATGCACCCGCGGCTGCAACTGACGCGAAGAGAACTCAAAGTTGTGCGAAGGATTTTAACCGCGTTAGTTCAAAGTCGCGAGTCACTGTCGTTTTATGACAGTGCATTTGATCGCCAGTCAGTCGCTCCTTTCACGCGCAAGTTGTGCTGCCAACTAGCGACAACCCATGAAGTCGCGCAGATCTGTCTCTTGTCGCGCCAGTCGCGCGTAAGACGTCCTAGCCGTGCAGATCGACTTTCACGCAAGCGAATTTACGCGTATTTTTTTAACTTATAATGTAATCCCTTTACAAGCGACAATTTTCTCTAATACAACAAGGTTCTAAGTACTTCCACTCTGTACAATTGTACATTTTCCAAAGTAAACACGCTCAGCAATTCAGCTTACACTGTGAATAAGAAATTTGTACAATGGATGCTACAACACTAAATATTCAATTTAAATAGCAGTACATTTGTCTCAAAAGCTTTCCGAGCCGGGTCATAAGGAATGCATAAGGTCCCCGGGAAGAAATTTGTATGCTTATTGAAACAAAGGTTCAAGTCAGTATGGGTGTTAAAGTCTGTTACACCGTTTTCTAAGTAAGGGTGGGAAAGTCATGGATATCAGGGCAAAGCAAATAACGCGTTGAGACTCGTTATTCCATTGTGCCTTTGTATGAACAAAAGGTGAAGTCAATATTTAAATATATAATATTATGACAATGGTTGCTTTCGCTTTATGGTTCCCCTGAATACATACTAAATATTTTACTTTTTAATTTCCTTAAAAGATTTTGGCCTAAATTGCTAACAGGTATCAGGAATTGTTAACAGAAGCCAATCTTAACAAACAAATTCTACTCCATCTAATCAATATGATTTTGGGTTTAAAAATATAAAAGCTTTAAAAAATTAGGTAGAGTACAACGTCTCTATTGCAATGACAAAATTTGGTACTGACACTGACGGCCGGAATAATTCGGAAGCTACTGGGACCTAGTAGACATGGATCGTTCACGAGCGAGTGATTTAAATGAACTATATATTGTAATTCAACTCACTCACTCTTCAAATCACTGAAGATTTAACTCGCTCAGTAACTCATCTATCTCAGTGATTACAGTGTTACTTGCTCGCTCTTTCTCTAATGAGCCGGCCGAGTCAAACGAAAGACACGGTGCGATTGAGACGAATATATATGCGAACAGATCCACTGAACAAAATGAGCGAAACGAGTGATACATATCCCCGCGAGCGAAAGATACTTTTCAATTCAGTGAAGCGTTTTGCGCATCTCTAGTACCTAGGACCTATGTAGGTCCTAGGTACCAGTCATCACACCACCCTCCTCGATCAGATAAAAAAAAACGATTATGGGGCGCGTGAATTTGTATCAACCGCTCACATAATTAATCATATGTAACAATATTTACATACTTAGGTTACGTTACGCTACGCCCCACCATTTTATTTTATTGTCTGATCAATGCCCTAGATTGAGGAAGAGAGTGGCTTGACTGGTGATGGCTGTTACCTAGGACCTACTGATTTTTTTTAGCTTTTAGTACATTATTAATTTTATTTATCAATAAAACCGTTTATGTTCAAAAAAATATTATTTTTGAACTCCTTGTCAAATTATGTTTATAGACGTACTGCTAAAGTAATAAATATTTTTATACATTGAAAACATAGTTAAAAAAACTTAACAGTTGTAAATAGATAATATTCAGACGGACCTGAAGTTTTCTACCTATAAATCTCATCTTAGTATCACTGAAAGTCTATATTTCATTTTAACAAGAAATATTAAACTGGAACTAGGTTCAATTTAAAAACTAGGTCAGGACAAGTAAAACAAAATAGGTATTCCCGCTTATCTCTGTAAGTCTAGGTCTTAGCTTTGCCAGGATGGCTTAAGCCCACTTGTATGTTTACGCAATATTACGCTGTAACCAACTAGCAATAAGAGGCTTAATCGAGCGTCAATAATAGATTTTAGGTCCCTATTACAATACAGTCTAGAATTTTAGATTACGTAGGTAAGAATGATTTAGATTACTAATAAAATATAGGCCTATATTTGTAAGACCAGATATTTAATAGAGCATCGTTAGGCCGTTGTTATTACAATTTGTAGGCACCTAAATATCAATACTTTAATCTGTTTTATAGCGATAAAATAACAGCGTTGTAAAAAGAATATAAGTAGGTAAATACTTCTAGGATGTATAATTTTATTTAGTAAGTAAATAAAAAAACCGGCCAAATGCGTGTGGGGCCACGCATTATGGAGAGTTCCGTTCCGTATCCGTTCCGTATTCCGTTCATTTTGAAGCATTGATGTATTATGTATTCTAAAAGATGAGCTATCTAGAACAAATTTAGTGCGCCATGTTTGGCGGTTGACAGCTGTTACTGAATCAAAGGGTAGCTTTAACAAAACAGACGTGACACTATTTTGACAAAATTCATATTCTGCCTAAACACATTTTGTAAGGAAACGTAATTAACTAAATAATTGTTTTATTTGTATCTAATGTTTATTTTGGTCCTTACCCTAGAGTTTAAGGAACGAATGGAGAAAAATACTATTTTTGCCGACAAGTGCCTTTCAATACGAACTTTGAGGGTTAATGATCCTTGATATTTACTTAAAATTACATAGATTTCCTCGCACGGATGAAATAAAGTATGTATAACGTGGGTGATATTTAGATATTTAAGTTTTAAATTAAAATCATAAATATTTTTGCTATGTATTTTACTCGCATTAACAATTTTAGCAAATTCGCCCTCGGTGTAAAATAAAAATATGTTTAATGAACTAAACATTACCTAACGTACCTATCTAAGACATGTTTATTAGGTAAATATGTTTATGCTGAGTACTATTAAACAATAATTGTAGGTAAATCAAGTGTAGGCACATATCTTGTTACTTCAGCGACATTAATCTGTGCGCTAAGGAATATGGCGTCGCAATGCCAACATTCATATTTTAAATTAGTGTAGCACCAATCTTTGCACTTACTTACCTATGAAACGTAATTCCATGGCTTTTATTACTATTTCTAGAATTATTTTTACAGTTTGTTATCATGCAAAAAGCCTTTACGTTTAGTATTTGATTTTTAAAAAAAATTGACACTTGCGTGTAATCATGTCAGCGGTCCAACAGCCAATGTCAGACTTTAAGTGATTTTCACTACAACTCATGGTACAAATAATTTCTTAGGGATGTCATCTCCTGTTACTCAATGTTTTGAAGACTAAGGGCGGGTTGCACCACGCATACTTAACGAACTCATCATGATTACAGTAGACGTCAAGTCCGTTTTTCCGTTGCACCATGCACTTTAGCAGTCAGAAAGTTACGTTTACCTTAACCAGCCGTCGAGCACTGGTTAACTCAAATCTACGTTTAAATATGGCGGACAATTTGCAAAAATGTCTCGTATTTCATAGATTAATGCTTGATTAGACAAAAATACAGCGATATTTGATGAAAAATAATAAAATATTGTTCGCAGTAATAAATATATGCACGTTTCTGAACGCAAAAGGGTCATACGATTCACGTTTTGTATTATTCACACTTCAACTCGTGTATCTAATAATAAATATATAATTCTGTGTAAAAAGTGCGCTTTTAAGTTAAAACCGAGTGCCAAGTGACTTCAGGTTGAAATAGACCCGACTTCTGTTATAACAGACATACCAGAACTATGCCAGAACCTACAGTAATTGTCATGAAAGCCGACAGCCGTAGAGCCAGCGAAACCTGCAGAACAATCATGATAATCATTTTAAAAACCACTCTGTTTTTGTCAATGAAGACCAAACCTTTGGAAATAACGAATGACTGACTACAAGACTTGAATACTGCAAGTTCTTTAAGGTAGAAAGCAAAAGGGAGCGTAAACCTCTGACGCGGTGGAGTGAACAGGTCAAGAAGAAACACGTGTTTTATGTTATGACACGGTAGAAAGCCTCGATGGGAGCAAGTCATACGATTCAAAAGGTGCCAGATAACCAGATTATAATTTCATGCCATAGCAGCAGTGCTATTATATATATCACCAAACATTTATCGCCAATACCACCGAAATCGAGCCTCGACAATGTTCTACTCAACTAAACAATGTTCAGAACTACATGTAAATAAAGCGTGATATGGAATATACAATCAAGTAAATTAGAGTGTCAAGTGTTGTGGAACAAAAATAGTTCAAAAATGGTTTGGTATCCACAAATTCAAATGTCTATGAAAATTTATTATACTGATTCATTTAAATCTTGTTTTTTTATTTGATTTTATATAGGCCTTAAATCAAGCACAGTAGGTCTCTGTTTAACGACAACTCGCAATAACATGAAAAAAATTCCGGTTCCTTGAGTGCCGCTATATAGTTTACTTCAGTTTCATTTGTGAAATAAATTCACAGTACAGATTTTACAGATCTGAAGAGACAATAACCCCATATAAATAAATAATTATCTACTGAAAATTTGGTAATAGCATGGTTTAGCTAATTTGACTTCATGTGTGTTGCTCTTCTGAGGCAAATTATTGTTTTACTTGGAATTTTCTGGCATTAATTATAGCCCTTTAAGCCAAATCCCATAGAACAAAACTAGTGATAGGTACAAAGCTATGCTGGCACCATCTGACAAACCTTTGATAGATGCCTTCCTCCATTCCCCATTAGTATTTTTTATATCGGACATTATTATGAACATGCTTTTTTTCATTCAAATTGTACACAAAATACATGCATTTGCATTTTGTATCTGTTTCATGATGGGCTAAAAAGGAAGCAAAGACCTGGCCTTGGGCTTTGGCTAAAAATGTTAGATCCTATGATAGTTTATGTACTCTCTAACATAAGTAGGTAACCTAAAAACTCATTAGTAATAAATAATATAGGTTAGGTAATTATAGGTCTTTTTATCAATGTCATATATCTCTACTAATCAGGATAGGTACCTATTTACAAATAAAACATAATAGTACAGTCAGTACATACATGGCTGTTTGTATGACTTGTAACATGTATTTTACAAAGATACAAGTGATAATAAAACATTTTTGAAATTTACTCTTATGACTTTGGGACAATCTCACCTAGCCAAACTAAGCAACTACAGCAATTTATACTATCTATTTATATTGATAAGTAATGTTTCATAAAACATTACTTGACCATAGTCACTTTGACCTGTATCATATTGTTGATAACCATCTGTGGTTCAGTATATAAAGTTTTTTCTCCGGTCAACAAGCTGGGTCACCTTGGCCACGGGTTGGGTTTATACTATCTTAGATTGATCTGGCCTAAAATACTTCAATAGTTTCAAGTTTAGTAAGTATGAGACTGCATAACAATGCAGTCTGCAGTTGACATTAATAATCAATATGAACATTGCCTGTAACAACAGGCAATGTTCATATTGATTATTAATGTCAACTGCTAGAAAAATTAACTTATATAGATGTCATATACAAAGGAAAAAGTGACCTAGGCCTCCCGTGCTGAAGATGCTGGTTCGATCCCAGCCCTGGGCACCGGAGGCGTAGGTCACTTTTTCCTTATATGACATCTATATAAGTTTATAATTTATATAGTAGTGTGTCTACTTAAAAATAAACAAATCAAAATATTTATTAAAATAATTTGATTTGTTCTTCAGTTGCTAGAAAAATGGTGAAAATAATCATTGCATGTCATTGTCTTGCCCCTATCTACAAAGGAAACCTATGCCAGAGTTTGAATAATATATAAACAAAGTAGGGTAACTAAATATATTATGTATTTTATTGACAAAATTGAAATAAGTATTGATCATGTTAAAAAAAATATTCTTTATTTTTACTTTGAGATTCTACAAATTTCTTGAAACCACTGCACTTTCACTTTAAAAGTTCCTTGAGTTGAGCACTGAGTTGCATAAGCCTTGATTTCATCTTGTCTTCAAAACCAAAGGTAAATTCAAACCTGAAATAAAAAACATTGTGTATTATGAATGTAACATAATTATGTGCTATAGGTACTTCACAAAGATGCTTTAGAACACTCTTTCAATAAGTAGGTAGTAGTTCAATATTTTGGTCGTTGGTTACAATGCTAGCCATAATTAACCAGGTTGGAGGGATTCAGCGCCCTATATTTACGAATTTTCGAAAGGAGAGTTCTCAAAACTAGTGGTGCCTTTGTTTTGCGACTGGGCACCTTCTCGCCATTTGGTGCTTCCATCAACCACTTTACTTGCTTAGGGTTCTGTAAGTAGTAATAAAGTAGAAGGATAATTTACTCACTATAATATAAAATATAATACACCAGCCGACTACTCTGGCTTTCTCTTTAAACACCACTCGCAACACAAGTTGCATTATCCTATGAAAAAGTTTGCTCGTAGGGCGCTATGGATAGCCCACTTTTTGACTGAGTAATAAACATGTTCAGGAATGGCTAAAATTGTTGAATATTCTTGATTTTCAAGCTGCAGGGTGCAAAGTTTAGTTCGCGCTCTTTTCTTTCCTTTAGATTTTTTCTTCGTGTGACGAATTGACGATTTTGACAAGTTTAGTTTGGCACTTATGGTTGGGTTGCCATATGAAAATAATATTCAACCATGAAAATGTTGTTAGAAATGCGTTTATACAGTGGCATCCCTCGTAACTCTTACATTCTGTTATTTTGCACTTGGTGCAACCCATTCATGTTAGCAATCGTTAAGTACCTCCGATTAGCGTAACATTTGGCTTACTTTAACAGGCGGTTTGGTGCAACCCACCCTAATAGTCGAATTTTGACAATTAGTTACATGTATGGAGTGCCCCCCCCCCCCCCGAAAATATATTTTTCAGTAATTTTACTACAAAATTAAGTAGCGGCCTATGTAGCGGCACACAAAATACACAATATGTTAAAATATTGTTAAGATATGTCTTATAGTTTCCGAGTAAAATAGCTGTGACATACGGACGGGCAGACGGACATGACGAAACTATAAGGGTTCCGTTTTTTGCCATTTTGGCTACGGAACCATAATAAAATGAACCATTCATTATACATACATACGGCATACAACCGCAATAAAAGCATTGACAATGAATATTTATTACAGCGCCATCTATTCGATTACACGTGAACTAAAACAAATGCAATGCGTACTACAGCAAAGGTATGTCGAGTTGTTCCCGCTGGTGTTCGCGGCGGTGGCGCCACCAAGTGACGGATGTTTGTAACTAAAGTTTGCGCGCAACTTACTTTATTTTCACGTCGAAAATGATTAAAGAAAGTACCTGAAAAGTAAAAAAAAGTTTATTAGTATTTCATTTTTAAGTCATGTCATACTCGTAGTTACTTATATTTAAACAGCAACTAGCGTTTCCATGCCAATAAATTGTGTAATGACTATCCTAACGTTATATTTGTATTTCAATTATGTGTCCGTAATATTTTTACGCATCGTATGGATCTATGTACTTATAACATACTGATGATTATATACATATTTTTATTTTATTATTATCCTATCACACCGGAAAACCAATTTTACCGGCCTCCTTATACGGAGCGGCCTACAATCGTTCCTTGCCCTGAAGAGGGAAGTCCGCACAGCTTCCTGTCTGTGTTTGACGGTGAATATTAAATAATGCACTTAATATGCTGAGTGAATGATTGCATCATGAAGACAAGTTTGGAATTTCTCATCAGTCAGTCAGTTTATTACTCGTTGACTGAATCATCATTAAAAACTTTTTAGAGACTTGATATTTCCAAAAATCTATATATAATACGGTCGCAAAAATATGTGACACGTTCTTATAGCCCTATACCAGGGGTTCCCAAACTTTTTTAAGGCACGGCCCCCTGCTGCCTCAAATGAAACTTCCACGCCCCCCTTCGCTTCGATGCAAGGAAACGGAAGTAAATGGTCTAGCTATGCTATCTCTGTTCAAATTTCCCGAGGCCCCGCGCCCCCCTAAAAATGTAGTCGCGCCCCCCACTTTGAAAATCCCTGCCCTATACAAATAAGATTGTGTCGGATATTTTAGCGGTGTTCGTTGTTAAATATATTATTTATTGTAGGTTGTAGGTGACTGTAATGTATCTACTATGACTACTATGAGTAGTGTCTATTCAATAGGTTTAACCAGGGGTCGTAACTTTAAAACATGTTTACACACTATCCAACTTTAATAACACTCCATTTCTTTAACTACGCAATAGGTATGTACCATCAGGTTCAAAATTGCATGGTCAATTTATCAATGAATTCATTCATAAATTGGCCATGCAATTATGAACCCGATAGTACATACAGCAAGCGCCTAAACGTCTGAATCAGAAACCTCCAATACAACATTGGTTGATTATTTGTTGAGTGTAGACTGTAGAGTTATGTTTGACATAGATTATGTTTTTAATGTATTGTTTATGTATATTAAAATTAGAATACGGCACCTGTTGGTTGCATCGGAATAATTTACTGTCTTGCGTAGTTAATGTATTGGAGTTGTATTGAAGTTGGATAGTGTCTAAACTTATTTTGAAGTTAGAATACGGCCCCAAAAATAAAGCACTGAGTGTGTAGTCTACGTTAACGCTCCTTAGCGTATAGTAGTCACCTCTCTTTATTACTCTTCCATATTAGTGCGACAGTGACAGTTGCGTTTCATTCGCTACGGAGCGTTAACGATTGGCACGTTGGCTACGTACCGATATCATCATCCTCTTAGCGTTTGTCCCGGTTTTTATGCCACGGCTCAATTGAATTTGGACTGCATTTGGCAAAATAGAGCACTGATATATATTATGCACCCAAATATTTTTCTCGAAAACAGATTTATTTAAGAAACACCAAAAGATGAACCATAAATAAGCGTATATTTACGAAGAAGCGAAAGACCAAAGCAGTCATATACATGTGTACATCTACAGCTATATCTGTAACGATGGGGCACTTAGAAGCTGGATTGCATCTGGCTAGCTCATTTGGCGTCTGTAAAGGTTCCGTCTCGCTCTAACAAGCGGCGTGCGAACGGGAGAGACGCTAAGGAAGATAAGTACATCACACAATCTGAATGCAGGCCTATAGATATATCGGACACGGAGTAAGAAAGTATGGAAAGGGCCGAAAGAAAACAGATTTTTTTTTTAAATGGTTACATACTCGTATATATAATATACAGGTATGTAACCATTTACAGGTATACAAATATACAGGTGTTTCTTACTTTCTGCACAAGACCTAAACAAGGATTTCCACAAAAAAAAGCAGCTAAGTATATACGAGAGATCACGGTTAGAAGATCCAATGGACGTTTGTTGTGTATTTCACATTGATTTATTATGTATTCTACTAGATGTGACATCTAGGACAAATTTTGTGCGCCATGTTTGGCGGTTGACAGCTATGACAGAATCAAAGAGTAGTATAAGACTTGTAGTGGTTTTCACTACAACTTTTGGGACAAAAAAATCTTAGGGATGTCATCTCATGTTACTCAATGGTATTTCAAAGAATATTTTAAGTAGGTCATCAGTTTCTTGAGAAGTTAAACACGATAGAGATAAGCCTCTTTTCGGTTGTCACATTGTCACACACACACATGCCATCATCATTGTCAATTTGGCAGTATTGTAAAGGTTCGATACCTTTACAGCCTTTCTTCTCGAACACTGGCGCGGTGTTATTTAAAAATAGAACGCGAGGTTCTATGTCAGACGTTCGGGATTCTAGAAGGGACAGCCTAGACAGAGAGTCGAATTAAATGTATTAGCGTATGATATAAAAAAAATATAGTATATTGAATAACTACAAGTGTTATTTATTGGGGGATAACTCCCCCACAGTATTGTCGAGACTGATTCCTTCATATTGTTGTTGTTCCCCAGGACCATAGACTAATTAACCTAAGACCCCGCATAGCCGGGCGACCCCCGCTGCCACGCTTGAGGTAATTTCACTCTACAGTGAGACACTAATTATTGGAAGTGAAAGTAAACTAAGTAAAGTACGTCTCCATGGCAACCATTCATATCCGACTCTCTCGTACGTCCCACGGAACAATCGCGCGTTCCCTGTTCCCCTCCCGCACCCATTCTTTTTGGCAGCTTAGGTTTTAAAGAAATAACACGCTAAGCGGAGTATAGAGATATCTTGTATATGCCCGGGACCCATACTATCTCCATACCATATACTATCGACTAAACCGGATCAGCGTTTTCATAAATTAAGTTTCGCATTTGTATTAGTACCACTAAATATTTTTTGTATAAAACGTCATTAAAGGGCCCTTCAATATCCATTCATCCACTCTACATCCCTGTAGCATTCACGACAAGCCCGCAGCGTCGGAAGTAGCATCGTGTAAAAGACATAAATGGGTCCCCCTGTATACCGGCACAATCTTTAATATTGACTTCCTTATTCCAATGCAGCAAGGTCCACATTAGCGTGATTTTATGATACGACAATATGCTCAAGGTCTGCAATTGTTCCATTTACAGTATCTTCAATTGGCTCGTCGACGGTTGTCATGTAAACTGAGGTTGCATTTATGTTTTTCATCACACTTGCTTACAAAGCGTAGCATTCCACGCAAGCGTTGCGGGAGTTACAGTAATAGTTTATTCCCTAAGGAGCTATGAACTTTTTTTACCGTAAAGCTATATTTTTCCTGATTTTTTTTTATCTGTGTGTAATTTGCAGAATAAGAATATTGCAAACTCGATTTATAAAGGTCCTCGTCTTTGCAATCGGACTTCCATTAAACTCTCATTTATAATAATTATCTTACTTGTTGGATGTTTTTATTTATTGCTAAGTGTTTTTGTAATAGACGGAGAGCTAGCCACGTCAGATATGACACAATAATGAGGGACAAAACCCCTCTCGTTAGTTTGCTATACTATGCTTATTTCTAGATCCGGACATCTGGCAGCTGTAAAGTGGTGGAGGTCAAAGAATGCAAACCATTTTAAGAATACTAATCCCAGAGTTCTGGTTTTGATGCAGTATTATGAAAAATTTTAAAAATATTTACGAGTAGATCATATCATTGCCAAAAGTTTCTGATGGGGGAAAGTAGTCTAAAACGACGTATAATGTGATTAATATGTCGCCTATTGTTTCTATTTCCGAATTATTACGCAATGTTTTTTGTTCTAATATTAAAATATAGGCCCCGTCCTCTATAAATAAGATAACTTCGGCCGTTTTTACCAATTTTGGTACTACTTTTTGCCGATTCAATTCAAGCTAGTCTGTCACTCTCACATCCACCCATTAAAAGCTGCCAAATGCAATGAATAATAAGATATAGAAATATGACGCAGAACGCTTTTTGATTACTAATTAAAATATAATTCAAATGACCTGATTTTCGCAGTGTCATATAAAATGCTTTCAATATTAATTGCTGCCAGTTCTCGCGACTGTAATTAACTCTACCCATTAAAGATAAAAGCTTTAGTATCGATTAAAACCTTTTTTATAATAATATAATAACTGTTTGTTTAACATGGCTATAATTTCTAAAGTTATTGTTGTTTGAAAACAAACGCATTATTTTCTTTGATCTGTGGCATGCAACATACGTCTTAGTGTTTCTTTATATTTATGAACACAAAGGGAGCATTAGTAGCCAAAAATACTCTTACATCATCATCTTAGCCTTATAAAACACCGAAATTTAACATCAAAGTAAGAAGTTACATGTTATTATAAAGTCGCAATCGGATATATCGGAGCGGCCAAGGTTGCCACAAATATCTGAAAAACGCCTCTATTGGCAATTTAGGGCGCTAAAGAGTATGTTCAGATATTTTTGAGTATCTTGGCCGCTCCGATATTTTTGATGGTGACTGTACTCATTTCAGTATACCTACTACGGCTACTACAGTCGCCATCAGATATATCGGAGCGGCCAAGGTGGGCACAAATATCTGAACAACCCATCTATTGTTTAGGCGATTCAGTGCATGTTCAGATATGTTTGAGTACCTTGGCCGCTCCGATATATTTGATGGTGACTGATGTACTATTAGGCTCGGATTGGCACATTTTTACGTTCACGTGAACGTTTGTGGTTATGTAGCCAATGCTTGTATTATTGTAATGCGATTAATGTATAATTTATTTTTTCTACTCCTGTACTTTTATCTGTCATTTATACATTCGTCAACACCTTTATAAGAACAGATAATATACTCGATGAAAAGTCTATCTAGTCTATTTCCCAAAATAACACTTGTTCTATAAAAGCGTCAAAATAGTATCGCGGAATCGCGTGCAAACACGACTATTAATATAAAATAAATTACTGCCAACCTAAGAAACCTAAATAAACGCAGCGTTTTTAGAAAAAAAAAACCTTTAAAAAAGGAAAAAATAAAAGAACCACAGACCTACTTCGTAGTTTTTTACGTTTACCGTTCGTTTGTAGGGGCAAATTGCAAACTTTGAAAGTAATTCAGGTATTTTTACTAATCTCTGTAGCTCTTTAATAATTGATCAAATAACGACGGTGTGTATTTGTGTAAGTGATGTTAGTATTCTTGAAAAATAGTGTTTTAAAACGTAAAACTTAAATGATTGTTGATTATAAACTTATATAGATGTCATATACAAAGGAAAAAGTGACCTAGGCCTTTTTTCCTTTGTATATGACATCTATATAAGTTTATGATTTATATCCCAAGTAACAAAAGCTTCTATAACTAAGGCCTTTTATCACCAATCAGTGATATAGTAGGCCTATAATGGTAACCATTGTGACTGCTTGTACTATAAAGGTTTTTAATAGAGCGTTTTGGTTCTATAAATTAAAGAGCAATTTAGTTCTATAAGTTAGCTCTTAGAACGCTTAAAGGACCATAAAAAAGAATCTTTAAAGTGTTGCACTGTAATAGATTTGCAAAAAGCGATTATAGTACTATTTAATACTATAGACACTTTACTGACACTTTTATGTACCTATTATGCACTAATAATGCGTCGAATTAACTTTTATAGTACTAGTATTGTAGCAGTATCGCAAACACTATTACAGGATCAATCTGCACTATAAAAGGACTTTGCACGACCATTACATAACGTTTTAGCTTTTTAAATGCTCCCTCAACATCGCTATAGGGCTACCCAAATCCTTTAAAATATGGCTGCCGTTTTCTGAAAGTGATAGCACATTAGCAGCACGACTGGAGCCCATGTGTACTATAGCAGCCACAGTCGGGACAAGTCCTAATTTTATTAATTAAAACTTAATTAAAACAGTAAAATTATGAAAGCGCATTGTCAAATTTGAAATCAGCATAATGATTTTGACAATACAATTATTTTCGCAAGTGCAAGTACCGGCAGAATTACGGTTCACGAATGTTTTTTAGTATGTACCTTTATATGTCACTTTAAGGAACTAAAGGGACATGGCGAATGACTTACAAATATTTTGTTTAATTTCTTGTGAAATAACCTCACGACAACGACAGCACACAACACGAGGGTTTTGGTGATAAAAAAGATCACTGGAATCGTTTACGGCGCAAATTAGCACTATAAACATGTTTTGGTTACTTTAATAGTTCCTAATTGTGACATAAACATTGCAGACATTTCAATTATAGAGCTGATTTATCACAGTGAGAGCCTTTATGTAATGTTTATAGAATAAATCAGTGATAAAACTAGGGCCTATTTGGGGTTAGGTAAAGGTTTACGACACCATTATAGTGCTAATCATGAACACTAATTAGCACGTTCTAAAATGTTCTCAGGACTTTTATAGTGCCAAATTTTGCTACTTGGGATAGTAGTGTGTCTACTTAAAATAAACAAATCAAAATATTTATTAAAAATAATTTGATTTGTTCTTCAGTTGATTGTTGATTATGTTGACAAAATAACTGCGATATCCATGAAGTTTTCAATTTCGCATTTTATGTAAAAGTAAGTATAGTCGTAGAAAAAGTATTGTATGCAACGACGTATAAGTAGGTAAAAAAATATTCGTGGCGTTTTTCTTAACAATTTTCGCCTCCGGCTGCGCCTATGGCTCAAATTGTTACCCACGCTACTCACCTTTTTTGACCCCTCTTATACAACTGTTGCATAAACTACTATAATTTAAGTTACATACATATAATGGAAACATATCTTCTTGCATAACATAGGTGTACCTATGAAATTGCTTCTATTGTAAGTATACAAGGTCAGTGTCAATAAAAAAGTAACTAAATATGGCTGGCTGACAACTGCATTTCTCTTTTTTAATACCACGACGGTGGCAAATAAAACATGATGGTAAGCAGCTACCGTAACCTATGGACGCCTGCAACCCAAGAGGAGTCACATTCGCGTTGCCGACCCTTTAAGGACCTATACACTCCTTCTATTTATAGGCAAAAAAAGCATTTAACACATGACAAAATATGATTACCTAAAGAAATTAGTTTTCACTGAAATATAATTTTAAATATTTTACTAAAAAGTAATGTATTTTTAAGTGACAATGAAAGCACGGTTATGCTGATTCATGAAAGCTAGCGTGAGTGAGATTTATATCGAACCGTCAACATGGAAAATTCGACGCCAGGCTCTTTTGAATTACTTAACCTAAATAAATAAAAAAAACATAAAAAGCTTTCTAAAATGACAAAAACAATAGAAATATCATCATAATCATCATTTCAGCCGAATGACGTCCACTGCTAGACAAATCCTCCCCAAAGGATCTCCACAACGAAATAATATATAATAACTTGCAAACCTAATCTAACAAAGTACCATGAAAGTACCTGTACACGGCTCGGGTACCCACTGTAACCAGAACATAAATAATGTAGTTACGTCACTAGCAGCCCCATAGAACGCATTTGAATAGTTCTCGTTTATTTCCACTGGTAGTTTGTGCGGACCAGTGTAACTTGAGCTCGAGATTTAAAAAATATAGTGCCTAATACAATGTGTATTTCGAATACCTCGTGCTAATGACAGAGTAGGTAACGTGATTTTTTAATTTAGGTACATTATTTTATGCAACAGTTGTATAAGAGGGGTCAAAAAAGGTGAGTGGCGTGGGTAACAATTTGAGCCGTAGGCGAAAATTGTTAAGAAAAACGCCACGAACATTTTTTTACCTACTTATACGACGTTGCATACAATACTTTTTCTACGAATACACTTACTTTTACATAAAATGCGAAATTGAAAACTTCATGGATATCGCAGTTATTTTGTCAACATAATCAACAATCATTTAAGTTTTACCTTTTAAAACACTATTTCTCAATAATACTAACATTACTAACACAAATACACACCGTCGTTATTTGATCAATTATTAAAGAGCTACAGAGATTAGTAGAAATACCTAAGTTACATTCAAAGTTTGCAATTCGCCCCAACAAACGAACGGGAAACGTAAAAAACTACAAAGTAGGTATGTGGTTCTTTTATATTTTCTTTTTTTAATGTTTTTTTTTCTAAAAACGCTGCGTTTATTTAGGTTTCTTAGGTTGGCAATAATTTATTTTATATTAATAGTCGTGTTTGCACGCGATTCCGCGATACTATTTTGGCGCTTTTATAGAACAAGTGTTATTTTGGGGAATAGACTAGATAGAGTTTTCATCGAGTGTATTATCTATGTTCTTATAAAGGTGTTGACGAATGTATAAATGACAGATAAAAGTACAGGAGTAGAAAAAGATCCATATGGAATACTACTAATACTCTTCGTGCAATAATGTAAAGGAGGGTACAGACTCAAACAAGATTTACTGAAAATATGTCTTATACCGTAATAAGACCGTCAAAGAAAGTACCGCCCGATTCGTTCTAGCGGTACTATTGTGGGGCCATTTTTTTGGGCTGATTGTGTGTCCGTAATATTATTTCCGTAATAGTAATATTATAGTCCGTAATATGATTGGTGCTAATACTAGACTATTTAGAGCATGCAAAATATAATAAGTTCGGTACGTTTCATGAAACTGCGTTTATATTATAAGATTTATAACTTGTAAGCATACACCGGATTTTTAGGGGCAGAAATGATTTACACTAGCCAAAAAATAGGTAAAAACTGTAAAAAAAGAAGCTATTTGAACCTTTAAGCCCTTTTGGATCTCACTTCCTATTTTGTATTCATAGTTTGTTAACTATTTTACAATAAACAAAGTTATAAACACACGAAATCATTTCTGCCTTCAAAAATCCGGTGTATGCTTATAAGACATGGTTTTTGAAATCTATTAAAAGCGCTGCGCTTTTTTTAAATTAGAATATGGTCACTTTTGAAAGACTTTTTAGAGGAGTTTTTAAGCATTTGTGTCATCACAAGAAACTTATTATAAAGGCAAACATTTTTATAACAGCAGTTGTTGAGTATAAGGGTCTCCCCAAACCTATCGACGCGGATTCGGCAAAATTCGGTGGAAAAAAGCTTTATGTCTACGCAATACGAGCGAAAAAGACGTCGACGCGTCGGCAGGCGTCGGCCGAGCCGAGCCGAGTCGAACCGTGCATTGTTAGCTCTTATTGCGTGGTCATAAAGCTTTTTTCCACCGGATTTTGCCGAATCCGCGTCGATAGGTTTGGGGAGACCCTAAGAGAGGTCAAAAAAAGGCAAGTGGCGTGAGTTACGATGTGAGCCGTAGGCGAACTGTATTTCAAGTAGGTACCTACACTAACACAAATACACGCAATTATTAAATCGACAATGATATATCTTGCTCAAATACAAAGAAAATATAAATAAAACAAATCAAGGCGATTTTAGCGAACCTTTAAGATCTAAATTCGATTATCTGCGTCTCTTTCACTCAAATGATAACTCAAATGAGAGATAGAGATCAATAGAGATTATCAAAATTTGCGCTTTACCCCTGTGAACGCGCGGGAAACGTAAAAACGGCAACATGTCTCTAGTATTATTCCAAAAACGCTGCATTTATTTGATAATAATTTATTCTGTCTTAAAGTCGTGTCTGCACGCGATACTATTTTGGCGATTTTATTGAAGTGCTATTTTGAGGAATAAACTATAATAGACTTTTCTCCAAGCATATTTTGTGTGTTCATACATTATAGGTGTTTACGAATGAATAAATGTCAGATAAAAGTACAGGAGTAAAAAAAAACATTTAACAAAATGCGCGCGTCTCACGGAGCCTTTAGTTAAGATTTAATTACTTTAACTAGAGAGGATTAAAAATGAGGAGTCTAATTCATAGTCATCATCATAGTAATTTTTTTTATAATATTTAAAATATTACATTTCAAATTACATTACATTGGTACTTATTTATTAAATTTAGATTTTAAATTAAGTGATTTCCTAATTAGGTAGGTCATAGAACTCTCTGAGACTGTAAAAAGTATGGTATCCACCTTTTTAATTAATTCAAAAATATGTGGGTACTTACTACCCGCATTTTTATCTCCGAAGGAAGTTTGTTGTAAATTTTGGGTCCTACACTTAACATTAAATATGTTGGATGACTTCAATGATTCAAGGCAAGTACGCAGATTTTACATGTTTTCCAACACTACAATGCACTTTTATACCGGTTTTGGGAATTAAATTCGCCCCTACTCGTCATACAACTATAACATGGCACCCCATGTTTGTTTGTGACGCGGTATTACGTTCTAAACTCTGTGATGAATCGGAAGGTTAGGCATAAATTATTAAACGCTCCTGAGGTTGACACTAATAAACTACCCAACGTATGAACTAGAGTAAACAGAGAAATGGATTAACGTGTAACATTTGTTACATTTATTACTTGCCTTTCAGTTTGAAATACTTGCAATTTAGTATTTAAGTTTTAATTTTAAAATTGTACTACATCATCATCATCAGCCTGTAATCGGTCCACTGCTGGACATAGGCCTCTCCCATGGCACGCCACTGAGCTCGATCTTCAGCTCTCCTCTTCCAATCTGTACCCGCCACCTTACGGATATCGTCGCTCCACCTTGCTGCAGGGCGCCAAGCACTGCGTGTGCTGTCATACGGTCTCCACTCAAGAACCAGCTTTCCCCAACGGCCATCGGTTCTTCGGCATATGTGGCCTGCCCACTGGCACTTCAGCTTGCTTATTCGCTGAGCTATGTCGGTAACCTTGGTTCTCTGACGAATAACCTCGTTCCGGATTCGATCCCTAAGAGAAACTCCGAGCATAGCTCGCTGAGCAACCTTGAGCTGGCGCACACGTTGCACAGTGAGTGGCCACGTTTCAGCTCCGTATGTTAAGACAGGCAAGACGCACTGGTCAAAAACTTTTGTTTTTAGGCTCTGTGGTATGGGCGATGAAAAGACTCGACGTAGTTTCCCAAATGCTGCCCAGCCTAGCTGTATGCGTTTCTTAATCTCCTTGTCGAGGTTGTTGCTGCCTAGTTGGAGTATCTGACCTAGAATTGTACTAACATAGTAATAAGTCAATTTTGTTTTTAATATACCAACTATGAACATTGTTGTCTGAAATAATTTTTAATTTTTTTTTTAATTAGGAAACATTTCGTCGGCACACCTGGGTGCGTAGCCAACGTGCCAATCGTTAACGCTTCGTAGCGTATCGTAGTCACGTATCTCTATCACTCCATATTAGTGCGACAGTGACAGTTGCGCTTCGTTCGCTACGAAGCGTTAACGATTGGCACGTTGGCTACGCACCCTGGGCCGTATTCTAACTTTAAAACACGTATAAACACGATCCAACTTCAATACAACTCCAATGCATTAACAACGCAATACAGCTACGGCATAAATATCTGAATCAGAAATATGAGAATTTGCTTGACAAATATTCCAAGGCAACTCCAATACAACTTCAATATTAGTTGATTGTTTGTTGGAGTTATGTTTGAGATAGGTTCTGTTGTTATTGTATTGTTAATGTATTTTTAAAATTAGAACCCGGTACCCTGTAGTTTTATCTCAGACATTTGTCGCTATGTACCTATTAGCAAAGTAAAATAATGCAAAACACAATGCATATCAAATTTACGGACGGTTGCCTCCATACCAGACTGAGCCTGTATTGAATAAACACCTTGCCTGATATTATTTAGCTGCTAGCTGCTTATGCTGCAGACCAAGGATGATTAAGACATGGATTGACATGCTGCACGATAGATGACGCTAGTGCTTTAACCTGAAATAAGGGAACGCGATTTTGTATAGGCATTGTCAATCCATGTCTTAATCATCCTTGCTGGAGACTGAGCATCGGCCAAGGATCGAAAAGCGGGCCAGACACTATCAGTAATAATGTCATTATTTCTGTACTCGCCCTTTTCTATGTATATTAAGAATGAGAAGGACGAGTAGAGAAATAATGTCATTATTACTGACAGTGTCTGGTCAGCTAGAAATAAAATTGTCATAGCCACAACTAAAAGTCCTGCATTACACACTCACGACGCGAAAGTGCTTGTTGCACAAGAAAGAAAATATTGACTTTGACTTAATATGCACACATTATCTTCGTACACCCGTAGACCCGTGGACCCGGGTATGTCGTTAAACTACGTCCAAGACCACCGGTGGACGGGCAGCAGCGTCCCTCAAATTCGGTGTACTCGACTGCGATCGCCAACCCGCCTGCCAAGCGTGGCCATTATGGCATTAACCCCCCGTCATGCAGAGCACAAATAAACCACGGCCCCGAGTTTCCGGCGACCCCCGGTGCTCTGGCTATGGTAGCGGTCAGGACATCAGCGGGGTCAGGGGTGCTAAGAATCTCCGGCAAAGATCCGGCTATCCACCCCCACGACGACTGGCCCTGGTAACGCACAACATACGCACTATGAGCACTGACGAAAAGATATTCGAGCTGGAAGAGGAACTGAGTAGGTTACACTGGGACATTGTAGGGTTGTGCGAAGTTCGTAGGGAAGGGGAAGGCACGACAACCCTGAAGTCTGGTAACTTGCTCTACCACCGGGAGGGCGACCAACAGTCCCAAGGTGGTGTCGGGTTTCTCGTTCACAAGTCCCTCATAAACAACATAATAACCATCGACAGTGTGTCGAGCAGGGTGGTATACCTAATACTCAGAATATCCAAAAGGTATTCGATGAAGGTCATTCAGGTGTACGCACCAACCTCGTCACACTCCGATGATGAAGTAGAGGCTATGTATGAGGACGTAAGTAGGGCCATGCATACTTCTAAAACCTACTTTACTGTTGTTATGGGGGACTTTAACGCAAAGTTGGGCAAGAGAAGCGGGGATGAGTTAAGAGTGGGGCAATTTGGGTATGGGCAACGGAACCCTAAGGGTCAGAGGCTGGCCGACTTTATGGAGAGAGAGGAACTCTTCATGATGAACTCTTTCTTCCAGAAGCCGCCTCACAGGAAATGGACCTGGATGAGTCCTGACGGGTCCACGAGAAACGAGGTAGACTTCATCATGACTGACAAGAAACGGATATTCAGTGATGTCTCTGTGATCAATAGGATAAAGACCGGTAGTGATCACCGAATCGTAAGAGCCTCACTGAATATCAATATTAAACTTGAAAGGTCCAGCCTGATGAAGTCTACGCTCCGACCTACTCGAGCCCATGTTGAAAACCCCGAAAGCTTTCAACTCGAGCTCTCTAACCGCTTTGCTTGCCTAGATAACTTGGCTTCAGGGGACGAAATCAACGACGGGCTAGTGGAAACTGTCCACACAGTAGGGTCTAAGTTTTTTAGACCCCGCCGTCAAGATAGACCTCAGAAATTGACCGAGCAAACCTTAAACCCCATGGCTGAACGACGCTCGCTACAGTTGCAGTCTCCCGATGACGCGAAGTCATATAGGCAGCTCAATAGGCGGATATCTAAGTCCTTGCGATATGATCTGCGTCTCTTTAATACTAACCGTATTAAAGAGACTACTGAGCGAAACCAAGGCTCCAAAGTGTTCGCAAAGGACAAGTCTATTGGGCAAAGCCAGATGACAAAGCTGAAACGGGAAGATGGCAGCATAGCGTCGAGCAAAGCAGAGGTTTTAGGCGAGATCGAGAGGTTCTATGGACAGTTATACACTCCGATCGCAAAGCCCGTTGACAGCTTGGGAAGAGACCCCACGAGCCAAGCTGTCCCGACATTATACCGAAGATATCCCGGACATCAGTCTGTACGAGATTAGGATGGCCCTGAAGCAGCTTAAGAACAACAAGGCGCCGGGCAAAGACGGAATCACTTCAGAGCTTCTGAGAGTGGGTGGAACACCGGTACTTAAAGTCCTCCAGAAGCTCTTTAATTCCGTCTTGTCCGAGGGCATAACGCCTGAAACATGGAATAGAGGCGAGGTGGTGCTGTTCTTCAAAAAAGGTGATAACAGCCTATTGAAGAACTACAGACCCATCACGCTTCTGAGCCATGTCTATAAGCTGTTTTCAAGGGTCATCACAAACCGTCTCGAACACAGACTTGATGACTTCCAGCCTCCCGAAAAGGTTATAGTACCATAGACCACATCCATACGCTGCGGCAAGTTATACAGAAGACCGAAGAGTATAACTTGCCATTATGCTTAGCGTTTGTGGACTATGAGAAAGCCTTCGATTCGGTGGAAACATGGGCGGTGCTTGAGTCCCTTCAGCGATGCCATATTGACTATCGGTACATCGAAGTGTTGAAGTGTTTGTATAGTAACGCCACCATGTCGGTCCGAGTGCAGGAGCAGAGTACAAAGGCGATTCCACTGCGAAGAGGCGTAAGGCAGGGAGACGTTATCTCTCCAAAACTGTTTACTGCCGTAATGGAAGACGCCTTCAAGCTCCTGGAATGGCAAGGACTTGGCATTAACATCAACGGCGAATACATCACTCAACTTCGCTTTGCCGACGATATCGTAGTCATGGCAAAGTCGATGGAGGAACTCAGCATGATGCTCGATGACCTCAACCGAGTTTCACAACGAGTGGGCTTGAAAATGAACATGGACAAGACGAAACTATGTCAAATGCCAATGTTGTGCCCATCCCAGTCTCTGTTGGGAACTCGGTACTCGAAGTTGTTGACTCGTACATCTACCTAGGACAAGTAGTCCAATTAGGTAGGTCCAACTTCGAGAAACTACATAATGTCTTTTCGTCCGACATACCTCAGTGCCTCAAGACAAAAGTCTTTAATCAATGTGTGTTACCAGTGATGACTGGATGGCTCCGAAACGTGGTCTTTCACTATCGGCCTCATCTCAAAACTCAAAGTCGCTCAACGAGCTATGGAGAGGGCTATGCTCGGGGTTTCTCTACGTGATCGAATCAGAAATGAGGAGATTCGTAGACGAACTAAAGTCACCGACATAGCCCACCGGATTAGCAAGCTGAAGTGGCAATGGGCAGGCCACATTGCACGTAGAGAAGATGGCCGATGGGGCCGAAAAGTGCTCGAGTGGAGACCACGAACCAGCAAGCGCAGCGTAGGACGTCCACCCACAAGATGGTCAGACGATCTTGTTAAGGTCGCCGGAAGACGCTGGGTGCGGGTCGCTTCCAACCGGTACGTGTGGAGGTCCAAGGGGGAGGCCTATGTTCAGCAGTGGACCTCTTACGGCTGAGATGATGATGATGATGATGATCTTCGTACAAAAAAATAATTTCGAGCCGTGATATAGTGAAACGTTCAGAGCATTAAATAAGCAATATAACCATATGGAAACAACGTAATAGTTCCTATTAAGTATACTTCAGTATTAAGTTCAAAATGTAAACGCATTCAGAGTTCGCAATAGCCGACCAAGTATTATTTCACGGAGTTGAGCTTAAAGCATTAAATAGTTTCAGGCTAATTCTCAAATTAAATGTTGACGTATATTACTAGACTGGAATTGGATTGTTTCGTGCTTACTAGCCTAACGGCGGCCTTCTAGCCTAGTCGGTAGTGACCCTGCCTGGCATTTATTTGTGTGTTTCAAACTCAAACTCAAACATTTATTCAGTAAGTAGGCCACAAGGGCACTTTTACACGTCAAAGTAAAAGTGAGAAAAAAAAATCAAACTACACCGGTTCTAACCCTACACCTCTGACCCGAGAAGAATTATGTCCGGCAAGAAACTCGGCGGGACTTATTTTTTCAAAACAAAATTTATCACGGATATTTGTTCCTGAGTTATGGATGTTTTCTATATATTTAAGTATTTATCAATATATATCGTCGTCTAGTACCCATAACACAAGCCTTATTGAGCTTACTGTGGGACTAGGTTGATTGGTGTAAGATTGTCCCATTCATATTTATTTATTATTATTATTTATTACTAGTTTCTTCTAACGTAGGCTGCTAAACGGTAAGGTAAGGCGCGTTTCTTTAAAGGTGGCCACGAAAAAACCCTCCGAACTTTATCGCTTCGCGCTCAAACCTCGCATCGACCGAGATTTAGTATCGAAAACAAATTGGCTATCAACGGGAGCGTCGAGCGATGTCGCTCGGAGCGATTTTCCGTGATCTTTGTGATGCCCAGGAGGGCATAGCATAGCGTAGCTTATTTCTGTTGTACAGGTGGATTTGGCACGTATCATCCCAGTATAATTTATGACTTCAAAATGTACATACCTGTCACATACCTCTACAGCAGATGTCGCTAACGGGTTCCGATATTAACGTTAGATTGAAATTAAATAAATTCAAACAGAATGTAGGTTCCATTACGAGGTATAAACTCAAATAATGTGGTTGCGAGTAACATCAGAAGTGATCTTGTTGTTTGTTTGTTTATACGTCACCTTGATTGCATTTGGCTGAACAGAACTGCACTAAAGACGCGATTTCAGAACCACAGACAATAAATTAGTTGAAATAACAATCAACTATCCAAACACCGATCAAAAAATACTAGGAATACACAATCAGCCTAATAACATGGCCCCACATCATCATCATTGGCCCTTTCGTCTCTAGCAGACGATTTATGGTGTAATCTTAGGGAGACACCGTCTTTGGTGGCTGAATAAACCGATGCGGCATGACTTGCCGCAGGCCTGACAAGAGAAATTTGCAGCAGTTGGTGCTGAATTGGTTTCATGACGTTTTCTCCTTTTGTCAGCGAGTGTCACGAACCAAGTCTCATCGCAAAACTTACGACCCTCAACAACACGTTTCCGCCACTCCGTCCGTTTCTCTGCAGTTTTCACCCAGTTTCGGTGGTCGATGTGAAAGGCAATCATATCCCTCTTGGTCTTGGCACAGTCTTTAAAACGAAGCAATGGCCGCCCAACGCTTCTTTTTGCATTCGCTACTACACCAAGAAGAACACGGCGTGGAAGTCGAGAGGGTTCCATCCTGTGCACATGCCCTAGCCAACGCAAACGGCCCCACAATACTTAGTACCGCAAAAACGACTCGTGCGGTACGTTCTCTACTGAGTCTTATTACGGTATATGACTGGCCGGTTACATATTTTCACGAGCCATATTTTCAATAAATCTTGTTTTTAATCTGTACCTCCTTTACATTTTGCATTGCTCGAATACTGTAACATGATTGAAGTAAGTAATTGTCATTGTCAATCAGCGTTTAACTCAACTTGAGTGTGTTGCATTGGATTAACATTACGGGCCGAATGATTTTGTACCTATAGTTACATTTTTCATCGTCATTCTGAGCAAAAAGTTATCTAAATATATGTCTTATATTAACTGGATTTACACACTGTATTGTATAAGTACAATTTGTATCTGCCTTGCAGATCTAGCGAGAAAACCTTTACGTAAGATATATGGTTATAGTTTAAGACCCGTACATAGAAAACTACACGCTATTTAACATTAATGATGACATTGTTACCCACATATAAAGATCAGCTTATTATAGCATTTTAAGTACATGTTAAAATTGTATATTGCACTACTCGTATGCTTTTAACTTTTACGTTTATGACTGTAATATTCTTGTTTTATGTGGCAGTTGTTGATGTTTACACGCTCTGGTCATAGGCCAAATTTAATTTGGTCTTATAATATTGGAGGAACAATAGTTACACCTATGTTCATGAATAAATTATCTTGCAAGTTCAACTTCAATAGGTAAAGAGTGGTCCTGAAATAAAGTAGCCGTGTACAATATTGTGTAATTTTTAATTTAGTGCTAATTTTGAAGCAGTGCATAATTTTTGTTTTATTAATCCGTAGATACCATAGGGTAATTGTGCTAGTTTCCCGTCCAGGTCCAGTTTACCGTCCATTTGATTAAACTGCTGCAAATAAATGGGAAACACTTTTTAAGGTCAACAAATTTTATATATATAGTTTATTCTTTAGTAGATTTTTTAAATTTTAGCTATAGGGCGCGGGCGGTTGCTTGTTCGCAAAAAAGCGACCGCCCGCGCCCGCTGCGTGTGTGAAGGTGGTCATATAAAACTACTGAATACAAAAGCGTCGCGGGCCCGCTTGGTCACGCGCCCGCCCGCGCCCGCGCTGTGTGTGAATCAAGCTTTATTGTATCTACAGATTATTTAAATATAAACACTGCTTCTAAATCGGCACAAAGAAAAAGGCACTACTACTTTTTTCCCGGACCACTCTTTATTTCTACCTAGCGGATAAATACGACGGTATTCGCCCGCCTTATGTGTATAATATAATGTATTTTGTGCATATTTTGCCCGCTATACATATTTTGTGCAAAAACATACGGGATATACCTACAATCAAAACCAATATAATGAGTACAAATGTAAGACAAAGTCAGAAACTAATCCTGTTTTCTTAGCTTTAAATCTTTTTAAGTGGTTTACAATTAAATAAATAATGTTTAAAAATAAATTTTGTTAATGTTTGAAAAGACATTTTGTTAACTTTAACGTTTTTATAGATCTCAAGGTCCAATTAATATGTTGCTTGAGTCGAGCACTCGCTTACGCTTGGGTAGCGTTCCTAATAACACATAAGTATGGTTATACACTCCATTTTCAAACAAGGACTTAAGAGCCACAAAATCGCTTGGCACTTAATACGTTCTTAAACTACATTACCTACCGCATGCGTTACCGGTGTGGACATGGTAAACAAACCACTCGGAAACCAAAACGACGTAAGTGTTAAGACGCCTGTATGGAGATACGACGTTTTGGATTAGTGTGGTAAAACAGCAGTGTAGATTGTTTATTGTTTACTAACAAATTGACGTACAGGCTACGAGTATATAGTATAACTAAAGCACGTACATAAAAAAATATACGGCCTCAGTGGGTCAGTAGTAAAAAAAATTAAAAGTAAAAAAACCCGAGTTTTCGGGTATTACCCGGGTTTTTTAGTATGGAAATTGGATTCCCTAGTCAGTGGCGAACGTCGGCGGCGACTAGCGTCGCATCGAAATTCCAAGGGATTTGAGCAGCGTTTAGTGAGGGCACTCCCATATGTCTACCTACATTTGTTTCCTATAGACGCGGACGCCGGACGCGCCGTCAGTCGCCGCGGCTAGACAGGCCACTCAGTTATTACACTTATTACCCTTTAACTTAGAATTTTAATTCTGTTGCATATTGGATAAATATTATACAAATCTGAATATGCACCTTCATATACCTATACTCAGAGAATTGCTAGGTTTTGTATACGAGCGCGACGTTAAGATTCACAAATCAGATTAGTATCATATTTCACGTTTCTGAAAACGTACATTTGTGTATTTTTGGTTTTACAAGAATATTGAATTAGAATACTCGGCATTCGCGCGGAAAAGTGTCTCCCTCGGGGTACACTCGTGTAAAAGATGCACAGAGCACCTCCTACGGACACGCATTGTGTAGCGTTTGCGAAGACACGCGGTTCAAAGTCATATGCATGCGCATACATAGGCTGCTATTTATATATCCGGAAACCGGGATTACAATCTTCTTAAATAGCATATTTGACCTCCATGGTAAAATTTGAACTTTTTTAAGTACTGGCCGGTATATTTTTTCTTTCTTATTAACGCTCGTGTTTTGTTTTTGACGGGTTTTAAATGTCATCTCGCAGCAAGAATGGAACTCACTCGTGAAAATATTCGTGCTATGATTTATTATGATTTTCGGCGTGGTTTAACGCAACAACAGTGCATAGATCAACTAACTTCAACTTTTGGTGATGAAGCCCCATCTAAAACTACTGTGTATCACTGGTTTAGTGAGTTCAATCGTGGACGTAGTATGCTTACGGACGAAGTTAAGGCAGGTCGCCCGAAATCGGTCGTTGTACAACAAAATATCGAGGCTGTGCGAAAACTTATAATGGACGACCGACATGTTACGTACTGCGAGATAGAGGCGACTCTGGGTATTTCTATGACCAGCATTAATAGCATATTACATAATTATTTGGCTGTAAAAAAAATTTGTTCGCGTTGGATACCCCACAACATAACAAAAGAGCAAAAAGATGCTCGCGTCGAATGGTGCAATAAAATGTTAAAAAAATATAACCGTGGTGACTCAAAAGCCGTTTATAACATCTATACAGGTGACGAATCCTGGATCTATGCATACGATCCCGAAACGAAGCAACAATCAACGGTATGGGTGTTTCAAAATGAGCCGAACCCTACGAAAGTTACTCGTGCAAAAAGTACATTGAAACAAATGGTGGCCTGCTTCTTCGGTATTAATGGCCATGTAGCTACAGTGCCACTAGAAAACCGTAGAACGGTTAATTCAGAGTGGCACACGACCATTTGCTTACCGGAAGTACTCGTATTTGAACAAATTCGTAAAACTAACCAGCGACGAAGAATCATTCTTCATCATGAAAATGCCAGCTGTCATACGTCACGCGAAACAACTCTATTTTTGGAGGGTCAAAATGTGGAATTAACGGGTCATCCGCCGTACAGCCCTGACTTGGCACCCAACGATTTTTATTTATTTCCAAATATAAAGAATAAATTACGCGGTCAACGATTTTCGACCGCTGAAGATGCTGTCGACGCATTCAAACAACACGTTATGGAGGTACCTCAGGCGGAGTGGCAGAAGTGCTTTAAAAATTGGTTCACGCGAATGCAAAAGTGCATAGATCATCAAGGGGAATACTTAGAAAAACAATAAAACCATTTTCAGCCGTGTACGTTTGTTTGTTTTTTTGTTTCCGGATATATAAGTAGCAAATTTACTTGTAAAATACTGCGTGTAAGTTATATAAAGTCTAAGAAGCTCAGAAACTCATCGAGCCACTATTTGAACCCACTGTCTCGGCTTTGGAAGTAGTTCGGCTTAGATATCGCTAAAATATTGGTGTTCAAATTCTGTTAAATAAATTAAATGAAAATACTAATACTACTATACTTTCCATGTGGTTGTAAAATAAATAATTAAGGCACAATTAGATAAAAATAAACTTAGCAACTAAAATCCATTATTACGATTTAGATTCATATTCATTTCAACCTTCATTATTCTTGTACGTCTGATAAACCATTTATAAAATGCAAAAGCGATAGAGATGGAAATAGTCATTCGTAGAACTTCGATGTTGGCGGTAGCGTTGAAGGTAATAAATGAGAACTTCAGAGCTCAGTGAAAATCATTCTGTGAGCGCATATTAAACAATTACAGGATCGTCATTTGTGATGAACGGTACTGCGCGACTCGCTTTGTCTAATATGTAGGTAATCCTTGATTTGCGAGTATTTTATATAGCATTGCCACTGTCAGCATTTTCGCAGCAATTCTTCAACTTGTCACTTAACTAAATCACGCAAGCGGGTAGTTTGAAAAGACTAAGCGTGGATAACTGCTAACTGGTTTTCACAGTGTCACTTACGGTTGTTTTGCATGTTAGAAATGTGTCACTGAAGTGAACGGTCGCGCTTTCAAATAAAAATTGTAGACTAGTGCCATAGAGACATAGCTGCTTTATGCGGTAGTGTTACATGTTCCATCTAGAAGGTAAGTAATCTGTGAAATGCGAGTATTTTATAGAGCGTTGCTACAGTCGGAATAGTAGCAATTCTTCAACTTGTCACATAACTAAATCACGCACACGAGTAGTTCCAGAAGACCGAGCTTGCAAAGCAGAGGTAGAGTCCAGTTACGCTAAGTTTACATTTACTTGGCAGTGATAAGATAACGTAAGCGCCTTTCGAGAAATGGAGCTTTATCATGCAGACTGTCACATATCTGACATTTCCCCACGATAGCCTATTATATAAATTATTCATCATCATCATATCAGCCGAAAGACGTCCACTGCTGAACATAGGCCTCCCCCAAAGAGTGCCACAATGACCGGCACGCGGCGCGGCGGGTAGCGGTAAATTATTATGATAAGTTTATTGCAACATTACAATGATAAAAAAAATCATAAGTTGATGCAGGACCTACAATTTAGGCCACAACATAAACCAAACCACCTATTGAATTTAGTATGAATTTAAAGTTTTTATAAGTTTTTGATAGGTTAGGTAAGGTGGGGTAGAAGGAGCATTGTGGTAAAATAAGCACTTGTATGCATATTACTGTTTTACTTCCCAGTATAAAATTAACTATGTTTCCCTTACTCCATCTGGCATTAGTTTTGTAATGCTGGTAATTCCCACTAACACTGAATATGCGCTCCCTTTTTATATCCTCCTTAAACGAAATCTGAATATATGTATCTAGGGTTTGCAATATCCGTCAATTTTTAATATTCGGATAATTTGAATAGCAAAATTTTTTTTATCCGAATATTCGGATATTTCGGATAATTTCGGATAAATACGGGCTGATTAATGAAACAAAATATTTATTCTAAATGAGAAATGAAATGAAATGAAAAATATTTATTTGATGCAAAGCGAACAGAAACATAACATGAAATATACAAATAATTATAATTTACACCAAAATGGTTGTCACTCAGCACGAGTCATGGCAGTGTAGCCACAACGCTGATTTTCAGGGCAACCAGAACTTAAAACTATACTTAATCTAACTAGTGACAACAATATTTCCAGATGAAATTCATGTCACTACTGGCAACCCCACTTGACCGGTTTTGAAAATTTAAGTTTAAAAAATCAAATAAAAAATAAAAAAGCCAGAGGAAAAATTACAATTACTAACAACAATAATTTGTTATTGTAAAAAATGGCGGTAGTCGAAATAATAGTGCCGAGACTTTTTAAATAACTGACACATACAGATGGAATAAGTAATTAGTAATCCACGACAGAGAAAATTACATTCTAAATACTAAAGAAATAAATGATATAATTCGAAATATAAAGCGATACAAGAACCGAGTAATTTCTTTCAAGATATCAATAACTTAAAAAAATCTTAGAGGATATTTTTAACAGCATTAAATTATTAGAAAGGAAATAAACACACAATCAACAATAATTATACAAAGATGACGTTTAAAACATAACAAATGCACGAAATCTGAATAGAAACAATTATTAAATGTCTATTTATCAAAATAAAACCGAGACCGTACATAGACGTAATATAATCATAACAAAATAGTGCAATAAAAAAAATTCGTGATTCGAACTTCAAATAAACAAATAACTTCTTTGAGGATATTAAAAAAATAAAAGATACTTGTCTTATTAACAATTTTTGATATTTTTTAAAGATGTTTTTATTACACAATAAAAAGGAAACAAACAAAATAATCAACGAAAAATATATTTATAGAATCGTGTAAGGCTAGAACAATTAAGATATAAATATTACGTAAAAATTAAATACGAAAACAATCAGCTTTTTATAATTTTTACAATCAAACGAGACTAGCTACGATAGGAACGTTTGTACTGCTATTTGATAAGCCAGTATCTAGAGTAGTGTTGTATTGTATCTCAGAAGATCGCATGCGAAACATTTTATTGTGTTATTACTTATTGGTCTTCGTCTTTCTCTGCCTGGTAACAAGATCTACGAAAACTTAATGCATCTAATGAGTCTTGCTGCATTCTAGACCGTAATTGACCGTTTTGAAATATATTTTGTCAGCCGGTTGTCAAAATTGGTTCGGGTAACTTCGAAATAACGTAATAAACGTGATTTTATACACTGTCTATGCGTTGTATAAAATATCCGTTTTATTCGGATATTCAAAGTTGAAGTATCCGAATATTTTCGGATACTATTTTTAGCGGATATTCGGATAATTTGAATATCCGAATATTCGGATTGCAAACCCTATATGTATCTAAAGTCCTTAACCCATCCTAGATATTCTATCATTCAGAATAAATGACATGTAATGGTCAATTTATTTAGCAGTAAAAGCTTAGAGTGAAACATTTCAGAGGAGCCATTTTTTTCCGGGACCACTGCATATCCTTTCATTTCAATGGAATCCGTGGCTACGCCTCGTTTATACGGGCAAGCTTACTTGCATGGTTACTTATTAGTGCTTGTAAAACTTACAAAGGTGAAAGTGAAACATTTAACAGAAGCCATTTTTTGCCGGGACTAGCTTTCCACTGCATATCCTTTCATTTCAACGGAATCCGTGGCCACGCCCCGTATACACAGGCAAGCTTACTTGCATAGTTACTTATTAGTGCTTGTAAATCTTACAAAGCTTGAAGTGAAACATTTGACACAAGCCATTTTTCGCCGGGACCAGCTTTCCACTGCATATCCTTTCATTTCAACGGAATCCGGTCCACGCCTCGTTTACACGGGCAAACTTGGAAGTCTTGGATAAAAAGGAAAGATATCAGACATTTTAACAAACTAGTGCTAATGCCGATTCCTAGCATTTGGTTTCCAAAAATGAGCCAAGTGATTCCTTTACCATGAAAGACTCAGAGAACAAGGTTGTTGTTATTTGTTTCACTCGGCTTAACACTCAACTGGTCCCGTTTGTTCCAGTCGAGTGGAACTAAACAGTACCCATGTAAAGGCAGCACCACATTCCGAGGGATTTCCACGCCGCACTTCTTAATGGTGTCGCCGTGTGTGGTGTCTTCCTAACATATTGAATCTTCATCCAATATAAGCATTTGATAAAACGAAGTGAAACACCGCACCGGTAGCTAGGCACTTCCTCCTGTATCCCAAGGACCGATGAGAGACACTCTTAAAAATGAGTGATTAGATACGCCAATTTCTAGGTTTAGATGTCCCGAAACATATATAAATCTCTATTATGTGTTTCCTTTTTGTAACAGAAATGTCTAAATGACGGATAGAGACTAATTATTGTCAACAGCATTTCAAGACAGACGTTTATGAATAACGCCAAAAGAAGAGGCGGAAAGTGTTAAATAGTTTCAAGTCAAGTGGAACTAAACTGTACCCATGTAAAGGCAGCACATTCCGAGGGATTTCCACGCCGCCACTTCTTAATGGTGTCCCGTGCGGGTGCCTTCCTAACATATTGAATCTTCATCTAATATAAACCCTTTGATAAAACGAGGTGAAACACCGGTACCTACCTGACTATCTAAGGCACTTTTCCTCCTGGATCGCAAGGACTGATGATACACACTCTTAAAAGCGAGTGATTAGATACGCCAAATTCTAGGTTTAGTTAGATTTCTAGAAACTTACATCTCTATTATTTGTTTCCTTTTTGTAATAGAAACGTCTAAATGACGGATAGAAACAAATGATTATCAACGGCATTTCAAGACAGACGTTTATGAATAACGCCAAAAGAAGAGGCGGTGTTGAATATAGTTTCAAGTCTAGTGGAACTAAACAGTACCCGTGTAAAGGCAGCACCACATTCCGAGGGATTTCCACACCGCCACTTCTTAATGGTGTCGCCGTGCGGGTGCCTTCCTAACATATTGAATCTTCATCTAATATACCCTTTGATAAAACGAGGGGAAACATGTACGGTTACCTGGAGTTTTTATGGATTCAGTTGCCGAATTTACTACATTTAACGGAATTTTTTGTTGTTGTATCCGTCTGTCCGTGGGTATGTTTTATTAAGGGGTAATAAACCTTCGTTTTTAGATTTTCGAATCCGAAATAGCAATTAAGGTGACGGATACGCAAGCACGTAAAATTGAGGTATTTTTGAGCAAGTTTTCTGATGAAATCAAAGCACTTGGACGCGTGAATGTAGCATGATCTGAAGGGATATATAGTCAGGTTTCATGTGAAGATAATGGTTTTCTCCTGTATATCATAATTATTAATTAGGTGTATGGAAGAGTGATAGAGAGAGGTGACTACGATACGCCAATACGGAGCGTTAACGATTGGCACGTTGGCTACGCACCCAGGGGTGTCACATGTGCGTTGCTGACCCTTTAAAATCCTGTGCGCTCCTTTTGAAGAACACTATAATGTAATCCCTTAACCAAAATAACTACATAAGTGAAAATAAGTTCAACGACCTAATAGTTAACATCCTCCTAGCATATTGCATGTAAACGATAAACATACTTATTGTTGTGAAATAATACCTATTTTCTAGGACATTTCGATAGAGAAAACGTCATTACGGAACCCAACTAACCAGAAAATCAGCGGTAGGTCTGCACCTGCCACATTGTTCCTCATTCGAATGATAATCAACACTCCTATTCAAAACGCCATAACTGCAACTCAAATATATGATGCTTCCGACCTATCGGTCTTGAGAACGGTTAGATATATTAAGGGTTAGTAGGTTAGGTTGTAAGTATCGTTAGAATGTGGAGGGGATACGACCGTTTAGTTTAGAGATGTAAACGAAAGCGCATCAGTTGTTAAACGCTAAATAGTCGCATTTGGGATAGTAAATAACTTTTGCGCAGTAGGTATGAACGATGTTCACGATAACAATGACTTTTCTGTCATTAAGTTCAAAAAAGGTACAAAATTGACAAATCGAGTGAATTTTGTGCATGTTAATTGATGAAAGCAAGTCACGTGATAGCGTGGATGATGTACTTTTTGATTCATGTTAGCGTTCGGAGTAGCGGTGGCAAAATTCACACGGAGGGAAATGGAGTCGCCTAAGTATGTTTATGATTAATCGAATAACGATTAAATGATTAATTTTGCATAATACTGCCTATAAGTATCTTGCGAACATTACCTATAGGTACCTAAGTTTCTGAAATGGTAATATTATTTTTTTATCAAAATATCATTTACATTTTTTTTTAATAAATGTATTAGATTAAGAAGTAAAACCTGCCATATTTTTTTTTCTACGCCATTGAACTACAATTGGTGACTGGAATTAAGTGTTATCTGACAAAAACAGGAGATAGAAGACTTGGTGTCTGAAGTGTCAGAACCAAATATTATCACAATTATCAAAGAGTCCAGCAAGATTGCGCTGGCTTGGATATCTCGAGAGGGTGACAGCTGATTTAACAGCCCACAGGGCCTTCGTGAGGCCGTCTCCTTAAGTATCTTTCGAGTAGGGAGTGCAAATCGGTTGTCAACCGACTTCAAGATTTCGAAGGAGGAGGTTATCAATTCGTCGCGATCTTTGTTTTTGCTATTTTTTTTTTTTATGTATGTTCACCGATTATTCGGAGACGGCTGGACCGATTTGGAAAATTCTTTTTTTTGTTTGAAAGAGTATACTTCACAGTTGGTCCCATTGTAACCAGGTCAGGATCTGATGATGGGATCCTAGAGAAATCGAGGGAACTCTTCAACTATTATAGGCACCCTATAGTGATTTGAGTATTTTTTACAGCAGCTCGAGCATTTGCTTTTGGAGAGGTGGATGCTAAGTGAAGTCGGTTCTTCATTGTTTAAAATTATTTTTAGTTTGAAAATAACCGGTTGTTGTACTAAGAATAACCGATCTCCCTGCTTTCATACATTTCGGGTCGCTAAGCTAGTGGAGTGTTATAAGGCCATACTTATACAGAGTGTCACAAAAATACTGGTAATCCGTTTAAGGGCTTAATTGGTATCGTATTGCGACTAAGAGAAAGCAAAAGAAACATTTTTTGACAAAAAAAAAAAAATATTTACTATGGATGGGTTATACTCTAACAAAATGAGCAGAAAAATACTTCCGGAGTTATTTCATGACCTAGCAACGATTGTGTTATGTTTATCTATTTTGACAATCATTACATCTTTGCCACACTCATTGTTAGAAAATTACAGTTTGTCTCTTTCTCATGCGGGTGGCGGGAGCTCATTGGCACGTCCGCATCTCAGGGCCGGTGCGCGACTAGCGTCAATTGTTTGAAATCACTCATTTTAAGTGCTTCACTTTTGGAGCGTGCATAACCCATCTGTCATTATTATATATCACAGCTTGGGGTACGTGGTCCCAGCCGGCCAACCCGCCATACAAAAACCAATTTTTTAATTTCACCAAAAAAAATATTTTCTTGGTTTTTAATAATTAGAATAGGATACCAAATATGCCCTTAAAAGTATTACCAGCATTTTTGTTACACCTTATATGTTACCTCATTTACGTATAAACGACGAGTCATTCAATAACGTACACGCTAGTTTCTATAAACGGAATCCGAGTGTGGGAGTTCACTCAATCAGACAAGTCATATTCTCGAATGTCTTGGCGAAAAACTGCATAAAAGCACAGACATGTTGCTTTATAGACACCACGTGTGTTGTGTGTGACAGGAATGTAAACCAAGCGCATCGGTTTATAATAAAATCTACTAGTAAACCTTAGGTTAGGGACAGAAATATCTGAATTGGTTGATTGTACAGAAAATCAGGAGAAAAGAGAACCCTAAGAAGAAAACTCACTGTCTTTAGAAAATAAACAATATGGTTAAATATAAATACCATAGTTGGTATACATTTATCGAGTGATTCTCCGAGTCCACAAACACTTGTTTACCAATAAAGAATTTAAAAAGATGATTGAACAACTCCAAACGTTCACTAAAAGCTTTCTAATTCCCTTCATGTATTACGGCTGCAAACCACGATAAATCATAGACAATCAACCACAGCAACGTGACAGGCGTCTAAACGCCCATTCTATTTGTACATTTATATTGAGGAAACTATAAAAATCTGGATAATCGTAAAAGCGTTGTTGGGTGCGCGCCAATCCTTGCCGACAATGCCGAGTATTCCGCTTTGGTGCGCGAGCGCTCACTCGACTTCACTCGAGATATAAAGCTCCAATTAGACGAGAGCCAGGATTTCTTACTGCTTTTGATCGATCGATTAAATTTGAATGAATGAATGCAAGATTTATTCATGACAATTACATGAAACATAATAAACAATAACATATACAACCCGAAACATTAATTGCCACGAAATGGTCGCAACTCAGCGTTAAATGCCGGCAGGGCCAGCGCTGGTCTTCCGTTGCAACCATTTGACGACACGGCGCATTGACGCCACGCAATTTATTGTGCCAGTCAGCAGATGAAGTACCTAAGCGGGTGAGGTGTTCAAAATGACCTTCACACGCTCTTATAATCTTAACAATAAAGTAGTGTCAAGTTCATATTGAACACCTCACCCGCTTCGCAAATTCTGCTACTGACTGTATATCAGGACGCTGCAATGGAATAAAATTGCATTCAAGTTCTGGGTTCTGGCCCCGTCTAATTGGGGCTTAAGGATAACTTGCGTTACATGACGTTGAGGTCTGTAAAGGCCACCAGATACTGTCACTAATAATGGTCATCTTTCTCATCCTTCACATACCTACATAGAAAAGGACGGGTAGAGAAATAATATCATTATTACTGACAGGGTCTGGTAGCCTAAATAATTGGCTTAAGAGTTGAGTCATAATGATTTTATGTCTCGTCTCAAGTTTTGATACTCGTAAAATTATAAGCATTAACTCAATATGAAAAGCCGAAATAGTTGTTAAAAACGGAGGTTTTAGAAGAAAATAAATTAAGTAAGAAAGAAAAGAAGTACTAAAATTGTGGATCGGGAAGTTGGGTGTTCAAGTAAACACTGTGAATGCTGATTAAATACTATTCTGGCAGGCTGGCAGGGTCGCCATGTGGAATAGGAAGTTAGGTGTTTAAGTCAACAATATGAATGCTGATTAAAAACTATTCTGGCAGGCTGGCAGGGTCGCCATGTGCACTATTTACTATTCACTTCGAAAAAAAATGTATGAAAGGATAAATGAAACGGAACAAAAGCTTAAAATGTATAAACTTTAAGGTATTGTTACCTCAACTTAGTTATGATAGACACCATATTTTCTATTAATTAAACTACTAGAGCGCATCTATATTGGTTTGCCTGACCTTTGGTCTCGTTAAGTGACAAGAATCACAGACAAGAATAATTCGATAAACGCGAAGCAAGACGAACTAAACGATGGTAAATCGGGCGTTCATTCGATGTACATTACTGTGCGTAGGGAAAACTACTGAATACGATCCGATTAAGTCAAATCAAGCATATACAGCCGTGTCATAGGGAGTATGCGTTCTCAAATCGGCAAAATATCGCATTAAAGATAAGGTGGGCGTAGAAGTATTAGGAAGATGTTAAGCGTTTGATAAACTTCTATTCGATTATATATTCAATGAATTTTAATAAGATAAGGCAAGTTTTCAAACCGAGACAAAATAATTGGTTTAATCGTGCACTTGTTTGAAGTACTTATTCGTAGACATGTTCAATATTTAGTAATAGCGTTTGCATTTCCTTCGTTTTCAATGATACTCCAACCTCATTATTTGTAGCCTCACGCTTCCGCGCTTTTGTTAACTTTTCTATCCAAACTTTTTGATATTCGCATATTGCTCACAGCTCGACTCCACTTATTAAAAATAAAATTATGGTTTCTTCTACACATTCTCAAAAAATTACAAAATATTGTGTATCATTCATTACTTTTATTTTAACATTTTCGGATGACAAAAAAAAATCGCGTAAACTAGTCATTTGATACCCTTGTAACAAGTAGTCTAGTGAACTTTTTTCATTAAACGATAACCATTAGCATTTTACGTTTTTATATTTATGTCATCCAGATGTTTCAGGTCGTTCGACCTATATTTAACATGAATGAAAGTCATTAAACCACTATGAAAAAACAGATAACACTTTTGCAATGTATAAGTTAAGAAATAATAGTATGTATGATAATATTGTCTTCGGTTGCCGCGATAGTTATTCATGAAATAAAACAATTAAAAACGGATTTTATCGCGTGTATTGAGTTTAAATTATGTATGATAATATGTATGTAAAAGTATGTATGATATCAAAAATAAGAACAAGAGAATCAAGACACTTTAGATTCCATGAAAAAATTTGTAAGTCCACAAAGAGGTTATTATTTTTAATTTTTCGGTGCTTTTTTTTCAATGTGCAAGCAAAAGTTTCATAGCTTACCTATTTCATTATTATTTAACCCTTTTACGGGCAATACTGAAACAAATCCTCAATTCAAGCCTCATCGTCTGTCTATAATCCTAAAAATTCTGTTCAAGAAAAAATACAAAAAAGATGATGTTACAGGTGGTCTTTTTTCAGACCGTTGTCCTATAAAGGGAACAAGAATTCGTATTACCCACCTATTTGTAATTATTTTTGCTACAGTATCAAAATAAGAATTACCACAGAACTATAACAAACCTCCATGAAATAAGACAATGATAATCAAACTTTAGTTTGCTTTAAAGAAACCCGGTAATAGACGCAATAGTCATTAAACGATGCTATTATTATCCTAACTAAGCCCGCCAGATGTCGGTAGTTTTAATTCCTCGGTTTATTGCGTGTTCCAACTGGCGTTGGAACAAGCGACAGGCTACAAGCTACAGTTATTGTGTCGTATTAATTTGAGGCGTGGTCACTGGGCTTTTTTTACACGTGTAGACTAATGAGATTCACTGGAGGACAAATGTTCAATTGGGCTTACATTATTACTATATTAGATAAGAGCTCAGACCGAACCGGAACGTATTTTTGCGCATTATTAAATTACCTTGAAGAATGCTTCCAAAATTTTATTTACGGCCGTAGAATTACAGTTTTAAATATAAATAATAATTACCTTATAGTATTTTACTTTTTGTTTGTTACCGTTTAAACAATAATCTGGATATTAAGATACTTAAATCAATTTATAATGAGGATACACATATTGAAAAGCCAACACAGTCTAAGAAAATCGTGCTTAATTCTCCTTTTTTTAAATTAGAAGTCGTAATATTATGGTTAGTTTAAGTTAGGTTTGAAATACAATTTCTAAATCGCGCTATTAAACACAAAATATTTTACAACTCCCAATAAATTTTAAAATATTTTAAATTGTAACATTACTATTATATATAAATACATATACTAGTAGTATTACTATCGATATCCTAGGTAAATGCCTAGATAATAACTTCAGGGAATATTACGAAATCAGACTGCCAACTGACATTGCTATAGCATCTCGCAACGTTCAGTAGTCACGGATACACGATACATTAGTACCCAAGTGAATCCAAGGCTTTAAGCTCAAATAAAACAATGCAAAGTTTACAATTTAATAGAAGCCCGGTTTACATATTTAGCGAACTATTTTGCAAGCTTATTACAGCCCGGCATGCGAAGGTAAAGAACCAGTGGCGAATTTATGGAAATTGTGTCGCTACAAGTAGTGCAAAGTTATGTAACTAAATGCAAATTAACTTTATTTCTACTCGATACAGAAATATAAAACTAAAGATTATTCATGAAAGATGAAAATACTGTATTTACCAATCGTTTATCGAATTAGAAATAAAAACAAAAATATAACAACGAGCAACTTTATAAAGAAGGTGCAGACTCAACCAAGATCCACTGAAAATATGTTTTTGTTGTTGTTGTTGATCCTAGGGCACCCCGGAGGTGCATAGGGCCTCCACAAGATCCTTCCACGCCTTTCTATCCTGAGCAACCGTTTTGGCCTCTCTCCAGCTCAGTCCTATGGCTCGCAGCTCGCTCTCAATACTCCGCCGCCAAGTGTGCACGGGGCGTCCGTCGGCTCGCTTTTTATCTTTAGAAAAATGAAAATATGGCTCGTGAAATTTGTAACCTGCCAGTCTTATACCGTAACAAGACTGTAAGAGGAACTGCTGCACGAGTCGTTCTGGCGACAGTATTGTGGGGGCATGTTTTGGGCTGATTGTGTATTCCTAGAATTATTGATCGGTAACCTTTACGTGAAGCTTTACGTGATCTACCTAGGCATATGTCTGTGGTTTCTCAGATGATTACTCCGATAACTCACACAAAATTTCTCCACACATTTCTGTACCAACCACAATTAAAGAACACATAATCGTTAAATGCGTGGAATTAGTACCTAATACACCCCCTTTTACCTCCTTAACGGATGATTTCCTACCCCAGAAATCGAACAATCTCTATACCAAATTTCATCTAGATCGGTTCCGTGGTTATCCATTCCTCATACATACTTATCCTTCGCCTCCTTAAAGGATGACTTCTGAAATAAAGTAAGGTATAATTCATAATTGAGTGTTTGACAGCAGCAATACAAAGCGGTTGTCAAATGTTTGTCAAATTACTCCACTGAATTATGAATTCTACCTTATATGTGCTATGTCCTTCCCCGGGGTTGAAACTATCTTTTTACCAAATTTCGTCATAATAGATTCAGGTTTAAGCGTGAAGAGGTAACAGACAGACATACAGACACACTTTCACATTTATAATATTAGTATGGATGGATAGGATAGTATGAATTTTTAACTATGACTATGGTGTTAACATACGGTTTGGTGCAACCAGCCCTAACGCAGTTCGTTAATTAATGGTCGCGAAAAATGATCTGAATAACAAAAGACAGCCGTTAGCAGGGCTGCCAACGTTATTAACGTTTACGAATAGTCGACGCATAGTCGAAGCATTTTTATTGGGTAAACGCCACCTGTTGCTTGTTGTTTTGGTAGTCGAATAGATGTCGCTACTATAGAAAATACGTTTTATGCAGTCTATATGAGGGTATCAGAACATCATTTAGACAACTTCATTGTTTTTTTATTTATTAATCTAGCAGGGTAGGTACCAGTGGCGAGGTGTCAGTCAATAGGACTCGATTTTCACCGGCTTATTTCAAATAGTTGAGGGTTATCTACTGCACTAGTGCACATGAATAAAGGTAAACCAAATTAACTTCAGCGTTTCTTGCCTTGTTGATTCTCATGCCTTTGTTACCTATAGTATAGTGGTTATAGTTAACATTAGGAAACAAAAGAATCGCAACACTGTTCTAATAGAAAATGGGTCATTTTTCTTGAAATTATTAGTAACTATAGTAAATTTTAATAAGAAACTACGACGTACAATTGTAAAATTGTACGTCGTAGTTTCTGACTCGTTTACGAAACAAGATGGCCGCTCTCTAATGAAAGGTTACGGGGCTCCCACGGAATAAACACCCATTTGCTAGAAAACTGTTTTTCCATCGTCGGCAATTAACTGACCAGCCGTGAGTCTTATTGGATAGGCATAAGGACTACAAAATATTAGTGTTTTGGTGTTTGTTTATTTTTTTGAACCCATATGTTGGGGTTTACTAAAATTGCTTGTATGTAACATTTGGTAAAGGAATTATTTTTGTCATTAGTCACTGCGATTATTTTTAGTTTGATATTGGTAAATCGTTGTAATACTTTTGACTTAAATAGCCTGTTTTAATTATAAGTGTATTAGTTTTATTTATCGGTATAACGGCTAAAATCACGTTAGGTACTTGTCGCAGATAGCTTAAAATTGCCATTGTTTGTGTATAACTAGATCTAAGGCAATCATTTTCTCGGTTTATACCAATTTGTTTGTGTTAATAACGTGTATAAATATTGTGTTTCTATGTCTAGTTGCTAAGTCTTATCTGTGTCTAATTTTATTGATATCATGTCATAATACGCAAAATGTCTAGATTATAAGAATTTTGTACTAATTTACGAAGAAATGTCCTATATAAATATCAATTTTAACCCTCCTACAAACATGTAATACTGTAAGCTTATTAGCCAATAAATGTCTCACATACACGGCACATACCAGCCACTAGTACGAGCACGCTAAAAAACCCATAAAAGAGGCCAGCACTCGTACTCGTTGCTCACTTCAACCTCACTTCTACAACAACTCCCAGCGGGGAAACACCTGCAACTACACTGCTCAAATGTTTTACAATTTTAAATAAGCGTTATTATTCATCTCCCTACATGACCTGGTAAATGGTACAGCGGGTCAGCGCTGCTTGGTTCAACGTGGTAATCCGGTCTGCACACAACAGCTGGTCCTTCGAGCTCCGGATATCAGAAAACTGCGGCCAATTGAAGAAAGAAACAAGTACGCGCTGAGCTGGATTAATTTCGCTCAGAATCTTCATACGGTGTCCGGCCTAACCGCTGATACACCTGCCCGCTTTCGCGGAAGAGCCCTGTGCTATTTACCAGCTTGCTGGACGGACCGCTCGTGTAGAGGCCATACTCCACGTTCGTGTCCTGGCAACTTTCGTTGCAACGTCACATGGTTGACGTCTTCACACTGCTTTCGGACGCTCTGGCACTTGCACTTAGCCTTTGCGCGAGATTCAGTGCATCAGGGATTAACGCCCACGAGTAAGTAAAGTGAACGTAGGGCCGCTTTCACTGCACTAGGCAGTGTCAGCCATTAGGTTTTAGGTAGGTAAGGTTAGGGAACCCCACGTGCGTCAAGAAGCAAGAAGAAAGAAGAAGATGTCCGATCATACGCTCAAGATGTCTCTTCGCTCACACAAGGGACAACCCTCCAGAGCCGTTACCCCGCCGTCTGGTGAAACAACCTCCGGCGATACCAATACATGGGACAAAGGCACCACCAGCACTCTTGGCGATGGTCCTAGTGTCGAACCGCGTCTACAGCCGCCGCCGGCAATAGCGCCGGCGCCCGCTTATTCCGAAATATCGGAAGACGAGGCGGAGAAGACGTTAGTTAAAAGTCCACCGGGGACATCGTGTAAACCTAACACGTCCGCCGGGGAAAAAGACCGCTTTTCTCAGTGCGGCGACCGCGGTAGTAAAAAAGTGCGCGAAAATCGAAGTGTGTATAGTGAAAAGTGCGACGAAAAGTTAGCTCTGTTGCTAGCGGAACTCGAGGTTCATAAAGCCGCCCTCGCCGTTGCTAATAAAGAGACGGAAACTGCCAAGTTAAGGCTACAGATTGCCCAGCATGAGGCGCAATCTGTTAGCGGTAAGTCCGAACCTCTTGTCGAAAAAGACGAGCAACGCGTGAGGAATTGGGTAGAACGACAGTCCCAGCTAGATCAGAGCAATTACGTAACTAAAAATGAAGCGTCCGCGTTACACACAATACGTAATTTCGCCTCTAGCGCGCCGGCGCCCAGCGCCCCCGCGCCCCGCGAGCCGCATATGAGTACTCATCGCCCGCCGCGAGATGTGTCTAGTCAGTATGCGCCCATTATGCATAGGCCACCCGAATTACCCGCTTTCGACGGTAATATCACAGAATGGATCGCATTCCGTGCCGAATTTAACGATACCGCGCCCATGTTTAGTTACGTAAATAACGTCAGTCGAATTAGGCGCGCGTTGAAAGGTGAAGCGCGTACCGCGGTGAAATCCATAATGTATACCGTCCAGGATCCATACGAGATAATGGAGGCCTTAGAGAGGCAGTTCGGGGACCCTGAAGAGATCGTGTTGACTGAGCTACATAATGTTAAACGCATGCCGCGCCTAGCCGAAGATAACAGTAATATCGTGTCTTTTGCCGCGCACGTCGCAAATGCAGTAGCGACAATAAAATCATTAAAGCAAGAAAAATACTTGTACGCGCCAGAGCTAGTCAACAAGATCGTCGATAAGTTGAACCTTATTGTTAGGTACGAATGGGGCAAGTTCAAACAAGCTAATTTGAACTCGCCCGATTTAGTCGCGATATCAGAATTTCTGCTAGAAATTAGTTCCGCGGCTAAAAGAACGAGTCGTCATCGAGGTCCGAAGCCGAAAAATGCCGTGAACACGGTTTCCTTTGAGCTGGACAATAGGTCAGGGCGTCATACCGCCCCCACCCGTACTCCCGCCCCCGTGTTCTCCCGCGACTATTCGAGCGACTCCAACGACAGCTACCAGAGCACTCGCCCGCGAAATAGAGTAGATAGAGCTCACACGGGGGAGTATAGGTCGCCGACGGTAGCTCAAACGAAGCCCCGCGAGGCTAAAAGGCCCGCGTATACGGGGACCAAGCCCAAACAACATTCGGTACCAGCACGATTTACGTCACGTGATAAGTGTTTAATATGTCATAATCATGAACACAAAGTGGAAGCGTGTACTAAATTTTTGAATGCATCGGTATCCGAACGTTGGGATTGGGCGAAAAACGAAAAGCTGTGCTATAAATGTCTAGGCGCGGCGCACCGTGGTCGCTTCAAATGCAGGTATGTGGCTTGCGGAGTGCAACAGTGCGAAGCCGGGCATCACAGGTTACTACACGGTTTGAACGCATCTAAAGCGCCCGTGGAAGACAAAAAAGTCAGTAACGTTCACGCGATTAGAATAGCGCCCACGTTTTTGAAAATGATGCCCGTAGAGGTTACGGGCCCACTAGGTACTACGCAAGCCTTAGCCCTGTTAGATGAAGGGGCGGCCCTTAGTTTGATTTCACACGAAACAGCCGATCGTATAATGCCCCGAGAGCGGGGAGAAACGCTCGACATAGAAGGTATAGGTGGGAGCGTGAGCGATCCGGACTCTTGTAACGTGCGATTCGCAATCCGCGGCTTTTGCAGTAGGCATCTAGAAATGATGGAAGCGCTTACCATCAATCGATTGAACGTAGGAGCGCAAGGCGTCTCCAAAAACATAGTCGCGCAGTGCGACCATTTAGCCGACATAGCCGAGGAGCTGTGTTACGATTCTGCCGCGCCTTCAATAATTATAGGTCAAGATAATTGGCATTTGATAGTGACGCGCCAAATTATCAGCGGTAAATCGCACCTCCCGGTAGCTAGTTTGACGCGGCTAGGATGGTCACTGCACGGACCGCATAGGTCATCGGAGGCAACCGTAGCGTTTGTAGGCCACATGGGGCCACAAACGGCCGACGATGAAGCTTTAGCTCTCATGAAGGAACATTTCGATATCGAGTCACTAGGGGTAGTTAAAAAGTTACCTCGGGCCGATCTCGATCAAAGAGCAATAGATTTACTAGAAGCGACATGTGAAAAAATCCCCGGGGAAGATAGGTTCCGAGCGGGTTTGTTATGGCGTACCGATAACGAAGAATTGCCAAATAATAAAGCGCACGCGTTACGGCGGCTGTACAGCCTGGAAAATAAGTTAGATCGCGACCCTATTCTGAAAATCGAGTATACTAAGCACATAAATAACCTGTTAGACAAAGGTTACGCGGAAAAAGTAGACTCGCCGCCCCCGCAGGACGCGCCTAGGGCATGGTACTTGGCGCATTTCGCAACGTTTCATCCGCAGCGCGGAAAAATGCGCGTAGTTTGGGACGCAGCCGCTACCGCGTATGGTAGGTCGCTAAATAGTGCTCTTCTAGCGGGTCCTGATCTGTTAGAATCCTTATTCGGCGTGTTAGTCCGTTTTAGGGAAGGCAGGACCGCGGTAATAGCCGACATTAAAGAAATGTTCCTGCAGATAGAGATTGTAGAACGCGATCGAGATTCGTTACGTTTTGTTTGGCGGGGGGAGGACCGCTCAGCCTCACCGCAAGAATATAGGATGAAAAGACTGATATTCGGGTCCGCGGCTTCGCCGACGACGGCATTGTACGTCAAAAACAAAAAGGCATACGAACATGCGAAAGAATTTCCGATCGCCGCTGAGAAAACTATAAAAAGCACGTATATGGACGACTTAGTCGTAGCTTTTGACCAGTGTGAGAGCGACGTTAGGCGCATAGTAAACGAAATTTACGCGCTTAATTTACGCGCGTCGTTCGAGCTCCGCGGGTTCGCCTCTAACAACCCAAACGTAATTTCTGACGTAGTTCCTAGCAAAGAGGATACGTCCCTCATCGGGGGAGGCGAAAGCGAGCGCACATTAGGCTTAAAATGGAACCATAGACGCGACACGTTAGGGTTTAACGTAAATTTACGCAACACGCCCGAAGACGTGCTCAACGGTACGAAATTACCCACTAAACGACAGGTGACGAGTAGCGCGATGTCGATATTCGATCCCATAGGCTACGTAAGCCCGATCTCTGTCTTAGGGAAGGCATTGATGCAGGAAGTCTGGCGTACAGGGATAGGCTGGGATACCGTTATACCCACCTCGCTCGCACCCGCGTGGAATTCATTCGTGAGTAATATTCAGCAACTTAGGGAGTTAGAAATACCGCGATACGTACCCGCGAGAAATAGAGAGGCCGACATGCACGTTTTTTGCGACGCTAGTGAAAAGATATACGCCGCCGCGATATACTTAGTTAGCGAAGGCCCGGACGGACAAAAGTCCGCAGCCTTAGTAGCCGCCAAGGCGCGAGTCGCACCGTTGCGTATTGTCAGCATTCCTAGGTTAGAATTGCAAGGTTGTGTACTAGCGACACGACTAGCCGACACAGTAGTAAAGGAGTCCGATTATGTCATCAAACATAGGTATTTCTGGAGCGACGCTCGGACAGCGTTATCCTGGATAAGGTCGGATCCACGTCGGTACAAAAGCTTTGTCGCACATAGAGTAGCCGAAATAGAAAACACAACTAAACCTACCGATTGGCGTTGGGTACCTAGCGCGTTAAACGTCGCCGACGACGCTACTAAGGGCGTTCCGGCCCAGTTCGGAGCTAACCACCGGTGGTTTATAGGGCCTGATTTTATACGGCAAGCGGAGGAGCATTGGCCGCGCGAGAAAACAATAGAGCCCGTCGTAGAAACGTGCGAAGAGCGCGTCATAAAACCGGTTTGCTCTGTAAATACCGTTCAAAACAAGTTCGCATACTTGCCCGAGATATGTAGGTTCTCGAAGTTCACTAGGCTGGTTCGCACTACGGCCAGAGTTTTGGTTGCTGCCGAGGTATTCAAAGCCAGATTGTCTGTCAATAGAAATCCAGAAACAGAAATGAATAACAGACACATAAGTCTAGCGGAGATACTGCTGATTAAACGGAGCCAAAATGAGTCGTATGCCGAAGAGATACGACTACTGGAAGCCGGGCGCGCGCTGCCGAAGAAGTCTGCATTACATCGAGTTGCTATGAAGCTCGATAAGAACGGAATAATTGTGCTAGATGCCCGAATAGACAGAGACGAAGCCCATATACCTGTCTTGCACGCTAAGGAGGCATTTACCAAGCTGTTGATCCATCATTTCCACGCACTTTTCAACCACGGAAATCATGCGACGGTGATCAACGAATTGAAGCAAAGATATTACATAGTCGGACTGCGCGGTACGATTCGTTATCTAACGAATAAGTGCCAATGGTGTCGGACCTATAAAGGAGCTACCCTCAAGGTTCCTGTAGGCGACCTACCGCCAGAGAGGCTCAAGGCGAATCAACCGCCATTTACCGCAGCAGCCGTAGATTTGTTCGGTCCTATGCAAATTGTTGTAGGCCGCCGCCGAGAAAAGCGATGGGGCGTCCTTTACACGTGCCTCACCACTAGAGCCGTGCACCTAGAGCTAGCCGCCTCCCTATCGGCAGCCTCTATGATCCTATCGCTACGAAGAATGATATCTCGACGCGGCGCACCCACCGTTCTGTACTCAGATAACGCCACAAACTTTTACGGCGCAGAACGCGAGCTATCAGAGGCCAAAAACTCTCTGCCCGATAGTCTCAAACCATTTATGACCGAACGACGCATGATCTGGAAGAAGATCCCGCCTGGCAACCCCTCCGCCGGCGGGGCTTGGGAGCGTCTAGTCGGAAGCGTGAAAACAGCTCTGAAAGTCACGCTAAAAGACAGAGCACCCCATGAAGAAGTTCTCCATACGCTACTGCTGGAAGCTGAACACCTGGTAAACTCCAGACCGCTGACCCCAGTGAATCCTGACTTAGAGACCGAAGCGCTCACGCCGAATCACTTTCTCATCGGCCGATCGAACGCTATGTCCCCGCTGGGAGTCTTCTCCGACGAAAATATGAGCCTTTCGTCCTGGAAAACAGCTCAAGCACTAGCTGACAACTTCTGGAAACGCTGGCTGAAAGAATATCGTCCAAACCTGATGCCACGATCCAGTGCACACCAGAACGCGACGAAACTACACGTAGGAGATGTAGTAATTATAGCCGACGGCACGATGCCACGAGGTACTTGGCCTAGAGGCGTGATCGCACAGCTCTTTCCAGGTCCTGATGGCCACATAAGAGTAGCCATTGTACGTACTCGCGCAGGAGAAGTTCGCCGCCCGGTTTCCAGACTCATTCTCATCTGCTCTGCACCAATCGACTGTGCTGACGCACGTGGGGGAGAATTGTCGCAGATAGCTTAAAATTGCCATTGTTTGTGTATAACTAGATCTAAGTCAATCATTTTCTCGGTTTATACCAATTTGTTTGTGTTAATAACGTGTATAAATATTGTGTTTCTATGTCTAGTTGCTAAGTCTTATCTGTGTCTAATTTTATTGATATCATGTCATAATACGCAAAATGTCTAGATTATAAGAATTTTGTACTAATTTACGAAGAAATGTCCTATATAAATATCAATTTTAACCCTCCTACAAACATGTAATACTGTAAGCTTATTAGCCAATAAATGTCTCACATACACGGCACATACCAGCCACTAGTACGAGCACGCTAAAAAACCCATAAAAGAGGCCAGCACTCGTACTCGTTGCTCACTTCAACCTCACTTCTACAACAACTCCCAGCGGGGAAACACCTGCAACTACACTGCTCAAATGTTTTACAATTTTAAATAAGCGTTATTATTCATCTCCCTACATGACCTGGTAAATGGTACAGCGGGTCAGCGCTGCTTGGTTCAACGTGGTAATCCGGTCTGCACACAACAGTACTTATATTTAAGGGTAGGTATTGTAATCCTATGTACAACAACATTTGTATCTACAACACATGGACACGATATCGTATTATTTTATTTCGTATTCGTTTTCTGGTCGGGAACTTATAACTGAATCATTGGATTTTAAAAATAAACTGAATCACATATATAAGTGAAGTGAATGAAACGAAAGAACGTTTACCCCAGACCCACAAGATCCTTGTGCTGTGACGCACCCCAAAAATGTACTGAATATTTATGAAGAATATCAAGTAGAGTCATTTCAAAGTGTCAGCCCTACTGAATTGAATAATACCTAAATAAAAGTTATGGATCATTGAGAAGAAAATAAGAAAATGAATTTATTTACACCATCTCCAAATAATATTTTTGTAGCTTGATTTTGATGCCATGGCAATTGAGTAGCTACAGTCATCTGCAATAGTTACATAACGAAGGCCTTAAAAATATATGGCACACTCTTCTGGCCGTAGGGTCTTATATGTCGATATAAGATTCTATCAGATATTTTTGCAGGCTTCATTGTGTGAAATATTATGGCAGGTAGTCTAGTAGGTAGTCTAGGTAGGTAGACTAACTACTAACCTAGACGTTAGTTAACCATGGAAACCCTTCCAACATGAGTTAGGCTGTGAAATTTTCTAACGTTGCACGACTTAATATTGTAATTAGAAAGATAGTTGCGTTGTTTTTATTTTAACACTTTCCGTGCCGCAGCTTGCTACACGCTATTGTACCTGATCCCAGCGTTTTTCCGCTTCGTACAGGAAAGCGGCTATGAACAGAAAGCCCGCCTGGCGGGTTCTGCACTCAATGTGGAGAGAAAAATGCCAAAAAGCTTATGATCAATACGAACGGCAGAGAAGCTAAGAAAGCATGTCTAACATTAAGTATAAGTACAACAAAAAAATTCGTCAGAAAAAAATTAAAACGCGTCCCTATCCTGATAACCGCAGTGACAACCCTACAATGGCACTAGGGTTGCCAACTGTGATTCAGAGATTCGCGGTACATTTACGATCACATTGCGGGACCAGGCTTAATGCACCCCCCCCCCCCCCCCCCTAGAGAGAAATGTAAGAACAATATTAAAAGTGTGATATATAATACGATACGAGGCATGAAAAATAAAAAGTAGTCGTTGCATATAATCAAATTCCTGTCCTATCCTATTATAACAAAGTAGGTAAGTACTTATAGTTAACAGACTTTTATTTACTCACATCTAAATTCATTGAGATCATTGCCATTCCTTTCAATTATTTATTTAAAATCAATATTTTTCTATAGACTTTGGACATTTAAGTATGTTTTTGGCTCTTTAGCAAGTTATCGTAAAACTCTAGAAACATAAAAACTAATTAAACATCACATCTTAACCTGAGAATTTGAGATTGTCTTAGGTATTTTTTTTTATCTACCGCCGCCGCGGTAGTGAATAGAAAGGGACAGGGAGTGTCGAGCGAGCGAGTGAGCGTAAGGCGCTAGCGCGCGTTACTCGCGGTATATTCAAGTAAAATTACACGCTTTAAAATTATTGTAACATGCAAATCAACGCTTGTTTTGGTGCTGATAATCTAGTCTAGTCTGAAAGCGGGACAATCGGCGTCCCGCGTGGACCCCTTGCGGGACGCATGCTCTAGGGCCCCAGAAACGGGACGTCCCGCATATAGCGGGACGGTTGGCAACCCTAAATGGCACCGACACCAGCACAAAACCGACTGCCTTAATTTAATATAAGTCAATTTGGGCCAATTTAATTTTGTGCAGCGCACTATCAGCCGTCCTCTTCTTTCGCTGGCTTTGCATATGTCACTGTCTCATTTGGAACTCAATTTGCGGTTAACGCGATATTACAATACGTACGGTAAGTACGTAATGTTTGTGATGAAGAAAATGAATCATATTTTTGCGGCTGCTTTTTGTGTCGTTGTTTGGGGAGAACCCAATTATCAATAAGTGATTTTAGATAGGACTAGTACTATTATATTGTTGTTGTTGAAATGTTGTCTACAGTCTTTGGTAATTACGTACAGTTACATACACTGCTTTATCTACACACATATTATAAATCCTCAATGAAGTGTTCGGAAACCATTAGAATGACGGCCATTGAACCGCCATGACCAACTCGATTGTGCCGGCGGTCGGGCGGGCGCGTGCCGGTGGTCGGAGAGGAGGGCAGATTTTCATTACGTTACCGTAGGTAATGAATTTTCATACGTTTTAACCACACTGTCACAGGTAATACACTGATGTTACGTCACTGGTTGCAATAATGGTGGTAATTACATACGGTTTCCGAACGCGGAATAGAGGATTTATAATATTGGTGTAGATAAATTACTATTAGGATTCCGTAGCCACAATGGCAAAACCGTTTGCCGGAATGTTATATCACAAACAGTGTAAGTATGCGAATACCAGAACACTTACAAAACTCAATTGATAAAGCTGTATTTCATTAAACGCGCTCAAAACTTATCTACATAAATAACTACGCATTTATTTCTTAAAATTGTTCTTCAGTCGCTTCATCATTAATGAAAGTAAAACATCGCACATATTAAATAACTCTACAACATAAAAGCGTAAAACCATCACGTAGCTAAACTATTTTAAACTCTATGCCTTCGTGTTACTACCTAGAGTAGACTATTTCTATTTACAACGTTATTGCATTTTAGTTGCGAAACACTGATGCGCTTTTGTTGTGATGATTAATCGCCATCGCGATTTCGGTAATTAATATCACAAAGTTGTATCACTAGCGTAATCATTGAAACTGATTTCAACCTTATTTCAATGACGTTAGATATATGTTTGCAGTAATTATATTGAAGTGATAGTGATTGTGTAAAATATCATCAAATATTCGCTGCTTATGATCGCAAGTGCGTAGCTGCTGTTTTAATTATTTGAACGTAACGGTGTTAAGTAATTTTTGCAATGACGTGATTGAGTTTCACTCGTTTGGCAAATATACGAATTTTAATAAGCTGTAAATTTATACGGTTCCTTCTATCTCAAGTGAACCTAAGAAGGAACTAA